>VBSM01002608.1:22114128-22215594 GCA_008086735.1 Cheirogaleus medius
TTAGAAATCCTGGTAGGGCTTATTTTATGGGTAGGTCTTATTTTCAGGGAAACATGGTAGTAGGGCCTTGAGCTGTTGGCTAGCTTGAAAGAAGTCAAATGTCTCAGCCCTGGCCTCCTGCCAGCTATAGCTCTTCCTACGTCACAGGGCAAGCAGGCAAGCTCTTAGCACAGGACTTGAGGATGCAGGAGCGAGGGGCCACTTCTCTCTGAGGCTCTGAATAGAAATGCCTGCAGTGCCACGAATTCGCTGCTGCTCTGAGAAGAGCAGAGACGCAGAGCTCGGGTACCCTGAGCCATTGACGTCACCTAATGATGCTGCACAGGCCTAGAGAGACACTTAGATTTTCCAATAACAAAGCATTTTTATACCTCTGGCTAGCTCCAGTGTTTTTCCTTCTCATGGAAGGCGGCTGAAGCGAACTGCAATGGGATCCTGTCTGCAGGCAATTTCGGTGGCGCTGCTTTCTGGGGTTTAGCCTTGACGTCAAAATCGGTCCATGGGTTTGCATTTTAACAAGGAATGAAATCGTAAGCCAGGCTGCCATCTCCCAGTAGTGCTTGTCATCAGCAAAGATCTCTTTTCCTATGTGAGCCCTGTAGCTTTTCACAAAGACGCTGGAAATGCTCAGTGAGGCTCGTCTGCTGTAAGCGTCGTCTCCGCCTGCACCACGTATATGCTTTCTCCCCAGACACGTGCTAAACACCTGCTCTGTGCTGGCACCGGGGACACGATGTGTCTGCCCTAGAAGCCATGGGGCTGCATCCCAGCACATGGTGTACGTAGAAGGTGGCACCGGGGAAGCGGGAACCGGGCAGGGGAGAAGCACAAAACCCAGGACTCAGCGAGGCTGTCTAGGAATTTTTTAGGTGTCATCTAGGACAGAGGGCAACAAACGACAGCCTGTAGGCCAAATTTGTGAGTAAGGTTTCATTGAAACCCAGCCATGCTCTGGTGTGTGTAGCACCTGTGGCTGCTTTCACCTGACGGCGGCAGAAGCCAGGTGGCCTGCATAGCCCAAATATTTACCATCTGGCCCTGCACAGAAAAAGTTTGCCAGCCCCGTTTCTCGAAGATAATCTTCTTTCTTGGATGTCCCCCTTTCTTAGACCAGCAACAGCCTGGCCAGACCCCCGGAAACACCCCCCTGTCCCCACAGCACATGCACCCTGTGGGCCCCCTTTGCCCTCATGCCAGCCCCTCGTCCTGTCTCAAAGCCTGTCCCCACCCCTTCGTACTGGTGCAGACGTCAGCACCTAGGGCCCCTGAGGCCTTTGCCCTTTCCCAAGGTCAAAACTCAAGAAAAGCCGACTCTTGGACCATGGTTGCAGGTCCCTGAAATTCCACAGTTCAAGTCATGTATCGGCCTTTCATAGGGAACAGGAAGCGTTTAGGACCCTCACCTGATATCAGCTCTTGTTCTTTTCCCTTTCTAATGTGGCTACTAGAAAATTTCAAATTACGTATGTGGTTTACATGTGTGGCTCACACAGTATTTTTGCTGGACAGCGCAGTCTGGACTTTCCGTCCCCTGCGGAGTCCTAGCACAGATTCGCCTCACCTGCCCCTTCGCAGGCGATAGAGGATGCTGATGGGCTACGCACGTCGTCCAGGTTCTGCCAACACGTCCAGACTCTCCGAGCCTCCAGGGAATGATCTGTAACCCATTCCCCAGGCCCCTAGGACAGCCTTTACCCTTAGGAAGGACTTTCTGATGGGCACGTAAGCAAAGCTTCGGGGAATATCTTTGGGGAGATGTGGGCACCTTTTAGTCATTCTCAAACTGCTGCAGGAAGTGAGCTCTCGCCGTCTAGAGCTCTTGAGTGGACAGTGGGGAGCGCCAGCACCGTGCTCTGCTGCACCTACTCAGACCAGGGGACGTCACAGCCCTCAGAAAACCGAGCAGAAGCGGGATGCTCGGCCAGAGAGAGCAAGTAGGCAGTTAGACACGGCCCCATCTCTGCATTGCCTGGGCAGCGGAGTCGAGGGGCTTGTTCTCAAAGACACCACACATTTTAGAAACCCTTTAGCCATGGATCGAGATGGCTGGTTGAAGGAGATGACCAGCCTCCCCCAATCAGAGTGACCTCTTGTCCTTTTGTGGGAACAGAGCAAAGCCACCAGTTCATGGCTGGTAGGATTTCCTCCTGGAGGAGGAGGCTGCCCACGGTTCTCACCAGGCTCCCGGGCTTCTCCCCCAACCACGCGGGTCCTGGAACGTGGCCCCCTCTGGACACCTGTGTAGTCTGAGTGTGGCTGACAGGCCACCCCACCAAGCATCCCTGGTCAATTCTGTCCTTTCCAGCAGCACTGTGCTCACTGCCAGCTGCACCCAAAAGAACCCAAGGACCCGGCAGTTGTCTGTGCTCAGTGCTCCAGGAGTCAGCCTCGCGTTGTCTCTCTTTCGTCCTTCCCTCTTCGCCTTCTCTCATTGACCCAGACTCTGCTTCCGGTCACCTCCTGTGGGCCTCCAGATGATCCATGCATTTTCCTACCCAATCCTTACACCTGCGTGGACCATCCTCATGGCGGGTCTTTGCCCACTGCCCTGGTGGCCTGTTCCACTTCCCACCCTAGACTCGGGTATGTCCTCAGCCCTTCCTTACGGCCCCAGGCCTTGCCTCTCCCGACGTGTGCCAAGTTCTGTCCTCCACCCCTCTCATTTCTTCTCCAGCTTCTGGCAAAACAGGGTCCTTAACACCAAGAGCATCTGACATCTCATGACATTCTCAGCAAAACCAAGAGAAGGGAGTGGCTGGTGCTGGGAGTAAGGAGAGAGAGGCACAGAGTATCACTTGCTGGTTTCTGCTCATTGCTAAGTGATAAAATCATGTTTTCAATTTGCCCTAAATTCCCAGTATTTAAGATCTGTTACATGCTTTTGAAGGGTATGGGCTCTTTGTTCCTTCTTTGTCCTTTAGGACTCAACTCAGTTCTCCTTCCTCTAAGAAATCTTCCAAATCTGCCACCCTAAAGAGGTGACAGTGACACTTCTTACCTGTGTCACCCAGGATTAGACCATTGATCTTACTTTGCTTTGGATCAGTTCTTGTGTCAGGGCAGGGACTATGGATTCCACCTCTTTGTACTCCCACTGTGCATGCCCAGGAGACTTCAGCAAATTATTTTGAAAACTAATTTTTTATTCCTTAACACAATAACCTTTGGAAGGCATAGGAAATTAAAGATACAGTTTTTATCTTGTCCCAAATTTTTATTTCATGTAGAGTTTTGATCTGTAATGTAGCCAATATATGTCTCGCGTAGTATTACAAAGAATATTTGCCACATTCTTCCAAGGCACACATCCAAGTGTGACTTCTTCTTAAAAAATGGAGAAAAAGGCTGTTACAACTGAAAACATAACTTCAGTTATCTCTGAAAGTGGCTAGTCAAATTCAGAAATGCAATTTATGTACTTGGTTTGTGACCACGATGCAGAGTGTGCACGTATGTATCCTCCTCACAGCAGGTGCCCCCAAGTATTTGTTGACATATTTGGTAAAGTCACTAAGTTGTCCACATTTTTCCATTTAGCTTTAGTACATATTTACAAGAAGCTATTTCAAGAAAGGCCTCTGATATTGCAAAACCACATATTTTTTTTCTCTCCCTGAGAAACCACACGCTGGGCAGCCAAAGCCCGAGCAGACGTGAGTGGAGGGCCTGCTGCGCGTCAGGGACCGTGGGAGGCTCCGAGGGGACGAGACCGGCAGGCGCTCGCGGCAGGGAATGGGGAGGCAGGCGGGGGCGCTGAGGATTCAGCCAGAGGGTGTGTGCTCTCAGGCGGGTGAGACAACTTCGTGCTGGTGCTGGTGGTGGCTGCTGTAGCTGGTCATGACAGGTTTCATGAAGCCCCAGAGAGGGAGTCACTTGGCTGGTGAGGAGGAGGGTAAAGTGAGGACATTCTGGGCACGTGCACTGAGCACGGTGTGGGAGGAGGAGGCCGAGTTGCAACAGACACAGGTGTCCTTTTCCCTGACGGAGAAGCTCGGCCCCTCCTGGCCCGAGGGACAGCAGCCCCAGGGTTGTCTGCCCTGCACAGCGATGGGGTTTCTTTCTTCTACCTGTTCTCTCATCCTGTCCTCTGTGCCCTGTCAATAGATGTTTTTAAGGCACGTGGCCTATGGCCGGGACAAGTCGGAGGCGGAGGATGGGGAAAAACAGAGGGCAGGGAGCAGTAAGTCCGAGCTGGAAGTAAAGTTTCCCTCTGTGTGAAGCCATTAGTGCCTGCTCGCCAGTGACAACCTGCTCCAGCACGGAGGCCCACTCAGCTGCGCCTCGATACTAGAGGCCTGAACATCAAGAAAAATTAGTTTGGGAAATGTAAGATAGGTTTGGTAAGGAGCGGTAAACAGATATAGCTGAGCTATTTCTTAATGAATGTCATCTGTGTCTTTAATGCATTCAAAACAACTAGGATTTAAAGAGAAGACACTATGTTGACCTTTGGGAGGAGGGATTTTCCCCCCCTAAATTTAGCTAAAATTCCAAAGGCTGTACTTATATATATGATTTGTGTCATTCAGACTATTGCAAGATTCTGCTCACTCTGGAGACTAATACTAATTGAGCCCAAGAGACTTTTACATTACCTTAGAACTCACTTTCTTTAAAGTTTTACTTATTTGCTAATTTTTTTAATGCAACTTACGGGTGTTAGCACTCTCTGGAAATTTTCTTTTTCCAGTGCAACAGTTGGTAGCTGACTCCTCAGAAGGACTTATTCACTTCACGTTAAGGAATCGGTTTTGGCATTTTGCTCAGCCTGGGCTGAGCAGTCATCCATCCATTCAGGGAGCCTCACTCGCCTCCCAGCGTTTTGGCCCAGTGGAAGACACAAGGATGGACGAGGCAGAAGCCAGGTGTCTGTCCCCACATCTTCTCCTGCTGGAATATAATCCCTGACTTGGCTGATGGACCCCTGTCCACCCAGCCCCGCCCTAAGCCTGGGACTCACTGTCACCATCTTTGCTTTTCTGGGCCTCTCGCATCCTAGAAGCCACTCAGTTCTAAAGATTGTGTCTTCATAACTTTTGACTCACTCATGCCCTCTTCTCCACCCCACTGCCACCTCACTCGAGCCATTGTGACTTCCAGTTGCCCATCATTCACCTCGTAACTGCTCTCTCTGCCTCCATTGCCGCGTGTGCTGGAGCCAGCTTGCAGCCATTTGTGAAAACTGTTTAATTTTCTGGAATTTTGTGAGTCAGTTGTTAAACCAGCCATTATTAAACATTATATTAGCATGCAACTAGACAAAGTTTATTTTTAAGAAGTAAAAAGTGCTCAGAATCCATCCCTTCCTAAGCACATTACCGCATTTACAGTCATCTGTGCTCTTGAGGTTACGTACGTTTGTCGTGTCTGTATTCTGGAAACACCTCGTAGCGTTGCACCGCCGTGCACATCATTTAACTGCACGTTTGTAGCCGAGGTCAAGCTCGTACCGTTCTCCGCCGGACAGGGTGTTAGGGCAGGGAAAGCAACTTTAATCCAGAGAGCCAGGAGACTAAGAAGATGGCAGACTAGTGTCCTAAAGAGCCATCTTAAGTTAGTATTAATATGAACTTTAGGCTCTTTTTTATATCTTAAGGGAAGGGGAAGAAAGGGGTGGCTTGCAAGAAGTAACCAAGGGCCCAGACACCTGGGCTCAGTGAGCGTCCAAGGAGGTTGTAAAACTTCTTTGTTCTTGGTCAGTTAACTTTGGAGAATGAACGTCAGGCCAGGATGTTCCTACAGATCTTTACCGTAGCATCATTGCTCAGATGTTTGCTTTCCCAGTCTTTCCAGGGGTTAGTTTGGGGAAAGGGACGGTTGTCACCTTTCTTCTAGCCTATTCGCAGAGCTAAGCAGATGCTTTTAACCTAAAGGATATTACTGCAGGGGTTGAGAAACAGAATGGAGCTGGTCATGCTTAGCCCCTTCCACTGTTACACATTCAGTGACGTCACGTTGGCAGCTTCAGGCAGTCACAGTGGGAGTATTTTTAGAAGGAAATTGGAAAACACTACAAGTCGGGACTTCTTTCTGCATTGATTTTCTCTTAAAGTGATGGAGAAAATGTTAATAATACAGAATAAACTTAAATGCATGTCAGGTCTATACCAGTTGCATTGTGAATAGTACAAAACAAATTAAAGAACTATTCCTTTAGTATTCAAAAACTATTATTTGGTTCAACAAAGAAGTTGCTTGCATCATTGACAAATGAGTGTTATTTGACTTTCCTCTTCCTTAATGTAAATAAAATGAAAATTTCAACGGACATTCATGTCAAAACTTCACTCATTCATCACTTGTAGCTATAAATTGGCTGCTGAGACAAGAGGTTAGCAAAAATCTACAAAAGCATTTTGTGAGAATCAATTGTATAGAATTTACAACCAAGAGTATTTTATATTTTAATATTTAGAAATCATGTTATACATCCTTTATACCAGGGGTTGGGAAGATTTTTTGTTCAGGGGCCTGATAGTAGTAGACATATTAGGCCTTTGTAGTCTCTGCAGTGGGAAAGCAATCAGAGACAATACACGAATGAATGGGCAAGGCGAGGTTGCAATGCTGTTGTATTTACAAAAGCAGGTGGCCGGCCTCTGGGCTGTAATTGAGTGATTTGTGCTTCATATTAGTAAAATTTATGATAAATGTATGTTCAGCTCCCTTTACATTTCCAGCAAGCCAGTGGTTAAACCTTTACAGCCCAGCATTGACTATCATCCGGGCCAGCCCCCGTCCCCATTCTGAAGGCCCACCAGTGGCCGCTCATCATCTAAGCAGTCGTTGGGTGTCTTTAAGGAACACACTCCAGCCTGCCCCCACTTCTTCCCCTGCCACTGTGCAGCAGCCACACCAGGCTGCTTGCAGCACCTGGAACATGCCAGGCTTGGTCATGCCTCAGAGCGTGGCCTTACTGTTCCTTCCATCAAGCCTCCTCCTCTTTCCTCTTGCCCCATGGGAGAACTCATTCTGCCCTGACCCAGGCCAAGCATCCCCCTCATGACTGTTCCCAGCCACCCCTCTCCCCACTACAGAATAGTTTTGACACCGACCACACTAGCCCTGCTCTGCCAGACCAGACCACAAAGGGCAGCAGCACATCTTGGTCCCCTGAGTCCCCATTTCCCACTGATGCTGCTGAACTCACTCTGCAGATATTCGATCCATGGAGCTTATGGTTTAATTGTCATGATAAGATGAATTGTGTGTTGATGTTTTGTGTTTCTTACTCTGCAAACGCTTCTCACACATTGGCTCCTGTAATCCTCACCACAACTCCATGTGGTAGACACCATGATCTCCTTGTTCAAATGAGGAAACTGAGGCTTGGGGTGGAACCTGTCCAGGCTTCACGTAGGAGGTACGTGGCAGAACCAGGATTCAAACCCTGCAGGAGTTAGCAATATGGTAATACAAGAAATACAAGTGTGTATTCAAAGCATTCATAAGAGAAAGGTTTCCCTTACTTGGGAAGCTAGGAGATGACTTCACGGAGGAGGTGCTGACCCAGGCATGTTGGAATGGTCGGTGGAATGTATCCTTGTGGGGACCAGAACCCCTGCAAAAGCAGAAAGGTAACTAGAGGCAGGAGGGGAGAGGAAGACCAGGCTGGGCTGGATCCCTCCATGTGTTGAGTACGGGAGCTTGAGCTAGGAGTGCGTTAGGGGCCCCGATGCTCAGATGTCCGCCAGCCTCGGCCTGGCTTCCTCTACAGTCCACACCCTGCCCCAGGTGCTTCAGGGTCTAGAGCCATCCCTGGTGGGGTTTGGACTGAGATATTAACTGATCATGCCATGCAGATGGGCCTGTTTATGTGACACGCCACGGAAGGAAGTGGCAGGAGGACAGTTCAGAGACGTGTGGAAGGCTGAGAGAGTGGGGTGGCTGACTGTCCTGCCCGCAGAGGATTCTGGGGCCTCTCATAGAACACTGCAGCCCCAGACTGCTGGCGCTCGTGAAGGTCATGGGAGCGCCTCCTCCCCGGCCGGGGTGTGGTTAGGCATGCGCAGTGTGTGGTGAGCGCCGCCTGTTCTCACCGCAGCCTTCCGGCACGCGTCTTGCCATCACACGTCACAGGCACACAGCCAGTCCAAACTTGACACCCGGCCATCGTGCCACCTCTCCTTTGCCTTAAAGGATCGTTTGTTTCAACCATAGTCAGGGCAGTGTTCATCACTTAGAGGTAGAGTCAAGCTTCTGGGACTTCACTTCGTGGTGCCCTATTTAAATAATTTCTAAGAATAAATTTCCAATAAGCATGGTCTCTAGTGCCACTGCTGGAAGGAGTGAGGACTTTGGAGTGTTCTTCAGTTGGCTTCTCGCCCTGGTTTGCTGAAGCTGAGTTTTCAGGGTGGGATTTCAGAGCCCAGCCGCAGGACCTCAAGAAAGCACCCTTGTACTCACCTTCTCATGATCAGCCTGTCCCCAAACCCAGAATCACAACATGAGCAGTGGGTTCAATAGCACGTGTCTTTGTTATTCGTTATTCAAACAAGATGGCTGTGGGATGGGAGGCTGGACAGGGGCAGCATATTTACTTGGGGGTCATTGGGTGGTCAGGGGAGAAAAGGGCCCAGGCTCAGAGGCTGCCATTTGGCCCACAAGCATTTACTGAGCACTGTCACACTAAGCATGGGCCGGAACTACAGCACAGGTGGAACCTGCTCTCGAGCTGCTTTGGGTCCAGAGTAGAGGTTTGTGGAAAGGTTTCACATCGTTGGGACTATTGGAAGGAATTTCAGTATCTATTCACAGAGCATTGGCCCAGGAGTTACAAAGGAAGCAAAAGGCAGATTCATACGAAGCAGGTTGTAGTCTATAAGGAACACTGGACCAGTTCGACCATGGAAATCCCTGCAGGAGGAAAGTTTGCGTCCACCCATCGGCACGGCACCCTTCAGCATTTGTGAGGAATGTGGAAAGGCTCACACGGTGGTTCCCAACCTTGGCTGCACGTTGGAATTGCCTGGAGTGTTAATAAGCAAACCCAGCAGAGCAGTGATGGCTGCATCCCGGAGGCTCTGACAGAATGGGCCTGGGGTCCGGGCTGGGCACGAGGGTTTCCCAGAGCTGCCCAGGGGGCTCCCATGCACTGCCAAGGTTGAGAACCACCAGGCTAAAGAGTGGAGCGTCTGAGTATTGTGTCTGGTGTGGTCAGGTTATGTGATCAGCCTGCAGAGGTTCCTGCTGAATGTTTTAGAGGGGGACAAGAGTGTGGTTTGGCCAAAAGTGCAAGGAAGGGCAGGCTGATAGAAGGATGGCCTGTGTCTAATTCTCACAGGGAGAAGCAGGCCACTGTGGAACTGCCAGGGGCAGGAACCATGTCTTTGGCATCATTGTATCTCCCTCCTGGGTCCTGGCACACAGAAAATATCTGTTGAATGAACGTGGCATTCAGGGAAGAGAAGCCGTGGTGTCTGGGTAGCAGAATGGGAAGATGGAGCCCTGTGTGCTCTTCCTCAGGCCTTGTCTGGACCAGGAAGCGTGGTGCATAGCATGGGTTGTGGGGCAGGCGCTGGCCCAGGAGGAGGCTGACCTGGGAGAGGCTGCTGTCCTGGCTGGGTGCGGGGAGTGCTGTGAGGACGGGCCCTGCCCATCTTCTCAGCTGCATCCCCCACACCTCGCGCAGAGCCTGGCACCTGGGAGGCACTCCCGAAGGGGTGGATGATGTTCTGGGCATCACCCCTCTTCCTCGGATTAGTTTTGGGCACCGGAGCTTCTCTGTCTGCAGGGCCTGACCTGAAGACACTTTATGTCCTGATGACAGTGAGATTTGGGACATGTGCAACAAAAATCCATTCCATGGTCTACATCCCAAGCCCCTTTATCTGATTCAGCTGGAAGGGTTTTGGTTTTGTTTTGTTTTTGTTTTTTCATTTCTCTTCCACATTAATGTTTCATGGCTGTGAGATATGGTAGGGGAAGTAATAGGGTGAATGTGATTTATATAGTTTTCTATTTCAA
This sequence comes from Cheirogaleus medius, assembly GCA_008086735.1. NCBI lineage: Eukaryota > Metazoa > Chordata > Mammalia > Primates > Cheirogaleidae > Cheirogaleus > Cheirogaleus medius. The sequence goes on from VBSM01002608.1 coordinate 22,124,095, forward strand.
TTTAAATTTGAAAACTGAAAACTTCATGCAACACCCTTTGGGCTATGAGAACTTCTGTTTAAAAAATCTTCCGTAAATCACCATCCTTGTGACTCAACACCAGCAAAACTCCACGTCTTGTTTCTCTGCCTGTCACTGCTGGGCCCCCAGGTGATGCAACAAAACAGCTGCCCCCATGAGCCACAGAAGCACAGTGCTGTTTGTGAGCAGGTGAAGGATGACATCCAAATTGTATCCCTGGAGAGAGCACAGTGGTGAAGCAAGAGCGTGGCCCCCACAGAGGAGCCCAGTGTCAGCAGCTGTGGAGTGGGCCTGAGCCCTTGGGAGCAACTGCCTTGGGGACAGTGAGCTGTGCTGATTGCTCCAGGCTCAGGCAGGGACGTTAGCGGGCAGATCTCCACCCCTCCACCATCACCAGCGGCTCTTCCTCTGGGCCCGACACCCTCGGGGCCTGTGCTTGGGGAATTCACCACCGTGGGAACGCAGCCTTCTGGCTGTAGCTCTCCGTGGAGCCAGAGTGACACCTGTGTGTGTTCCTTCATCTTTTGATACATCTCCTATCATTGAGAGGGAATTATTTGAATAGTGGCCCCAGAGTCGTACTTTATGCTAGGAATTTAAAGAAAGTGGCATTAAACTGCAGCATCTTTAAAACATCTAACCAAAAGTGTTGGGGGCTTCAGGGGTCTAGGCCTCTCTCCTGGCTCGCCGCCAGCAAGGGCCCCTGTGCGGGTGTCCCCTGGGGGTCTGTGCAGAGGATGGTGCAGGGCCAGGGCTGGGGTGGGTCCTGCAGAGGTGGAAGCTGAGGGTGACCCAGGGGATCAACGTCCTGGGGAGCCCCTCAGCTCATCAGCTTCTACTAGAGCAAGAGAGTAAAACTGCTCAGAAAAAAGACCTTTTAAAAGTTCTTTTCAGACAACGTCTACTGTTATTTGTAAACTTACAAAGGAGAGAGAATGTTAAAACATTGGTTTCCCAAGAAAACATAAAACATATATGTTTACATAAAAAGGAAAGAGGAAAAGAACTTGCCTCATTTTGTTCAGAACTCATTTCCCCCTCATGCAGCTGCTAAAGGTGAGCCGGGTTTTGGTTAGCATCTGGGACGCGCTGTGTCCCCCCCCCCCCCCCCCCCCCCCCGGTTCCATGGTGTAGAGCAGAGAAGCGGACACTTAGCCCAGTTGAGTGTTGTCCCCTGTGGAGTGGCCGGTGTGGAAGAGCTAACCCCTCATGTGGTTGAGCTAATCTGAGGCCCAAAGCATACTGTCTAGCTAGTCTTTCTGGCAGTGACCTTGACCTTTGATTTTGGAAATACCAACTGGTAGCTTGGGGAGTTCAGTGTCTTCCTAAGGCTTCCTACAGCGCTGAGTCACCAACCTGGGTGAGTCATCTGAGCATGCAGCGCTTGGCACGAACAGCCCACCCGCCCCTTGTTCTCATTCATTCTCCTGCCCATGTCTCTCTAGCATGTGATTGTCAGCTCCAACTCATTGGCTGGGGCCAGTGAGGCTGCCGTGGCCTTTGTGACTAATACATCCCCATGGGAGAATAAGGGTCCTCAAGTGTGAAAATCATTTGATTCCCTGGAGAAAGCTTGACCTTTGGCCTCCCATTTTCAGTAGTAGCATTTAGAGATGAAAGTGTGATTTTGCATTTGGTCTTTCAAATCTGTCTCTTCTGCCTCCAGAATCACTGAATTAAAGCCATTCCTCCTCTCCCGTTCCATCCCACACCCCCTGCCGGATTCACTTCCTCAAGATGACACTTGGACCACTTATTTCTATCTTAAAAAACATACACTGGCTCCCTGTCACCTATAAGGTCTGTCCAGGTGACTCAAAGTCCTGGCACTTGGTCCCTTGCCCCTCCTGTGACATGGCATTGTCTTTCCCATGGATTCTCCACTCTAGATGGCTCAGCTCCTTGGCACTGTGTTAGTCCTGGCTTCCAATTTCCTAGATAGACTGTCTATTCAAAGGGAGATTTAGAAGTCCAGTCCCTCCCACGGAATGTCCCCTGCACAGCGGCCTTCTGTCTTTTTGGGGCCCCGCTGCACTTGCTGCATCACACAGCCCAGCACCCAGCCAGGTTGTCGTACTGCGCAAGTCATCCCAAGGAGCTTTCAGTGTCTTCTCCTCATGCAGGGCTAGGTGAGTGACTAATAAATTCAGACTAATTTAAATTATATGGAATTATTCATAATTAAGTAACCAATATCATGTCTTACAAGTTAATCACTAGAAAGGTACTTACTTGATGAGCAACACAGAAGGAATAAGACAGCCCCATGCTAGTTTTATTATGTCAAGTGGACAATACTTAGATATATGGAAGCAGAAAGAAAAGCAAAGAGGATGGTTAGATCTAACCATGAGAACCAACTTTTAGGCTTTATTAATTCTCTCTATTGATAATCTGTATTCTATTCTGTTGTTTTCTGTCCTTACCCTGCATTTCTTCTATTCACCTTGGTTTAGTGTTTGCTCTTTTTTTCTAAGTTCTTAGGTAGAACCTCAGATCATTATTTTTTTTAACAGCTTCATTGAGGAATAACTGACCTGCGTTAAACCACATGTGTTTAAAGCATACACTTTGATAAGCTTTGTTATATGTTTGCACCCATGAAGCCATTACTACAATCGCAGTGGTGGACATATCCAGCATATCCAACATACCCCCAAGAACGTCCTGGGGCCCCTTTGTATTCCTGCCCTCCTAGGCCTCCTTGCATTTCCAAGCAACTACTGATTACCATAGAATAGTTTCCATTTTCTAGAAGTTTATTTAGTTAGAATTATAGAATATGTACCCCTTTTTTATGGTTTCTTTCACTTACCATAATGATTCTGAGATTCACCCATGCTGTTGCATTTATCATTAGTTCATTTCTTCTTCATCATAATGGCTTTACTGAGATACAATTCACCATTTAAAGTGTACAATTCAATGTATTTTAGTAGTTCATTCCTTTTTATTGCTCAGCACTATTCTGTTGCATTACTGTCCCACAGTTTGTTTATTCATTTATCTGTTGATGGACATGTTTCCGGGTTTTGTTGCTATAAATGAAGTTGCTTTGAACATTCATGTAAAAATCTTTGAATGGACATATACTTTCATTTCTCTTGGGTAGATACCTGCATCAAACGATAGGTGCATGTTTAACTTTTTAAGAAACAGCCAAACTGTTTTCCAGAGTATTTTTACTATTTTACATTCCCACCAGTAGTATATGAGAATTCAAGTTGTACCCCTCCTATCCAACACTTGATGGTGTTGGTTTTTAATTTTAGACATTCTCATAATTATATCATAATATTTCTTTGTGGTCCTAATTTTTCTTTCTCTAATGACTAATGACATTCGGCACCTTTTCATGTACTTATTTCTCTCTATGTATCTTCTTTAGTGAACTGTATGTTCAAATAGTTCACTCAATTCTGAATGGGGTTATATGTTTCCTTATTGTTGAGTTTTGAGAGTTCTTTATATATTCTGGATAAAAGTCCTTTTCAGATATGTACAAATGTTTTCTCCAAGTTTATGACTTGTCCTTTCATTCTTTTAACAGTGTCCTTCAAAGTACAGAAGTACTATAAAGCGCAATTTATTAGTGTTTTATGGATCATGCCTTGGTTATATCCAAGTTCTTTGGTAATGCAAAGTCACAATGACTTTCTCTGATGTTGCAAGATTTATAGTTTAATCTCTTATATTTAGGTCAGTGATCCATTTTCAGTTATTATTTTTTTACATGGAGCCAAAGTATAAAGTTCCTTTTTTTTTTTAGCATTTGTGAATACCCAATTGTTGCAGCATCATTTGATGGAAAGACTTTCCTTTCTGTACTGAATTGCCTTTGTGCCTTTGTCAAAAATCAATTGACCATATTTATGTGGTTTTTATTGCTAGCCTCTGTATTCTGTTCTGTTGATCCATTTGTCTGTCTCAATGCTGTTGTGATTACTATAGGTTTATAATAAATGTAGAAGTCAGGTACTGTAAATCCTCAAAGTTGTTCTTTTTCAAAATTATTTTGGCTATTCTAGTCCTTTGCATTCCATATAAATTTTAGAATCAGTTTGTCAATTTCTACAAAATGCCTTCTGGAATTTTGATTAAGATTGCAACTGAACAATTTGGCAAAAATTGACATCTTCAACAATATTAAGTTTTGTGATCCATTAACATGGTATAGTTCTCCATTTTTTTAGGTTTTCTTTAATTTTTTTCTATAATGTTTTGTGGTTTTCAGTGTACAAGTCTTATCCATCTTCCGTCAGATTTATTTCAAAGTATTACATATTTTTGGATGCTACTGAAATGGTATTGTTAATTTCTGATTGCTCGTTTTTGCTACATAAAAATACAATTGAGTTCACTATGTTGATTTTCTGTCCTGCAACATTATGTCTAGTAGCTTTTTCATAGATTCTATCAGATGTTCTAAATAGACAATTATGTCATCTGCATAAACATAGTTTTATTACTTCTTTTCCAAACTGGATACATTTCTTTTTCTAGAATTTCCATTACAGTGATGAATAGAAGTGATAAAGCAGACATCCTTGCCTTATTTCTGATTTTAAAGAAAAAAATTCATTCTTCGACCATGAAATATGATATTAACTATAGGGTTTTTGTATAAAATATTTATTAGGTCGAGGAAGTTTCTATTTTGGTTTGCTAAGAGTTTTTTTTTTTTAATAAGGAATGTATGTTGTACTTTGTCAAATGCATTTTTTTAATCTATAGAGATGATCATATTTTTTTTCTCATCTAGTCTATTAATATGGTGAATTACATTGATTGATTTTCACATGTTAAATCAACCTTTGCTTCTTGGTGTAAACCCCACTCAATGTATAATCCTTTTCATTGTTGGATTTGATTTGCCAAAATGTTAAGAATTTTAGTATCTACATTCATGTGGAATATTGGTCTGTAGTTTTCTTTTCTTGTAATGTCTTTAGTTCTGGAATCACTGTAATGCTAGCCTCATAGAATGAGTGGGGAAGTTCTATTACTTCCTCTTCAATTTTTTGGAGGAGCTTTGGTGTTGGCATTACTTGTTACTTAAATGTTTCACAGAATTCCTCATCTGGGCTTGAAACTTTTGGTTTCACTGATTTTCTTGTTTGTTTTTTGTGTTCTATTATATTGTTTGCTGGTTTGATCTGTATTATTTCCCTTCTTTTTCTTAATTCAGGTTAATTTGTGTTTTTTTCTAGTTTTTAAAGACAGAAGCAGAGAGCTTCTTTTTTTGTTTTTGAATATAAATATGTTAGTGCTATAAAGTTCCCTCTAAGTATTGCCTTGCCACATCCCAAAAATGTTATGTTGTTGTTTGGGTGGTCCCAAGATCACCCATATGTTTGGTTATTCACTAGAAAGACTCAGGATTCAAAGGTAGTTGGACTCATGGCTATAGTGTGTTCCAGCCATCAGAAAGGGGAAAAGACACATCAGGCATCCAGAAAACATGTTGCCAGTGTTCTTCCCTTCTGTTCCCCAGATGGTATCACAGAGAACAGGCTCCTTTTTACAGCAACAGGCTACAATAATATGTGTGTGATATTTTCACCCAAGGACTCAAACTCCAACGTTTTTATTGGGAACTGGTGACATAAGCACAATACCAGCCACAAATATAAAAATTCCTATCTCCCAGAAAGAAAGCAGTTATCAGTGCCCTAGATGGGTAAAACAATCTCAGTGTAGGGAACATTACAAAAATCAAGTTCCCAAACACCAGCCAATGGCCAACCCCACAAACAGGCTCTTCTAAAGATAGTAACCTCAGGCCTGTTATCTTAACTCTTTCCTGCAAAGTTGTGTTCTCATTTTCATTCCGTTCAAAATGCTTTATAATTTCCTTTTTGATTTCTTCTTTGGGCCCTGGCTTATTTATTAATAGAAGTGTTTTATTGTTTTAGTTTCTAAATATTTGGGTATTTTACAGATATTTTTCTGTTAATTTCTAATTTAATTCCATTATGGTCAGAGAACATACTTTGTGTGATTTGAATCCATTTAAACTTATTGAGACTTGTTTTATAACCCAGATTAAGGTCTGTCTTAGTATTTCAAGTTCATATGAAAGGAATGTGTATTCTTCAGTTGTTGGGTGGAATGTTCTATAAATATCAGTGAAGTCAAGGTAATTAATTGCATTCTTCATATCATTTATGTTTTTATTAATACTAATTTTTTTTAGTTCTGTCAAGTGTTGAAAAAGGAGTATTAAGATCCTCAACTAGGATTGTGGACTTGTTTATTCTTCCTTTAATACTATCAATTTTTTTTCCGTGTGCTTTGAAGCTCTGTTCTTAAGTAATATACATTTAAGATTGTTATGTTTTTCTGATGAGTTATAAATTGTTCCTCTTTATATCTGGTGACATTCTCTATCTTATAATCTATTTTATTTGATATTAATATGGCCACTCCAGCTTTCTTATGCTTATTTGTTTGCATGATGTATCCTTTTCCATCCATTTACTTCCAATCTGTGTCTATTTAAGATGCTTTTTTTATGCAGAGTGTATCATTGGGTTTTGATTTTTTTAACCAGTTCTGACAATCCCTGCCTCTTATTTATAGTGTTCAGTCCACTAACAGTTAATGTAATTATTGACATGGTTGGATTCAGGTCTGACATTTTAACGCTTGTTTTTTGTTTGTCCCTGTATTTTGTTTTGTTTTTATTTCTCTGTTCTTTTATACAAGCCTTCTTTTAGATTATTTGTGCAGTTTTTAAAATGCTATTTTATTTATCCATTGGCTTTTTAATTAAATCTCTTTGCATTTTTCTTAATGGTTGCTCTGGGGCTTACCATATATACATCTTTATACAATACCAGCCACATCTTTAACTTTACAGTCTTCTTATCCTTTGTACCAATTCATGTGAAACATAGAAACCCTTGCAACTGTAAGATCCATTTATCACCTTCCCTCTTATTCTTTATGCTATAGTTTTCATAGATATTACATCTACTTACATTGTAAACCCCACAAAACAATGTCTATTTTTGCCTTAAACACATATGTGTTTTAAAGAAATTAAGAAAAAGAAATTCTGTAAGGGTGTAAGGTTAGAGTATGAGCTAGTGCATGTGGATTTTGAGAAAGATTTTTCTAGACAAAAATTAGGATAGAAAGAAGTAGTTTATTTTACTTTTCCCAGGTGGAAAAAGGCCAACACAGTGAAAGAGAGGGAGATAGTGTTGGCAGAGAGAAGTATTCAGGCTTTTTATTTAGGAATTGTAAAAGGGGTGAAGATGATTTATGGTTGTAGGTGAATTAACAGCGTATTGTGAATTGTTGTATCCACTCCTTTCTTTCTTCTCGGCAGGCAGGCAGATAACAACGGACATGGCTGTTGGATGTCAAAGATCTCATTAGCAATCTTACTCTTAAGATATGATTTTAGGCAGGAAACTGAGGCTTGGCGTTTGTCCCTCCTAATGTCCATCCAGGAATTTCCTGGGCTGTAAAACAGATTCTAAAAGGCAGTGAGCTGGTGAATGTAAAGAGAAAAATGTGTATTTCCTTTCTGTCTGCTGGGTTCCTTATAGCTGTCGTGAAAACAGAACCCGGCAGGGTGCCTATGAGCAGAGAGAGAGAGCTCATAGGATTGATCTTTAGCTAATATTGGGGAAATTGTGGGATTAGATACTTTCCTGTGATTTTTTGCAAGGCCGCCCTTTAATTTTCTCTAATATTTACCCGAATATTTGCCATTGAATCTTGAGCACTGAAGGTTGATGAGAAGGCAGCATACACACTTATTCTGGCCAGTTCTGTGCCTTTGGGCAAATCTCTGCCGCTGGGCCTCCCCCACCTCTCTCTATAACATATCTTAGCTGCCTACAGACTGCAGACAGAACCAGATAGTCACATATTCTCAACTCTAATATCTGTAATTCTTTAAAAATTACATTGTTAATATGGATTTTAGACACTTATATAACAGTTTCCAGAGGACACAGCTGTCTTTCTCAGGAAACTTTCAAAATAGTTGCCATATAGGTGACCAGTTTGCTGTGCTATTGTCCCTGATGTGGCCACTAATAAAGCTCTTAGCTGTGTTTCTAGAACCCTCTACTGGCAGTTGTTTTTGTAGGGTGGTAAACAGTCCCCTAAGCTTGTACTGCACTGCTTTCTCTTTGAAATAGACCTCATCTGCAATGTCATGAGGGGTAGTTTTATCTCTTAAGGGAGCCTGAAGGCCCAAGGATAGGAGTGCTACTGTGGGAAACTCTGATGATGAAGACTTACCGTAGCCCTGGCCAGGGAGGGTCAGGTTAGATGGGTGGGCCAGTCTAAATGATCCCAAATAAACTGTCACCTGGATAGGACCAAAACTTTAACAAAAAGTGTTTAAATTCCTCCATTCAGACAAGAATTTCAGATGTGTTTTTCTGATACATCTTTAGCGTAATAGTACCAGAGTCTGCCAAACTGAAAAGCTGGGAGAGAGAAAATGAAATCGCTTAGTGTAGAGTGAGAATGTGCCTCATGGCTTCATCTGCTGCCATCTGTGCCTGTCTCTCTCTCCTCAACCAGGCCACCCCACGAAGTTAGATCTCCCTGTAATGTGCTCCTGCAGCTGGCCTGTCGGCACAGACCGCCTCTCACAGGAAGAGTTACAACCGCAACAGTCTGTCTAGTAACAGTGCCCCTGCTTGGGCTTAGGTGGCACCTCTTACTGTGTCTGGAAAGGAAAAAAAATCTGCCCATGTCACATGAGATCTATATACTTTTGAAAATTATAAATGCTGTTGGATTCATCCCTTTTGTTTCCTTGTTTCGGGGCACAGGAGTGTTGTTTAATAGCCCCCTCGGGTCTTCTTTTCTAACGGAGCATTTCCAGACCCAATTAGGTGAATGGTCTTGTTTGCTAGGATTTCTTCACAGGCAGCATCAGCCTCCAGACAGGCAGCCGAGGACTAGGAATGGCTTTGTGAATGGACAGAAACTCAAAGTCTGTAAAATAATTTAAAGAGGTTTATTCTGAGCCAAGTTTGTGTGACTAACCCAGAGCACACGGCCTCAAAAGGTCCTGAGAAAATGTGCCCGCAGTAGCTGGGTTACAGTTCGGTTTTACACATTCGTGGAGACAGGAATTACACCTGAGACACTAAGTCAGCATGTGGAGGGTGAGTACGTTAGTTTGGCCCCAAAAGGCAGGACATGTCAAAGTGGGGGGGTGGGCTTACAGGTTATAGGTGAGTTTAAAGATTCTTTGATTTGTAATTGGTTAAAGAAATGAGGCTTTGTCTAAAGGCTTGGAATGTTTTAACTTAAGATAAGGATGTCTGTTAATCAGAGACAAGCCGCCAGACTGTCATACTCAAGTGATCTGTTAAGTAAATTGATGGCCTGCAGGCCTGTTAATGATTTAGCATTTTATTGTTACAAAGCTTATCTCCAAGAAGGGAGGGGGCATGACCGAAGCACTTCTGAACTCCCTTCTCATGGCCAGGAACTTCAGCTTTGGGGTTTTTCTGGGGTGCCCTTGGGCAAGAAGGGGTCCATTCAGTCAGCTGTGGGGCTTAAGATTTTATCTTAGTTCACAGGTTGAACATGTGATGCCAAGGTTATTTAGTGTCAAATTTGGGAATGCCACAAACTTAACGTCTTAACCTTTTGAGGAATGCTGTCTTTGGGCACTAGCTCCCCGAGAGCCAGAGCTTTCTCTTTTGTTCTTGGTCCCATCCCCAGTGCCTAGGACATTGCCTAGCACACAGTATATGCTTAACAAACACCAAATGAATACATTCGTTGTGACAGCACTTGTTTTTGTCCCTTATTAGACAGTAAATCCCTTCACAGCAGAGACTGGGACCTAACCATCTTTGCCTTCAAGGCCCAATAAATACTTCTTGAGTTGAATTAGGAGATGAGGTTTCAATTAGAGATGCCCTTTTCCTCCTGGGTGTGATTGTTCACCAAATGTAAACAAAGATTCTAATGAACAGCATTTTTCAGAACCTCAGGACACACAGTGATAAAACTGTTTTAAGTTCTTCCAGTTATTACTAATTTTTCCTTTGTGCTGTCCCTGCCTCTGTGTTAGATCTTGGGGGACCTGATTTACTAAGCACGGGGCCTGAGGATCAATTCTATCTTATGCTAATCAGAGTGCACCGAAGCCCTGGTGTCATTAAGTAGTTTCATGACTCTGTTGAGTGCTAGTATAACAGGGGTGGGAAATCATTAGATCTTTGTAATTCCCTCATTCTCTTTACAAAATCTAGCAGGCATATGCGTTTCCACATGAAAGTGTTAAGCAAAAGTGCCATCAGTCATTGACAGTTCTTTAAGAACAAGAAACTTTTGATGCAGGGGGTATCCCAATGAAGGGTAGAAAGCCCCCTGAATTCACTAAGTGGGTTCTTGGCTTCATGCTGGAAAGGATTCAAGAGCAAGCCAACTAGCAGAAAGTTTGAGAGAGAGACAACAGATCCTACTCCACAGACAGAGGTGGGATCCTTTCCCGAGGACCCCTTATGGGGCAATGGTAATGGTTTTAAATGTTCACAAACCCCATACATGACCAGCATTGTCTTGCGGTCAGGCCATAAAGGTTAATCATAAATTTCTGCCACAGAAGGGTAAACACAGTGTGTAAGGCATCCGGCTTAGTATTATAATTCATCCATCTTCAGGTGGTCCGGGCTGGGGACTTCCTTGTTTAGTCTGGTTAGGTCTGGTATCGGCCAAAATGGCTGCAGTCAGGCTCTCTGGACCTTCCTTTTCTGACTTCTCTCTACATTATTTAAGCAAAGTGAAATTTCTTTCTTAAACTGTCTATATGTAAGTTTGTGTTTGTTACTGAGCAGCAAAGGGACACAGGCTGGAGGAATGACAGCATAAAAGGGAGGAACACAGTGTGCTACTTCTGTGTAAAGTGCTCGGCAGAACACACCACACATGTGCAACATGGAGCTACAGAGGAAATGAAACTAAAATCAGTCCTGAAATAGCAAGCAATGTAAACATCACTGAATCCAGATTCTCAACAGACAGAATACATCTATGAAAGAGAAGGCAAAGGAAACCAGCGTGATCTGGGCCCCACTGTGGGATAGGCCAGTGGTTCTCAAAGTCTAGCTGCTGGACCTGCAGTCTCAGCCTCATCTGGGAACTTGCTAGTAATGTAAATCTCAGCTCTCCACCCAAGCCTACTGAAACAGAGTTTATGGAGTGGAGCTCAGCAAGATGTTTTACCAAGCCCTCCAGCTGATTCTGATATAAAGACCAGCTTGAGAGCCCCTGGGCTGGGCACTTTGCAGGTATTATTTCATTTCATCCTCTTAGATCCTAAAAAGTAGGTGTAATGGTTAATTTCAGGTGTCAACTTGACTGGGTTCAAGGACACCCAGATAGCTGGTAAAATGTTATTTTGAGTTATTTCCCAAAGAGATTGGCATTTGAATCAGTGGCCTGAGTAAGGAAGTTCTGCCTTTGCCAACATGGGCGGCACCATCCAGTCGGCAGAGGGCAGGGACAGAAAGGCTGAGGAAGGGAAAATCTGTTTTTGAGGTGGGACATGGGCACTTGTGGCTCTCAGGCTTTCAGAGTCTGGGGTATATACCATGGGCTTCCCTGGTTCTCCAGCTTGCAGACAGCATATCCTGGGACTTCTCAGCCTCCATAATTGTGTGAGCTGATTTGCATAAGAAATCCCCTCTTCTCTCTACGTATGTATATCCTATCAGTTCTCTTTCTCTGGAGAATCTGACTAATATAGTAGGTATAGGTCCATTTACCAATACGGAACCTGAGACTCAGTGAAGCTCTTCAGTTTCTGGGTTTATACAACTGGAAATGGAGGTATCAAAAGATCTTTTGCCAAAACCTATGATTTTTCCACCATATCAGTGTTTCTAAAATTGTAATGCATAATCAAATCACCTGGACATTAAATGTTAAAACATAGATTCTGGTTTAGTAAGTTTGGAGAGAGCCTGAGAGTCAGTAGTTTTAACAAGCTCCAGATATCACCAGTGCTGCTGGTACACTGACCACACTTGGACTATGAAGTCTCCGTGTGTTACAGTGTGGTTCCCAGACCTGAACCTCAGCCTCACCTGGGAACTGTGGTCTGTGTTAACAAGCCCTGCAGGTGATTCTCATTCATGCTCAAGTTTGAGAACCATGGCTATATCATATTTCCATATTAGAAAACTCAGTATTTGCTAGGTTATGAAGTGAAGCAGGTATTTAAAAGCCATTAGGGAGAAACTGGACAAGGGAAAAGAAGATAAAACGCTTAAGCCTGAATAGTAGCTTGAATTAAGTGTTTTTCCATGAGATAAGGACACAAAAGTGATTGTCACTGGGCTTAATAATGAGAGTACTTCTCTGTAAAGGTTCTTGCAAACGCATGTTGAATGTAGAGCCAGTGGGCACAAGCACTGGGAGGTGAGGGAAGTTTTGACCGAGGAACACCAGTGATATGGGAACATGTAGATCTGGCATTGCGTGGGAGAATGATGCTTAAAGCTTTTCCCAAGAAAATATCTAACAGCAGAAAAAGATAAACCTATGCTTGTCTGGCATATAGAAAATGATCTAGGAACAAAAAACAGCTTGGGATTTTTCTTTTTAATCTTGTGTAATCTTAAAAATTCACATGCACTTTCATCTATATCAAACCAATGCATGTTGCTTTGATACAAATAACATTTTCAATTCCCATTAAGATAAAAGGGGAGAGTTGCTGTTGTACTGAGTCTACTAGACTCATAAAATGTGCTGAAGTGGAGAGATGTGACACCAGCTATCAGGATCAGCATCCTTACAATTTCTCTTCTCCCTCTCGGTGCTGGAGAATTTTTGAGAACTCAGACTTAGAGTACATGAAAATAGCAACAGCTTGCTGTGGCCACAGGAGCTGTGTAAAGGTAACTGTAGAGGACGGAGACCCAGAATGTAGTCCCTACATTTGGGGGATGGTTGGGTGGGTATTTTGAGAAGTGTTTCTTCAAGTGCTTTTTGAAAAGAATGAACAGATCTTTGATCTATGCATCAGATCCTTTTACTTTTTAAGAAAATACTCATCAAAGTATTTTCAGTAAAGGAAAATGATCAAAGATGTTCTGTACTGCACCACTCATGCTGTCATTTTCATTACATGTAAATGAAGGGAGGGTCTCAGATGACTCAGTTCCTGTGATCAAATCTCTTCATCCAGCACTCGAACCCCACTTCATCAAAGCAGTCTTGTCACATACATGAAAGCTTTCAATTCCGTCATAAAGTTGTAGATCAAGAATGTTCAGTCTGAAAAAAAAAAGTGCTTAATAAGTCAGCTTTGTAAGCTACACTGATTATTTAAGTGAATAGTACTTTTTTGTGTATCTTAACCAGGTTTTTACCCCTTTTCATAATATTTGCAGGGAGCGGGAGGGTGACTCAAAACAACAAAACAATGTAAATCTCATTTTGAAAACTTTGATCAAAATCTTCTTCGATCAAAGCCAGTATTTTTCTGGCATTATATCTGATACATAATTAGATATTTTAAAATCACTTCCCATTTCATTGCCATTGTATGTATGGATGTGAACAATCTCTTGTTTTTTAAATAACATCTACCATTATTACCATACCATTGACTACAATGAGAAACACAACAAGGAATCTCTGAGAAGTTCGGAACCAACCCGGAGGCAAAGGCGCATCCAGGTATTTGGCCTCAATTTTCACCATCCTCACTCTTTGCCTGTCAGATATTTGGCACTGTCCAAGAAAATGGATGTATTTTTAGTCAATATCATTTTGCTTTAAAAAAAAAAAAAAACAACTCACATTTTATGGAAATGTCTTTGTCACTATTTTACCGTGAAACAATTTGCAAATTAATGTCTTTAGAGACATAAGTATTAAGTAAAACCAACGAAGACCTACTTTGATCTCCCTGCTCATTATTGGTCTGTTCAGGAGTTCTATTTCTTCCTGACTGAGTTTTGAGAGGTTGTGTGCTTCCAGGAATTTGTCCATTTCCTCTACGTTTTCTAGTTTATATGTATAGAGATTTTCATAGTATTAATGGATGATATTTTGTATTTCTATCAGTTGTATCTCCTTTTTCATTTCAGATTGAGCTTATTTGGGTCCTTTCTTTTCTATTTCTGGTTAATCTAGCAAGAGGTCTATCAATTCTGTCTTACTTTTCAAAGAAACATCTTTTTGATTCATTGATCCTTTGTATCTGTTTTTTTTTTCTTGGTTTCCATTTCATTCAGTTCTGCTCTGACCATTGTTATTTCTCTTCTCCTGTTGGTTTGAGTTTGGTTGGCACTTCCTTTTGGTTCCTTGAGATGAGACATTAAGTTGTTAATTTATAATCTTTCTGTATTTTTGATGTAGGCATTTAGGGCTATGAATTTTCCCCTTAGGACTGCTTTTTCTGAATTCCAAAGATTTTGATAGCTTGTTTCCCCTTTGTTGTTCAGTTTGAGAAATCTTTTGATTTTCATCTTAATTTCATCATTCACCCAAGGATTGTTCAGTAGAAAGTTGTTTAATTTCCATGACTCTGTAGATTTGAGTGTTTCTCTTGGAATTGATTTCTAGTTTTATTCCACTGTGATCTGAGAAGATACATGGTATGATTTCAAATTTTTGTCTTTTTAGTTTGTTGAGACATGTTTTGTGGCCTAAAATATGATCAGTCTTGGAGAATGTCCCATGTGCTGATGAGAAGGATGTATATTCAGTGGTTTTTGCATAGAATGTTCTGTAAATGTCTGCTAGGTCCATTTGTTCTAGAGTTCCATCTAAGTCTAGTGTTTATTTTCTGCTTTGATGATCTGTGCAGCTCTGTTGGTGGGATGTTGAAGTCCACAGCTATTATGATGCCACCATTTATTTCTTTGTTTACATTTAGTAGAAATTGTTTTCTGAATCTGGGAACTCTAGTGTTAGGTACATATATATTTAGGGTTGTTACTTCTTATTGAATTGTGCACTTTACCATTATATAATGACCATCTTTATCTTTCTCTACCATTGCTAAAGTCAATTTTATCTTATATGAAAATGGCTACACCTGCTCTCTTTTGATTTCTGTTTTCATGGAATATTTTTTTCCAGCCCTCTAGATGTGTTTCCTGCAGACAGCAGATAGTTGAGTTGTTTTTCATCCATTCAGCCAGTCTGTCTTTTGAGTGGAGCATTCACGTCGTTCATGTGGAGTGATAGTATTTATATGTGGGATGCTGTTCTGTAGATTATTTGGGGTAGTACCTTATTGCTTTGTTTTCCCTCTTGTGCTGTTGTTTTACATAAGCTGTGAGCTTTAGCTTTTGGGTGATTTTACACTGGTGAGTATCTATTTTGTTGATCCATGTATGATGTTGTTCTGAGTATTTCCTGTAGGGTAGGTCTGGTCGTGACAAATTCCCTCAGTGTTTACTTGTCTAGAAAAGTCTTTATTTCTCCATTGTTTAGGAAATTGGGTTTTTCAGGATAACAGATTCTTGGCTGACTGTTGTTCTGTTTAAGAAGACTGAATATGGGGCCCCAATCCCTTTTGGCTTGTAAGGTCTCTGCTGAGAACTCTGTTGTTAGCCTAATGGGTTTTCCTTTGTAGGTTAGGTGTTGCTTTCCTCTTGCTCCTTATAGAATTTTCTCCTTCATTTTGACTTTGGCCATGTTGATTACTATGTATTTTGGAGAAATCCCATTTGCTATGATTCCTCCCAATGTCTGATGACCATCTTGCATCTGGAAGTATGAATCTCTGGCAATACCAGGAAAGATTTCCTCAATAATTCCCTCAAATAAATTTTTCATGCTTTTTGTTCTTTTTTCTTCTCCCTCAGAGATGCCTATAATTCATGTATTAGTTCACTTTGCATAGTCCCATATTTCTCGGAGTAATTGTTCAGTCTTTTTTATTTTATTTTCTGCATCTTTGAATGACTGGGTTAGCTCAAGAGCCTTGTCTTCAAGCTCTGAGATGTTTTTATTCTGCTTGTTTTAGTGTATTGTTGAAGCTTTCTGCTATTTTTTGAAATGCCCTAAATGACTCTTTCATTTCTTTAAGTTCTATTATATCCTTTCTTATGCTGTCTACCTTTTTATCAACTTTTTCTTGTTTTTTCATTGATTTCCTGAAATTCTTTTGGGCTTCTTTTTGTTGGCTTTCAACTTTCTTTTCAGTTCCATTCATCTTATTTGCCATCCATGTTCTGAATTCCAGTTCTGTCATTATGATGATTTCCTTTTGGTTGGGGTCCACGACTGTAGCTCCACTGTGATCCTTTGGGGATGTTGAACTGCTTTGTTTTTTCTTGTTGCCAGAGTTCTTTTGTTCATTTCTTCTCATCTGAATCCTCTTCTTTCAGCTCAGAGTTGATAGGTTTGCAGGACATATCTGTTCTCTTTTGCTGGGAACTCTCCTACTGAGTGAGAAGAAATGGAGGTCCCTAGATGGCACTTTTCTGTCCCACTCTGGAATGTTGACCTGGTGGGGAGAGGCAGGTGCACTGAAAGCCTATAGTGCAGCTGTTTTTGTCTCTTTCCCCTGTGATTGCCACAGTTCAAGCTGGTGATAGATGATCTTTGTGTGGGGTGGTGTGTTGTTCCCCAGATCATTGTTGGATATTTGTGTTCAGGGCTGGATGAGGCCCTCTCCATAGAGGCTGGCATTGTGGGTGATTGCTCTTCCCAGGGTCTCCCTGTGGAGTTGACAGTGGCAGCTCGGTGAAGCTATCTACATAGTGATCATGAGTGTCTGGGCTGTGGGCATTTACTTAAAACAGGTCCAGGTGTAATGCCAGCTCAAGGCTGGGGCGTCCCTGGCAGAGCATTGGACCTCAGGGTGCAGGCAGGGCTGTGGGAAAGTTGAGCTGCAGAAGTTGAGCCACCTGGGTGAGAGGTGGCTCTGGCATCCTGCCCCTTGGAGGCGGAGCCACAAGGGTGCGGTGCAGTGCAGCTCCAGCGACACTGAGACCGTGGATGCCAAGCTGCAAATCTTCTCAAGTGATGTCTATGGTGCCTGCAATGCCACCTCTGCTCAGATCACGTTTTATGGGGGAGACGTGCTTGGGATCCGGTCACAGGGCACAGCACGGGGGAGTGTCCACTCAGCCTGCTTCCTCCCCAGCCTGGCAGGGGCTATGTGAAGGTTGCTGTTGGAAAGGTGAGCCCCGTGTAAACCTGGTGCCATGCACCTAAGAGCTCATGATGGTGTCATCTGCAAAAACCCAAAATCAGTAGCCACCAAATCCCTGCCGCACCCGCTCTCTGCTGTAATGTCTCTACGCAGACTCCAAGCAGCTCGCTGATCAGTCCAGAGTTCTATAATGGTGATCAGGCCCCCCTCACAACTCGGGCCACAGTGCCTGTGGGGGAGCATGAAGCCCTAGGGCTCTTTCCTCCTGACCTTCCCCACATGTGGGTGCCTCTCCACAGTTCCCTTCAGTCTCACTGAATGAATCACCCCATCACCTTCTCTTTTACTCTGATGTCCCCCATTGCTTCTCTGGAGTTTTATGATGTTCTTTCCAAGAAGAGCCATCTGTAGGTAGGCATCCACCTGCAACTTTCAGTCCTCTCCTTGAGAACAGTGTGTGCAGGTTGCTTCTAGTCCTCCATCTTCCCTGATTTCCCCCATCAATTTTTGATAGATTTCCAACTATCATAAATTGCTAACATCAGTACATTTCACCCCTTGTCACTTCAGCATGCCTATCTTTAACTAGAATTTAATATTTGTTTTCAGAGTTTTTTTTTTAAGGTAGGAGTTACATACAGTGAAATGTACAAATATTTAGTCTAGCCTTCCTTGAGTTTTGACAAATGCATACAATGCTATAACCCCAACCCCATCAAGACACCAGACCTCACCCTCCCAGAAGTCCCCTCATTCCCTGTGCACTCTTTCCCTGCCTTCAACCCTGTCCTGCACAGCCCCAGGGGTAACCACTGTTCTGAATCATTTAGCCATAGAGTAGAGCTTCATACTGGGGGTACTCTTTTGTGTTTGGCTTCTTTCACTCATAATGTTTTTAAAATTCATCCACACTGTATGTATCAGTAACTTTTCCCTTTTCGAATTATTCCTTTGCATCAATCTATCACAGTGTGGAGAATCTGCTATTCCTATTGATAGACACCGGGACTGTTTCCAGTTTGGGGCTGCTTTGAACATTCTTAGACAAGTCTTTTTGTGACTATATTTTTGTTTACCTTGGGTAAATGCTTTGGAGTAGAACCGTTGGGTCATGGGGGCATGGGAGTGTATGGTTAATTTTACAAGAAACTGACAGGCCTTTTTTCAAAGTGGTTGTACAGTTTTATACTCCAACACTATATTAGAGTTCCAGTTGTTCTACATCCTTGACAAAATTTCTTCTTAGTTTTAGACATTCTGGGGGGTATATAGAGAAAATATGATTTTTAAATGGTGATTCTTTAAGAGATAAGTGACCACAAAATGATGCATGCGCACACAGATGCGCAAATCAGAATTCTTAGTGCTTTTTAGAGCCAAGCATAATCGGTGTCCACAAACAAAGCATTTAGCACAAGGAGAGCAAAGTTTGAGGCAACCTGCAGTATTTTAGGTAAGTAAAGGTTTGAAATGATTTTTTCCCCAGAAACAAGCTGTCACCCTCCAAGGACTTGCTAAGAAATCCCAGCTTTGAACTCTAGCAAAAGCTTCACAGGCCAAGGACAGCAGTATTCACATTGCAGAAACAGTAACAGTAAAGGCTCTTGGTTCCCTGGTATCACACAAAATCAAAATTCCCCGTCATTACTGTACATGAAAATATTCTTCATTTTGAGCTTCTTTTATAATACAAAAGAAAAAACAAACACCATGCTACAGAGAGATTGACTGGCTTGGTTGGGGACATTGAATTCTGATTCTTTGCTTTGCTTTAACTTGCATTTTGGTAATAGAAATTCAAACCTTTCTTAAAAATTTCAAGGAAAATTATATTTCAAATAGATATCCCGCACTCATCCAGGAGACTGTTTCCTTAGACCCCAGTTTAATAAGCCTGGACCTGGGAATCCCTTCTGGGGCCTCACTGTAGACAGCAATGTGACAAAGGGCAAATGGTTCTAGAGCCAGAGGGACCGCAGTTTGAAATTGTCTCTGCGTACTACCTGTGTGACTTGGGCAAGTTACCTAACCTCTCTAAACCTCAGCTTTCCTGTCTGTCAAAACGAATAATGATACTTCCCCTTGTGCAAGGGCATTGTAAGAACTGTAAGAGAAGGCTGTTGCCCCGGGCGAAGCTGATCACTCTTCCTGCCTGGCAGTGCTCAAACCCACCGGCCTCCTGGCTGCCCCAGTAGAGAACAAACCACAGAACACTCGCTCCCTAATTATTTCCCTAGTGAGCTCAACTGAGTATCACAAAGAGAATGATTTTAGTGGCATAATTTCTACTGAGTTTAACACATTGACTGCCACACTAGAAAAAAAATTTTTTTCCCCTGGGGCCACAGTGTTTTATTATGAAAATAGAATAAAAACTTTGAAAACAAAATAATCCTTTCTAATTTAATGAAAAATTTGTTATTTTTGTTTTCTGTGTGTGAGTTATATGCAATTGTCAATATTAATTGTAACAATAAGAACATCAAGTAAGTTTTCATGAACTAACTGCAGGGTTTTGCGTGGGGGGGCCACCCATCACATGTAACATGTATGCTACAGCATGACAGCATGAGTTGCCTGTGTACCCCGTGGCTCCCAAGGTAAAAAGACATATGAGTTATATGTGCTTCATGAGGCCCTGGACTCAAAACTAGTGTGAGTTAAGTACAACTCACATGGCAGTTAATGTGTTAAATAACTTGTGGGCCTAGAAGAAAATTACACTTCTGAGAGAATTTTGTCATCCACGTGAATCTTTAATTGTAAAATGGGGTATTTGGAAGAAGTGTGTAAGTAATCAGAGTTGGAAAACTTCAAAAAAACTCAACTCTGCCCAGGTGTGACAGGAGAAAGGTCTTCAGGCACTGTTCTTGGTACAGTGTCATGGCCTGAGTCACATGATAGGGTCCTGGCAGCAGGTGCTGATGCAGCCCTGAACAATCTCTGCTTGTAAAACAAGGAGTATCTCCGTGCTGTGTTGCTGGCAGTAAGATGGAGAGAGCCTGTCAGAGGTGGACGAGCCAATTTGGGGTGGCCTGTTAGTTCAGAACGTGCCAAATGCAACATCATCTGCAGAGGACAGACCAGAGCCACCTCAGTAGATGGAAGTGGTACCTGAATCCCTGCTCCTCCTTGTACCTAGTGGCTGAGGCACATTCCCACCCCAAAGCAGGGGTGGGCTGTTTACTTACTGGACTTTGTGTGTTATCTGTCTCCCCTCTAGACAGAACACAAGCCCACCCTGAAGTTGCAGGGGCCCCACCGGCCAATCAGCTGGCCCAGGGGGGCTGATAAAAGATGAGAAAAGGGTTTTGGGGGGTTTTTTCTCTGGTATAATGTGAGAAGCCATGGGACTCTGCTCTTAAAGGAGAGACATATTTTGATTCAGAGAAAAAAGCTAAGCATTTAAAAATCATTCATTTTTGTGCTAAAGCTAATTGAGAGAATAATTTGCAAGGCAAAAGTTCCATTCATTTGGTATAAAAAATTCACATTAAGCTCAGTAAGTAGCTTTATAGCAAATGGTCTTTATCCCTGAAGGAAAACATAAAACAGTTGTTCACAGAAGATATAAAAGGGTCCCCTAATTATGGTGTAAATGAGTCACAGTCCTTAGTCACATTATGATCAAGATATCACACAGGTTGGTCATGTAATTGTTTCTGTAATTATGTGGAATGGACTGAGTAGAAGAGTCCATAGAAAAACCCTATTTTAACACTTCACTTTTACATGATTATTTTTCAATGGTTCAGTCAAGCTGGAACATTTTGCCTGTGTCTGGTATAGACGGGTTTCTGGCTATTATAGTGATGTTGCTAAGTCATACTAATCTTCCTCCATGAACAGTCCTACACACTCGCCTGTCTTGTTTTTCAAGTTAACTTGGCCCTTTCATTGAGTGGCTACAAAGGTTTAATGGTCTGAGCACCTGGAAGTAGGTGGATTTAGCAGTGAAGCAGCATGATTCTAAGTGTGATAGAACTAAATGTGCCCCACTAACAGTGTCAGTTATAAACACAAGAAATGCAGAACTCCAAAGAAAGCATACTTATTATTTCTAGTGTTAAAGACTTCATTTTGTCACTTGACAGATTATTTATTGGGCACTGGCACAAAATCAGCACAAAAAAATTTGATAATGAGAAAGAACTAGGTGCAAAACTACATCTAAAGTTCAGATCTCGTTGTGAAGAAACATTTTATAAATTGATTCTTTCTATAATTGAGCATTTGGAAAGCTTTGTAGGAAGGTTTTAAAAACTTCTAGGCTTAAATTCAGATGACTCTTAAACTACAGAAAAATTTTATAACATTGCTAAAACATAAACATGTTATATATTAGCCTTATGAAAATATAAATTTAGTTATAGCTTTTGTCTTTCTGCATTTCTGTAGACTGTCCAAATGAGAATAGCTGACTGGTGATTCAGATATCTTGCTTAGGAAGTGGGTCCCATGGGTACCTTCCTGCTTTAAGGCTCAGCCATTCTCTAAGTGTCTAAAAGTAATAGAGCATTTGTAGTATTATCACTTGCTGTATGTTTTTCATCTGTTCATATTATCTGTGTAACTTCTTGCTTTCTTGAAGTCTTCAGAGCTTTTTAACTAAATTGTTTGGGAAATATAGCAAATGCCATATTTAAAATCTTTCTCTTGTTTTACCAAACTTTTGAACGACTTTAGATTCACAAGGTTCATCGTGATTCAGGAGACAATTCTCAGACAGGTGAGAACACTTCAATTTAACTTTAATATACTTAGGAGGCATTTGGGGGTTCAAGTCTATACATTTCTCTGAAGCCTAGATTGACATTCACCACCATAGAAGGTGGATTGCTAAAATCTGAGTTCTAATACTGGGAGGTTGGAGAGCTGGAAGAAAAGCAGAAATCCCTTAAAATTTCCTTCAATCTTCATTCATGGCAACCTTATCTACTGAATGCCTTTCCCATCTTTGATCTCTTTTCTTGGCTAGGTACCATATAGATAAACCCAAAATAGAGAGTGGCCCAAAATTCTAGGAGAGACAATGGTTGAATATGACACAGGTGAGAATATGGTAGTGGTTCAACCATATCCATCTTCCCCTTCTTTGCAGTAAAAGCTGACTACACAGTTAGAAAATGTGGGTAGCCCTGGCTTGGGAAACAAGAGCACTAAGTTCAGATTTCAGTTCCCCATTCACTCATCTCATGCCTTGGGCAAGACTTGGTTTGACCCTCAGTTTCCTCATCTATAAAATGAGGGGCTGGACCTGAAGACCTATATATGTGGGAAGGTCTGGAATGCTCTACCATTAGAGAAAAAAATCAGTCTGCTACCAGGGATTTAAGATTTTTGTTCCTGTAAGAATTGTAACATTCCATGCCCTGTTGGTGGTTTTCCCAACCACTGATGCATAAAGTCAGACCCTGGGCTCATTATTTGGACTCTCTCCTTGATTCTAGGATGGGTCATACTTAGCCTACTCAGAAAGATTGCATTTGTTCTTTCTGAGCTTCAGTTTTTCCATTTGTAAAATGAATTAACAACACCCATCTCGTTGTTAATGAGGATTAAAGAAGAAAATATATGTAATATCCAGCAGTACCTGGCATTTAACTGGTATCTTCCCTCCCCTTTTCTGAAGATGTTCTAATTTCTTATAACACTTAGAGCAAGGGTATCATTTTAACTAACCTGTGAGCTTCTAGGTGCCAAAAACTGTTATAAGCATTTTTATATCCATTGCAGTGCCCAGCATTGTCTTGAACATAAGAGACAATAAATACAGAACACTAATAAATTGAAACCATTCCATCTTGGAAAGTATTGTTTCCACCATTTATAAGCTCTCTGACCTTGGGCTATCAACATAATCTCTCCACACTTAAATTCCTTATCAGTAAAATGGGGATAGCATTATGTAGCTTTCAGGGTTGTTATAATTATTAAATGACATTATTATATTTAAAGTATATAGTACAATGCCTGGTACATAGTAGGTGCTCAGTAAGTGGTAGCTTTTTTTTTTATTGGTGATGCAATATTCCTTTTTGCCATGAAGTACAGCTACTTAAATCTCCTTTATCCTTCTTTTCTCTGGTTTAAGTTTTTTATTCATTCTACAAGCATCTGTTAAGAGAATGACTAATGATTCTTTGATTTAAGTGACGCTAGCCTTTATTGAAGAATAATTTCTCCAAGCTTTCAATCATTTCTATTGCTATAGATTCTCTTAATTTTAAATGAGAGAAAATCAGGAAAAATATGCATCATTCATCTTTGAATAATTTCTATGGAATAATTTAGAACTCAGCCAGCCTGGACAACAGCCTTGAAGCTAACTTCTCTACTTTTAGTTTTGTTTAGGAACTACATTTTGAGTAATTCTTGGTTTGTTAATTTTGAATTTAATCTTAAATCTTTAAAAATTAGATTTAATTTACTATTTGGTAAACAAATGTTAGGAATGTATAAGATTAAGTCCCTGAATAGCCTAAAAACAAGTATCTTACAATTGACCACCATTAGTTTCTCAAGGTTTGAAAAATGCCATATGATCCTAACAATATCATTGAAAGTACTAATATCTATAGGTATCTTTATAAAGAAATACTGACATTCATAACCAAGGTAGGAAAATTATTAAGGCAACGTCTAACAGGCGTCCTCAAACTATGGCCCGCGGGCCACATGCGGGTGTTTTTGCCCATTTGATTTTTTACTTCAAAATAAGATATGTGCAGTGTGCATAGGAATTTGTTCATAGTTTTTTTAAAACTATAGTCCAACCCTCCAACGGTCAGAGGGACAGTGAACTGGCCCTCTGTTTAAAAAGTTTGAGGACCCCTGGAGATAAAAATTAGGCAAAGGGATAGTAAATATTTTAAGTTAGATCATTAAAAACAAGGCTCTGTGGTTGTGGCGTTCAGATAAACTTTATAGCAGTTCTGCCTTCACTTCATGCTGTGTAAATATAAGTCAGGTTTAGTTATTAAACTAACCATTTTTTATTTAATTCAGAGTTTTTAGGACACTAAATGCACAGATATAATTAATAACAGCCAACATGCACTACGTGCTTACTATGTGGCAGACACTGTTGTAAGGACTATACGTGGATTAACTCACTTATCACAACAGCCTATGAAGGAGATGCTATAATTACACCCCCCCCCTCCCACTTTACGGACGTGGATACTGAGAGAAGTTGAATGACGTTCCCAAAGTTACACAGCTATTAGATGGCAGAGTAGAAATTTGAATTTTGGCAATTTGGCTCCAGAGCTGGTTCTCTCAACTTTATGGACTCTCTTGTACATTTTTGGGTGTCACTAGGCAATTTTTAAAGAAGCATTATTGCATCTTTTTTTTTCCTTCTTGGAATATGGTCATTTATCTGTGTCTGAGAAATACATTCTTCCTCTTGGAACCTGCATGTCTGCCTCCTCTTAGCATAGTGAGGAGTGATTCTGGATTATGGTTAAATTTCTCTCTTTGCTTATGAGTTATTCCCACAAGAAGCAAATGCCCTGAAAATTCATGTTTCTGAAGCCAACACTGCTGTCTTGATATATTTTATACCTCGGTACTCACTGGTGGCATATAGTTTTTGTTAGTTTTTCCATTAACATGACAGCACACTATTCAAAGTCTGAAAAGACTTATACAGAATTTTTAAAAATGTTTTTGCCCCCTCAGAAAATAAGGACAGGGGTGAAGGTTTAGTTGTTGGAAATCATTGGGACTATAAAACTGCTTTTTCTTCTCTTTCTTTCCTGCGAATAGGCAGTATGCATCATTTAATGAAATCCATCCTTGAGGGAACCTAGACTGTCTAGAAGTCTGACTTTTCAGAGGTGCTCAAAATTGGTCCAAATTAGTATTTCAAATAATTCAAAATCTCTGGATTTCACTAGTATTTCAGTTCCTCAAATATCAAAAAGGTCCATAAGAGCCTTCCCCACCCAGATGAATACATTGTCCTTCAAGTCAGAATGAACTCCCCCCACATTTTCCCTCAAGTTTTAATATTTATTTGCAAAATGATATTTTATTCGTGGAGCTAAATAACCCTTGCCAATAAGCTTCATTGCCATGATGTAATGTGGCACCACAAGAAAAAGGTATCATTTAACTACTACTGTGACTGATAATGTTGTGCGTCTTAATGATTTGAGAAGTAGTTCACAGTTTCTTAAAATTACTTTATAGTGCTTGAAAACTAACCTTGTTTTCTTTAGAAAATAAGGAAAAAAATGCATCTGAGCTTCATCTGTGAATACACTGAATACTGATTACCCTCTATTTCTCATCCGAAACCCCTAGAGCCTCATTCATTCAGATACAAGAACAGGAGGAAAGAGTCTATTGATGTGAAATCAATATCATCTCGAAGCAGTGACGGTAAGACGTTTCCAGTTTTCTTTGACCTTTTTAAAATGTAGAAAATGACAGAGGAATGTGTTCAAAAATTCGTCAGTGTCTAAACTCCAAGGAGTAAGATTTCCCAGTAAGCTGAACATTCTTTAGAGTTTTTAAATTCTTTCATGCTATCTTGTCTTCTCTTTGAAGTGACTCTATGCTTGTTCCTTGATGGCCTGAAGTGGTGGGCCATATAACTACCCAAGCAACTCACTTTCAATAGTTAGACAAGGTCATCCTTGGCTGCTAGTGTGGGCTGGTGAGGGGACGGGGCCAGAGTCCTGGCTTCCCAACTCCCAACATAAACCCAGTTTTCAGTGTACCTGCTACATGCATTTACTTTCCCTTACTAAAATGTCACAGAGAAAATTAGGCAGAATTTAGCAAAACATTTTCTGAGTTCAATCAGTAGACCTATGTAACCAATTGGATTTGTGGGGAGACAGAAAAGTCAAAGAAGACTCTGAAATTTCATTCCTAGGTGCCTGGAAAATTGCACGTAATGTTGACAAAAGTAGGAAAGTCTCTAGGTATGGCTAGGTTAGGGGTTAAGGAGAAGATGAGTTTTAGTGGAGCTGCCTGAAATGCAAGACTGGCACTCAGGGCTAGAGATGTGGATTTGGGAGTCCAGTGGGTGAGAGATGAAGTCATGAGCAGAATAACATCTCTCATGGGTGCACGGGGACACATATGTGCACTAACAGTACAGGGGGTCCAAGCTCAAGCCTGTAGGCACACCCTCAGTGAGAGGGGAGCCAGAGGAAATAGGGCCAGCAGAGAGAACCAAAGAGCTGGGAGTGAGCCATGTGAGTCCAGTGTCACAGGAACCAAGAACAAGGGGGTATGGAGAAGGGAGGTGGCCAGCAGCTAATGCTACAGAGATCAGAGAGCTTGAGAGCTGAGAACAGACCTTAGATGACACTCAGGTGTTTGGCTTTTATTTGGCAAATGGGAGGACAGGCTCTAGGGGCATGAGGAAGGGATGGTTAGTGCCTGTGGTAGAAAGGAAACAAGAGTGGTAACTTAAGGAAAGGGCAAGTGAAGGACCTTCCAGTCCCTCAGGTCACAATGGAAAGCCTGAGTATGACAGTGGTTGAAATAGCAAGGACCAAAGATGCTCGAGGAAAGATGGATAATTCACAAGGCATGCAAGGGATTGAGACCGAGGATGTAAAGAAAATACAAATTGAAATATCTTGAGATGGATTTAGGATGTAGACAGAACATTTTAGATGGGGACGATGAGGGAAAAGAACTGGATTCGCTCATGTTTTGGAGTAGAACTTGAGGGGGACTGTCATCTCCCCGGCATGGGTGAGGTGGGGCTTGAGAGTATGGAGGAATCTGCGAAGGCTGCTGGCAGGAGGCCCCGCAGGTGGCTGGGCAGCAGCCAGGCCCTGATGTTGGCGGGGTGAAGTCGTCCCACCTATAAAATGGGGGTTCTACCCCTCTTGCCTGCCTCAGAGGGAGTGGTTGGAAGATCTGATGAGAACACTGCTTTTAAAGCTTGTACTTTTTAAATTTTAAACCAAGTGTAAGCATTACATATTAAAAAATTTTTAAATGAAATTTTCTATAGACTACCGTGTTTCCTCGAAAATAAGACAGGGTCTTATATTTATTTTTCTCAAGACGACACCCTAGGGCTTATTTTCAGGGGATGTGTATTTTCCCCTCAAAGCCTCAGCTTGCAGCACACACAGGATGGCCAGGACCTGACATGGGGAGCCGACCTTGGTGGGGCTGCCCGCACCTTTCTGGTCACCTCTGGGATAGTAGCTGTCACGATGGGGCAGATGAGAAGGGCTGCTCTTAGTCTTTACTGCTCCGCGATGAAATGCATGGGTTGTGCAGATACGCTGCATAGCCACGCCCATCACTAGGTCTTATTTTCAGGGTAGAAATCCTGCTAGGGCTTATTTTATGGGGAGGTCTTATTTTCGGGGAAACACAGTAGAACTAGAACCACAATGGCTTTCTGGGAGTTAAGAACCTAAAGGTGTAGGAAGGGGGAGTAAAGGGAAATGAATGGCCCTAATTCATGAGGACAGTGGGCTCTGTCCTAGCCCCCACCTAAGCAGGAACCAGGCCTCCCTCCCATGCTGGCTGCACAGCCATCTGCTTACACAGCCAGCGGCTTAGGACTGGAAGTGATGGAATGGCCCAAGTGGGCTTTAGTGACTTAGGGGCGAGAGTCCTGGGGGATCATGAGGCTGTTGGGATGAGGCCTTAGGAGCCCATCAACCTTCTCTGAAATTCCTCTTGTGGACCTGGGACTCATTGAGCCTTCCTACAGACCACCTTTCCAGACTCAGGCAAAAATAGTGGCTGAGCTGTCAACCTTTTTAGAATAAAAGATGGGTAAATTCATTGCCTTCTGGGGGTAGGTTAGTCCTGTGAGTCCTAGGGGTAGGTTAGTCCTGTGGGGGTAGGCCCCCTGTCTGGGAAGGGACTCCTTTGTGGTACTCAGCCAAGCCGAGCCGCCAGAACCAGACACAACTTTCTTGCCTCTCTCCAGCACCAAGCCTACAGAACCGTCGCTATCCGTCCATGGCCAGGATCCACTCCATGACCATCGAGGCTCCCATCACAAAGGTGAGTGGCAGCTGCTGCCTCCACTCTGCAGTCAGAGCCACCCAGCACTGTGTTGTAGAGATACATCCTGTGCTATCACGGAGTTTACAGTCTAGTGGAGGAAACAGATATTGACTAAAATAACATCTATTTTTAAGTTACAGTTGGCAAACAGGGTTCTATGGGAGAAAATCAGAGTAGGGCCCTAACGTAGACTGGGTGCTGAGAGGGGTGGTCAGGGAAAGTCTCAGTGGAGGATGTAACGTTTTAGGCAAGACTTGAATTGTGAGGTGTTAGGAGAAGAGGGGAGAGAATAGGACTCCAGGCAGCAGAAATGACAAGGGAAAAAACACTGAGGTGGGAAAAGGGGGATTGGAGCACTTGAGGAGCTGAAAGAAAGTCAGGGTGGCTGGAGCTCAGCAAGCAGAGGACAGAAGATGATGCTGGAAGCTGGGCAGGGCGCAGCTTGTTCTGGTCAACTGAGCTGTAATAGGAGTTTGTAGCTTGGTTTATGTGCAGCAGAAACCACTGAAGAGGTGAAGGTGGGTGGTGATGTGTTCAGATGTGTTTGTTGAACACCCAGCCATTGGGCAGAGAATGGATTGGAGGTGGCAAAAGTGCAAGCGATAAGGCCAGTTAGGGGCTTTTTTAGAATTCCAGGAGAGAAATAGTAGCTGCTGGGCTAGAATTATAGCAGTGGAGGTGGAGAGAAATGCATAGATCAAGAAACAGTTAGGGGTAGCACCAACTGGACTTAGTAGAGAATTATATTGTCAGGGTGGAGAGAGGAATGAGAGAAAGTGGTATGTCAGGCAGAGCCTCACAGGGTTTTGGGTTGCACCTGAGGTGGACAGAACTTCTGCTTACTGCAGTGTAGAAACCAGGGATGGAGAACAGCTTTTGTCTTTGATTTTGTTGTTGTTGTGTTTGTCTGTGTGCTTGCTATGGGGAAAGGGGAACAAGACCATGAGTTTAAGAGTGTAAGATATTCCAACAGATACGTCAGGTAGGCAGTTGAATGTACAAGCCTGGGGGCAAAGGGAGTTGAGGGATGGGAGGTTAGTTTGAGAGTCCTTGACTATGGCTCACAGTGTCCAAAGTCATGGAAATGAAACATCATTTCCAGAAGGACAATAAAGTGAGAGAGAGGCCCAGCACTGATCTCTGAGGAACTCCAGCCTGTAGAAAAGAGCTAGAGAGGGATCAGCTAAGGAGCCTGAGGACGTGTAGTCACTGGGGTAGGAGAACACCAGGAATTGCGTGGGGCACAAACCATGCTTCAGGAAGAAGGGGCAGTGCCGCTAAAGCTAAGCACTGGTCATTTAGAACAGTAAGATGTGTCACCATCTGATTTCTTTTGGATTCCGGGCATATACATGACTTTTGGGAAGTAGAATTCTAATGTTCTCAAATTTGTTCTTCTTTCTTTGCTTCCTTAGGTTATAAATATAATCAATGCAGCCCAGGAAAACAGCCCAGTCACGGTAGCAGAGGCCTTGGATAGAGTTCTAGAGATCTTACGGACCACAGAACTGTACTCCCCTCAGCTGGGTACCAAGGAGGAAGATCCTCACACCAGTGACCTTGTTGGAGGCCTGATGACTGTGAGTGGTGAGGCGAAACTGGAAGTAAACGCACTCTCGAGTGCGGCTGGCATGTGAACAGCTACCCGTAGGTGCAGGCATGACTGCTGTCTAGACTAACATCAGCATAACGAGAAGCAACTGCATCGAAACATATGCATGATGTGTGTGGTGGTGTTCAAGTCATTCTTGCCTTTATCTTTCTTCCACGGGGCTGGCTGACCAATCACCGAGAACCCCATTCCCGTAAGGAGTGCGTGGCAGCTGACTGAGGGCTAACTGTGCAGGATGGGGCTCCCGCGGGCCCTCTCTGCTGCCTCTTACCCTCAATCGGGTGTGGTTTGATTGATGGTCACAGCTATGTTTCCTTGGACCTCAGCCTTTCTATGTAATGAAAGGGTTTGTACTTAGAATGCAGCAGTTTCCAAAATCTTAGCTACAAATCCTTTCTTTAAGTAGAAGTTTATATGGAAATTTCATTTCTAATCAGGTGAAAGCAGAGTGGAGCTGTTCGGGCTCAGGGAGGGGGAGGGGAGGAGCAGCCACGCCCTGCCACACAGCAAGCAGCACCATTTGCACCACCAAGAGTAGCTGATTTCTAGGGACTCATCCTGTTCCAGTGTTTTGCTGTGATCTATTTGGCTATAATCATTATCTATCAGCAAGTAAAGAAAAAGCAGAAAAGTCAAATTATTTAATTGAGCTCCTCATCAGAGGCTGAAGCTTGAAGAATTCTTTAGGAGAAAAACAAAGTCCAAGAGTTTTACTTTGAAGGTTTCTGTCGAGCCCTGCCACCAAATGCTGAGCGGTGACTGGCTTTCTGGTCCATTAGCCTGTAACTTGAGTAATCTCCTGTTCCTTTCCTGCCCCCTGCTTCAACTTGGAGTTCCAGATCGATTGTTATTCAGGATTGAAATCTTTGTGTAATGAAGGAAATGAGAGGATGATGATGGGATATAAAGCATGCTTCTAACAGCATCTTTCTTTATTCCAGGATGGCTTGAGAAGGTTGTCAGGAAACGAGTATGTGTTTACTAAGAGTAAGTTTTCATCTGTCCACTGGGTTGCTGATTACCTGTCTCTAGCCTGTCCTATCCCTGGTACTGAGATTATTATTCTGAGAGGACCCTGCTGTTACTTGCAATTGGTCTCATTTGAGTTTAAGCATCTCTGTGGTCTACATTTGAAACTAGGTCTCCTAATTAAAATTACTTCTCTGAGCACTATTAGAATAAGAATTGCAAATCTCTATACATTTAAACAGATGGTTAAACTGAAATATTTTTCTACGTGGGGCATCTTGAAGTTTAGTAATGTAAGAGAAGAACCTTGAAGTGAAAATCTTCCTCCCCTTAAAAGTTCACGATTTTCTTTCTAGTAGCAACCCTAAAGATGATGCAAGATGCTCCAGGGCATTTAAGATTCCACAATTAACCAGCCTCCCCCCTCCCATTTGTTTGCTCAGATGTGCACCAGAGCCACAGTCACCTTGCGATGCCCATAACCATCAACGACGTTCCCCCTTGTGTCGCTCAATTACTTGATAATGAGGAAAGCTGGGACTTCAACGTCTTTGAATTGGAAGCTGTTACGCATAAAAGGTATATGACTTACCTGGCTATGGGCAGGGCAGGAACGATGGTCACGCTTAAGACTTTCACATCTGGAAACTTTGAGGGAGACATGTGTCCTTGCCACAAGATACCTCACAGGTCCTAGCTTTTGTGCCATGTTGAAGGAGTGTCAAACGGGCTGAGGGACGGTGGTCCCTCGGGAGCTTGGCATGTTAGTGAGCCATGGGATCAGCCTGAGTATCCGCAGGACATTCCTTTATGCTACTGAGCCCAAGTTCTAAGTATCTCAGCCCCAAACTTACTGACGCTCCAGCCCATAAAATGAATTTGAGAGCATTATAGATTTTTCTTCTGATCCATCCTGTAGGCAGGGAAAAGATTAGGTAACTATAAAGGTCCTTTTCTATAATGGGACAAGGCTGTTTCTTCCCAGCAGTGTTGGTCTGTATGAAATGAATTATTCTCTCCGGTAAATAAGCAACATACTCTAAATCAGGCATCCTCAAACTATAGCCTGCGGGCCACGTGCAGCCTGCCCAGGACATATATCCAGCCTGCCGGGTGTTTTTGCCTCCGCTGCCTGTCCTGCTTAGCAGCTGACTCGTCCCGGGCCCACGGTGCGCACTCTCCAACGGTCTGAGGGACAGTGAACTGGCCCCGTTTAAAAAGTTTGAGGACCCCTGCTATAAATGATGGGACTTTGCTGAGACCACCCAAGCCCTACCTTCTGTCCTTAGGCAAAGTAACTTCCTTAGGGAACATAAATAAAGTGCAGGGCTTCTGTGGAAGTGGAGATGGAGGACTGCCAGGGAACCTCACTTGGTTGTCAGAGCCACTGAAGGGCCTATGACTTAGAGATAGTCTAGAAATAATTTGGATTGACTACAATGAAGCACTTAGTTCCAAAGAGGTGGCTGGGGAGGAAGAGATGCTTTACCTTCTATTAATTTTGGGAGGAGACATTTTTATGCTACTGTGTGTACAGAGCTATCATTAGAAGAAAAATGCCTCCATCCTCCAATATCCTCAAAGAAAATATTTTCTGGGTCAGTGAATACAATGAACCAGGGTTTGTTTTCCTATTTTCCAGGCCGTTGGTTTACCTGGGCTTAAAGGTCTTCTCCCGGTTTGGAGTATGTGAATTTTTAAACTGTTCTGAAAGCACTCTTCGGGCCTGGCTCCAAGTGATTGAAGCCAACTACCACTCCTCCAATGCCTACCATAACTCAACCCACGCTGCGGACGTCCTTCATGCCACAGCTTTCTTCCTTGGAAAGGAAAGAGTGAAGGTAGAATTCTGACATCATGATCTACCTATCTGCTGGGACTGGGGATCCAAGAACTTGATCTTAGTAACTACATTAGGCAAAAAGCCATTTTGCAACCAATTTGACAGCATTTTTTGGCTACCAAATTGACCAGTCATTTGGTGCTATAAAGACATGGACCTTTCTCCTAGCCCTCCTCACCCTCAAATGCTTGAAATAATAATTTATGCCACCATAGAGACCTCCGTTATGCATGGCTTGATCCATGAACCCATTCTTCAAATGTTCACTGGAAGCTCTGTGCTACTGGGTTGCAGGACAGAACATGATTATTATAGCAAATGGTTACTAGGTCTAGAGGTTAAGTGCGCCTTCATATCACGGCTGTCAGCTAAAGTCCATGCTCGCGTTCATCTGTGGCTGTCAACTATAGTCGATGCTGGGCTGTGCGCGTTCTTGTGTGGCTGACGACTATAGTTGACGTTGGTACCGAAGTGGTTAAAGAAGGAAAAACCTATGCAGAGATGTCTACACCTCCAAGGGTTTGGAGTTTCACCAGTTGTGGGTTTGGTGGAGTTTTCTTCCTCCCCAGGTAGGGCCTTGCTTCTCTCCTCTGCCAGTGAGCCAGCCCAGCCTTTTCCCATTCTTGCCATTTCTGACTGCACTGCACTGTTAGTGCTCACCCAAACTGCAGGGCACGGCCCATTATTGGTACCTTTGTAAAAGTGCCATCATCATTGAGTTCATGGTTTAAATCAGTGTAAGCTGGAAGGAAAGGCATGTCTCATCTAGTGCTACTTGCATTTTCTACCCCAGTTACTTGACTCTGCTTCATTGAAGAATTTAAAAGTAAATTGGCCCCAGACTCTAGCAGGATTGAACATACTACAGGAGCACTAGCTGAGGCCCAAAGGTTGGGCCCCATGGGTTCTCACTGCACAGGTGGACACAGTGGGTAGAGCCCGAGTTGCAGTAGTCCTGGGTCCTGAGCTTGGAGACAGCTGACTGCACCTGCAGGTTCCTGTGGCCTCTCCTGGCCAGCAGTGAAATGGGGTGTGCATGCTTGCTTGCCCTGGGCACTGCAGAATCGATCTGAGAAAAACTGAAAAAAACATCTGCTGCTGTCCCTGCTCAGGAAACCTGGTCTGTTGACTGGGGCTCCAGGCTTGTTCACCAGCCCCATGAGGTCAGGACTCAAAATGGAAATGGCTCCCGTCTGGTGGGGACAGAGCTTTCAGGGAAGCCCACTATAACCCTAAGCCAACATAAGCATGTGTAACCCCATGGCCAGTCACGGTGTCCTTACAGGACAGAGCTGCGCTTCAGGCTCGTTCCCCACCTGAGAAGCGATGCTTCTTCCCATAAGCCTAAGAGCAAATTTTGGGACTACCAAAAGCTATGCCCACCCCTCCAGCCTTATCTGGGGGACCACTGTCCCCCTCACTTATCCTTCAGCCACAGTGATGTTCTTTAGGTTTCCTGAATAAACCCATCTGACGTCCAGAGCTTCATATAGGGTCTTCTTTCTACCTGGAATTCTCTCTCTTGCCACTTGTTGCTTTGCACCTTTCTGCTTATCCTTCAGGCTCAGCATAGAAATTACTTCCTTAGAGAAGCCATCCCTGACCACCCTTTGAGCCCATGTTATCCAATATGATAGTCATTAGCCACACAAGGCTCTTAAAACTAAAATAAATTCAATTGCTCAATCGCACTGGCCACACTTTTAGATGTCCAATAGCTACATGTGACTAGGAGTTCCTGTATTGGATGGCATAAATATAAAACACTTACGTCATCACACAAAATTTAATGAACAGTGCTGCCTTAAACTAGATCGTTGCACTCCCAGAGCATCTGTGCTTTCCTTCTTAGCACATCTCGCAATAAATTACTTCTGTTTGTGTTTTTAAATTTGTCTCTCTCCTTCTAGATTATAAACTCCATTAGTGCAGAGACTGTGCCAGTATAAATCATCACTGTCGCTTCAGCACTGTGCATAATAACTGGTACCCAGTAGGCACCCAATAAATAATGAATTCACAGTACAGCATCTCTTATATAACAATAGCCCATTTGATAACTTCCCCCTAAAGCTGCCAGCTCAAAAAACATTTATATCCCTGGATGCTCTGGTTTGTGTTCTTTAATCACATAATGAGAGCTTTAGAAAGAGGGTTTCCCTTTTTGCCTTTGCTGCCTGCTAGCCCAGGGCTGAAATTTGTGCTTAGCTGCAAGAGCCTCTCCCCTTAGCCTTGGTTTTCCTGGTAAAATTATTCTTCTTCCTCTTGGCCCTGTTTTACTGCTTGGCTCTAATCATTTCACCATCAATTGAAGAGTTTTGTTATATCCATGCCACTTGCTACCAGCACTCTCAAAATCTTTTCATAGGTAGACAAATAAAGTATTTGTGGTCTTAGGCTACTTTCTGCTGTGTCCACTTATTGGAGAGTCACAGCAATGCCACACAACAGCCAACTCAGGAGGCCTGTTTGGCTGCTTCCTGGGGAGTTGGAGGTAACTCCAGAGAAAGAATTTAGGTATCTGCTGTACTGCATCAGATAATACACAGCACAGTAAGGTAATGCAATGTATCCAAGGCCGCCTCGCAACATCTAGGAAGTCAGAAGCCTCCATGGGCTAAAAGAACATTCTGAAAATCCCAAATCCCCTGGTCCCTCTCCTTCTGGCAGACAGGAATGGATGCAGGTCTCCAAGACCCAGTGCCTAACACTCAACCTTGCTTCCTCCTTATCCCAGGGAAGCCTTGATCAGCTGGATGAGGTGGCAGCCCTGATTGCTGCCACAGTCCACGATGTGGACCACCCAGGAAGGACCAACTCTTTCCTCTGCAATGCAGGCAGTGAACTTGCTGTGCTCTATAATGACACTGCTGTTCTGGAGAGTCACCACACGGCCCTGGCCTTCCAACTCACAGTCAAGGACACCAAATGCAACATTTTCAAGAACATTGACAGGTTTGTTGTGTTTGGGCCTTCATGTTTTAAAATCTCATTTGGTCTTCATTGAGTTCATATACCCAAAAGCACTATATCAATGTTGATTTTATTAGTAGTAAGTTTAACAGATATTTTTATCCTCCCAGGGAAATATATCCTCAAGGGAAATGTATCCTCTCCTGTCTTTCCCCAGCTCAATTTTGGGCCACTTAAAATCCTGCCTCATGAGGAGGTCCCAGCAGAGGTGCTAGAGCCCAAAGGGCTGGGCAGGTTCCCCCAGCCCTGTGTTCTCTTCTGGTGAGAGCTGGCCAAATGTGAACAGATGGGAGCAGTTCCTCTTGCCTGTGAGCAACCCTACTGTCAGGGCGTGGGAACTTTCAGATGGCACCAGCCAGGTAGTGACAGACACCTGGGAGAGGGCAGTGGACAGAGCATGGACCTTACTTGGGCCTCAGGACCGCTTGGTCTCCAGAAACCTAGGGAAACTTGGAGACCAGTTATTCCCGCTTCAGGGTAAGGATTGGTTTTTAAACTTTCACAGAAAGAATTCTTTCCAACAGCAATTTTATTCAGTCCTCCTATTCTGGCTCTCTAAGTTAGAAAAAGATCAGAATTGGACAGTAATTTGGTGCAGGATTATTGCTCCATCCATTACAACTTCCCTCAGCTGTAGTCTAGAGAATTACTCATCAACAAGAAAATCTTCCAATGCCATCACTGAAAGAAATCATGGCAGTTCTCTGCAGTAGGCATCACTGTGTCTGCACAGAATGCAGTGGGACAACTCATTTGGGGGCTGTATCACCCTGTCATTTTCCTCTACCTCACTTCTTTGATGTTCTCAAGGGACGGTAGAAGGGAATCACCTTTTAAACTAAATGCCCACCATGTGACAGGTACTGTCTTCTTTTTTTAATATTCATAAATGATATCAGGAAGGGTCAGCTATCATGGGGGAAAGTGGAATAGTGTCTGCAAGTCTGGTTCACTAGGAGGGACACGCAGATAAACTTCTGTGACCTGGACTCATTGCCTAACTCTGTGCCCCAGCTTCCTCCTAGGTTGTAGGAAGTGTGGTGAAATGTGGCAGAATAGTTCTAATTCTAGACATGATGTGAACAAGGCCCTTTGTCTTCTGGTTAATTTTAGGAACCATTATCGAACACTGCGCCAGGCTATTATTGACATGGTTTTGGCAACAGAGATGACAAAACACTTTGAACATGTGAACAAATTTGTGAATAGCATCAATAAGCCACTGGCAGCTGAGGTAAGCATTTTCCATGTCATAAGATACATCAAAGTACATTTCCATGAGAGCCAGCTCTGCCCCAAAGCATTTTCTCTCCCATTTGAATGTGAATGCAAGGTACCCATTTGTTTGGAGGAGTAGTTAGTGAGGGGCTGAAAGTACCAACTGTTTTCCTTGGGGATGAGAGTAAATTGACAGTGTCCACAGCAACTCAGAGCTCCTTGAAAGAAAGGTGCTGAGGAAAAAGCTAATAGTGACAAAAAGAGCTGGGAGGCCCACAGAATCTGACGGAAGGAGCCTGCAGGCGGGCAAAGACTGACATAAATGGTGGTATGTTAGCGAATCCAAAGTCCTTTCTAATCCTCTGTTCTTTGAGTTCTTGGAGACCTCAAAGTTGGAGAGTATTTTAAAGAACAAAGCATGGTCTTGCTGTTTCACATTAAAAGTATGCCAGTACCTGAAGACTATAGTAATATTTGAAGTGACTAGAAAACAAAAGCACAAATTGTTTTTCATTTTTTAAAACTTATTGATGTACCTTGGACATGCCTTAAGGTCCTTAGCAATTTGAGTTTTAGGAACATGGGATGGAAGGTTCATATCTCTGTTGTTTAAAACGAGATCAACTGTCCTTTGAAACCACGAACCTGTTAATAGCCTCATAAAGGCAGAGAAAAGCTTTCTGCTCATTTCTGCTGAGCAAAAGAGTTTGGAGGAGTGATGGATAATGAATGGTTATCTTAAAAGTAGCCTGATCAGTAAGGAGACTGTTTGTGTAGGACCATCACATGACTAACCTGGATGGAGGGAAAGTGTCCACCTTACCTGTTCAGCCCCACTCCCCAGGGATTCCACAGCAGAATGCCAGGGCCCTCTCCTTCCACAAAGGACTTATGGAAGCAAGGATGTGGGGACTGAAATAGGGAACATTATACAGCATCATGGAATTTAGAACTGGGAAGGTCGTCTGTCCATGTAAGCCCCCAACTCTGTGTTGAGATTTACTGCTTACTGAAGTATCTACAATAGGCAGTATCTTCCCAATGGCAGGAAATCAAAACCACCTTCAGAACATATTCTGCCCATTGATGGTCTAAATGGGTCTAGCCTCAAAACAAAACTCCCTAAATTTCATGCAGTCTTTCACCTTGGCAGAGCTCTGGAGAGCTAATTGTTTTCACGCAGTCAATTCGATGGTGTCTTTAAAAGTGCAGAATAACAATCTTCCAGGTTCTATGTAAGTGGCCTGTGACTGCTGGCTGAACACACCTGCTCCTGCCTAGCCCACTTTCTAATCCATGTGTCCCAGACCTACATGGCTCACACTCCCTACCATCCAGTTGGAAGAACTACCAAAACACAGGAGTGGACATGTGCCTTAAGAAAAACAAAGCGAGAGGGAATGGGTGAGTAGGGGTTGGACAGGTCACAGGAGAGAGGAAAGGTATAATAAGTAGAAATATATCAAGAAATAATTGAAAGGTCACATGTATGTGCTATTTTCCCACCTTGAACATATTAAAGAAACTGAAAGCTCTGCTTTTACACGTTTTCTGTAAAACTGAGAGAAAATCCCTCCTTGTGTAAGATTACATACCAAATTGCTCAAAACACAAACTGCTTATAGCAGTTACCTCTGGCGAATAAAATGGAAGTGAGGATGGATGGGTGACTGGGACTTTACCTTCCAAACTCTGTATATTTGTATTGCTTAAGTTGGCTTTTGTAAAGACTATATCAGTATATTATATGTGAAATTAGGGACAGGAAAAGCCGCCTTTGCTGAGTCCCAGTCACACCTAAGTGTGCCTGGGTGGTTGTCAGCTTATGCCTGGTGAGCTAGCCCTTGTGGGCTTCACCGTCATCTTGAACCAACCCTGATCTGACCATCTGTTTTCCAGATTGAGGGCATCGACTGTGAATGCAACCCTACCGGGAAGAACTTTCCTGAAAACCAAATTCTGATCAAACGCATGATGATAAAGTGTGCTGATGTGGCCAACCCATGCCGCCCCTTGGACCTGTGCATCGAATGGGCTGGGAGGATCTCTGAGGAGTATTTTGCACAGGTGTGTTCTCTCTAGGGAAGCTCCACTTCCCTCTGGGAATGGGCCTCAGGGTTGCAGAACTCTAGGGATTCTCCAGCTGAGTAACTTTGTATCAGTTGTTATCTACTCCTCTATGGTTTCCTCATAGAGGAGGGACTGAGTGGTGTGGCTGATCACTAATTGAAGTCTCTCTAGGAGAAGCGGGACTTTTCTTTCGCAAACTGTTGGATTCTGAACTTCCATAAAACCTGGGAAATCCTTCCTTAATTCACTGGGTTATTGCTGAGTGCCTCCACAGTGCACTGGGGGAACCCAGACATGAGTTAAGATACTTTGCTGCCACGAGTATCTCACAATCCCAGGGAGGGGGCCGGGGGAAGGAAGGTGTAGATAGGTCCACATGTTGGTTAAAAAATGAAAAGTACCCCTAGGCTGGGATCACACCTTGAATCCCAGCACTGTGGAAGCGAAGGCGGGAGGATCACATGAGGCCAGGACTTCCAGGCTATGGTGAGCTGTGATCTGGCCACTGTATTCTAGCCTGAGTGACAGAGTGAGTCCCTATCTTTAAAAAAAAAATAAATCATAAATAACATATACTTCCTTTAGGTGTACTTTTAAGTGCTATGGGAGCTCAGAGAGGTTTTTTTTTTCCTAGATAAAAGAAATATGGAAATAGAAGACCTTCTGGGAGAATAAAGCATTATGAGCAAAATTAAGGAGGGAAAGTAAAATTTTTATATAAGGAGAACTGCTTTAACTGTGGTGGTATAAAGAGGAGTTAAAGGAGAAAAATGCAGAAAACAGATTGCAATATGATATTTTAAATAGAGCCCTAATTCTAGAGAAAAGGCTCCAAGGACCACGTGTGCGTGTGTGACAGACAGACAAGTAGCCACAAGCAGTGTCCTTGACCAGAGTGGGGGTAGGGATGTCTGCATGGCTGAAATGTGCCACTGAGGCAGGATAAAGAATAGCTGCTGACGTCAAGAAGGGCTGGGAGGAGGAATGGCCAGCAAAAGACCTAGTCAATTAACTGCAGCTTTCCAGGCTGTAAAGAGAACCCCTGAACTGCAGGAAAGTAGGACGCAGGCAGTTCCGAGCTTGCTAGAGAGAATAGGGGAAAAAAACCAAACTACTCCTTGAACCTCAGTGGGTATTTTAAGGCTGCTTGATCGACTGAGCTGAAATGAGCAAGCTGAGCCAGGAGCTGGCGGGAGGCCACTAATGGGCTTCCCAGGACCCACGGAGAGGACACGAAGGCCTACCCAGTTACTCTCAAAGCGTGTGAATGGGGAGTGAGAAAGAAGCACTTTTAAGTTCTTTGAAGCAAGCTGCTTCTTTAGGTGTCCTTCTCTGAAAAAGGAATGTACTAGTGTTCACAAGCCAGTATGACCTAAAAATCAGAAACGTTACAAATGAGGCTTCTGATTAGCTGCTTCTGGCTCAGTACCCCACCCAGGAAACGTGGATCTTAATATTCAGCTCAATGAATTATGGCCTTACACGTATGAATATACACTTTAATGTGCCTAATACTCAGACTTTCACGCACTTCGAGAGAGCTGCATGCTTAGTTCCCAAATCTGAACAATAGTTTGTCTGACATTCTTTTGAGTAAAAATAGCACTCCATGGAAAAAGCAGCTAGTTCAGCTCACAACTCAATTGCATAAGTGTTTTCTCTCAAGACAACCATCACTCTGGTATGCAGCACAAGTGCTTTATGTGTACTTCCCATTTTGTCACATACAATATTAAAGACACATGATCAAAGGTCAAGATCTAATAAAATTAACAATTCTTACTGCTTCAAAGGGCTAATTCCTAAGTGAAACTTTTTAGAACGCAAACATATGGCAGTGAGTAATACAATGACTATTACTATTAATAGAGTTTGGTGCTAGTTTCTTGAGTCATGCTAAAGTATTAGCAGTTTTTCCCACTATTGATTCTGCATCCTCAGTGTAAATATCAATTAGTATTGGTTGATATGAGAAGTTGTATTGGTATGACTTTGAAAATAATTTTTGACCTTACAATACTAAAAGCAGATCACAGAGGAAGGGCTAACTAAATAGCCTGAGATCAATGCGTCAGGAGGGGATATGGTATAGCATAAAATGTAAGAGACTTGCAAGTCAGAAGACCTGAGTTTAGTCACTGTAGCTCATCCAGTGGTTAATTTCAGTCTTAGGATCTTGCTGAGCCTAGTTCTTCAATTATAAATTTGGATAATGACCCATTTTCACAGGGTTGTTCTAAGAAACAAGATGTCACTATGAAAGTGTCTCATGTGCCCTACAGCCCTGTGTGGTGGTGTTTTCTTCTTACAGACTGATGAAGAAAAGAGACAGGGGCTACCTGTGGTGATGCCAGTGTTTGACCGGAATACCTGCAGCATCCCCAAGTCCCAGATCTCCTTCATTGACTACTTCATAACAGACATGTTTGATGCTTGGGATGGTAAGACAGTTACTGTTTTGTCATCCACAAAGAATGTTTTGTTATGCTTTATGATGATTACCTTTAATGACATAGGCTGGGCCTAAAGACAAATGAAGTATTATTTTTAAAAAGTTAGCTGTCAGTTGTTTGTGGCTAGGTAGGGTGGGGCATGCATGTACTTTTTGCGTCCCCAGCACCTGGCCCAGAACCTTTTTGTACAAAAGACTTAATGGATGTTTGATAACTGGATAAACAAGTCCTTGCCTCTTCAAAGGACATGTTTCCAAAGCTTATAGCAGTATTATACTATTATTGGAGGAAATTCTAGAAAGAATGCAAAATGTATTGAGTCTGCTCTGACTCACACAGAGCAGGTTTTTCTGATAATGTCACTGATAAACAGCTTTTCTTTATTTTTATTTCCACCTTTCCAACAGAAGATAAAACAGCTTTTCAATTTTTAATTAAAAGGACCTGTATTTCAGAAACTAGTGCTTAATGTCTTGTCCTTATGCTTGTGTGTTCACTTATAGCCTAAGGCCTGACCTAGGGTACTCCAATTCTGATCCTAGACTTCTCCCAGAGAGCCCCTGCCTTATAAATGCTCCTGGGGTGTAACTTAATTTAACAGGTTTCTTTTCATTCTTTTCTGTCCTTGCAGCCTTTGCACATCTGCCAGCCCTGATGCAACATTTGGCTGATAACTACAAACACTGGAAGACATTAGATGACCTAAAGTGCAAAAGTCTGAGGCTTCCATCCGAAAGCTAAAGCCAAGCCAGAGAAGGAGACCTCTTGATCTACAAAGGGCACAGTGAATCACAGTAGTGTAAACAAGAGGCTTTCCTTTATATGACAATGACAGGTATAGGTGAAGGAGCTAATGTTTAATATTTGACCTTGAATCATTCAAGTCCCCAAATTTCATTTTTAGAAAGTTACATTCCATGAAAAAAAAAATGTTCATTGGAACAATCACTTAGTGACAGAACAAATACGTGGCAAATGCCTTTGCTCTGCTGTCATCCTGTATGTCCTTGTCAAACCATGAAGCTGATTCACTTTAACTAGCAGGACACAGAAGCAACGACTTGGTGCCCGTGAGTTCATCCCCCTGGATGGTGACTAAGTAGCTTAGCTAGTGTTCAGCTCATCTCTCACCACCACTGTGGAGCTTGACTATCTTCTTCAAGAGCACTGATCTGAAGGATTCATAAGCTTATCTGAAAAGATATATCTAAGAAAAAAACCTACATAAAATGAGCAAAACAACTAAGGACCAAATTATTGATAAACTAGTTAGCTTCACAGCCTCTATGGCTAGGTGGTTCTTCGGTCGATGGTGTAGCTCCCAAGTTAGAACACAGCTTTGGCCTGATGAGTGCCCTCTCTAGACTGGTAAAAGCAGCCTGTGTAGTCCTTTGCCTGTAAAAGGGATTCATCTTAACAGAAAGCCATCCATGATGGGAGAGGGGGTGGCATCTCATTTGGGGGGAATCCATGAGTGTCCCTTATTTCTGGCTCTCAGAGACAGCCACAAGGCACTATACTGAGTATTCTATAAAAGCCATTAAATCTAAATGCCCTTGGACAAGATTTTTTTTAAAAAAATTTATATACACTTACTGTTTAAATTTTTTATTAAACTCTAAATTTTCTGGGTATAAGCCCATGGAGTATGTTGTGCCGTGCACCACCTATACGTTTGGGGAGGGGATAGGGGAAGTTTCAAGGTTCAGATATTTTTAACCTATCTATATTTGAGATCATTCCATTTGCTTTAATGATGTAAAAAAAATAGCATGATGTGTAAATATATCAGAAAATAGGCATATGGGGAGGCAGTAAATACTATTTTAAGCTATTAATTGTATGCTAAAAGCTTCTAAAGCACAAGTGCATATTTTTCTACGCTCTTTTCACAACTTTCTGTGATCTACATCAAGTCAGACTTGAGATTTTCCTTTCTCTTACCAGCCAACCTGTCTCTCTGTATTATAAATATTAGAAACTCAGTAAACAAAATATCTTAGTTTTTCTTCCTCTGTACTCCATGCTGCATTTTTAAGAAGTATAAACAGAGACTGAATTAATTGAATCAGTTTTTTTCAAATAAAAATTGGAATGCAGAATATTTGGAACTGGTACATGGGGAGAAAAAATGACTTATCACTACATAATGTGCCAATGTTTTTTTCTATGTTTTGTACCAAAAATGGAAACATATGACAATTCCATATAAAGAAATGTATCTAAATTATTTTTG
The DNA here is from genome assembly GCA_008086735.1 of Cheirogaleus medius. NCBI lineage: Eukaryota > Metazoa > Chordata > Mammalia > Primates > Cheirogaleidae > Cheirogaleus > Cheirogaleus medius. The sequence goes on from VBSM01002608.1 coordinate 22,167,613, forward strand.
TTAGATAAGAAAACTTATTTGGTCAGGACAGCAGCCAGCTTTGCATTGTAATGCTGTATTATGTAAATGTGATGAAAATGTTTTTGTGAAGTACTTGTAACTAAATTCTTACAGCCATTTTTCACTCCCAGCAACTGTTTTTATTTTACCTCTTTGGCCTAAATTTTTCATAATTTCAAATTTTTGGTTTAGTGTCCTTTATTTCACGAGTCACATACTTTGTTTTCAGAACACATTAAAATCAGGATGCCAGAATCCCGTATTAAGGAGCTAGATAATTTGTCTAGGCTTCAGAAGCTGGCTTGAGGCAAGGACAATCTTTTTCTGATCATTTCACTTTCAGTTCCATTTGGTAAGTAACATTTATCAGTTGTCTGACATTTTCTATATGAAACATTACAGCTTACTCAGTGTTATGTCAAATTAATTTCATGTTAACTTCAAACTAGGTACTAAAGCTTCAGTATATTTGTTCTTTATTAGTATAATCTAGTATAATCTTCTGAGTTGCTAACTAGTATATTCTTCCATAGTCAATTTGTTAGAAATATAGGCTTTCAGGCGGTATGTGTGTCAGTTTTTATATAATATAAACTATTACAACTGCCTCTTATACTGAGTTGTTTACTAAACACCATGTGTTGAAGGGAGCCATATTAATTTAGAAAAATATAACACTAATTCAAAGAAAAGTCACATTATTACTAACCAGAGGAAAGAAGTTAGCTATAAAACACTGTTAATTGGACCAGAATGACCCTATAATTTCACAAAGTCATTTTTTAGTTCTAATTTGAAATTTGCTTGCCCTCAGAGTTAGGCTTATGGAAAGAACAAGCCCATCAGTTCAATCAGAATCTTACTCAATTTGAATGGAAGGGATTACCCAATGCTTTGCTTTATGTGAATAGAGCCAGGCACTGAGGTAATAAAGGTATTTTTAAATAAAAATGACACGGAATTTTTACACTACATAGTGTTCTTCTGGTGTTGAAAACATCACAATTTTGTTCTTCTAAATTGAAAGTTTAACTTTTAGCAGCAGTCTACATGAAACTACTGAACCACCATCAGGTTTGAGTCTCTACCAAAATCTCTCATCATGCCATTATCTTCCAACTTTCTAACCTTAGGGGGCATGCACAAAAACAAAAGCCATCAAGTCCACTGAATGGATTGGAGGCTGCCCTCTGGACATAATAGTTTCTTGTGGCAGAAAACTAGAGTAGCAGCATATTTCATTTTATTGCACTTTGCAGATACTGCGTTTTTTTTTTTTTTTTTTTTTTACAAATTTAAAGTTTGTGGTGGCCCTGCATCAAGTAAGTCTATGGTGCCATTTTTCCAACAGCATGTGCTCACTTCGTGTCTGTGTCACATTTTAGTAATTCTTGCAGTATTTCAAACTTTTTCATTATATCTGTTGTGGTGATTTGTGATCTTTGTTACTACTGTAATTATTTTGGGGTGCCACAAACTACATTCATATAGGACAGCAAACTTAATTGATAAATGTTGTCTGTGTTCTGACTGCTCCACCGACCGGCGTCTCCCCATCTCCTTGGGCTTCTCTATTCCCTGAGACATAACAGTATTGAAATTATTCCAATTAATAACCCTATAGTGACCACTAAGTGTGCAAGTGAAAGGAAGAATTGCATATCTCTCACTTTAAATCAAAAGCTAGAAACGATTAAACTTAGTGAGGAAGGCATGTTGAAAGCCAAGATAGGCTGAAAGCTAGGCCTCTTGCACCAGCCAACCAACTTGTGAATGCAAAGGAAAAGTTCTTTAAAGAAGTTAAAGTGTTACTCCAGTGAACACACAAATGATAAGAAAGCAAAATAACCTTATTACTGATATGGAGAAAGTTTGAGTGGTCTGGATAGAAGATCCAACCAGCCACAACATTCTCTTAAACCAAAGCCTAATCTCTTCAACTCAGAGGTAAGGAAGCTTAAGAAAAATCTGAAGCAAAACAGAGATCATTGGTTCATGAGGTTTAAGGAAAGAAGCCATCTCTATAACATGAAAGTACAAGGGGAATTAGCAAGTTACCCAGAAGATCTAGCTAGGATAACTGATGAGAGTAACTACATTAAACAACTAATTTTCCATGAAGATAAAACCACCTTCTATTGGAGGAAGATGCCATGTAGGACTTTCATAACTAAAGAGGAGAAGTCAATGCCTGGCTCCTGACTTCAAAGGACAGACTGATCCTCTTGTTAAGGGATAATGTAGCTGGTGACCTTAAGTTGAATCCAATGCTCATATACCATTCTGAAAATCCAAGGGCTTTTAAGAATTATGCTATGTTAACTCTGCCTGTGCTCTATAAATGGAAAAACAAAGCATGGTTGTCAGCACATCTGTTTACAGCATGGTTTATGGAATATTTGAAACCCACTATTGAGACCTACTGCTCAGAAAAAGATTCCTTTCAAATTAGTACTGTTCATTGACAATGCACCTGCACACCCAAGAGCTCTGATGGAGATGTACAAGGAAATTGTTGGTTTCATGCCTGCTAACACAACATCCATTCTACAGCCCATGGGTCAGGAGTAATTTCAACTTTCAAGTCATAATATTTAAGAAATATATTTTATAAAGCTGTAACTGCCATAGCTAGTGATTCCTCTGGATCTGGGTAAAGTAAATTGAAAAGCTTCTGGAAAGGATTCACCATTAATAGATGTCCTTAAGAACATTTGATTCAAGGGAGGAGGTAAAGAACATTAATAGGAGTTTGGAAGAAGTTGATTCTTATAAGGCTAGTTACAGAGTCTCACTGGACACTTCGAGGAACTATATAAGTGAAGCCTTTCTCAACCATTTCATATTTGAGTCAATGGTCAGATAGATCGGGCACCTTCAGCTACAACCCCTGACTTTGGAAATGCTATGCCCTGGCATACTCTAGTACCAATCTAGCCAACAGCTAAGCTGATCAGACCAATTCACACTGGGGAAAAAAAAATGCACCCTCATAAGATTCCTATTAATTTGAGTTCTCGGGATTTTAGTAACTAGAACTAAAAATTTTAAAAAATGATTTAAATAAATTAGTTGGTACCAAAAAGAACTGTTGTACTTAGACTGTCTATTTAGTTCATTTGTGGTTAAAAGATTCAAGTTAGCATTATAAAATACCGTTACCAAAGACCAAGGAAATTTGTACGAAAAAGGATATTTTAAAACTTATCACAAGAAGAATTCTTAAACAGGTTCTAAGAAAAATCAAAGAATAAAAAAACTTTACTCTTCATAAAGGGTCTAAGTTCAAAGAAGCTCAAAACAAAACGCTTACCACTTCAACAGCAGCACAAAGTCCAATGGCAAACTTGCAGTATGTTCTTTGGAGGATGTACTAATACCTGAGAAGCAACTTGTTCCTTGTTTATAGGCCCGCAAAAAAGACTTCAAACATGTAGAATTCTATAGACTAATAAGAAAAAAAATTACAGATTTCAGTGATCAATATATTTATGGTTTTCAGAATATCACCCTGTATTTGATGTTCAAGGTTCATGCACAAGTACTAATTCCTTAAACTAGACAGCAAGGTACAGGTCACCGTTCTCCTCTAATTTTTGAAATAATTTTAAACTACGCAATCCAGATTCTCGCTGTCCATTTTTCCACAAAATAATGAGATGATCAGCAGAGCATGTCACTAGTCCGTGATCTTCAAAGTATAGAAACATCTGTAAAGAAAATTAAAACTACTGATTATAGGAACTTCTAGAAGAGGCTAATATTATTAATAGATTAACACATGTACTTATAAGATATATACCTTGGAGATTCCTTTGGATCTGAATATAAAACTCCATTTCATTTATCATGAGAAATTTCATTTTTGAGTATTCTTAACCATCACATACAAATATGACCAATATCTAATATTTTAATAATCAGAACTTTATTAACATTGCTCAACTACAGAACTATTAGTAACAGGTATTTTTGTAAAATTCATGAATTCCCAAAGTATCTTCCAAATTTTTCTGTAATCTAATTCTTCAAGTGTTGGTTTGAAGATTTTTTCAGGTACAGGTCTTACCACACCTACTTTACTTAATCATCATTTATGTACAAATGACTAAGGATAAAATGTCTGAATTCCAAATTTCCCAAAATAAACACTGCCTTCAGCTCTCCATATCAATCTAGAAGCATTTTCTGAGTATTTTCTATATGCTTGTGGTCCTTAACCTCAAGAAGATTCTAATTCACTTGTGAAAAATCATAGTTGAAACAATTAGGGCTCCAATGAAAGACTATGTAATTAGGTACTAAATAACGTAGTAGAAACTATAACGTGCCAAAGAAATTCAGAAAAAGGGAGACTGAACTATATAATAACTGAATTTGTCAGAGAAAGCTTCAAAGAGATAAAGTCTCTCAGTAAAGGGAAAGGGCATGCCCGGTGAAGGACGAGGCTGGAGGCCAAGACCAGGAACATGGAGTGTTGATGAAAAGTCAGCATGAACACTACGAAGTAGAGAGTTGGTAGCAGAGAGGAGATCCATGACCCCGTGGAAAGGATGAGGTCCTTGAAGGAAAAAGCCAAATAAGAGAAACAGAACATTAAGCAACAAGAGGAATGAGAGTTTTCTCTGAAGATAGCAGGTTAAGTCCCCAGGAGAGGACTCAGCTGATGTAGCAGGAGTGAGGGGGAAAACATGTAAGCAAAATTCCTCAGGAGCCTGGAAAGGACAGAATTCAGTACACAGGTAGAGGGATTAGGCCAGAGAGCAAGGGTGGAAATAAACAAATGAGGAGATATCAAGAGATAGCACCAAAGAGACAGCCTCTATTTTACCAATGAAGCCAGGGATGCTTTTTAAAAATGCTTAAGTATCAACACTTTCACTCAGGGAAATTCCTAAGAATCTGATACTGTTTTATATTATGACAAATAGGCCATTTTGAAGGTTTCCCCCACCATCTAAAAACATTTTTAATTGGCTCCCACTACTTTAAAAATAAAGTCCAAACTCCCCAGCCTTACATTCAAAGACATTCACAATCTGACCCCAAACTACTTTCCCAAGCTTTATCTCCTAGTGTCTGTTCACAGGAACCCAGTGCTCCAGCCTAGCCAATCTGCTCATTGCCACCGTGTAAATGCCATCTTTGCCCTTTTGTCTACCACATTCCATGCTAGCTACCCTCAAACTACACTACAGCCACCTAGCCAAAAATAAAAAGTTAAAAAGAAAAAAAAACTGAGCTACTTGTTAGAGGAAAGCAAAGACAAATAAGACATTGTACCCAGCCTCAAGGAGCTTACAGTGACAAGGCTATATATTAATCCTTCCTAAACCTCAAGATTCAGCTCAAGTCCCATATCTTCTAACCATTTACAGGATTCAGAAAGAAATGTTTCTCCTAACTCTTGAGTATTCACTATGTGCTATTCATTTGGGTACATCATAAGCAGCCTAGATGAACAGCTTATTAGGTATATACCCTTCTCCCCTAAAGTGCAAGAACAATGAGGGCAAAGATTGTATTTGATCTCTTTGTAAACTCCAGCATCCAGTGTCTGAAATATAGGAAATGCTCACTAGCCAGTGTGTTCCTACTCCCAAGCTCCCTTTCAAATGAAATTTTTTTCTTCCCTGGCTATAAAACAGGGAAGAACAATTTAAGAAGTTCTTAGGGCGCTGCTTACACTGTTATCAGTCCAGTTGTCTCTTTATCTGATATTATTCCTTCATTACAGGCAATAGTGCCTGTAGTAAATATTAATGTATTTGTATTTCTCCAAGTTAGAATTTTATGCATCTTATAATTTTCACTAGTATTTTCATATATGTACAATAATCAAGGCACAGAGTTTTATTACAGCTAACAAATTATTATAGTTCAAAGGCAGGTGAAAACAGTACTCTGTTCATGAATTTGATAAAGGCCCCTGGAACTACATTCTGTTAAGGCTTTAACTCTACACACATATATTCAATGTTATTCATATTGCCTGCTATCTCCAGCTCATAAATAATGGTGATTAAGCCCATTCTTTTTTTTTTTTTTCAGTAGAAAGGAACTTACTTTAAATAGCATAAGTGGAGAAATTGACTCAAAAATAATTAGAAAACCAGAATATATGCAATATCCATTAAAAAAAATGGAAAATAAGTTATCAAAGAATTATGTCCGTAAAACACTACAGGAATTGTTAGATCAAGCCTTCAAGGTGCAGGCTTAAAGAATTGTTCCAGAACATAGAAAAAGTTTGAAGAATATCCAGATTACTTTATGAAATAAAATAAAAAGCTGACATAAATAGCATAAAAATTATAGACCAATAAAATAATTGCAAATTGCATTCAACTATATTTAATAAAAGAAAAATCCACCTCCATCAACAATATTAATGCCAAGAATGGGTAGAAGATAAATATAAGACCATTTCTCCCAATAATATAGCACATCAAAAGGTCCAATTAGAAGAAAAAACAGTTATAATCTTAGCAGATGCTTTTAAAGGCATTTAATAAAACTAAATATCCATTACAGATTAAAAAACAACAAAATAAACCCTTAGCAATTATGAATGGAAAGATGCTTGCCTAATATGACAGAGACTATCTATCTTAAACGGTCAATATCACATTTTCAGTGAAATACTGGAAACAATTTTTTTATTAATAATAATAAGGAATGAGATAAGGATGTGTCCTATCCCCATTATTATTTAACATTTTTCTGAATTCTAGCCACTGAGGCATATAGCAAGATAAGAGAAAAAGACATTTTTAATAATATACCTAAATATCCAAGTAAGCCCATTCTTAAAAGTAATGCATTCCTCAAATAAAATCTCTGTAAAGGGAGATCCTGACTTGCACATACTATATCCTATCCTGTTCCAGGTTTAGATCCAGCAAAAACCTACAGATAAGAGAGAAAGTTATAGGTCTTTATGAGACCAACTGAATGAAAAAAGCAGTGATATGCAAAAGCAAGAGTTGCCTGGACATTCTATGCCTATTGAAAGCAATACCTCCACAGATGATGAGTGTCCAATCAAATCTCCAATAAGTTCCAGTGAACATGAAGTGGCATTTTCTTGTTGTTTTTTAACAGGTTGGCTGGCTTGTTTGTTCACTCTTCCAAATCCCCACATGTTAAAAAAACCTAGAAAAACACAGTCATTTCCAAAATTACTGTGTTCTTTATTTACAATAGTAATATGAGATCAGAAAAACAAAACTTAAATGCAAAGATGTCTCACACTTATTTTAGTCACGGGCTAAGGGGATGGTACCAAACACTATGCTAGGATTTTTTAAATGTTATTTCCTTTCATCTTTCTCAGCTAACCAAGTTTGTTCCTCATCTCTTTTTATTGCCCTACTTACCCATTGGTGAAGGTCTATTAACATAATAAAAAGAGAGGCACTGGGAATGAAGTAAGAGAGATGTAAAAGGCCTGAATGGCAGTGTCTAATTGTCAAAAAAGGGCACAACTCAGATCTATCAACAAAGCATAGTGGAAAATTGTATGTGTATGTACAAAAACAACATCCTAGGACTTCAGGTAAGTCAAAAGAACCAGAAGAAACTAGAGGTACCAGCACCTTATTTCTTATGCAAAGCTTGGTAAACTATTCAAATATCCAGAGTTTTTTTTTTTTCAAATCAAACACCTAAAAACCAAGAAGCTCATGAAAGTATGATATAAACACACAAAAAAGTGTTTTTTTCCATAAATAGAGTTCAATGTCAAGGCTAAAGAACACTTTAGTTTGGCATCTGATGGTACAAATTCTGTTTGTATTTCAGGTAAAATTATAGACAATATAAATGAATAATTACTTCATTTGGTCATTTAGTTTGCCAGAAAATAAGTTTTCCCTCAAAATAATAAAATCCCAGTTGTCTTGAATTAAAATAAAGAGGCAGTTCTATATTAAGGCAATATTAAGATACGAATCCTAGATCTCAATTACCATATGCTTTCTGTAAACATGTGATGCCTATTTGGAGCACATTCTACATTCTTGTGGTTTCACATAACCTCCTTTCTTCTGCTTTTCACATGAGAAAAAGAGAAAGGAGGAGAAAGACTACCTCTTTGGGAAAAGACACACACCTGTTGGTACAGGTTCAGCTGTGAGCTGCTGTTTTTCTCGTAACTCCCAAATGCGTACACTGCCATCTTCTGAGCATGAGATTAACTGCCTGTCAGAACAGAAAATCGGTAATAAGAAGATAGAAAGAGCACCATGGAGGGCCAATGTTAAATTTGCAATGAAAGAAATCACTGGAGCCCTCAACTGCTTTTATTCAGCTCTTAGCAGGAACTGATAAAAATCACAATTTATCGTGGCTTTACAATGTAAACTAAAAGCACTCTTCAGGAAAGGCATGCATTATACTAAGTTACATTGGCTCAAATGCAATACATTTGTTCTTTCCATTTTTAAAAATGCATTTAGGAAAACAGGGTATGAAATACACTTTCACAATGTCCTGAGCAGCCCCCTTTCCCTCCTCTCACCGTATCTCTTCTTGGGGTGCTTCCCACTCTAAAAATATCCTGCATAGAAAATAATGCTATTCCTTTCCCATAATTTTCATCCCTAGAAACTCAGCAGCCAAATCTACCTAAGAGGAAAACCCTCACTTAACGGCCTTAGACAAGGAGACTACCATTGATTCTGGCCATAAACAACAACAACAAAAAGGTGGGTTTATGGAATATATAAAAAGAAAAATTAGTACATTGTAAGTGCCCCAGTCTTTTACTTTATTAAATAAATACCAGATTTTAAATAATCTCTTCTTAAAATGAAATTCAACATAATTCATTTGATCCTTGCATCTTGTAAATTGGGGTAACATACTGCCACAAACTCTTTTGCTAAGAGATAGGGGGCATTCCATTTCCAAAAGAACACAGCAGGTCAAGCCATGGAGCCTGCCAGGTACCTTGGACACCTGAGAAAGTACACTGGTGGCGCTGGGAACCGTGACTTCTTTCATCTATTGCATAACAGATGGGACCATGTACCTGTTTGGAAGTTTGTCGATGTGCAGGACGTTGGAGTCATGAGCCGTTTTCTGGCAGGCAATCACACGCTTCATTTGAAGGTTATACACATATAAACCCCTTCCAACTGCAGCAAATACATTCTGGGGAGAAGAGTTCAGAAATAGACATAAAACTAGTACTTACTACTACCTGGTATAATAGATTTCAAGCCATTTCATGACATCAGAAAGCCATTGTTAACCTGCCTTCAGCCCAAATTCCTGTACTGCCCTCTGAAGCCCAAAAATGTCAAAGCACTAGAGAAAGCTTAGAGCATTTAAAAGGTAGAAGGACACAACCACTAACACAGAGAAAACTCTGCATATCATATCCCTTAGCGTCACTTTCTTTCTCACTGAAACATAATAGCATGGCCGCCAGCTTGGCCCTACAGCAGAAGCTGCTGAGATATAACCAGGGTTTTCATTCACATAATACTACATCCTTGGGGAAATTACCTAGCTTCTTTTGCCTAGAAAATATATACAAATATATAATTTTTAGGGCTACAACTCTTAGAGATCTAGTCTTCATCTTTTTTGAGACCATATTGTTTTTATCATATATAATTTTTTTTAAAATTATAGTTGGGATGCAAAGAAACAGTGTTTTTAATCCTGTTCTTACCCCTATTCTTTTCTGTATTGTTTTTAAAGTACGAGCAGTGCAAAGAAAACAAAACAAAAAAAAGGATCATAGTCTTTCCCACTCCAAAACACTACTATCAAAATTTTTTAATAAAAATACTAACATGCAAACAATTAGAAAATTTAAACAATATAGAAAGGCACCAAAAGAGGTGAAGGAAAAGCTTCCCCCAACTCCCTCTCCTCAAAGGTTAGAACTCTTAAAACATTTCTTGTGATTTCATTCAGAAAAATATTAACTCCCCTTTAAAAACATTTTCTAAGCCCCTGAGACTAAAAGCAGAGATTTTTTTTCCAGAACAGAGCCAAGATTCAGTAGTTCATTGATACTAATCTCTTACAACCAAAAAACGTAAAGTGCTTCAAAAGCATCACTGCCAAGGCCTAAACAATGGAAATCAGCAATTCCCACCCAATTATCTGGTCCTAGAATGCTAGCAGAATAAAAGAGAAACATTACTAAAATTTTTAATTTCCTTTACCTCTCTAGGAAATGTCCCAGATATATTCAAAAAGATTCTTTCTCGCAGTGTTTCTTAAAACAATTTTAAGCATTAACTTCAAATCCTATGGGATTATTTAATCCAGCTCAAAATTTCAATAGGGTTTTTATTGTCTGTGGCCATTTAATCATTTCCTTGCCTCAAGATCAGGCATGAAGATGAAAATGCTTTTTTAACGCAAGGGGTACAATCTTTGAAAAATATCAGATGATTTTAAAGCACAACTTGAAACCATGAATAATGATACCTTTTTATGTCCATCATAGGATTAAATTTTAAAAATCAGAAATTAGGTTTATTAAAAAAGGCAAGTTTATAGGCATTTTATACATTTTTTTTTTACCTCTTCATCACATGTGAAATGATGAATAGAAATGTCGTTTGATTTTTGACAGAGCCTTATTTCTTGTTGGGTGTCCAGTTGTAAAGATGGGTCCCAGAAGTTTCGTTCATAGGCCTGCATGGTCCAGTCCAGGACATCCCAGACGATCAGCTCCCCAACATGGGAGCCAGTGACAAAACTCAAATCTAAGCAAAGTTCATATATATCTCATTATTAATCATTTTATCTAGGCTAAAGGTAAAAATGAATGGACTGCCTAGTAGTAACGCTCTATAAAACCACAGTAATTAGAACAGTGAAGTACTCAGGCCAACAGAAAGATTACTTAACAGAATAAAAAGACCACAAATAGACTCAAGTTTACTTAGTTACTTAGTATGTGATGATGATTACATTTCATTTCAGTAAAGAAAGAAATACCTCATATTGGAATATTTGGTTAAGTTTTTGGAGAATAAAATTAAAGAACCTTACTTTGGATCATATACCAAAATAAGTTTCAAATAGATTAAAACATTAAAGGTACTTAAAGGACTGAAAAAAATAAAAGTGAATACTTTTATGAACATGGAGTGGTAAAGGGCTCTAAAGGAAGAATAGTGGACGTGCTGGGGTAGGGAATATCCTAGAAAATATCTGCTTGGCAAAAAAAAAAAAAAAAGTCATACACTTAAATGACAAAAAGCTGGGAAAAATCTGCAACTTGGATGTACTTGATACACAAGAGGTTTTGGAAGTCACTAAAAACAAGATTTAAAAAATGGGCAAAGGACTTGAGTAGGCCAAAACAAAAAGTACAAATGGTAAGTAAAAATGTGAAAAGATGTCCAACTCCTTTAATAATCAAAGAGATCTAAAAACAATGAGATGTCACTTATTGACTTGTGAATAAGGAAACATTATAACACAGGAAAATACCCAATATAGTACCAACCAAAACACAAGGAATCAGCATGTTCATGCACTGCTAGGGTCCTACTATAAATTAGTATAAATTGGTACCATTTTTTCAAAATTAATTTGGTAACATGTATCAAAACCTTAAAAAATGTAAACCTATTGATCCAACAATTCTACTTCTAGGAATTTATCGTGAAAGAAATGCATAAAAGATATGTACAAGGTTGTTATATATAATCTTAAAAATCTGAAGATAATCTAAACATCTAATTGGGGATTGAATAAATAAGACACCCACAAAAATGAAACAGTAATGCTGTTACTGAAAATTAGCTGTAAAAGTATGTTTATATTGATATAGAAATATAGTAATAACATACTGTTACAAAACAGTAAACCATACGTATACACACACACACACACACACACACACATGTGCACCCAGAAAAATACCTAGAAAGATGTGGACCGGAGTTTATACTGGATGGTTGGATGGTAGAAAGATTTTAATTTTTATTTTTGTATTTTTTTATGTTTCTGACCATTTTCTCATTTTTCTACTATGACTATGTATAACTCATACAGTAACAAGTTTTTTAAACCTTTAAAGAAAATGAAATTTTTTTCATTTTATACTCAACACATTATATACTTTACACATTATACATTTAAAAGAAAATATACAACTGCTAGACTATAAATTATCTTAAAGAAATGTAATTTATTTTAATTCTTACATATTTAGGGTAAGATGGAGAGTAAATAAATGCACTGAGTCTAGAAACCCAGTTTCTAATTCTGGCTCTGCCTGGTATTAGCCAGGTGGTCTTTAGGAAGTCATTTAACCTTTATCTTGAATTTCTCATGCATTAAATAGAGAATGATTATAAAAATCAAAGTAAATAATAAATGTGCAGCCATTTTAAAAAGACGTCAAATGTTATCTTTGGTATCTGCTATTATTTTGAGCATTTGGTATTTTTCCACATTAATGGTATTAAAACATCCAGTTACTTGTAATTTAGGAATACATACATGAGTAGTTATGATTTAATTATTCTATTTTTCAAATAAACCAGCAGGACAGAAATCTCTAATGACCAGATAAACAATCTCTCAGAGATAAAGAATTATCAGCAATCCTACATGTAAACATTATTTAGTCTTGGTTCAAGGGTCATAATAGGTGGATTATTAATGTCTAACTTCTAGTGTTTATTAACAGACTCTATAGAATTTGCTCTGTGAAGAAGTTTACGTCTCATCGATGCAGAGTAACAAGCTTCTAGTTTTAATAATGTGAAAGTTGAGACAGTATTCAGAGCTCTTTAGCAAACCTGGTATTCACATCTGTGGCAGTTCTATGGTACCATTCTAAGGTTGCCCTGGGGCCACCTCTCTGAAACCTCACTTCCCTTGTGATGTACAAACCCAGTAAATGGTCACATCTTTCGTTGCTAATGGATGAGGACAAAGAGCTGGGCTGAAAGTGGAGGAGGGGATTGTACAACATAAACATTTCAGGATTGCCAAAGTCTACAGCATGTCTGACATGCTTATGTACCAGATTAGACTGTCAGTAAATCATATTCAAATTTTACCAGACTACCTGGCCATGTATGGTTCCTAAATATGCTTTCAGCTTATTTACTATGTGTAGTGAAATTTTACAGTCATAGAGTCTATAAACGAAAAAGTACTAGGGGTTTCCTGTAACTTTTGTTAACCGGTTTTTTGCTTTAGCTTTCCATTTTTCTTCCCTTCAGAATCTGTCAAAGAAATAATTGAAGAAAGCTTTTGTAACTGTTATAAGTTCCTCTGCATATCACCTGGCAAAAGAAGTGCCATTAAGTTAAGGCTATCTCAGTACTATCCCATCATCTTAAGTAACCATGCTGGTTTAAGAGTATCAGTGCTTCACCACCAAAACAAGACAACTAAGCATGACCAGTGCAATGGGCCAGAACACTGTTGTACATTTCTTAGCAGCCCCAGGGCCTTGATATTTATGGTTCAGTGTCACCAAGGAGGCTTCAGAGGGTCTCCCAAGTAAGAACTTGCCTTCTGTGCTGTATCTCTCTCCAGGACTAGAGGAAAAGAGCCACCAGAGAAAATTAAAGGAGCACTAGCAACCAGTGTTTCTTCTATCATTATAGACAAGCTGATCCTTAGAAAACTGTGCAGCTGATTTTACAAGAAGGAAGCTTTAGGGGGAAAGATTTTTGAGCTGAGAGGGATGTTCTTACTGATGTATCTGAAAATCTGACTGAATGGCACACAAATAGAGACCATACTTAGAGACTTCTGAGTTCCTCTTTCCCCTTATCTCATATTCGCACAAAATAAGAGCCACCCCAGCCTCAGGTGGGTATGTGGCTGGGGGTACAGTCCAGTCCTCCCACTACATTATATTCACAGCATCCTTACAGGATGCTCTTGCAGTCTCCACCAGACTATCAAACTGGAAGTCACCAGGAGTCCTCATCTGACCTTGTATACAGATCACCCCGAACCCTAAAGATATATACTGTCACATATTTGCAAAAAAATGCCAAGATCTATGGTTTGTGATCCTATCCTGCCATCTGATATCATATTCAGTTCGTAGGAGATATTCATTAAAATCATTTATGAAGCCAAATAGGATGTACGTCAAGTTGAAACCCATAACCATGTCTGCCCCATTTTCCATAGACTTTTACCGTAGGTGTTACTCTCTGAGAGTCCTCAATCATGATTACAACTGGCTTAAATCCTGCTCACTCCACGTGTATAACTTGCTATGTGATACTGTACTGTGTGCTCAGCAAGACAAAAAGGACATAACTATTTCCAATCTTCTCAACAAAAGAGGAACTAGCCAGAATCAGTTGCCAAAAATGCTGAAATGCTATGGATTTATAGTCCATGACAATGACTCCACAGCTACCAAGTGGTGCCTGAGAGAATTATGCTGTCCCTTATCTTCTTTTCTCTGCCCTACTCTGTTCTCCTTGTGCCTAAATCTTAGACATAAACATCTAGGGAACTTGCTCAAAACTTCAGAGTAAAAGAAAATGGCAATGCCTGCTAATCTAAAGCATTATTTAATGACAGTAATTCTGGAATCCTAGAATAAAACAAGACTGAAGTTCAAAACAGGTTGTGTTAACAAACACAAAGTTGTACATAATAATATAAATGTACACATTGAGCTTACCATTGACATTAACCAATGACAGAATATTATCCTGGTGATCAAGGAGGCGCTTAACTTCGAGAATAGCCCATTCTAGTGATCCTTCTGTGGGAGCTACCAACCTGAAAATTACTAAATGAAAAAGACAGATATAATTTTATTAAAATGTTCAAAGAAAAATAAAATACTATTTCTGTTCCAAAACCAAGGATTTCATTAAGTGAAAGATACCTACCATACAGAAAAACCTAACTCCAAAGAGAGCCTTATTCATACTACTTACTTAAAATGCTTCAGATGTTTGAAATTATCTACTAAAACCCAAAGTGAGTATGTCCTTAGAACTCTCTCCCTTTCCCTGACTCTTCGAAACCCACTGCCAAACACTGAGGCCCCCATTCCCTCTAGGGTTTCTCGCACATCCAGCTATCTGACTTCACTCCTTCCCCTACCCAGGGGCCCACATCCCTGAGTCATCTCCACCATCAGCTTTCTCTACTCATGTCCCCAGCCCAGTAAGCACCGTTATGAAATAAACTATAAATTCATACTTAACTTCAACTCAGTGAAGACTTCAATAGCTATTGCTTTAACCTTTCTCAATACCTACGCTTATATTTTTAAATTACAAATTCTCTGAGGACCTTATAAATTTTGTATGCCATAAAGTTCAACTATAGATGTTAAATGTGTTGCTTTACTAATTAATCTGACTTTAACAAATACAGTTTTATTTAAACCAGAATAAATCCTAACTTTAATCAATACAGAAAAACCCAAAATCAAGTCTAAACAGCTATGTTCTAGGAACTCTAGATACCAAATGTGAATAAGGCTCAGTCACTGCCCCGAAATGCTCAGTCCAGAGTGGGAGTGCAACTTATAAATGGGCTTATAAACAGCCTTCTCATTGATATATTAAGTGTTAAAATAAGCCACTGGACCCAGTGCTGTGGATGGTCAAAGCTTAGGATGACTAACAGCCAAGAAGTGGAAAGGTCTCAGAGATCACAACCTTCTAAAATTACTAACATCTCTCTTCTTCCTCAGATTCCTCTCTGGAAAATAGGTCATGCCATGTTTCTTTCTGTATCTCTGACAACATTTTAGCAACTGACAAATCTCTAGCAAGGTTATTTAACCCTGACAGCCATTCACGTTCAAACTGGGGTTGTCAAAAGAAGATCTTACAGTCAATACAAAAGAGAACTCTTTCTGATGCCTATCAAAGTTGTATGAAAATTCAACTTGACCTGGAATACTACCAAATGATTCTGAGATAGGAATTATGGAATAAGAAGCAATATGCTGTTTAATCAAGCTAAAATAAATAAAAACCTGAAATATAGACAAGAAAAAGAAACCTTGCCTAACATCTTGAAGATGTCTCAATCTCTGTATCACCTCAACAATCCCAAGAAGCCAAGACTATGACAGGGGCAGATGTTCCTTATATAAAAAACTAATTAGTCTTTCCAGCATGTGTATAGAAGTCTAATTCAAAAATTTTTAAAAAGAAAATATTCATACTCACTCAGTTCTTTGCCCACTGCTGCTACAACACAGTTCTTGGGTATTTCAACCAAAGCAGTGATTCCTCCAAAAACATAAAAAAAAAAGAGGTCATGATATTTCTTTCACACATTACATCAAAAACAAAAACATTCTCAGTTTTATGTCAGTTGTCAGTCATTTCCCATAAAGAAGGTGGTAATGATAAAGCACACAAAACTTGCTACATACACATTCCTTGCTTGTTTACATATGAAAAATGATTTTGTTAAAAGTAGGTTTCTGAGACCTTTGGAAGACCTACTGATTTATTAAGGGTAGAATATGCTCTTTGAACATTTTTATTATTGTAGTAAAGTGGTGTATTTAGCCATTCAAACTTATTTACCAAGGAGCCCTTAAGATATTCTCAAAAGAGATGTAAAATTGGGGTTTTCCATCATGTAAACTTAAGAAGCCTGAGTAGGCGTCCTAGCACAAAATGAGCTAGCCAACAGTCCACAGTTAAGAAAGTGGCCTTCAAATAGCATGTTTATGATCTATTAATACACGTACAAAGTTCCTTATATTATTGAAATAATCAGATTCAACATTCTACCATATTTCATTTATTTCAGTATAGAGTTCTGAGTATCTTTTCATAGCTGAATCATGAAATGATTTTAGGGTAACTGTAACTTCTGAAAGGTATGGTACAGTTATAAAATATTAATTTGTCAGCAAGAATAAAAGAGTTGATATATTAAAACCACCATGCTTGCCAAAAAATTGTTTATTAAAGTTAATTTTTCCATTAGGACATATATGTAATTTATAATATACATGCACATTTGAAGAATATTCTACTCATTTGCTTCTCCTTCCTTCTCATCAAAGGACTAGCACTGCTATAATTTGGAGAGTATTTCTGGCCAAAATTTTTTCTCCATAAAAGTGTGTTTTAACAGTAGTAACTGACGAAACAGTAGATGGTGCCACAGGAGAGGAAGGGGGGAGGGGGGAGGGGGAGGAGGAGGGGGAGGAGGAGGAGTGGCACAAGAGGAGGGGGAGGAGGAAACAGGAAAGCAGCAGGGATGAGTAGCAAGATAAAAATTTAAATGCAGAAAACTGTTTGTTAAAAAAGTTTTCACTAAACTATCTGTGAAGTAAAAATTATAGAAACCCAACAATCCAGAAGTACTTAATACTCAGAATCACAAAACATACTGCTGGCATGTAGATGCCCATCATCTTATCCAGTGCTCTTTCCACTGTATCGTATTGACTAACATTATCTTTGCTTATTTCCAAATACAGAATAACTGCCCCTAAAAGCCCCTTCAGCCCATGAGATAAAGGTCTAGTCGCATTACTGACTACTTGGTATCCTATAATTTGGAAAACCCAAGTCACAAAATGTTCACCAATGGTAACCTATGGCCTTTTCAAAGTTTTCCAATAGATTCCCTCAAAGTTATCTGTTACCTCTTGAGACACTGATAAACAGGGCAATACTGTGATTACTTAATGTATAGTACTTGAAGATAACTTGCAAAAGAAAAGGAGAGTGCAATAACAGGTGGCTATTTCCATTAACACACAAAAGATTTTTTTTAGCTCCAATTCCAATATTTTACAACATACCTATTAATAATTCATGGGAAAAAATTCATAGATAACCACAGACTAGTTAAAGAAATGGAGGGAAATTAACATGAAAATAGAGATATGACTCATAATAGTAAACCGAGAAATATACTCTAGATTCAAGCAAGATTAGTCATCAAATGTTGAACAGGTTAAAGTATAAATCCTTGCAATATGTGGATTTAGTTTCCATTTTATAATGCCTATGTGGAGATAAGCTAGCTCCAATTACAAACTGTAAATTTAATTCACAGGGTTCCTGCTACCTTTGAAACATCAACAATATATACAATAATATTCTTTCTAATATGTCCATAGGCTCATTTGATTACTTTTAGAAACAAAAATAGTTGAGTATATTGAGTATATATGACTTCAAAGTATTATCATTGAAATGTATTCATTTATATTTAAATATTTTTATTCTGAAAATAGATTTTAATTTTTTAAGATCCTTGGTATCAATAAACATCAAAATTGATTTTTTTCCACTAAAACTGAAGTTGTATGTAAACAGAAATATGAAAGAATAAAACTTTGTTAGTAAGCTTACACATGTATAAACATTTTGGTAAAACCAATTGTAAAAAGAGGTCATTCTTAGAAATCTATTCAAAGGCAATGACCCCATTAAAAACAAAAAGAAAAATGTTATTGTAAAGTCCTAAGGGTCTGCTTCAACATGTTCATCAAACTCCGTTTAGGAATATGCCTAAGACCAAATATGAAAAGGTTTTTCTTGACTTATTTTAAGAAATTCTGTTAAAAGGGAAGGAGAAGCCAATAGGAGTGGGGTTTTCTCCTCCCAATTCAGGATGGAAACATATTTTACACAATCCTTGGTCTGAACTGAATATGGCTATATTATCTTCAGAACTAAAAGGAAATATTCCCTGTATTGAGCTTTGTATTCACGGAAACACTCTCTGAATATTCCCTGTGTCTTTTAAAGTCTGTCAGTCATAATTCACAATTACCTTGATTTGTGTTTTACCTGTATCGGAAAGGTGACTGGTCTTGCACAGGAGATCTAATTTTCGGTTCCACACACACAGGTCATTCCCACCAGAGAGCCAAACATCTAGTCTCTGAAGAACAGTTAAACACTGCAAAATCAATTTGAAATGTGTATCAGTTTAGAAACTGAAGCATTCGCCGGTCAGTGGTTTTAATATGTCCACAAGTTCTTTGAAACCCCTCCCTTCAATAGGTGGAGCTTATGTCTCCTGCCCTTGAATGTGGGCTCTATATGACTAGCTTTTATCATGTGGCAAAAGGAACAGTGTGTGACTTACAAGACTATGTGGCTTCCTCCTTGTCCTCTCTTAAATCACTTGCTCTAGGGTAAAGACACTCAAGTGGTCATGTAGAGAAAGGTCCATGTGGCAAGGAGCTGAGTCCTCTGGACAACCACAGTCAGTAACTTGCCAAGCATGTAAGTGAGTCTCCTAGCAAGCAATCTCCACCCACAGTCAGGCCTTCCAATGACAGCAATCTCATGAGAGGCCCTGAGCCAGAACCACCCAGCTAAGACACTCTATTCCTGACCACAAACACTGTGAGATATTTATTTAAGCCACTAAATTTTGAGGTAATTTGTTACTCAGTAATGAATAACACACAATGAATGATTCTGCCACCTTGGAAAAGTTTAAAATAAACTTTTTGAATAAAACTGAAAATATGACCTTAGTATTTATACATTTTTTAAACTAATATCTTCTTAATAATTCTGTATGTTTTCAAGACTCAGAAAAGTGAGTGTTTCAAAGATATAGGTACCATTAAAGGCACTTCAAAGACCACTCCTGTAATAGTACTCTCCTCACTCATTGACTCTGAGTGGGAACAAGGGCAAGAGCAAGAGAGAAGAATAAAATAAGGAAGAGGTTCCGGTAGTCTTGCCAAGGCTGAGAGTAGGGTTGCTTTTAAAACTGATGGATTAAAGAGTTGAAAATAACTGATGAAGTTGAAGTTTATATGTCAAGTGGTCCTACTCTGTCTAATCTCTGAATTTTAATGTCACTACTTCATTCCTTTTTATTGCCAAAAAGTATTTCACTGTATATAGATATAGCATAAGGTGTTTATCCATTCATCAGTTGATGGACATTTAGGTTGTTTCCATTTTTGGCTATTATAAATCATGCTGCTTTGAACATTAACATACCCATTTTTGTGGTGGACTTATGTGACTTCTGTAACAAAATCTATTGTTAAATTAGACACAAGCACATAGTACACGGCACTTTCTTCCCCAGAAACTTTATCAATTTGATGAGATTGCCTTCTTGGTTTGATTCTCAGCTAGATCATTTTTGGTGTATAGAATCACTACTGATTTTTTATATTAATTTTATATCATGAAACTTTACTGAATTCATTTACCAAATCTAAGAGTTTTTTGGTGGAGTTTTTAGGTTTTTCTAGATATAGATCATATCATCAACAAAAAGGGATAATTTGACTTCCTCTTTTCCAGATGCCTTTTATTTATTATTTATTTATTTAGTGTGTGTGTGTTTTCTGCCCAAAGCAATATACAAATTCAATACAATCCCTATCAAAATACCAACATCATTTTTCACAGAATTAGAAAAAATAATCCTAAAATCATATGGAACCAAAAAAGAGCCTGAATAACCAAAGCAATTCTAAGCAAAAAGAACAAATGTGGAGGCATCACATTACCTGACTTCAAATTATACTACAAGGCTATAGTAACCAAAACAGTATGTTACTTGTATAAAAACAGATACATATGATAATCTGCTTCACTTTTGTAACCATTTTAATATGTGTATGTCTCTCTCATAACATCATGTTGTAAACTTCAAACATATACCATAAAATTTATTTAAAAAAAAAAGGAAAAAAAGTGTTAACTCCAATATGGAGATCAGTTATGCTTAAAGCAAATAAGGAAACATCCCATCTTACTAGTATCTTTTCCCAAACTTGCTGACATTAAAAAATGTGGTTTTCTATCTCAGAACATTTAAGGTAATTTCTGATGTAGGAATCACAAGTAACCAAGTCTTATCCATGTTTGTTTCTCTAACATGTAGCAGAGTTCTTGTCATATAATAAGCCCCAATTAATATTTGCTTGTGGCTGGGCACAGTGGCTCACACTTGTAATCCCAGGACTTTGAGAGGCCAAGGAAGGAGGATGGCTTGAGGCTAGGAGTTTGAGACCAGCCTGGGCAACACAGAGAGAACTTGTCCCTACAAAAAAATTAAAATTTAGCCAAGTCTGGTGGCGCGTGCCTGCAGGCCTAGCTACAAGGGAGGCTGAGGCAGGAGGCACACTTGAGCCCAGATGCTCGAGGCTGCAGTAAGCTATGGTTACACCACTGCACTCCAGCCTAGGCAACAGAACGAGAGACACTGTCTCCCAAAAAAATTTGTTTGTAAAATAAATGAACCTCACAACAGCAGCCAGTTAGCCATATAAAATCTCTAATTTTGGAACTAAGTAATTGATATGTCTTGTATTTATGATCTTAGAGAAGGCAGAGGTCAAGGGACAAATAACTCTATATTTTTAATTCGAAGCATAAAGAAAACAGACCAGCTACTGTTATAGTCAATCTGCAAGTAATATCTCTTCCTAGAATTACTTACTAAAAATATACCAGATACTACCTTTTTCCTTATCTTGCTATAGGGATTATCTGCTGCTCTAATTTCAAATTCAAACATTCTATCATATAATACATACGCAAAAATCTAGTCTTAGAAGAACCAAATGACTGTAGGTATGTGTGAATAATTTTTTAAACCTACAAAAGTAATTTCATTTAACTTACTAAACCATTTTTCTGAGACAAAAACAGATTACCATAAAAATTCATATCTGCTTAAGATTTTACCTTGACAGTAGACTGGAAGCATGATATTCTCTGAACTTGTCTGCCAGTGTTACTATCCCACACCTAAATTTATGTTAAGAAATAACTTCTAAAATAACTTCTAAACAGAATTTTAAAACCTTAAGTATAACTTTTATAATTAACAATTAAATCACAAATGTTAAACATTTAGTTAGAAAATCTTTAAATAAAACATAAAATAGTATTTCTACTACCATAAAAATTAATTCATATAGTGAGTGAGTCATCAACTTAGTAGAGCAGGCTTATGATCTAAAATAAGTCCGAGATAAATTTTCCTATCAAATGATTTGAAAATGCCAATGAGTGGTCTGAAGTACTGAAACTTTATAAGCATTAAATATTGCAGCTGTTTAAAGTTTATTCTCCAGAATAGTCTACCATAATCTAATAAACTGAACATCAAGTATTTATACTAAAAACTATCATGCCAATTAATATTTACTGAAAGCTCCCTGCAATATGCATGGCATCATTTACTACTGTTATTCCAATTCAAAGAAGACACTAACAGTGTATTATTATTACCTGTATATGTATTTAACATAATTTGAGGGCCTATCATAAAATGCCCAAAGTTAGTTTGACTTACGGAGCATAATGATTTTCAAACTTATTATACCAATTCCTATGGTAAGAAATCCATTTTACATCATGTCTAAAAACACATTTACATACATATAATGTATGTTGTAAAAACTGAAACTAATTTCACAAAGTAGTTACTACATCCAATGCCTTTTGTTATTTTTTATTATACAAATGCATCTCAACTTACAATAAGGTTATGTCCCAATAAGTCTATTGTTAAGTGGACAATATCATAAGTTGAAAATGCTTATTAATACACCTAACCTCTCAAACATCATAGCTTAGCCTAACCTACCTTAAATGTGCTCAGAACATTTACAGTAGCCTACAGTTTGGCAAAATCACCTGGCAACACAGTGCACTATAGAGCATCGGCTGTTTACCCTCACGATCGCGCGGCTGACTGGGAACTGCTGCTCCTTGCTATCGCTGCCCAATATTGGGAGAGAGTATCATCCTGCATATCACTAGCTCAGGATCAAAATTCAAAATACAGTGGCTACTTAATGCATATCGCTTCGCACCATTGTAAAGTTGAAAAATTTTAAGTTAAATCATCCTAGGTTAGGACCATCTGTCTTTTATATCATTTTTTAAATGAAGCCAGATGTGTTACGAGAATTAGATATTTTATATATATCTCACACTAAACAAACTACTAGCACATAAAAAATGCTCCCAGTAAGCAGACAATATTTTCTGGTCTTAAATTTACCACAATTCTAGTATTAGCACACAGCTTTTCACTTATTTCACTATTTGAAAGCTAAATGTTTACTATTCAGTAACTTGAGCTCTTAAGGATATCACTTGACAAAAATAAAAAAAAAAATCTATCTTCAGCATTTAATTAAGAAAGTTAGTTAATACAGGTTCAGTATCCCTTATCCAAAATGCTTGGGACCAGAAGTGTTTTGGATTTTGGATTTTTTCAGATTTTTAGATATTTGCATAAACATGATGAGATATCTTGGGAATGGGACCCAAGTCTAAACACAAAATTCATTTTATGTTTCATGTATACCTTATACACATCGCCTGAAGATAATTTTATACAATATTTTTAGTAATTTTGTGCAGAAAAAAAAGTTTTGACTGTGACCTGTCACATGAGATCAGATGTGGAATTTTCCATTTGTGGTGTCATGTTGGCATTCAAAAAATTTTGGATTTTGGAGCATTTTAGATTTCAGATTTTTGGTGTAGGGATGCTCAATCTGTACTGAAAACCCAAGCAGAGTAAATTTAGAATCTATTTGGGTAAAAGAAACTACCAACTAAGCAGCCTGAAATTTTTTTTTTTTAACCAGAAAAGTTATTCAGCAAAGAAAAAGACTCTATACTATCATTTACAGGTACAATTTATACTAATACTGTACCAGTTAATAACTTCTGTAGTATAAGAGTAATTTTAATAATTGCCACCAAATATTATTGTAGTATCTTAGGAATGGTCTAGTAAAGAGAAATTATTTTAAGTTCTATTTTTGCAGAGATTATATTGAAAAAGACAAAAAAAAGCAAGACTTTTTTTACATATTTGCCTCTACAGAGCAGCAGTAATAAAGCTACTGTGACCTAAGCATCTGAGTCAATGTTATGCTATAATCACACACACACACACAAAATGTGTGTGTGTGTGTATATATATATATGTATATATATACTTTATCCCCACTTAAATCTTTTCTTGGCATTTTTTTTCACCTATACATAATCTGTTAAGAAACCACTTCAGCTGATAAACTCTCTTAAAGTATGCTATAAAGTAAGCCTTTGAGGCTTACTTGAAAACTTAACATCACTAATGCTTGAAACTGTTTAAACAGAACTTTCAGATAAGCATAGACTTTCTAAAGCTAATCTGATGGCACCTTTTTAAAAATATATAATAATGAAAGAATGCAGTTACCCATAGCACTTAACTCTGGGCTTCACAAATTGAATTCCTCATATAGATATTAAAGGGCTAAATTTTTTTACAGAAAATATTTTACAAAGGCAGTATCAGAGAGTGGTTCAAAGCTCTGACTTTGCAGTCAGGCTATTTGCCAGATCTGCCCTACACTAACTGTGGTCTTGGGAAGTTATTTACCCTCTCTGTACCTTTATTTTATCATCTATAAATGAGAATAATTAAAAATACCTATCTCAAAGGACTATTTTAAGGATTAAAGGGGTTGATATATTTAAAACACTTAGAATAATGCCTGGCATATATAGGCACTTTGTAAAACTCTACTACTGCTATTCTATCATAACTTTTTACCTACAAGAATGGGGAAAGGAAAAAGAACTTTACTTTTATAAAATTGTTTTTAAATACAGGAAATTAATTTTACACACTGAGCAGATGGTAATTCACTTTTCTGCCAGACTTAGATGCTCAAAAGGTTCTTATGGTTTAGGCCATTTGGTTTCTTTTGCTGTACAATGAGGAGAAAAGAAATATAAATTATTCTCCAGCCCAACTCATCTTTGTCTCCCTAAATTGAAAAGCAAATAGAGATAATAAAATAAGTATTTCCATGCCCATATTCTCCTATTTCTTCCATTTTATACAACTTGATATAACAATTGGAAAGAACAGCTTTAGTCATGGGGTTTCCATCAATAAGGAGCCTTAACCTGCCATTTCCAGTCTGATACTTTTCAGATGCCTGGTACTTTTAAGAAGTGTCTTATAAGGACTAGAACAAAATCATTTTTACTAAAACATGAATGAACAGAC
Source organism: Cheirogaleus medius (assembly GCA_008086735.1). NCBI lineage: Eukaryota > Metazoa > Chordata > Mammalia > Primates > Cheirogaleidae > Cheirogaleus > Cheirogaleus medius. Next base: position 22,192,594 of record VBSM01002608.1, read on the forward strand.
AAGCCCCTAGAGGCTAAAGACTAATAAATGTATGTAATATCTCCTTGGGTCACTGTAGCGATTTTACTTTCTTCCACATTTAAGGATATAATAACTGTTTTATCAGCAGAGGCTGTCAAGATGAGTTGATTTTTTTCTTCACAAGATTCCAAGGAAGTAAATGTAATAATAGATGTTATCTTTTGAGTGTGTCCACAGAGTTCCAAAAGTTTTTCTCCTGTCTGAAATACCAATAAAAATGTTAATAAGGCTCATCTTTCACAACTTAAATTATCATAAATGACATTAAGAAGAATCACTATGTAGAAAATACACATACATTCCATTTAAAATTGCTTATTCAGAACTTATAATTTAGCTTAAGCAATCAAACAGAATCTAAATAAGTGCTGAAAGAATAGCCAATTTAATTTTCTAATAGAAAATGCTAAATTTTTGCATATTTTTATAGAAAATTTAAAAGAGTAGTCTTTCCTATGGTTTTAAGAATATAATTCTTTAAAAAATCAGTAACTTAACCTGTAGGAAAAAAATAGGAAGTCCTCATCATCCAAGTATTTGTTATTAAGTCTCTATAGTTATAAGGTTGTAAAAGGTAATAAAAGTCAGCATAACAATGTATGTGAATGTATGTGTGTATCTCTATCTCCATTAACTTATCAACCACTTAAAAAATCTCCACTCCATCTCTATTTATTCCCACTCATCCAATGTCTATTCCCACTCATCCAATGTCTTTCTCCATCAGTCTCTGATTTCCCAAGTAGTAAATATACAAAAATACAATGTAAAATACAATGTAAATTGCATATCTTTCCAAGATTGCATGATTTCATGAATGTAGTGAAAGTAATGTTTAAAAATCGCTTTAATTATAGGCCAAGCCATTGAAAAATAAAGATCTGACAAAGTCAGATCAGATAACAATCTAAAATAAGGGTGAGAGGAAGAGAAATGCTTCAAAAGAGAATTATTTGAGTAACAAAGGATCAGGAAGAGAGACCCTAGAGAAACTTGGTGAGGCTTTAAATATGTTTTTAAAAAACATGCCTTTTTTTATATTACTATTAAAGTCAAACATAAGACAAATGTTATATTATGCTATCATACAATGCTGAAAGAAAAATTGTGCCTCTCCCCAAAATCAGCAGATTCATTTTGGCAGTCAGTGCATAGTTCAGTAAAATTAAAATTTTTATTTTCATAATTTGGCATTTGTTTCTCAGGAAAAAATCTTAGTAAAAAAATTTTCCCTCTTTATTATGAAATATTGATCCCTATTTTATATGGATTTATCCTAAGTAGCCCTTTTCAAGTATTAGTCTCAAATAATTATATTGATATGCAAATATATCCTCAGATAGTATTTATGAATAAATACTCAACTACACTGTCATATCTTTATTACACAATCCACATATAATCAATACACACCTGAGCATTCCACACAACTACAATTCCATCATCACCAGCAGATGCAAATCTGGTTAAAAAAAATAAAAAAGGATAAAAAAAAAAACAATCAATGGTAACATTTAATTGCTAAGTTTAAGAATGAGCAGAACTTATTAGTGGTATTTTGACTAGTATTAATGAAGATTAAGTTCCTTAAGCTAATTTAACAAATATTTATAGAATACCTTCTAGATTCTATGCTATATACTAAGGATTCAAAGTTAAATAAGACATTTACAGGGTTACAAAGAATAACCTGCTAGAAATGTAAAAATAAGGGAGATAAACAGATGATTTTAAATCCTTCCTTGCTTTAAAATTCTATTATTTTAAGAAATCCTTGACTTAAATGAAATGAAACCAAGCTGAAGAGTGGCTTCAGTGATAGGAAGTGATATTCCAAGGGTAGAATGTTATCATGTCCTTAGATAAATTCTTTATTTCTATTATTTCTCTGTAAAGATATTTTAACTCTATCATTCAAACTCAAGATCTCTCCTTTGCTCATCTTGGCTCCTTGGTCCCTCCTTGGTCTCTCCACATGAATGCTATTGTTCTTGGTTTGGAACATTTGGGGTTTTTTGACGGTTTTTTTGTTGTTTTTTAGTGAAGATGCTTGAAATGCACAGAGGTAAAGGAAAAAGTGTTCTACGGCATGAAGAAAGAACTGTGATAAACTCTGCGGTAGCTTATGTCTCCTATTCACCTCCTATTCTCTATGCACAGAGGAACAGTCATCTACATTCTATAGAGTGGAAGATATCCTAGACACAAACATTACCAAGAGAAATAATTTGTCATATAGGATGATCTGTCATAGTGACAACATTACAGTAAAAGCAAGAAAGCACTGCTCTTAAGCAGTAACCCAACACAGCGGTGCACAATAATCACATTTTAAGCATGTGAATTTATTTATAATATAGTACACAATTTTGTAAATTATTTTTAATGGCTCAGAAATGATTCAAATTATCCTCATAATATCACTTTTATTCACTTGAATTCAGGTTTGTTTTTTGAACGTGGTGTTATAGAGAGCCAACTATGAACAGCATATAAGTGGCTCCTTATAGTTAATAACCATTAATAAATTATGTTCCACTAACAGCTATGGCATTCAGAAAATCTGTTGTACTTCCCCGGAAGATTGTTAATGGGTTTCACAAAATCTGGGTATGCCTTGGATGTCTTCATTCAAGTAAACACTGGCCATACATTATCACTGGGGAAAAAGTAGAGAACTGATAACATTAGGACATAGAAATCACTTTGTTCCTATGAAAGCATCTGTTCCAGTGGATTTTAACCGTATAAAATCTCACTACTTCAGTCAGGTAAAACTTTCCTTAACACTTCAAATTGAGCTTCAAGTTCAAATTTCTCATGCTCAATTTCAAAATCCCTTACTTAACTGCTGTGTTTACTAGCTTGAACAATCCCCATACTCAGTCCCTCGTCTCAAACCCTTGATTACATTACTGCTAGAGCCAAGAGCTTATCTCAGAAACGTGAAATTTATCAAATACAGTCTGACAAAGTTTGTCAATAATTTTTTAATATAGACCTACATATCTTCCTAATTGAAAGGACCTGTAAAGCTTCTTTAGGTAACCAGCTTCTTTAGGTTTCTTTAGGAAACCATACATTATTTTTAAATCCATGACTATCATTCATTCTTATTTTAAAAATAAAGTAAAATAAAATATGCTGGAAATAAATCTTTAATAGCTTATGTTTCTGGGCCTATTGATTTCTTTTTATTTGTATAGTGATGGCAGGGAGGGCAGGACTCAAAGTTTTAAGTTTTCTTTGGTATAAAACATCAATTTCTATTGATTCTCTAAACCTCTTATAATTGCTTTTCTCCCATTTAGAATACTACAGGTTTAAAATATAGACTTTTTTCTGAAACCCTGATTTTTAACTTCTCATTATTATTTTATCATGTTTGAATCTCATGAGCTCATAATGAAAGATGACTGAACGGTTGAGAGTTTAGAAATGAAATACAGAGCGCATTTCACTTCAAACCTTATTTCAATCAGTAGTGAACAAAAAGTTAAATCTAAACAATGCTTGATAGTAATGCATGAAATCACAGCCAATTTCTTATTGCTCAGAGGTCAATTACCCAGTTGGCAGATTATCCAGGCCTTCAATTCTTATGTATATTCTATTGCTGCTCTTTTTTTTTTTCCATTTTAATATTTATCACTACCTCCGTTAAAGAGGAAACAGAAAGCTTTAAAACCAAGCCATATAACTTCATTACATGTTAGTAACTCTCATAAAATAACAAATAATAATTAATCATCCTGCTACAGTGGATAACTAAAAACTAGCTATACTATGTCGGTTTATCTTAAACCAAATCCGAGTCAGCCAAGGACACACTAGCCATCTCAAAATCAGAAATCAAAATTCAACCTAATAATTCCTAATTGTAAGATATATTGTAACTACTGGAAAGAAGTAATCAACTATAAAAAAGGAGTATTTAAAATGTCAATAGGTTTAAGTGATTCAATGGTATACTGCCATAACATTTTATATATTAATTTTGTAAAAACACTGAATCAGTAGAATGCAAAGACTTAAGTATAAAGATAAGATTGAGAGAAATACTTCCTTACTGATTAGCACAAAATGTAATTAGTGCAATTCCATGTTAGGTGTTAGGGAGATGCCAAGACAAATTACATGTGGTTCTTGCCTTAAGATCTTAAAAGTTAATGACTATTTAGAAATGTACTGTATTTTATCAAATCTAAGATGTCATCAATTGTAAGATACTCTATAATTTTATGTACCATTAAGGAAAAAATGCTGCCAATTTTAACTAAAAGACACAATTATATGTGTCCAAATGTTAGAGATGTTAAAATGGGGAAAATATGCATCTTAGAATCAATTAAATATAGTAATTATCATATTTATTGATCTTTATAATATAGTACTTCCTAGTCTAATGAATCTCTAACTATCTATGACAGGTTTAAAGTGTTTAAGAGGGTCAGGCGCGGTGGCTCACGCCTGTAATACTAGCACTCTGGGAGGCCGAGGCGGGCGGATTGTTTGAGCTCTGGAGTTCGAGATCAGCCTGAGCAAGAGCAAGACCCCGTCTCTACCAAAAAAAAAAAAAAAAAAATACAAAGAACTTAGCTGGACAACTAAAAATATATAGAAAAAAAATTAGCCAGGCATGGTGGCACATGCCTGTAGTCCCAGCTACTTGGAAGGCTGAGACAGAAGGATTGCTTGAGCCCAGGAGTTTGAGGTTGCTATGAGCTAGGCTGACACCACGGCACTCTAGCTTGAGAAAGAGTGAGACTCTGTCTCAAAAAAATAAATAAGTAAATAAAAAATAAAGTGTTAAAGAAATGCTTGTTGAATGAATAAGCAAACACTTAAATGTTACAAGGGCTCTGTGAAATAGATGTATTAATGTAACCTCTTTTCCTTTTATAATTATTAATGTATCAATATATTATCACAACAAAATTAGAAATTTGGAAAACTTTAAACCCAGAATCCTACCACACAAAAATAAATTCCTTTATTTTTTTTCATGTTCCTGTCCAATTCTGATGCATATCCTTCAAGTTTTCTTAACTTGAAACCAAGTCTTTAAAAATACTCTTTAAGACTACACAGTTAAATGACTATGCAAAAATACATGCATGAAAAACAAGTTTAACAAGGTGAAGAATGGTTTAACAAAGACCTAATAAAAGACCTAGAATTTTTATTCTCTCCTCCCCTAATTGTGAGAACTAAATTTATTGTGGTCAGTGATTCACTCATTCATTCAAGAAATACTCATTAAGCACTAACTATATATACACTTGAATCCTGAGAATAAAGATCAGGAAGAGATGGTTCTTGCCCTTTAAGAATTCACAGTCTAATATTATGAAGTGGTGCTGTAAGATGAATTCATTAAGCATTCTTACTTATAACCATTTCGATTTATAAAAATGATTCCCTCTAAACACCTTCTCTTCAACATCTCAGAGAAAGTACTCTCTCTTGCCAACTGTGGGCTGAAAGTACAGCAAAGCTTCATAAAGATTTTTATAAAATAAAATGTTTTCACAAATAATTCCTATGTCAATTACCTAAATGATCATTTAAGAGTTCTTACTCACGTGAAGCCATTTCAATTAAGTCAAAGGTCCTACAAATTCTAATATAATCTTAAATAAAGGACATCATAAAAAATACAGCTCATAAACCTTAACATAAATCTTCCTGTATTCAACATCCACATAACCATAAAGCATTGAAAAAATCAAAATAGAACATTATTAGGTCAGTACAGAAAATGCCAGTGGTTTAACTAATGGTTTAACTAACTTCTCACCTAATCCACAAGTACTTTCTAATGCATGGTGAATCTAAGATACTATTATTTTTTACTATAAAGTTGAAAAATGCTACTACAATTTTTCAAAGGAACTTCAGAGCATTTTCAGGAGGCATAGATATTGATGCCACTGTTCTTTCATTATACCTACATAAACACTGATTTTTTTTTCCTTTATTAAGAAAAATGTATTATGTTAACACAACTCTAACCTCTAAAAAATCCAAAGTCCTTTTTAAACTCACAAATAGAATGAAGGCAGGAAGATGCCACTGTTCCCATGGTCATTTGCAAAGGTAAAATCTTTGGTAAATTCTCCCCTCCCTCAAATCACAAATAGAAAGCTAAACTGCTCATCAAGTTTACAGTATTAGAATACAAAAAAAAAAAAAAAAAAGAAATCCCTGTGACCTCCATTCCCCTAAGCTCAAGTTTCTGTGAAGAAACTTCTACTTGAAAAACATCGTTGGCCTCTCTCTGCCCCATTTACACAAATGAGAACATGAATTGAACATGCTCAGTTCAACTTCTTGTGGGTTTTCTGTGTGGATCTGTCTGTTCATAGAGGGAACATTCTGGTCCGCTCTTATTTTTGCAGTAAGTCTACATCTGAGTACCTGCAAATGTCCAGTTGTACATTCAGTGAAGAAGTCTACCTAATTCACTTTAGTGTAAGGAAAGCCACTGTGGTTGTATTATATATCTAAGCCATATCCTTTAATTGAGCTTTTTATCAGTTATTACTTTATTAAACTGATAAGTTCATGCCCATCTGTGTTATTCCCATATCTACTCTCAATAAAGTCTGTTCTCAAAGGGAAACAGGAGTGGTTCTCCACTGAACACTTAGAATACTAATAACACCTAAGAAAACATTTTATTTCATACTGAAGCAAAAATACCGCTTAAATTGGCATTATTATTTCCTCTATATCAAATATAATTTAACTTTTCATTATGGAGAATTTAAATATGTACAAAAGTGGAAAGAACAGTTACCAACTCATGGCCAATACTGTTTCATCTGAAACCTACCCAATTCCTCTTAAGATTATTTTGAAGCAAATCCCAGTCACTGTATTTCGTCAGTAAATATTTCAGTATACATCTCTAAGGACTCTTTTATATCACATCTAAAGTTAACATTCATTTCCTAAGCGTCATTACAGACCTAATTGGTGATCAAATCTCCCTCAGTGTCTCATATTTTGTGATGGTTTATTACTTAGAAGCAGGATCCAAATAAGGTCCAGACACTGCAATTGGTTGATACATCTCTTCTAAAGTCTGTTTTATTCTACTGATTTGTTCTCTATTTTTTCCTTGCAATTTATCTGTTGAGAAACAGTCATCTGTCTTGTAGAATTCTGGATTTTGCTGGCTACCTTCCTGTGTCATCATTCAACATGCACCTCTGTTTCCTGTACTTTTAGTAAATCGATAGTTAAATCAAAAGACATAATCAGATTCAGATTTGACTTTTTGGTAAGTCTACTTCATAGGCAGTTTGTATACTCCATCAGGAAACAAATTCTAGCAGCCTTTTTTTGTGTATGTGTGATGTTAACAGCCCTCAATAATCACTGCCTAAACTAATTTCATTTGAAGGAGCTCATAGTATGTAACCCCAGAATACACCACTCTGACAAAAGGATTATTTTCAGCTGAAGGCAACTAAGAAAAAGCAGACATAGAATGAGCTCTCTGCCCTCCCCACATCTTCCTGAAAACAACATAAAACACCTTGTGAAAGTGCCCCATTCCCATACCAGGAAGAAGATAACAACTGTTATCAGTAGAGATGGCACCAAGAAAGCATCTGTACAAACCCTAGCCCTTATTGACCATTAGTTTCCTCCATATATTTGCCTTCTTAAAATTTGCCACCCTAAGAAATTCAAAGTCCCTTTCCTTTGTCTTATCACTCCTCAATAAATTTATTGTTTTGTTAAGATGCTATATAAGCCCAAGTTTTAACCACCCCTTTGAGTTATTCATCATTGAGAACTCCAGTATGTACACGAGATGCACACATTAATACACTTGTTTTTCTCTTATTAATCTGTCTTTTATCAGTCTAACTTGCAGGGCCCTAGCCAATAAACCTAAGATGAGTAGAGGAAAAGCATTTTTTCCCTCCTCTACACGTTAGAGGTCACAAAATTATAATATTCCAATTCTATCATTCTTCCTAGCTTGAATTCTTCTATAAAGAGACATTTCTTCTCATCAATTACTACTGATCCCAAGACACAGTTTATATAAGAAAGGCAATTTAAGTCTTGACTTTGCCCCTTTATTTACCAATTTTTAAAATAATCAGTTAGTTCCCAGCATTACCCAAATGTAACCAGTGAGTTCTCTTTTTTAAGTATCATTATGAACGCATGGATTTAAACATATGTGATATGTTGCAATCCATTGCAGTTATTTTCCTTATCCATGCTTAAATTGTCAGATGGATTTTTAAAGCTACATTTTAAAGATGTTCAAGGCAATAATTTTCAAATGCTTAGTAAGGGTATTTTGTAGCTAAGGGAGCCTGATTTTACCTAGAAATTACAGAATTTTATTGTGAAGGTGACAGAATTCAAAACTGTAATACTGTTTATACACTTGCTGTCCTTATCCCAAAATTTGATTATACTGCTGCATGAAGTAGCAATTACCTTTCTACTTACTCCTGTCATCATCCCAAATATTACAACATCTTATCCAACTAAACAAAACTCAGCTACACTTCTAAAATAGGAGCCAAATGGACAAAATAAGAAAAAGGAAAGTAGAAAGGGTAGTATACACATATACATGATGACACTGTCCTAATTCCTTACTTGATTCAAAGCACTATCCAAAAACAACAGAAATTGAATAAACAAATCCACCACAGAGAGTCATTCAGGGGTCTTGGAAATAGAAATGGTTTTTTGTTTTATTGGTAATAGTTTTTAGTAAAGTCTGTTATAATAAATCAAGGTGTCTATCTAAAGTCAATGTGACATTGGGTAAGCACTTAAAAAACTGGCAGATACATAGTCTGTTATTGGTACTATAGCTGCTGGAAGTCATAATAAAAACAATTCTGTTTATACTCTTTTCCAGATACAAGTACCTTAATATTACTGAAAACTAAATTAACTTTTCAAACCATCAAAGAACTACTATCCAATGGCATAAAGTTTTTAAAAAGCTGCCCAATTGCATGGCCCCTATCAGTGTATTCATGCAATTTAAAAACAAAATAGCCCAACTTGCAACTATGTAAGTGTGGCAGACACAAAGATGTGCCCTCCAGAGCCCCCTTCAAGAGAGGACTAGCTGCCCAGCTGTGAGGACTGTAGTTATCTGACTACCTCCAACTGTTGTTGACTTTGGGGTTTATTTTGGCTTTCAAGTCGAAGTCATACTAGCTGAGGTGGCCCCCAGTCACTAGGATTTTCAGGGGTCCTCAAACTACAGCCCGTGGGTCACATGGGGCCCGCGGTGTTTTTGCCCATTTTGTTTTTTTATTTCAAAATAAGATATGTGCAGTGTGCATAGGAATTTGTTCATAGTTTTCTTTTTAAACTATAGCCGGGCTCTCCAACGGTCTGAGGGACAGTGAACTGGCCCCCTGTTTAAAAAGTTTGAGGACCCCTGAATGGTAGAAGCCGGGGACATTTTCTTGGATGATGCTCAGCAAATGACTAAGCAAGACAATGCTACAAAGCCTGCTATTTACATCCAGCACAGAACTCCTCTCAGGGCAATCTTGACTCCAGCACTCCCTGCTGGGCTGGCAGAGACTATGTCACATCTGCACTGGGGGAGTCTGAGATAGCTCTGCTAGTTCAATACTGCTCCCTCCCTTCTCATTTCGTTGGTATTTCTCTCTAATAAACGTTTGGTATGCTTAACTACATTTTAGTGTCTGCTTCCCAGGGAACTCAGTTATTAGGAGGATCTAAACCATCTTGACTATTAATCTTTATTCTCTGAATATTAATGTGTGAGAAAGAATATTCTTAGCTTAAGAATATCTTCTTATAGATGAAACATATTGTTTATTTTTAGTGGATTATCAAACTATACTGAGTTTGTTTACTTTCTTGTGAATGTACAGCTTCACCAACCACCCTAGAGGCACATTTTTTGTTCTCCAGTTTGGCACTTCATGGGTCACCTGATTCTTTTCCAGTCATGATCACCATCCTACATAACCTTGTCTATTTCCTAGAGAAGCAAGGAATGGTCAAATGAGCAAGAGAGAAAACTATTCTTAAAATGTGTTATGAACTCAGTTTAGTTTAATATGTCAAATGCTAGAGTATTACATGCAATTTTAGCACAGTCCATTTTTTGGAAGACTCTTGCTGAGGCTTAGCCTTCTTCAGTGATCTCCCAATCAATATGACCCTCACTTCATGTTCAAAAAATACTCTTAGAAAAGAAAAGGCAGCTGTCTGTTAGGTTATACAGGATTTATTTGGTATCTTCAAAAACCAATCTAAGAAAATTTTCCACTCACTGATTTTAGCTGAGCCACCAAGAAAACAAGAAAATCCTTCTGCAAAATTTTCAATAAGTTGATATTATCTAAAGACCTGAAGCGTGAAACCTGGATTACAACAGCTGACAAAAAAACCCAGAATGTAATGACTACAAAAACTAAGTAAAAAACATAAAAAGGATAATAACATAAAATTTATTTAAAAACTGGAAAGGTATTTCTATAATTTGACAATGCACAAATAATGTACATATGCAAAGGTGAAAATTCTAAACTATCTAAATTATTAAGAATGAAAACACTGAGCTCTTAATTCTGTTCATAATATTTATAGGGTATAGATTTTCCTACGTCCTTCTTATCAAGAATGACTCTTTCAGTTCATATTTTGTTTAGTACAGAATTAAATTTGTAAAAAGAAAACATGAATTGAAAGTTCTACAGATCTGCAACTGACTGAAAAACTTCATACCTAATTATATGGAAATTTTGATATAGTAATGACCTAAGCACAAAGAATTAAATGTGATTCATGAAATCATTATTGCAAAAGCCAAAAAGCAGGCTTCTTCATCTATTCTAGACATTTAAATTCATCGTGAGAGATAACAAACTGGCCACAAATTACTCCCCCTCCCTATACCCACCATCATTTGCAATAGAACTTAGTTGCCCCTTTCATCAAGTGGTACAGTTTATTTACCCACTCATGAATTTGTATCAGCTCCTGACTGGTACTTTGGCCAATGAAACAGCAGCACACACAATGCAAGCAGAGACTTGAAAAGTGTCTTACTTTGGGGCTTGCCCTTCTGCTGGTATTAGAACTCCATGATCACTATGTGAACAAGCACCTGAGAAACCAGATGGAGGGACACTATAGTCACCCCACCTGAGACCACCATGAAGCAGCCAGCCTCAGCCAATCTACCAGTTGGCCACAGATGCATAAATAAACTTAGCCAAGATCAGCTGATCCTAGAACAGGTGAAAAGACTCATCCAGCTGAGCCTAGCCTGAATTGCCATCCTGCAGGATAATGAGCCAAATAGATGGAGGTTCTTTTACACCACTAAGTTTGGGGTGATATTTGACAGAGCAATGGATAACTGATATATGGCTTTTTCACTATGTACAGAATATTTACTCTCTCATTAAACAACTAAAGTGTATGATTAGCACCACTGTGAGGAAAATATAATTAAATATCAGTCAGGATTATTCTAGAAGCTGGTCTTTTCTACAGGTTCTTTTTCTAATTTTGTAATAAGAATAACCATGAGGGCATTTCACAGAAGACAGCAACGAACAGGGCATCTTAACAATATATATAAAAATCTAATGATCACAACCTGAAGGTGTGCTGTATATTTGTTATTTACTCTTCCCTAGACAAAATGATTTTAGGATTTCTTAAGACCCAAATATTAGTGATGATGTTATAAGAAATTATCTGGATTTTCTTTTCTAGTAACTTACTCTGGTAAATTATGGCATAAGAAAACTTTAGCTATCCAAAATCCTACCTTTCCAGAAATGTTTCATTTCCCATAGAAATGACCACTTAAATAAATGAAGAATCGCTAAAGACATAGCAACAACAAATATTATCAAAAAAGGCTGATGATTATTATATTTAGCATGCTATGATTTGCTTGGTTTGCAGCACAACAGGAAAATAGTACTAAGTGGCTAGTAATATATACAAGGCAAGTCTTTTCAGGCAAAGTTGAGAAGTATGGTGTTGTATATTAATTTGGCTGACTTTTGTCCCTGGTTCCTTAGAAGGGAGCCTCTAAACTAGAATTTTTCAAGTAACAGGAGTGTCTTTATTATTCATAATGGGTCCCCTGGACAATACCTGAGTTCATGCTAACAGGAAGACTCACAGTAGGTCCTTCGATAATTTCAGGATGGGGGCTAGCCAAACTGGAAAGATGAACCATGTGATTAGGCGGTTTGGGCTTTGTGTTGCTATCACAGGGTATCAACTGGACCTCCCAACCACCTGGGATGGGGGACGAAGGGGTCTGAAAACTGAGTTCAATCATGTGGCCAATTATACAAACACTCATACCTACCTAATGACACCCCAATAAAAACTCTGGAAACCCAAAGCTCAAGTGAGCTTCCTTAGTGGTGATACACACTGTTGTGTCTCAAGGGCGACAAGTCCCAAGGACACAGAAGCTTTGCATTTGGGACTCCCCTAGACCTCACCCTATACATCTGTTCATTTGGCTGGTCCTGATTTGTATCCTTTATAATAAAACTGCAATCGTAAGTATAGTGCTTTCCTGAGTTCTGTGAGTCATTCTAGCAAATTATGAAACCTGAGGGGGCAGTAGGAACTTGTAGCCAGCTAGTCACAAGTGTAGGTGGCCTGGAAACCCAGTAGATTTTTGCTAGTGTCTGAGGTCAGGGGAATACTGTATGCCCTTCACCTGTGGAATTTGACCCAACTCCAGGTAGTGTCAGAATGGTACTGTACATGGTAAAATCAACAAAATGTCAAAGACATAAAAAAGATAAAAGACAAGGTTAACAGCAGAAGTGGCAGTCAGAGTTAGGAATAATCACGGTAGCAGTCACCCAAAAAAAAAAAGAAAGAAAGAAAGAAAAAAAAAAAAAGACAGTAGCAAAAGCAAAAGAGAAAATTAGAGATAGGAAGAACTAGTAGAGACAACAGAAGTAGGGTTCAGGGATACATTTTTGAGGGGAAGACAAATATTAAGTAGTTACACTATTAGTTAATTGTTACAATGGCACATGCTACAAAGGATAAATATAGTTGAGTAAGGGTTTAATAAATATACATATCAGTAGGAGTCTACAGTCCTAAAATCTACACACCTTCATCTCTGCTTGCAAATATATTAAACACAATATTATACATGTTAGCAAAAAGGTACAGACTAATGTACATTTTAAGGGGGTTTCATCAATAACAAAAAATTCATATTTAATCCTTACCTTCCACTAAAAATAGTACATTCCTGGTAAGTACCTGATATTTAAACATTTATATATTTGTTTCTCAAATTCAGGTTTGCCTTAAAATACAGTTATAACTCTCACCCAAATTTTAAAGTCATACATACAGACTCTAAACTAACAACAATATTTCTGAGAGCTCAAAAAACAAATAATCCTCAAATTACTAGATATGACACCATGACTTTGGGCAAAAAAGACTTCAGATACAGGTTTCATAAAGATGGAGAGGTCAATTTCAATTTCTACTAAATGTTAATAATCAGTTTTGAAACTTTTAGAAAAGATGTATTAATTCTAAAGTTTTTAACATAGAATTCTCTAAAAACACTTTCTAAACAATAGTCAATTGGACAACTAGAGTCTCTTACCTGTAGTCATCCAACTGTACCAGAAATCTTACAATATCATGATGAGCTTTCAGTACAAGTAGTTCAGTGTAGGGGTTCTGGGTTTGTTCTTCACCTATTGTCTGTAACGGAGATTTCTTATATTGGAAAAAAAACAAGCAAAACCAAAAGACAGAGAAAGAGAAAATGATTTATGATGAAAGACCATATTGGAATATATCTGCATGGTATACATCTAAGAATACAAGATTTTGAAAGCCAGAAGATAACATGTTCTAATAGTATTATTTGCCCTAATATCAACTAAATAACTGCCAGTTAAACATAAAACACTTCTCTTACCATGAATTTATATCATAAGTTTTAGTATTTTCAAATCACAATACATTTACAAAAAGAGTGAATTCTATTTTATGTAAATTGCATCTCATTGAACTTGACTTAAAAAAATGAACGAGCCAATCCAACTCAATATTTTAGAATGTGTTTCTCAATTAAAACTTGGCAGAAAACAAAACTGCAAATCAAAGGGGTAAAATACAGACTAAAAGAAGTGCCTAGCTCATTATAGGCACTCAATAACATGTTTGCTGAATGAATGAAACAAGGAATTAAGTCATTTGGGCTCAATGAATTCAACTCTGAACAATAATATTGATAATGATAATTGCTAACATTTACAGAGTATTATGTGGCAAGCCATATGGACACTGTGCTAAGTATTATACATATGCCATGTAACTTAATAATTCTATATGGTAGGTCTTATTAACTCCATTTCTGGAATCAAATCAAGTACTATCTAATGATAAAAATTTTTTTACTTAACCTCTCTCACACTTGACACTATTGACATTTTGGATCAGACAACTCTTTGTTGAGGGCTGTCCTGTGCATTGTAGGATATTTAGCAACTACCCTGGTCTATACACACTAGATGCCAGTAGATGTACCCCCCTACACACACACACACACACACACACACACACACTACAGGACAATCAAAAATGTCCCCAGACATTGCCAAATGTCCTCTCCCAGGCAAAATCACCCCAGTTGAGAACCACTGCCTAAACCAGAAGCTTGGATACAAAGTTCTTGCATAAATTAGGGAACACCATAGGTTCTGATAATGTACAAATTCACAGCAGTTATACAACTGAAATACTTTTATATGAAAAAAGTATACATTAACATGCATAAATGTTTTCCAAAAAATCCACCTCAAAGCAGTAATTTTTTATTTACTCCCTGTCCCACTTCTAGCAGAGATTTTGAAAACAAAAGTAAGAAATCTGAAAACTGTATAAACTGCTGCTTCCCAAATGAAAGCTTGTCAGTAATGGCAGAATTGGTTAATCAAATTACATGATTAATCAAATAACCGGCTTAATACAGAATTGTAATATATATTTATCATATATGGCTATTCAATGACCCACAATTCTTCCATAATCTGAAAGATTTCAAACTAATTTGCAATAAGAATTTTTTTAAAAAATAGACAATAAGCCTCAACTGCAAAGATATGAGGAAGTTAAAACTGAGAAGGCTGCTTACACACAACCACCCAATTTTTTAAACAGTCAAAACAAATACTTCTTATAAGAAATGAAACGGAATTCAACACAAATTCCGTTCTTGTGTGGCATAAGAAATTCCGGACCTCAACATTTTTTAAGACTGCAAAATTATTTTATTCACTTTTCAAGTGTAAATCTCATTACACACAGTCTATTCAATTATTCAGGCCCATGAAGAAAGTTTGATTATGGAACCCAAAACAGTAGTCAATCAGTCATTTTCTTGACCTTAAGGCAATAAATTATATCCTTATTTTGGTCCTTGGAGAAATCAGTTAATTTTATATTCCCTGTATCAGTTGATGTTGGGAAGAAGTACGAATTCAAATAAAAAAGTGGAAAGTTGCAGTCACCACTCGTTCGTTTCTAGTTAAGCTGGATACTTTTTAAAATTCAAACGAGGATGGTTTAAGCAGCCAGAAGACCCACGTTCTCACGGATCCCAACCGGCCTGACGACCAGCTCAGTGTCCCTGAGCCTGTGGTCTAACGACGCAGTCTGTGGCCTGCCCCCTGTCACTTGCAGGGCAGGCCGGCGGGGCACGGCGGCGTCAGGAAGCGCGCAGAGTCCACGCCCGCGGGCCCCGCCCCGCCCCGCCCCCGCCGTCCAGCCGGCGACCCGGCTCAGAACCCAGCCGCTGCCGGGGCGAGCTCGGCCTCTGCGTGCAGGGACTGTCCGCCCGGGCTTTACCTCGGCCAGGCCCTGAGGTTCTCGGCCTCCCCCGATCAGCCATCGCAACATCCGGGCAGCGGCGGCGTCTCGCCGGGTCCAGGCCCCAGTCAGCCCGAACTCCGCCCGGGGCTCGGCCTCCTCCTACCTCCCGGGCTACAGCGTAATGAAGACGCTAACACTTGCCGCCCCAGATCTGCCCACGGGAGGTTGAGAGTGCAGAGACCACAGAAGAGGGAAGGCTTTTGTCGCCGAAGCGCTCCCGCACCCAGCCACAGAGGCTTAGTTTGGGAAGCCGCCCGCGAAGCAGCCGCCGAAGGCTGAGGCGGCCGCGGCGATTCCGAGGCGCGCGCTGCTCCGAGTGAGCACGCGCGGGGGCGCCGCCGGGTAGGCGCGGGGAGCTCAGAGCGGCCCCTGGAGGACGCACTCAGAACAGCAACCGGAGCCCGAGGAGCAAGCGAGCACCGTGGAGTCCCTTGCCTCCCTCCCTGTTAGACGGCTGTAGTAGTCTTCACTTGGCTGGGGGACTACTAGGAAACCTACATTTTCCCGTGAGCTGCCTAGAGAAGGTGGACCACAAGTAGACTCCTGCATCCGAACGAATCCAGTGGCATGTGTGTACAACAGAATAGATCTGGCTATTTATTGTGTGCTGTAATACAGGTACTGTGCTAAGGATTTACATAAATCCTCATAGTTACCCTATAGCCCCTATTTTATAGATGAAGAAACTGAAGCTTTGAATGATTAGGTCACTTGTCTAAGGCTAACAGCTAGGAAAAGGCTGCATGGGGATTGGAACCAATCTCCAAACTCCAAAATTAGTGTTCCTGACTATATGCTGTACTAACATAGACTGTCCCTAAAGAATAGAATTCACTTCATATACTTTATTTTGACTACTAAATTTTCTTAGGTAGTCGAAGAGCTGTGATTCTCTACCCTGGCTGCATATCAGAATTACCTGTGTAGCTTTTGAAAATGTAGATTCCTGTCTTCCACCCCAGACTTAGTAAAACAATCTCTGTGGTTGGAACATAGGAATCAGGGTTTGGAGAAAGTTCCTCAGGTGATTCTGATGAGTAGAAAGCTTTGAGAATCACTGATCTAGGAACTACTTATACATATCACATGTTTGTAGAAGTGTACACATATATTTGCATAAGTATTTTGTTAGGTTCAAATAAGCCTCCTAGCAGTAAATTCTTATAGGAAACCTACAAACAAACCAATGCATTAATTCAACAAATGTGTTGGGCACAGATGCTCTGGAGAAGCAAAAAAGGAATCACATAAAATGCTGTTCTCTGGGGACAAGGCAGAATGTCCTAGGCACCAATAAGAGAGTCATACGTTCTACTTTAGGATATATAACTGTGAGTAGATGCCCAAACTAACTGACAGTCACTAGGGAATTAGGATCTCTAGTGCTTTATCTTTGTATGCATTTTGAGTGTACTGGGCAAGGAAACAGTGTGCTAGCCCTAAACATTGGACTTATTAGACAAAGGCTTTTAAAAACAACTGCCCTAAAGATGTCCAAAGAGCTAAAGGAAGACATGGATGAAGATAGAAAAATAATGTATAAACAAAATGAGAATAGAGAGTTAGAAATCATAAAAAGGAACCAAAAGAAATTCTGGAGCTGAAAAATATAGTAACTGAGATGAAAAATTCATGGGAAGAGTTTGAGCAGACAGAAGAAAGAATCAGTGAAGATAAGACAAGTAAAAATAGGACAATTGACATAATAGATCAATTGGATAGAATAGAGTACAGAAATTGAACCACACATATTTGGATAACTGATTTTTTTTACAAAGATGCAAAGGCAGTCAATGGAGAAAACAGTCTTTCCAACAAATGGTGCTAGACAATTTGACATCCATATCCAAATAAATAATGGGCAATCTATATCTTGCTGCAAAATTCATGATGGATCATAAACATAAATGTAAAACCTAAATCTGTACAACTTCTAGGACAAAATATATGGAAAAATATTTGTGACTTTGGGTTAGGCAAAGATTTTTTTAGATTTGACCTTAAAAGTATAATCCATAAAAAAATTGATAACTTATACCTCATGAAAATTAACATTTCTGTTCTTTAAAGGACACTGTTAAGAGAATGAAAATATAAGCCATATACTGGGGAAAGCATTTTCAAATTATATATCTGATAAAGGACTTGTACCTAGAATATGTAAAGAACTCTGAAAACTTTGTAAAGATCCAATTCTGGGTACGATGGAGTAAACACACACTACCCTTTTCTCTCCAACGGAACACAACTAAACCTGGACAGAATAGATGATGCATCTCTTTGGGGACTCTGCAAAAGGTGGATTGGGGAAGAATACCAGAATTCAAAATACCAGCAAATCAGCATTTCTTTTTTCCTGCAGTATCTCCCCAGCCTGAATCCAATGCAGCCTCCAATCTGGAAAGGAGCACTGTGGTGTGGAAAGAGAAAGATGCAGGAAACACCCTCTAGTTGTGGCTGGAAGAGCAAGAAAAGAAATTCCTAAAGCTCAGAGTGTGGGCGAATTCTCCAGAATCTTTTTCTTTCTTTTTTCTCCATTCTCTCATAGCCCAGACTCCAAAATATCCCACAGCAATGGTGAGAGCAGAGACAATGGCTACCAACAGGAGACTGTAGGAGCCAAAACTAAGGAAAGGGAAACTTCCTCCTAATTCAGTGGCACTCAGGCTGAAAAAGGGTGGGTCCAAACCCAAACCTGTTTTTTCTCATCTTTCTACCCTTCCACTAATTGGCACCAGAGGTGGAGCAGTTGTGGAAGTAGGTGGTTTCTCACCAGAGGAACAAAAAAGGGAACCCTCCAAAGAGCCAGAAAGGGGAAAGAAAGGAGTTCAGGAAAGCAACCCATTTAGTGGTATATGAAATCCTAGGCTCACCTCCCTCACCTGCTTATGCATAGATCTTACTCTCATTAGTATACTGAAGACTTTGAGAATTGAGCTAACAGAATTCTGCCCAGGTCCAAAACTAATTACTGGGTAGGAGAAATACAGATAGCACTGCCAAGGAATTTAAACTGAACTGAACTGAACTGACATTGGAACCACACCTCACAGAAGGTAGGTTAGAACTTGTGCCTAACAGTTAATTCCTTGTTAAAATAAAAATACCAATATTCTCCATAGGATTTAAATAAAACAGAATTTTATAATGTTATATTCCAAAAGTCTAGGAATACAAGCCAAAATTACTTGGCATATTAAGAAACACAGAAGTTTCAACTCACATGGGAAAACACAATCAACAAATGCCAGTGACAAAATCTTACAGATGTCGGAATTATCTAAGACTTTAAAACATATAAAAATGCTCGAATGGCAATTGTGAACACTTGTGAAACAAACACTAAAATAGAACATATCAGTAAAGAAGTAGAACATATAGAAGATCCAAAGGGAAATTTAAAATACAATAACCAAAATCTAAAACTCATTAAATGGACTCAATAGCAAAATGGAGGTAATAGGGAAAAAAAGCCAGTGAACTTAAATAGAGAAAAATCAATAAAACCAAAAGCTAGGTTTCTAGAAAGATCAATAAAATTGATAAACCTCTAGCAAGACTGACAAAGAAAAAAAGAAAAAAAAGACACAAATTAGCGGTATAAGGCATAAAAGAGGAGATCACCATAGGCCCTGCAGATGTTAAAAGGATAAAGGTATACTACAAACAACCCTACAAACGAAACTTTAACATTAATGAAATAGAACTATTTCTCCAGTATCACGAATTACCAAAACTCATCTAAGCTCAAATAGATAACCTAAGTAATTCCATAACCATTTACAAAATTGAATTCATAGTTTAAAGTGTTCTAGAAAAGAAATCTTCAGGCCCAGATGGCAAATATTAATGAAAATCCTAGCAGGATTTCTTATAGATAAGCTGCTTCTAAAATGTATAAGGAAGGGCAAAGGAACTAGTATGTGCTTTAAGACATTACGTTAGAAACCAAGAAAGATATTCAAAACTTAAAATATTTGAACCTTACAGTCCCTGTTCTCAAGAAACTTATACTCAACTTTAGAATAATATTGAGTAGATGCTTACATTTTAAGAAGAAAAGCCGAAAAGTTAGAGATGATCACGTACAAATTAATAATCAATAAACCGAAGGACTAAATTCTAAGGACATGTGGTTTAAAAACAATCATCAGAGTTCTGGAGATGAGTTGCACGAGAATATGAGTGTATTTAAAACTACTGAACTACGCCGAGCATGGTGGCTCACGCTTGTAATCCTAGCACTCTGGGAGGCCGAGGCGGGCAGATCGCTCAAGGTCAGGAGTTTGAGACCAGCCTGAGCAAGAGCAAGACCCCCGTCTCTACTAAAAATAGAAAGAAATTAGCTGGACAACTAAAAAATATATATAGAAAAAAATTAGCTGAGCATGGTGGTGTATGCCTGTAGTCCTAGCTACTCGGGAGGCTGAGGCAGAAGGATTGCTTGAGCCCAGGAGTTTGAGGTTGCTATGAGCTAGGCTGACACCACGGCACTCTAGCCCGGGCAACAGAGTGAGACTATGTCTCAAAAAAAAAAAAAAAACCTACTGAACTGTACATCTAAAAAATTTTAAGATGGTAAATTTTATTTTATGTGTATTTTACAATTAAAAATAAAAATAAATGTAATCATCAAAGTGTAGTAAGGTATAAAAGTTAATTTGGATTTTATGGACACAAAACCATGTATATATGTTTAAATTTGTACTGAAGGCTTACGGTAGAAAACAGAAATATACTGCTCTATCCATTCCTAACCCCGATACTGCTTCCCAGAGGCAACCACTTTCAAGGTTGTAGCTGCTGCTTTTGCAATTTGCCTCCATATTTCTAAAAATATTTTTATACTGCTATCTCTTATACTTGTTCTCTCTTGAGACATCATTCTGAGATCTTTGATTTCTTATGTTAGATGAGGATTAATACTAAAAACCTTCCCTACTAAGCCTTCACATTAAACTTTCCTTACCTCATCACCTTACCTATATCACCAATGTTCCTTTTCACCATACTCTCAATATAGTTATCACAAATTTTTTGTTAGTCAGTATTCAGTGTTTTCAGTCTTATGGCTATAACATTAGGTAGAAAACGTTATTTACTATTAAGTCAGAGTAGTAGGATTCCATTTTCTCTTTGTGATGTGACTAAGTGTGAATCTCTTTGTTTATTCTCCTTAGAGTTTATTAAGCTTCTTTGATGTGTACTCCTTTTCATCAAATTTGGGAAGTTTTCAGCCATTATTTCTTCAAATATTTTCTTCTCCTCCTTTCTCTCTTCTCCATTTGGTACCCCTACTACACGTGTGTTGGCGTGCTTAATGGTATCTGGCATATCTCTAAGGTTCTGCTCTTTTGTCTTCATTCTTCTTTCTCTTGTCCTTCAGCTTGCATAATTTCTGTTAATCTCTCCTCAAGTATACTGATTCCTTTTTCTGCCAGTTCAAATCTACTGTTGAGCCTCTCTAGTGAATTTTTTTATTTCAGTTATTTTACTTTTTGATCCCAAAGTTTCCATTGGAGTTTTTAAAAAATAGTTTCTGTATCTTTATTGGGTATTCCCTATTTGATAAGACATTGTCATCATAGCATCTTTTACTTCTGTAGGCATGGTTTCTTTAGTTTTTATTAACATATTTATCAAGGCTGCTTTGAATTTTTTGTCTACTAAATCCAATATTGGGACCCTCCCACAGGAAGTTCTGTTGCCTGCTTTTCCTTCCTGCATATGGGTTATACTTTCCTGTTTTTCTGGTTGTGTCATGATTTTTTAATTGTTGTTGAAAACTGGACATTTTAGGTAATATATGACACTGGATATTGATTTTCCCCCATCCTCTGGAGTTGGTTCTTGTTGTTTTGTGCCTGTGTATTTGTGTAGTGCCTAACTATTTTAGTGGTCTGTTTCTCTCCCCACACAGTATGAAGCTTCTTCTATGTTCATGAGAGGGTACAGCCTTGGGCATAGGACGGTCACCCTAGAATGACTGATTTTAGCAGGGCTCTCTTTAACTGTTTCTTTACCTGATTTCTCTTTTAAACCTTCTGCTCCTTTAGTCAGTTTCCACTAATTGCTGACTGTTTTTGAGAATGCTCTGTGGTAGAAATGGTTCCACAGTCTGATCCGGTTAAATCCAGGCAGGGATAGTTTTTGAAGCCAGTGTTTGAGGTTTGTTCTGTCTCCAGGAGGACTCTTCTTAACTGTCTCTTTCCCTGGTTCTCTCTGGTGAACTAGCTGGCCTATGATTTAGCTTGTTGCTCTCAATATAATATTTCAGTCAATCAGATCTATAATATAAAATATCAGCCTCATTTCACTCCTGGAGACCTCCGTCATCAAGACTTCTTTCTGGTCCAATCTGAACTGGTTGTTTTCTGTGCCTGATACATAGCTATTGCGCTGGGGTTTCCTTTGCCATCTTCCTGGGAATTCCCTTTGTTTCAGGGATCCCAGCAATTACACTCCTAGGTATATAGCCAAGAGAAACAAAAACATATGTCCACACAGAAACTTGTACATGCATGTTTATAGCAGCATTATTCATAATAATCAAAAGGGGAAACAACTCAAATGTCTGTCAGTGGACAAATGGATAAACAAAATGTGGTATAAACATACAATAGATTATGCCATAAAAAGGAATGCAGTACTGACACCTGCTATAGTATGGATGCACCTTGAAAACATTATGCTAAGAAGCCAGTCACAAAAGACCACATACTATGATTCCATTCATGGAATTCATGGAAGTGCAGAATAAGGAAATTTAAACAGACAGAAAGTAGATTAGGGGTTGCTTAAGGATGGAGAGAGGGATACAGGGCAGTGGTATCTAAATGGTATGAAGTTTCTTCTTTAGGTGATGAAAACCTAAATTGTGGTAATGGTTGTACATATCTGTAAATATATTTAAAAACCATTGAATTATACACTTTAAATGAGTAGATTGCATGGTATATGATTTATATCTCAATAAAGATGATTTAAAAATTCAGGCCAGGGCCGGGCGCGGTGGCTCACGCCTGTAATCCTAGCTCTCTGGGAGGC
>VBSM01002608.1:22228389-22244739 GCA_008086735.1 Cheirogaleus medius
TACCCCCATTACAAGATGGAATAAAAATAAATAAATAAATAAATAAATAAAAATACAAGAATACAATACTAGAAGACTCACTAGCACTCCATGACCTTTAGGTGACTAAAACATTAGAAGGGAAGTAGGAAAGGAAGCTGACCTGAGATGCTTCCAATTTCATACCTGTTTGTGGTTGAGGTAACCTGTGAGGATGCCCTCCAAACAGGTGTCCTCTAGGCTGATGTACAGGTAGACTGTGGTTCTGTTGAATGTAGGAGCAAGAGCTAGCGAGTGGAAGAAAACAGTACTAAAAAACAGAACTTTGAGACAGCAGATAATTTTCCACAGAAAAAGTCTCAAGGAAGACAGTCCCAAAGAATGTTAGAGAGAAAGGAACCTTTAAAAGAAACAGAAAGAACCATCAAGAGTAAGGCGGCCAAAAACACCATCACAAAAGCCAAAACAAGACAAGAGTGGTTCCAAAGGGGTGACCATAAAAATAAAGTGCTGGAAAAAGAGTAGGGAGTGTGAGGTGTTTGAGCAAAAGGTAATCATTTTTACTAGAGGGGAGTCACTGGAGATTGTGAAAGTGTAGCTTCGGTAAAAACAATGAGGGATTGAAGAAGGGGCGTGTGATGCATGGTGAGGAAATGAAGGTAACAGATGCAGAGCGCTCATTTTAGACAGAATACAAGCAACTGTAACAGTCACCAAAGAAAAGGAAAATTAGAAAAATAGATAATGGGAAGCACCTCATGCATTTGAGAAATAAAACAGAATGATATGTCTACTACTTTTTAGAATAATCTGCATAACATTTTTTCCCTTCATTTTTACATTCACCAAGTGCTTGGTAAATTTATTCTCCTACTTTACAACCTTTCTGAGAGGACATAACTATGTCTATTTTACAGATAAAGGAGCAATGAGACAGAGCTCAAGTGCTTTGTTCATTACTATTATTATTCCTAATTAGAAAGCCTTTACTAATTACCTACTATATTCGACAAACTATAATAGTGCCACACCCATAGTGCCTGGCACTATTCAGTGCTTAATAATTTTTTTAAACTGAGCTGAATTATGGACATATTTGGATTTAACTCAGTGTCACTACAAGCAATACAAACTAGTAGAGTGCCAGACCCTTTTTTAGTTTAACAGTCTTACAGATGGTGAGAGATGGATTTAAATGTAACTACATACACACCAAAAAAACACTCTTAAATATAAAGAATAAAGATCAACTTACAATTCAGTAAGACAATTTGAACATTGAATATTGACTGCATTGACTGAAGTAAATGCCTACTCATTTGAAATCTAAGAAAATGAGAAAAAATAAAACAAAACCAGACTTGAATGAACTAAGCGGATTTGAATTATCCAGTCCTTTTATTAAAGAGAAATAGGGCATCTAGGTATCTGGGGAATTGACAATTGTTTCAAGTTATCTGCCATTTAAAGAAAACAACCTTATGTACATTGACTACAATGTTACTAAACACGTTTTCTAACACTTTTTGTAAGTTATAGTACACGATTTGAAACGGCAAGGTACATGCGTTCATATGCAGGAACAAAACAATCAGATTAGTCCTAAAGAAAATATGACAGATTCCCCCCTCAGCTTTATGGAGAGATAGTTGACAAATGAAAATATGACAGTTTACAAATATAATAAATAACTTGTTTTCTTTTATTATTAATATTACTTTGGGAGTTTTATATATGTCATAAGTCAGTGCAATTTGAGCATTTTCTACCAAAATACCATAGAAAGAATAAATTACTGACCCAGGAGTTGAGGTGGGGAGGGCAGTCTTAGCCAAAAGAGTTCCCAGCAATCTCAAGGTTAGAGCTTAGAATTTTGTGTTCATTGAACATTTTACTCCAAAATATATTTGAGTTTGTTTTAATATAAAATAATGCTTTAAATTATTTACCAATTACATTTCCCTAAATATTTAAGTAAAATCAATCCTCTGGAAGATGAACACAATTCACCTATGTGCCCCTCCCCCAACCTCCTGGCTCCTGAGGACATAACAATGCTTTTTGACCAAACGAATCCTTCAGGAGACAACGTTCTGCTGAGGATTACTGAAGAGGGTGGAGTAAGGAGGCAACAGGGAAAGAGTGAGTAGGCCAGTACAAATGCACTCCATTGAAGAGCCAAAGCTTTCTAAACTTCACAGTAAAAATGAATTCATATTTTTTCACTATGTTCCATGAAATTAAATAAAATGTTACAAAATTATTTTGGTTTGTTTTAATTTATTCATTCATTCTTCCACTCACTCATCCATTCACTCAACAAATATTTATTATGCCCCTTGACATGCCAGACTATGTCCTCAGTACTTAGGATACAGAAATGAAATAGACCCTACCTCCAAGGAGCTCACAGTCTGTGAGGAGGCACATGCAGTTCAGTAGAGTAAGAGCTATAAAAACTGGGCATAGAGAGACCAATTCTTTCTAGGGATGCTGGCAGAAAACAGAAACCTTCGACATTTAAAAAAAAAAAAATAGTGGCTAAGCTATTAGAGTTGCTACAATTGGGGTTTAGGGAAGATCTAGACCTCTTATTACTCAGCACTCTTTTGTGTTGAAGGAGTTCCATAAAATCACCAGAATTCGGAGGGGCTCAATATGAAACCTAGTATCTTGTATATATTCCCAATTCCAGTAAATAAAAAATTCTAACAAGCATATTACATTAGAACCATAGATCTGCGGCTCCCAACCCCTGCCCCAGGGTGCAGAACAGGTGCCAGTCTCTGGCCTATTGGGAGCCAACTGCAGAGGGGAGGTGGGTGGCTGGCAGGTGAGTGAGGCTTCATCTGTGTTTGCAGCCGCTCCCCATCGCTGGCATCACTGCGTGGGCTCTGCCTCCTTTCAGATCAATGGCAGTGCATTGGATTCTCACGGGAGTGCAAACCCTACTGTGATCACATGCGAGGGATCTAGGTTGCTCGCTCCTTGTGAGCGTCTGGTGCCAGATGATCTGGGGTGGAGCTGGGGCGGTGATGCTGGTGCTGGGGAGCGGCTGTGAGTGCAGACTGTCATTGACAGAGCAGTTTGCTCAATGAATGTGGTGCGTTTGGGTCATTCCAGGACCATCCCTGCCTCCCACCCTCCTTCCGTGGAAAGATTGTCTTCTATGAAGCGGGTCCCTGGTACCAAAAAGGTTGGGGACCATTGCCATAGATGATAAGACCTGGGAAAGATTTCTGAGCTTCTTTAGGCCAGTGTCCCATCTTAGAAACAATAAAAGCCCCTGTGACCCGGGGAGACAAACATCCTGCCAAATGGGGTGGAGCTCTTTAGTGGTAGCTTGAAGCCTAGAACCAAGCCAAGGCTTCCTCCACTACAACAAATCCCAGAACCAGCCTTAGCATTTTCTAGCCTACAGTCAGTTTAAAAATATTATATATAAAAATGTTATCCATCATGAACATATTTACATTTTTTAACATTAAGAAGATACAGTACTTTTCCAAGAATGTTTTTTTCTCTAAAAAATTCATTACAATTTTTAAACACACACTGAAGTAGAGAAAAGGGTATATACTCTCATAATATTTATTGATCAAATTCAATAACTTTTAACATTTTGCTACACTTGTTTTATCATTCTTTTCTTTTCTCTCTCTCTCTTTCTCTTTGTTACTGCAATATTTTAAAGCAAATTCTTGACATTATGTCCATGTCATTTCAACTCTACGTTTACGTGTATCTCTGAAAAATAAGGATAATTTCTTATATCACTACAATATGGACACACCCATAAAATTAACAATGACCCCTTAATATCTAATAATCAATATTCAAATTTCCTTATCTGTCTCAAAAATATCTTTTTATGGTTAAACTAGTCATTTAAAATATTTATTTCCATTTCTCTGCAAAACAGTAGTCTACATTTGAATTTAACAATCCTATTTTTCATGCTTTTTATAACTTCTACTCTGAACTGGTACCTAGTTACAAGGGCCTTATATATAAGTCATTAACTTGAGGCACACCTCCCCAATCCTAATCCCAGTCTCAATATCTTTTTAACACTTCGAAGATTACTTCAGATATTCTTCCTACTTTTTCACCCCAATACACACAAGTGATGACTCCCTCATTACTTTCTCCAGTCTATTAAAATTACAGTAAAACTCCATTAAAAAGGCCCTTTTTATATCATAGATGAAATCACATTTGCTATATATATAGTGGTATGTGATTCATATAGCTGTAATTATAATTCAATCAGTCTCGATATTTTTCTTGCTCCATCAGTGCCAAATTAAAAATTGAGCTTGGCTGTATCTGGAAACTTGATATGGCTCCTTTCTTGGCCAGTATTTCTAATAGCTATCCCATATGGAATCTAATTTTTTAAAATCTCAGCTTAAAACCACATCCATTGTCTCCTTCCCTTTTTACAGAATATTTTAAAAATGGAAATTTTCTTAATACCTATGACACACCTAGAAAATTTGAGCCCACAATAAATGTCTCAGAAAGCCTATTCCATTAGCCTTAGTTTAATAAAAGCCTTAATTCCAGGTACTTCCAGCAAAGCAGAAATACTCATAATTGTGATAAATATTAATGGACTGAATGCTGTCGTAAAAGGACAGATTGTCAGATCTTATTAAAAAAAAACAAAACTTAACTCCATGATTTTCAAAAAAAGATACATATTAAGAGGGATATAAAAGTATTAAAAGTGAAATGAAAGATAAATATATACCTTGCAAACACCTACAAACAGGAAGCTGGTGTGCCTGTAGTAATATCAGGCAAAGTAGTATTTAATGCAAAAAAGCAACATTAGAGATCAACAGGGATACTTCATAATAAAGAGCTCAATTCATATGGAAGATATAATAATTGTAAATTTGTATGTACCTAATTATGTGGACTCAAATATATAAAACAAATGTTATAGAACTAGAGGTAGAAACCACAATCATGAAAAAAACCACAATCATGAATAGAAAGTGACAGAATACATAGACTATATAATTTAAACAAAAGAAGAAGAAACTTGAGCTGATTGATAGAAATGGAACATTATACCCAACAACTTGAATGCATATAAAACATGTTCAAAAATTGACATGTGCTGCAAAGCAAGTGTCAACAAATTTCAAAGGTCTGATATGAGACAGAATATATTCTCTGACTGCAATGCAACTAGGCTAAATAAATGTCAATACAAAAAAAAAAAAACCTTTAAAATCCCTATTGATTTGGAAAATAAGAAATCTACCTCTAACTGATGCAAAGGCCAAAGAAGAAATCATAGAAAATATTTAGAACTGAAAATTCAAAATATCAAAATTATGAGATGAAGTTTAAAGAATTATTTCAAAGAAAAGTTTATATCTTACATGCATACTAGAAATGAAGATTGAAAATTAATGAGGTAAATATTATTCATAAAAAGTTAAGAAAAACTAAAGAAGGAACAATAAAGATTATGTCAAAATTGATAAAACAGTAAAAATCTTACAACAGAGATTCAATAAAGCAAAAATTAATTCATTGAAAATACTATTAATATTGATAATCCTAAGGAAAGGCTGACCAAGGCAATGAGAGAGAGAAGGCTTAGATATATAACATAGGGATGGAAAAGAAGAAATGACTACAGATGCCAACCATTAAAAAGATATTAAGAGGTGATTATGAACAACTTTGAAATTTTAGATAAAATGGACTTCTTAGAAAATACAATTTACCAAAATGACACAAAAAGTAGAAAATCTAAGTAGTTTATTAGCTATTAGAAAAAAATTTAATCCACAAAAGAAATTTCAGGCCCAGATGTCTTCACAGGCCAATTCCAACAAACAATTAAGGAAGAAATAATGTCAATCTTATATAACTCTTGTAGAAAATAAAAAAATATTAAGGACTATCTCCCGGCTTTTTTGTGAGACTGAAATAAGCTTAAATAGCAAAGCTGGACAAGGACATTTTGAGAAAGAAAAATAACTGGCCAACCTCAGTCAGAAACATAATTTAGAAATGCAAAACAAAAAATATTAGCAAATAAAATCCAGCAACATAAAAAAAGAATACAACATGACCAAGATATATTTCTTACAGAAATGCAAAGTTAGACTAACATTTTGAAACCAATAAAAATCAGAATATTAACACAATAAAAAGAATCATATACTCATTTCAACAGACAGAAAAATTATCAATAATATTTGACACCTCATCATCATTTTTTAAAAAAAGAACTTTCAACAAACTTCCTTAATCTGATAAAGCTTATTTATTTAAAAACCTACAGCAACATCACACTTAATGAAATATTGATAGCTTTCCTTTGAAAAGTAGAATGAAATAAGAATGCCCACTGTCATTATTTCTGTGTAACTTTGTACTGAACAGCATGTCAATACAATAAGGCAAGAAAAAAATTAAAGGGTATAAGAATTGGAAAAAAAGAGATAAAACTTTCATATTCACAGCTCACATGTGTAATTGTGTATATAGAAAATGCTAAAGAATCTATAGATAAACTATTTGGAAAGCTAAGCAATTTTAGTAAAATTGCTGAATACAAAGTCAATAAACTAAAATCAATTTAATACTATACACCAACAACAAATAAATAGACTTTTTTATTTTTTATAGAGATGGGGGGGTCTCACTATGTTGTTTAGGCTGGACTCAAACTTCTGGCCTCAAGTGATCCTCCCACCTCAGCCTCCCAAAGTGCTGGGATTACAGGTGTGAGCCACCATGCCTGGCCTAGATATTTTTACAATACCATTTATAAAGAACATGACAAAAAAGCAAACAAGAATAAATCTAACGAAAAATTTGTAAGATTTCTACACAGAAAAATTATAAACCATTACTGAAAGAAAATTTTAAAGATCTAAATAAATGGAGAGATAGCCCATGTTGATGGATTCAGAGGCTCAATATTATAAAGATATCAATTCTCCCCCAAACTGATCTGGAGATACAATAAAACCACAATCAAAATCCAAAATTTTCTTAGGACTTTACCAGTTGATTCTAAAATTTTCATGCAAATACAAAGAGCCAAGATTAGCCAAGACAATCTTAGAAAAGAAGAACAAAGTGAGAAGACTTGCTTTATCATATGTCAAGATTTATCATTAAAGCTATATGAGTTAAGACAACGTGGTACTGGTACATAGACAAACAGATTAATGAGAAAATGGAACACAAAGAAACAAATCCATACATAAATGGATACAGGATTTATGACAAAAGTGGCAAAGAGAATGGTGGGGAAACAGTGGTCTTTTTAATAAATGGTTCTGGGACAATTGGATATTCATATGGCAAAAATGAATCTTTGCTGCTTCTTCATACTATATACCCAAAACAGTTTCAAGTGGATTATAGACCTAAGTGTGAAAAGCAAAACAAATTAATCTTTTAGATAACAACATGGGATATTAGTTTGGAAAACACTAACCATAAAAATGATTGATACATCTGACATATGTGTCATGAGGGCTCCTATCAAAATATAGAAAAAAAAATAAGAAAAAGAGAGACACATATTAAACAAGAAAGGAACATATGAAAAGATGTTCAATATCGTTAGTCATCAATGCAAAATTAAAACCACAATGGAAGATCAAAATATATTTACCAGAATGGCTAATATTAAAAAGATAGCCAACCTCAAATATTGGCAAGAATGTAGAGCAAACAAAACTGTCATTCATTGTTGGCAAAGAGTACACCTACCCTTTGACCCAGAAATTCCACTGCTAAGTGTTTACCTAAGAGAAATGAAAACATATATCCACAAAACAATTCGACAAGAATGTTGATTGCAGCTTTATTCATAAGAGCCCCAGACTGGAAATAACCCAGGTATTCAACAATAGAAGAATAAACATATTTATAAAATGAAATACCATCCACCACTAAGAAAAATCAAACTACTGATACAATCAATAATATGGATGATCGCAAAAACATTATGCTGAGTAAAAGAAGGCTTATGTATAAAAAAGAATATACTGAACAATTCTACTTATATGAAGTTCTACAATAGACAAAATTAATCTGTAGTGGAAAAAATCCCCCATGATTTAGGGAGTTTCAGAGTGAGGAATGACTGGGAAAAGGCATGGAGGAACCACCTTGTGTGATGACAATGTTCTATATCTTGATAGGGGTTTGGGATAAATGGTTGTATGCAGCTGTCAAAACCTAGAAAATGTATAATGAAGATTTGTGTATTTTACTATATGTAAAATTTATATCAAGAGAAGAAACTAAATAAGTATTGAATCCTATTTAATTATATGTATGCTGAAATATTTAGAGAAAAGTGAGCAATACCTGAAATCTATTTTGAAATATATCAAAAAAGATGAATTGATGGATAGACAAGAGATGATAAAACAAATACAGTTACATGTTAATGGTACAAGCAGAGCTAAGACAACTAGATATTCACATGCAAAAAATAAAATTAAACCCCTACTTTACTCCATATACAAAGATTAACTCAAAATGTATTAATAACCTAAATATTAGAGCTAAAAGTATAAAACTTTTAGAATAAAACAGGAGTAAATCTTCATGACCTCAGATTTAGCAATGGATTCTTAGATATAACACCAAAAGCATAAACAACAAAAGTAGGTACATTGGGCTTAATCAAAATTAGAAACTTTTGTGCATCAAAGGGCATTATCAAGAAAGTAAAAAGACAACCTACAGAATGGGAAATAATATTTGCAAACAATATATCTGATAAGGATCTAACATATGGAATACATAAAGAAGTCTTACAAACTCAACAACAAAATGGCAAACAACCCAATTTAAAAATGGGCAGAGGACTTGAATAAATATTTTTCCAAAGAAGATATATAAATGGCCAAAAGCACATGAAAAGATGCTAAACATCATTTGTCACTAGGGAAATGCAAATCAAAACCATCATAGGATACCGATTCACACCCATTAGTATGACTATAATTATGTTAAGCATTATCTATTGAAGTTGAATATACTGATATTGTATTATCCTGTAATCCTCCTCATAGGTATATATCCAACCTAAATGAGTGTGCATGAACACCAAGGGTCATTTTATAAGAACATATATAACAGAGATTATTTATAATATCTAAAATCTTTTGAAAACACAAATGTTTATCAACAGTAGAGTAGATAAATGAACAGTAGAGTGGTGTATAATCATAGTGGAATATTATACAACAGTGAAAATGAACCATAGCAGTGCACAACATGATTGAATCTCCTAAATATACTATGAAGTAAAAGAAGCCAGCATCAAAAGAATATATACATAATTTTAAAACAGGCAAAACTAAATTACACAGTGAGTAGGATGAATATTTGCGTAGTAAAGGCAAAAAGAAAAACAAGGAAATGATTGCCATAAAAATCAGGACAGTGGCTATGCTTGCGAGAAGGGAAAGGATTATGCCTGGCAAGGGGCATTCAGGGGTGTGCAGGATGCTAGCAATGTTCTGTGTCTTTACCTGGGTGCCTTTTTACTTTTTAATAATTAGGCTGTAAATATATGCTATGCACTTTCTTGCATGTGTTTTATATTTCACCATTTTTAAAACTAAAAAAAAAAAAGAGAGAGCCTAAGTGTAAACGAGGATATCAGGAAATGGTATCCCTCATGCATTGCAGGTGGGACTACAAAGCAATACAATCATTTTGAAGAGCTAAGTCTTGCCAGTGAAATTCAGTAGGCATTCTCACTTCCACTCAACAACCCACTTCTGGCTACTTACCCCACAGATACAGATTCCTCACGGATACAAAGATGTTCTTTGCAACATTCATTCATTCATTCATTCATTTGCTTTTGGTAGCGTGTAGTTGGAGGCAAGCTAGGTGGTAATTAGAAGAGGAACTGGCAAGTAAAATCTGACAGCTATATATTAAGGGAAGAAAAGCAGCAGTTAAAAGCAATGAACTAAAAGGAGCATAAAGTAACATGGACTGATTTTTTAAAACGATGTGAGTGGAAAAAAGACAATGATTCACAAATTTATGAAACCCAACAAGTTTCCAAGCAGGATAAATAAAAAGAAATCCATATCTAGACATATCATAGTAATGGCAAAACACCAAAGATAATCTTAAATGCAACTAGAGAAAAAAGTCATATTACCTTTAAAAGAAAACCAGTGAACTGTTGGCTAAATTTTCAACAACAGTGGAAGCCAGAAGACAGAGGAAAAATGTATTTATACTGCTGACAGAAAATAATTATCAATCTAGAATTGTGTGCCTAAGAAAAATACCATTAGAGACCAAGGGAAAAACCAATATGATTTTAGAAATAAGAAAATCAAGACTATTTGCTACCAACAAATTCTCATTAAAGAAAATTCTAAAGTATGCACTTCAGGCAGATGGAATGTAATCTCTGAGAGAAGGTCTAGCACGCAAAGAAAACTGTAGATAAGTGATTAAATTTTTTAAAAAACACTTATTCTTATAAAATAAAAATGATAACGTTTTGTGGTGCTAAATGAAAATGATAAAATTATACTATATGACAGCAATAGCATAATATCACAGGACAGATCATGAAGCCAGGAGTGGTATGATTAAAGCTAAAATATTCGCAGGACTTTGTATGTTTAAGAAATGGGGAAAGATGTTAATTAATGTTAGATTCAAAGCTAATTCTAGAATGACTACCAAAATAAAGTTAATAGAGCATAAAATTTCCTAACTAGTATGGGAAAAATTGAATGAGAAAAAAATATACAGTAAATACAGAGGACAAGCAGGAAATATAGAAAAGGTGAAACAAATAAAAATCACTAAATAAAATTTTCAAAATAAATGCAAACAATTCAGTAATTTATATAAATATAAAAGACACCTAAAAATGAATTATAATAACCATGAACATACAAAAACTGACATTGAAAACACAATGCAATGTACAATCACTACAAGGAAAATGAAATACTTATGTATACAGTTAACATGTAAAATGGACTATATGCTAAAAATTACAAAATGCTAATTTTTAAAAAGTCAAAAGAGACACAGAAATGGAGAGAAATATCATGTTCATGGATTGGAAGGCTCAATGTAGTAAAACTGTCAATTCTTCCTATATTAGTCTACAGTTTAATGCAATTCTTATCAAAATCCTAGCAGTATTTTCTCACAGACCCAGGCAAGCCTATGTTAAAATTTGTATGAAAATACACAGGTCCTAGAGTAGCTAAAATATCTTGATGAAGAAGAATTACAAAGAAATGGAAGAAATTACCCATATTAAGACTTACTATATAATTACAGTAAGCAAGACAGGGTGATGCGGGCAGAGAGACACATGAATCAATGGAGAAGACCCACAAATAGACTCACACAAATATGCTAAACTGACTTTTGACAAAGGTACAAAAACCAATTCAGTGGAGGAAGGATAGCCTTTTCAACAAATGATGCTGACACATTGTATATCCACAGGGGAAAAATCTAGACCTAAACTTTATGTCTTATACAAAACTTAGCTCAAAATGGATCATGGACTTAAATGTAAAATATAAGCCTATAAGACTTTAACAAAAACACATAGGAGAAAATTGTCAGAATCTGGGGTGAAGCCAATAGTTTTCAGACTTGACACTAAATACATGATCCATAAAAAGAAAATTTGGTAAATTAGACTTCATTGAAAAAAACTTTTGTTCTGTGAAAGCCCATATGAAGGGAATGAAAAGATAAGCTACACACTAGGACAAAACATTTGCAAGTCATATGTCTTAGTCCATTTGTGCTGCTATAACAAAGTACCTGAGAATGGATAATGTCTAAAGAACAGAAAGTTATTTTTCACAGTTCTGGAGGATGAAAAGTCCAAACTCAAGGCACTGGCATTTGGTGTCTGGTGAGGGACCTGTCTCTGCTTCCAAGATGGAGCCTTGTTGCTATATCCTCCAAAGGGGACAAACACTGTCATGGAAGGGATGGAAAGGACAAAAAGGGCCTAAACAAGTTCCATCTAGCTAAGCACTAATTTACTCATGAGAGCACAGCCCTCATGACTTAATCACTTCCCATAGGGCTCCATCTCTTTATACCACCACAATGGATATTACATTTCAACACATGCATTTTGGAGAGAGTGCCATCTTTCAAACCACAGTACCACATATCTAATAAAGTACTAGTATCTGGAATATGTGAAGAACTCTCAAAACTCAACAGTAAACAACAAACAATCTAATTTTAAAATGAGCAAAAGACATGAACAGATAGTTTACCAAAGAGGTATAATAAGTACTTGAAAATATGTTCTACATCATTAGCCACTAGAGAAGCTTAAATTAAAACTACAATGAGATACCACATCCACATATCAAAATTACTAAATTAAAAAATAATAACATCACCAAATACTGGTAAAAATGCAGAAAATTATCTCATTCATACACTGCTGGTAGGAACATAAAATAGTACAGCCACACTAGAAAACATTTAACAGTTGTTTAAAAAACTAAACTTTCAACTACCATACAACCCAGTAATTACATTCCTGAACATTTATGCCGGGGAGATGAAAGTTCTTTTCATGCAAAAACTTAAACATGAATGTTTATAGCAGCTTTATTTGTAACTCCTAAAAACTGGAGTCAATAGGTGAATGATTAAAGAAATTGTGGTATATTCACAAGATGGACTACTACTAAACAATAAAAATGAATACACTATTGATACACACAACTTGGATGAGTCTCTAGGGAATCATGCTCTATGAAAAAATAAAAGCCAATCCAAAAAAGTTACATACTGTATGATTCCATTTATATGACATTCTTGGAATGACAAAATTTTAGAAACAGAGGACAGATTAGTGGTTGCTGGATGGTAGAGAGTGGTGAAGAGAGGTAGGAAGATAGTTGCTCTGGTATGAGTGTTTGTGTCTCCCACTCCAAAATTCTGATGTTGAAACCTAATCGCCAATGTGATGGTATTAGGAAACAGGGCCTCTGGGAAGTGATTAGGTCACAAGGGTAGGGACCTCATGAATGGGAGTAGTGCCTAATAAAAGAGATCCCAGAGAGCTAGCTCACCCCTTCCACTATGTGAGGACACAACAAAAAAGAGCTATGTACGACCCAGGACACCTCACCAGACATGAAATCTGCTGGTGCCTTGTTCTTGGACTTCCCAGCCTCCAGAACTGTCAGAAATAAATTTCTCTTGTTTATTAGCATATAGTATTTATAATTTATAATATATAGGCCAGGCGTGGTGGCTCATGCCTGTAATCCTATCACTCTGGGAGGCCGAGGCATGTGGATCGCTCAAGGTCAGGAGTTCAAAACCAGCCTGAGCAAGAGCGAGACCCCGTCTCTACTAAAAATAGAAAGAAATTAATTAGCCAAATATATAGAAAAAATTAGCCAGGCATGGTGGTGCATGCCTGTAGTCCCAGCTACTCAGGAGGCTGAGGCAGGGGGATCGCTTGAGCCCAGGAGTTTGAGGTTGCTGTGAGCTAGGCTGACACCACGGCACTCTAGCCTGGGCAACAGAGTGAGACTCTGTCTCAAAAAAATATATATAATATATAGTATAATTTCTATTGTTTATAGGTTTATAGTATTTTGTTATAGCTGCCTGAATGGACTAAGACAATGGTGTAGTTAAAAAAAGCAATGGGAGGGATCCTTGTGGTGTTGGAACTGTTCCATACCTTGAATACCGGTAGAGAATACAAGAATGTACATAGGTGATAAATGTATATAGAACTTAGCATACACACTTATACAATTAAAACTGCGGAAATCTGAATAAGATCAACTATGTTAATTTCCTGTTTGGAGTATTATACTATAGTTTAGTAAAAAATTACCATCAGAGGAAACTGGGCAAAGTGTACCAGGGATCTTTCTTACAACTGCTTGTGAATCTACAATTATCTAAAAGAAAAGAGAAAAAGAATTACAACAGCATCATAGCATCAAAAAAATAAAGTGCCAAGAAATAAATCTAATAATGGGTAAGATCCTCATGGAGAAACTAAAATTTTTTTGAAAGAGATTAAATAGCTAAATACATAGACTTAAGGAAGATCACTTAAGTCCAGGAATTAGAGACCAGCCTTAGTAATGTGGCAAGATCGTGTCTCTGAAAAAAATCAAAATAAAATAAAAAATAAAAATTCTTATCCTCATGGATTAGAAGACTTAAGTTCATAAAGACGTAAAGGTACAATGTTATTCTAATCAAAATTCTAACATGGTTTCTTTGTGGAAACGAACAGATTGATTTTAGAATTTATACAGAAAGGGAACAGCCTAGACACTTTGAAAGAAGAAAAAGAGAATGAGTAGATTTACCTTGTCAGATATCAGATGTATTATAAAGCTACTGTAATTAAGAAAGTGGTATTGGCACAGAAATTTTAAAAAAAATAGGATAAAACAGAGAACCCAGAAACAGACTTTATTTTTGAGGCAGCATTGTGGATGGTGGGGAAAATATCACCGAGACAGCTGGTCGCCCATGTGAGAAAAAAAATGGAATCAGATCTTACTTTTGTGGTTGCCCCATGAAGGGTAAGATCGACCTCTCCCCATCTAAAATTGGTTCAGAGGTCAAGATTGATGATACTACACACAGTGTAAAAATAAGCTTATTGCACATAATGAGGCTTTCTGGGTGGAGCAGGACAGGTACCCAAGCCAGTTCTTCACAGCCCGAGGGAGGGACACGTGACTTTGGTCTTTATTGTGGTTAGTAATGAGGCTGGGATGAGAGATGCTTGGAACTTCCCCTTGGCACCAAGGGAGGAAGCACCTGGGCTTTCTCGTCAGCTTTGCCAGATGCTGGGCAGAAGGGACAGGGAGGGGTGGAGCCTGACTGCTGTTAGTAGCCACACATCAAAAATGGAGTCAGACTCTTTATTACATACCCCTTTTACAAACACAAACAAAAAATTCTTTGTGGATTGAAGAATTAAATGTTAAAAGCAAAAGTATGAAACTTTTAAAAGATGATAGTGAGCAATATATGATCTCAAGGTAGTGAAAAATTCACTAGACACAGCACAGAAAGTACTAGCCATAAAGGAAAAGTGATAAATTTAACTACAGTATATTAATTTTAAGAACTTCTATTTATGAAAAGAAACCATCAGGAGAAAATGAAATACATGCTGGGAGAAGATATCTATAATATCCTAAAAGTAACCCAAAAAATTATACACAGAATATACAAAAAACTATTATATATCAATAGAAAAAGACACACAACCCAATAGAAAATAGGAGACTTGAGCAAGCATTTCACAAAGAGGAGGCAGAAGTAGCCAAAAGTATAAAAAGATAAAAGATACTCACAATGAGATAACATTTCACATCTGCCAAGTTTGCAAAAATTAAAAATTTTGATGACATTAAGTGTGAGTGTGAGCCACTAGGACACTTATACACTGCTGGTGGCAGTAGAAATTAGGATAATTGCTTTGGAAAAGAATTAGGCATTACCTAGTAGATCTGAAGGCATGTAATTCCACTCCTAGGCATGTACCTAAAGAAACTTTTGCACATATGCACCAAAACACACGTGTAAGAACATTCATAGTGCAGTGATACTATTCATAGTAGAAAAATTGGAAATAGCTCAAATGTTTACCAACAGTAGAAGGAATAAACTGGCATAGTCATATAATGGATTATTATATGACAGTGAAAAGTAACGAAGCAATAAAGTTACAAAAGAATATAAACAGTATGATTCTCTTTATATAAAGGCCAAAAGTATGCAAAATTGATCAATATATTGTTTAGAAGAAAAAATAATGGTAAAACAGTGAATAAAAACAAGCAAATGAAAACCCCAAGTCAG
The DNA here is from genome assembly GCA_008086735.1 of Cheirogaleus medius. Taxonomy (NCBI): domain Eukaryota; kingdom Metazoa; phylum Chordata; class Mammalia; order Primates; family Cheirogaleidae; genus Cheirogaleus; species Cheirogaleus medius. Next base: position 22,244,260 of record VBSM01002608.1, read on the forward strand.
TGTAATGGTTGCCTTTATGTAGGGAGAGAAGATATGGGCACACAGAAGACTTCGAATGTTCTTTTTCTTTTTCTTAGAGACAGGATCATGCTCTGTCACCCAAGCTCGAGTGCAGTGGTGTGATTATAGCTCACAGAAGCCTTGAACTCCTGGGTTCCAGTGATCCTCCTGCCTCAGCCTACTGAGTAGTGGGGACTACAGGCATGCGCCACCACACCTAACTAATTTTTTAATTTTTTGTAGAAACAAGTTCTTGCTATATTGCCCAGGCTGGTCCCAAACTCCTGGCCTCAAGTAATCCTGCCTTGGCTTCCCAAAGTGCTAGGATTACAGGTGTGAGTCACCTTGCCCTGCCCCTTTTAAAAAATATAGTAGATATTAGGTAATCATCAAAATGCTATTCTTTACAACATAATTTTTAATTAATATTTGACGTGGCCCCTTTGCAGGACGGGGGATGGACATATAACACAAAGAGAC
>VBSM01002608.1:22244839-22280181 GCA_008086735.1 Cheirogaleus medius
CCCCCAAGATCAATTCTTAAGCTGCACAATTATATGGCAAGTCTGCTACAAATATTTACCTTAAAAACAATTTTTATAAAGATAAATCATAGGTCTTGAATTCTGTTTTTGTTTAGGCGAGGAAAATTTACCATGGTGATATTTTTAGTGGTTTATGAATTATATCTTATCCATGAGTGTAAATTTAAGAAGAACAGAAAAGAAGGAAACTGAAAAAAAATTCTTACACAGGTGCCAGGCAGACAGCCTACCTTTCCCAGGGAGTCCTGGGATGCGCAGGGCCTGCGGAAGCAGAGCATATTGGTACACACCAACACAGCCTGCACGGTGTTCTCTCGAGGACTGGGCCCTACTTGTTTTTACATCATCAGCCCTCTTAAGGCAGGCTGAGGTTGCTTCCAATTTGAAAATGACCTTGGATCACAAGCTGATGTTTTTAATTTGTTTATACTATTAAGCATCCTGCAGTATGATTAATCTTTTGCATAGAGAAATAAGTTTATTTCTAACAAAGATGGCCCTTGGCATGATTCTACTTTTGTATTGTTGTAGTGATATTATTCCACAAACTAATTTTCCAGCACACTCTAATCTCAGTGTTGTTTGGCAGTCCCATAAACTCAGCAATAAGTTGCCTGGCAAACCAACGTGCAAGACACAAACTGCTCAAACAATGATGAATATGTGATGACTTTCCTTCTTTCAAACTAATAAAGTCATTAAAAAACAATTGTTTCTGTATTTTCCAAATTATCTATTGCGGAAAAAAAAACTTAATTTTTGAAGTTTAACAAGAAATTGTGGGCTAAGGTTCCCTAGGGAACCAAATATATATATTTTACTTTTTATAAAAGGGTCTGTGAGAGCCGTTGTTACTTTCTTAGGCGAGCTCAAGAACAAATAACAGGAGACACCAGAGGTATGTGTGCACAGAGAGAAGACCACAAGAGGACACGGCAAGAAGGCAGCCACCTGCAAGCCAACAAGAGCAACCAACCCTGCCGACACTTTCATCCTGGACTTCCAGCCCCCAGAGCTGCTACTAAAGTGCCTTGAAACAATTTGCTGAACAAGGACTGGATCTAATCAATGGGGCAATGAATATTGAAAAAGGTTCTCTTGAAAAACAAGACAAGCATCTGAGCGAGAAAGCAGACAATAACCAGGCACACCCGGACTCCATCACTCAGGACTGCAAGAATTCAAACTTGGCCATTTGGCAGCTCCCAGAACCGGCGGCTGCCACTGCATCCTTATAAACCTGTCAGCACGCATGAGGGTGTCTGTGTTCAGGGAAACGAATAATACCATTTATTGAGTCTTATGTGAAGACAACACTATTCTAACACAAAAGATAATATACATGGTACTGTTTATTCAACTGGGGGAAAAATAAAACTTTGAGCATTTCCCTTGGAACTTAAGATCAGATCATAACTCATTTGCCAGGAGGCAGCAGAAATCTGATTCTGCTACTGGAGCTTAAAATAAGAAAACTGTTATAAACAAAGCTAAAATTTTTAAATGATTAATAAAGTTGGGTTTGGCTCTGTTGTTATGATCATTTTGTTATGGCACTTATGTTCAGTTATATTCTCTCTCATTTTAATAATGCTTGACAATTCAAAAATTAACCAGTGATGTGCTATGTAATGTAATGGTTGTTATCTTCATATAGAGTCACACAGTTTCTCTTTTTATGCAGGTATTTGTAGTCTTCATCCCATATCAATATGAATAACTTTAAGGTGCACCATGGAAAGATGTATGCAAACAAACATGTTTTAAATCAGGTCAGATATTTGATTAAAAATATGAACTAATATTAGGAGCAAGTAGTTTCAATATACTCCAGGAATTTAAAACAAAACAAAACAAAGCAGTTGTGGATTTTAAGCTTGATATACTCTTAGCAACTAAGGAGTCATCTTGCCTCTATATATCATTTTCCTGGATTCCACTCTCTGCTGTGTGAATCATGCCCACCCCCATCTGTGTGTTAAAGCCACTCATGGTTTGCCTCAAGAGTGTTTTTAGTCAGCAGTCCCCATCCTTTTTGGTACCAGGGACCAGTTCCAGAGAAGACAATTTTTCCATGGAATGGGGGAGTGGGTGGGAAGCCCTGCACCCAGTCTCTAACAGGCCATGGACCAGTTCCAGTCTGTGGCCTGGGGGTTGGGGACCACAGTTTTTAGTAACTGCGTCAGGATTTGGGACGGTGAGTGTGGTCAAAATAAATAATGTGCATGGCAGGGAAGGGAAAGCCTGTTGGAGTTGCTTTAGCTAGCCACACTCTGGACCAGCATGTTGGAATCCAGCACAGAGCAAATGCAGTAAAAATTCAGTCAGTTTCCCTATGAGGGGGAAACAGAATACATAACAGAGAACATATATTGAGTTGCTCTGTGTGTACTATGGTTAAAGATAGTGGTATACTGCTAAGTGGTTTACAACCAGCTATACAGAGGGAGAAATAGCCTTGATATGCAGCATTTGCCAATTTCTGTGGTGTAAAGATTCCCACCATGGCCATTATGAAGCTACCAATTTGATTCACTAAATGTGGAGTTGGGGAGAAATGTACAGTAGCACACAATGATCTAGTATTTTCATCATACAGATAGATAGATATAAATAATCTTAAGAGAATAGATAACTTTAAAATGTAGCATAGTAATTAGGAAGTGATAAGTTTTGAGCATTTATTACCTTTGTTTTTATAATTCATTTAATTAGAAGTTTATATAATTAGATTATTAATAATGACTGTGTTTAACAACAGGATGGCAAAATTCCTGAAATTTGCTTTAGCATAGCACTAATTAAACTACACTCTAGGTACCTGATGTGTACAACAATTAGTATATGATAGAATTCAGTAAGTGAACATAATTTATATATATATGTATCTACAGATACATACCTACATATATATTTTTTTCCCCTACATACTCATGACCTGTATACAGATAAGAATTCCAAAATCCTCCTTTAAGGTAATTGCTTGGTAAACTATATACACAATTTAATGACAGCCATACTAATAGTTTTGCAGATAACAGACCTAATTTTCAGAATTTACCTCTTAGTCCAGCTAGATTCGAGAGAACAGTGCAACATAATTTCTGGATTCCTAACAAAGTTATCTAGTAGGCCTGAAAGAACTCCAGTATTGTTCCCAATCTGTCTAGTCAGTGTACAAGATACAAGGTAAGAAAGGAAAGAGGGAGGAAAAGAGAGACTCCCAAAGGATCCCTTCCACAATTAATTATGCAAATCACAAGTAAATTAGACACTAAAAATTTAAGATTGATTGAAAGGCTTGCTCAAATTGCTTTAACTGTGATTCATAAACCAATCATGCAAATTCATATGTTAGGTTGTGTAAAAAAAAAATTAGAAAGATGTAGAATGGAATAAGATTACCTTAATTTAAATGTAAAAGACATGGTTGCTGAAGTGTGAGTCTCTTACACTGTTAGCACTAGCCCATCAGATGTTAACAAAATCTGATATGCAACAGTTTTACATATCCCCTTGTGGGAGAAAGATCAACTTGTGATCTGCTTTATAAATCAGCTACAGTGTTAGAGTTAGGCTACTGTAGCTAAATGGCTTTTAGATATGCTTCCTGTTTTAAGCTACCATATTTACAAATGAAAGCTTTTTCAAACCACGGCTTTTAATATAATTTGCATATTTAGTAATACATTGATTAAAATTAAACACGGATTATTGCAATTTATTTCAGAAACAGATGGGATGCATTAAGCGAAAAGCCAGAGCTTTTAAATAGAACAGACTCACTGGCTGACTACTGATGAATGATGAATACAAAAACTTTGTAAATTGGCAAAAAGAAAAAAAAAAGCCCTTTGCACCCATTTCCTTTCAAGGCTTTCCTGACTAGTGATTCCATGAAATTAGTAATCAAGCTAATTTAAAATGAATAATGCATATCAAAGGTATGCACCAGCTCAATGAGAGCAGATTTCTCAGAAGAAAAAATGCTTCTACAAACTTTGAATCTTCCTTGTCTACAGGGTATGTGTTCTCAGGTTTTCCTAATTATGGATTTGATGGGGCTCACCAGCAGATGGCATTCTTCCATTACATACACTCCTGCTGGACTGCTTTGATTTTTACAGTTTCATGAAGCTTCGCTAGCTAGTGCAAATTAACCAGGAATTCTCTCAACGGTAGAGATAGTTGGGTCCAAATATTTGTTTCTGAAATGGCATATTCTCAAAATAGTCTTGGTTGCTCCAAACCATTTTCACTCGGTTCTCTGTATCCGTTGCTTTGTTGAATTTCATTCACAAAAGCTAAATTTTAGTAAGAATGATGTATAAATCGCTTATGTTAGCCACTTGTCAGTTATTTCATGAAGGTAGAAAAATTAAGCTTTTGCCTCACCCCCTCCCCCATAGCAGTGTGATATAATCAATCAGATCACATTACTATGCTAGTTCAATTATGAAAATAATTTTTGCATATAAGTTTTTCATTTTGTAGAGCACAGGCATTTTCCAAGTTAATTTGGCAAAATCCAGCTTAGTTTCCTTGGCTATCCAATACTTCTTATTAACCTAGGCAATTAATTCTCAGAATGCCATAAAAGAAAAACCCATGAAGTAGGCAGAGGATTTATTATTTAGTTTTGATGCATGTTTCTTCCTTGATTTTTTTTTTTTCAGTTAGAGGTGAAAAGGGAATTGCATCTACAACATTTAAATAATGTTTATATTATTCAAAACCTTCATTGGACTGTACAGAAATCCTATTAATATGTAGACTCAAATTCAGCAACTTCAATTGAATTGCGTTCCTGAAGGTGAACTTGTACTAAAGTCAGACTAAGTCCTAATATTTCCTATTTAATATAAATGCTAATTATAAATTCTAAGAATAAGCAAAACTGGGCAGTTTAAAGCACAAATTACTCATTTCATAATGGATCAATGACACATTTTTCAAAGCAAGAAATCAAATGAAAACTATTTTTATAGAAAGCTTCTGATGATTTTGTATTTTACAAACACACATGAATATAAAACAAAAAATGATTTTTTCATCAAAATCCTGATTATGGTAACACCATGCTGTGGAGGTGTTGTTATATTTTGTTTTTAAATATAAAATATTAATGAATATTACCTCCAGCTTTTTCAAAGTTTGATTAAATACTCAAAAGTACTTAAAAGGTCAGTTCCCAGTTTCGCTGCTATGGATTACTCTAACATGAAATGTTTGTCACCTATTGTGAGTTGTGAAAATCCCCCTGTATCCAATGTGTTTTGTTTGGATTGAGATGGCATGCAGTTGATGGCTGTGACCTTCATGGTGGCTTAGATCCCTGGCTGGCACTGATTTTTGATTTAGTGCCGATCTGCTGCGCTTGTCACAGGCTGCAAGGTGCTTTCCATGCACTAATGGAACAGCTCAAGGGCAGAGGGGCCCTGTAAATGTCTATCTCTCACCAACCCCGGGCTAAATAGAGAGGTGAGCTTTCTACATGTGAATGACAGACTCTGAGATTACATGCAGAAGGTAATGCAAAGTTTTAAAACCTGTGCAGACTTGCAAAAATAACAAGCATTTGCAAAGTGCAAACTCTAAGGTTATTCTGCCTGCTAATGAATATGTATCTGCACTGTTAAAATGGAATATTTAACACAAATACTGATAATATATCTTCATTTGGTGGCAGGGAACTAACAATCAGTTGATGTGTCCTTTGGTTCAACTGTAGTTGTTAATAAATTCTGCTATTTAATGATGTCTTCAACAGAAAATTGCATATGTCCAAACTTTTTCCTTCTAAGAAAACACAAAATGATAATTGTTACAGAAAGAGCCAATTTAGAAACAAAATATAACATCTTGGCCTATGTATCATCTTGGCCAGGCATCTTGACCACTAAAGGGTATTCCAGATATGCAGTAAAAAACAAACACAGGTGAATTTTGCCTTCTAAGCTTACTTGGGCTTGGATAAGAGTAATTCATGCTAAGAGGCAATAAACATATTATAAGTACATCTATAAGTGACCACATCTTATTCATCCTTCAAGACTGAGCTCAAATACCGTCTCCTCTAGAAAGCATTTCCTGATTCTCCCAGGAACTAATCTCTTCTTCCTTGAAATTCTATGATATTTGATTTGATCTGTGTATTTCTTACTGTTATTATTGCTCTTGATCTTGTAGGATAGATATGATTTATCTCATTTCTTGCAATAGACTGTAAGCTCCTTAAGGGCAAATACTACATCTATTTTATTAATATTTTTATAACCACCACTTTACCTAGTCCTGTGCCTGACACATTATATGTGCTCAGTATATGTTTGTTGAATGAATGAATGAATGATAACCACATGACTACAATATGGTAGCAGTCTCCAGGTTGATGAAATTTTAAATCTATGAGAATTTGTGGTGATTTTATCACTCACAATGTTTGGCTGGCTTCCTAAATCTCCACTTCTTCAATCACCACACATAGGTGATGGCCCCTCTTACATGCACAAGTCTCAATTTAGATTTTCTGATTTCTCTCTGAATCTGCCTTTCACCAGCAAGACCGCATGCTAGACCAAATTCTCATCTAAGACAAGTCAATAACGAAGCTCACCAAAACACTTCCCTACACATACTATTCAGATCCCTTCAACATGTAATACCCTTAGTGTCCTTGTCTGACCACAGAGTAATTCACAGGATATAAACTTTATCCATTTCTTAGAAGTCTTTGAACTCATCCCATGGGAAATTGCCTTTTTGGTACATGTTGCCTTTTGTGACCCTTTGATTCACAGATTAAATTCACCAACTCTTTATCGAGTGCCTACTATGCACCAAGCACTAAAAGGCAAATATGATATATTAATAATACTGTGCACTCTCAGGAGGGACCAGGCAGTGTGCCAGGAAATACCTGAAGCCACTGGAGAAATATGGTACACCTTCTTAGATGGGGAAATAAAGTAATTTAAAACATTATTTTACATTAAAATAAAAAAGAAATATAATGCAAAATTTACAGAAATTTTTAAAACATAAGAATTCAGAAAATTCCCATTTTCAGTAGACTGCTTTTGATCCCTCAAGTGTGAATTCATTCTCTTCTGCCATTCCAGATAGTTCAGTTGAAAATTTTTGATAAGCTGTCTGAAGGAATACATGTTTTGGAATAAGGAAGTCTTGATTAGAATTCCAGTTATTCCTCTTCCTAATTATGTATCTTTGGGTAAATTATTTAGTCACTATATGCATGAATGTTCCATCTATAAAATATTCATAATATCTACCTTTTAGGGCAATTGTAAAGATTAAATAGGTTAATATATATAACATATAAAGTCAGTACCTAATACATAGTAGGTGATTCTTCTACTGGAACTTTATCCATCCCCTGAAAGAGACCTAGCAGATACTAATATTGTTATTTCACACCTCTGCCACTTTCACGCCTTGTGCCTGAACCACAGAATAACTGTATGAATACTGTCTCCTCTAGAAGCATTTCCTGATTCTCTCAAGAAGTAATCTCTTCTTCCTTGAAATTCTGTGATATTTGATTTGTATGTTTCTTACTATTGTTATTGCTGTTATTATTAACCATCAAATTGCATTCTTTCACAACACATTCATATTCTGCATGTAGAACAGTGCATTAAGACTTCATACTCAAGCCTGGCTGGGTGGCTTGCCTCTGTAATCTCAGCTACTCGAGAGGCTTAGGTGGGAGGATTGCTTACGGCTAGGAGTTCCAGATGAACTGGGACAACATAGTAAGACCCTGTCTCTAATAAAAGAAAGAAAGAATGAATGAAAAAGATTTCATGGATATCACTGATGATTTTGTCACCACTTGTAAAACTTTTGAAAACCTCTAGTTCAATCATTTCACATTCTAAATGGCCTAGCTTCTTTGTCTCCTTTGCTGGCTAAAATCCTTTTATTGCCCAATTGGATAGGGATCGCATCAAGTCCTACTCTTAGCACTCACCTTTCCTCTCACTACACTTATTCCCCTTGGTGAGCATGTCCATTCTAATGGCTTCAACCACCAAGTCTATACTAGTGACCCTAAATCCTTGTTTCCAGTCTTGACATTTGATATGTGCTCCTGTCTTCAGGTTCCACCTGCTATAGAATATGTGCTGTTAAATGAACTATCATCTGCTCAAAGTCAATGGCCTCATAATTCATCTCAAACCACCTTTTCTTCTATCAGAGTAAAAACTTAGAAGTAATCTTTTATTCTTTTCTCTTTATAAATCCCCTATAGTCAATCTATTGCCTATTTCATTCTTTAAGATGTCATTTAAATCTGAGTAGTCCTTTCTAGTCTCATTGCTACTGAGTCATAGCCTCATGAACTCAAATCTAGAATGATGCAATAGCTCATTGCTTCTCAAAATCCTGGATGCAGATCATGACAACTTGAGGGAATTTTGCAAAACTGCAAATTTTCAGGCTACCCCAAACTTAATCAGAATTCTTGGGGGCTAAGGCTGTCCAGTTGATTCTCATGCACAACTAGACTTGGAACCACTAGTTTCAACTCTATGTGTTTCAACACAGAGTACATTTAAATACTGATTTCATCACGGCACATCAGTGTTTAAAAACTTTCTGACAGTTTCAAACTGCCAGGCACTTTAAGCTGAAATTCCTTTGCCAATTTTTAACAGTCTCCATGACCTCGCCCCACCTTACTTTTTCCGACTTAATTCTTTTTCTGACAAGTATAGTCTCCTCAATCTTATTCCCATCTAAATTCCTTGGTTCTTTGCTTAAAACCATTCCTTCTCCATCCACCCACCAACCTAAACACTATGCACCCCTCAAAGATGAGTCCCATCTGACCTTCTTACCAAGTGTCCACTGGTCAAACTACTCCTTTCCCTCTTCTCCCTTCTCTGTCTCCTATTGGGATGGAAGTCAGTATCATGCTCTCTTATCATTTTTTCCTCACATCACACTTTTATAAATCTTCTCTCCATTGACATATTATAAATGTCATGAAAAATAGAATTACATTGAAAAGTCTTTTTCACGTTTCTCCTCATAATATCTTGACACATTGTAGGTGCTCAACAGATTATTATAATTAATTAATACACATTGAATGCTTACTGCATGGCAAACATGCATTAACTCACTTATTTCTCACAACAACCCTATGAGGGTTTTAATAGAAACCTCCTTTTTTAGACAAGGAAATAAACACAGAGAAGTGACATAACTTATCAAGCTACTACAGTTCACAAGTGGAAGAGTTGAAATTCAAACCTGGGAAGTCTTTCCAAAATGTATGCTCTTAACCAAGACACCACAGAATCACAGAACATGAGCCTGGGGAGGGATTTTAGTGACCATCTAGCTCATCTTCCTAGAACTAAGAGATATTTTTCTATTTACTGTTTTTCATGTGTTTATTTATTTAATAGCACCTGTTCTCTATTCACTTTCCTACATGTCCTTTAGGTTGGATCTCTATTTATATTGATACTACATAACTTTTGAGATGACTCTTAATATATGCATGTCAGTGACGACGATGAGTACCTAACACGATACTAGGACAAAAAAGATGCAACTAAAAATTCTCCCTCACCCAAAGTGTCGATTTTGAAGGATACTGAAGCAGGCCAAGACACATTTTTCACTAGAAGGTTTTCTTTTTAATATTTCTGGGCCTTTGCTGCCATTTTTTAAAGAAAAGGATTTATTAATTCCGTGAGTTGGGGGGTGCATGTGCCTATGCGTGAGTATATGCACATACGTGCTCAGGTGGCAGTGTTGGGGGTGGAGTTGAAGGAGTTAAAAGAATATTCTTTCGAAAGTAGACATCAAAATTGTTTGTGTCAGGGTAATAAGTGGCTTGTTTTCTATGTTGTACACTTCTGCTGACACACAGACCTGCTATACCTCAGGGTGTGTGAATTGACTGCGATCAAAGTCTATGCACACATATAGGCCTAGGGGTCTAGTTTTCCTGACAGTTGGCATGATGTGAGGGGCACCAGAAGTCACTAGAGTTAAGTGGCACTCCATGTGATGGAATAAGGCACTTCTATCAGCTTGTGTCAATGGGAAAAAATAAGCTCCAACATTCAGAGGAGACTCCAATATGGTAGTACATGAACCAGATTTTTTATCTTGGGCCAGGCACTTTGAAAATTTGAGCCCTATTAAAATGCTGAAAACAAATGAGGTAGAGCGACAGAGTCCATTGCTCTATTTATAACGATATTGGCTTCCACATACTTATTGGTGGCTCTACTAATGCAACTCTAGATGTTTCATGCTTTGGAGTTTTGGAATAGCATGAATAATTGAAATCCACAGGTAATACCAAAATTTAATTTTAGTCAAGGTATTAAGACATCTCTTCCACAATGGAGCTTTTATTATATTAGCTAACAAATAGTATAACTGACTGGCTTAGATTTCCGCTTTTAAGTTTTTTCTGTATACTTTCTAGGCTTCTTGGGTAGGTGCTACTGAGCCACCAGGAAAACAGATCTGCACTGTCACCCTTTCCACTGTGGTCATTACTGTCTGTGTATTTGCAATATGGATGGCTGGTGCTGAGGCTGAAACAAGGGTACCACTTTTCATCCTCACTGAGCTACTTGACCCATGTACATAGCAACGTTACAGGGTTAGTACAAACCCTTTGCTCCCAAGCGATAGTACAAATACTGTATGAACACAACCATTTTTAATCAGTAATTAGTGTTATCTTTACAAATGAATTATGTACTAAAGTAAATGTGATACAGGTATCCTATACCAGCTATCAAAAAAAAAAATTGGCAGGAAACTATTGCCATTCTGAATCACCTAAGAATCCTGTTTAAAATAAAGATTTCTAAAATCTCCCTCTAGAAAGTCTGACTCAATAGGTTTGGGTCCAAGAATCTGTATTTTAAGAAGGACCTTTCCTTCTGTTTATTCAGCCCTCTCTAACCCTCCCCTTTCATACCCAATCCCAACCTCACCCCTCCCCACAGATTCAAGTACGGAGGGCTCACGGACCACACATTGAAAATCACTGCCTAGGGAGTGGGGAAAAAAAATGGGTTGGATATCCCTGCACTTGGCTCCATAAGCAAGAGATCATTTTTTTTTCTGGTTCCACAATCCCCAGATGATTTGGGTCTAAATCAGCTATACTGACTTAAAGACCATGTTAAAGATCCAATACACACTTCCTCTAAAGCAAGAAGTGATAAAAAGTGTTCACTTACAGGGTGTATGGAGCTTTAAGGTGTAGCCTTGAAGGGTTGTTTAAGGGCAGGATCAGGCTTACAGATAATGAAATGTACAAGACAGTAATACTGTCCAGCCAGAATACGATTCTGCCATGCTCTGATCCAGGCAGAACAAACAGCTGCTGAGGCCAAACCATGACAAGGGCTATTTTTGCCTGTGACATTGGAGAATTTATTCAAGAACAGTTCCCCTTTGTGCCAGGATTTCTACTGTGCAGCTGCAAAGGTTGCTTAGTCCTTGGTTCGTCTGTTGTTTAAACTTTCTCAGATGTCTAAAATAAAGCTAGCTATTCTTTGTGGGATTATGTACCTGTATGAGAGCTCTGCTAGCTGGGAATGAAACCCCTTGTCCCTATTTCCTCTGGTCTATATACTTTGACGAGTGGTCACTTTGTAGTAACTGTAAGTTATCCAAATAGCAACTCCTTGTACAATTACTATGATTTAACGTTTGGGGGATGATCATGCCTGAAGCTCTGCCTCGAGGGGAGAGGGGGGCATGGGCAATATATGTAACCGTAATATTTGTACCCTCATAATATGCTGAAATAAAAAAAAAAGAAAAAGAAAAAAAATTACTATGATTTGGGGGAGAAAATAATTTTCCCTAAAGATCACACAGTTCACAAGGGTCTTTGTGAGGATTAAAGAATATAATGCCCATGAAAGCATTGTGTATATTGTGAGAGGCCATGGCAACAGAATTATTAAACAGCATGCAGCAGAAAGGATTCAAACTCTAAACGCCCAACCAGGAAGGTTACTCTAAGACACAAGCCTATCAACAGACTATTCTCTCCTTAAAAAGCTCCTGTTTGTGTGTTCGGCTTCTCCATCCCTATTCTGAAAGCACAGATGGTTTGTGCCATGTGTGCTGGATTTCTGTGGACTGTAGCAGAAAAATCATGTGCAAGAACATACAATTATTTTGCCTTCATTTCAGCCACAACAGACTCCAACGTCACAGAGGACTCCCAGGACAGGGGCATCTCATCAGAGCTCACCCCATCACTGTGCCCTGCCTTCCTCTGGTCCTTTCCCACTGTTGGAGCACTTTGACACTTTGTAGATTATCTTTTCAGGGTCTTTCATCAATTTAACATTAAAAGTCCTGTAAAATATTAAGGAAATAATGTTAAAAGAAAAAAAGAAAAATGTTCCTACAATACTGCAACATTTTAATGCCTCATTAAAATCATTAGCAATGCTAATACTAAAGAACTTACTTCATCTTTCAAGGAGCCAAAAAATAAATCATAATAAAATGTTTGTTAACATTACATCTGGAGAAATAAATTATACAATGCCTTTCTATATGGGCTTTACATAGTTCAAAGATGGTGCACTAAGGTCGCACCACGTGCAACTAGAGTTTTTTTCCTATGGAAGTGCATATTGTATTATTTTATAATATTCATTAAATGCTGTGAATATTGTTTGTGTTTTTCATTTATGAGAAAAATATATAGTATGCCTATCAACCAGTCGGGCCTCTCAGGGAACTCAGGTTGCAAACAATGACATGCTTCACTGACCTGGATGACTCACAAAAGCCATTTATATTCAGTACTCTCATTTACGCTATCTTTAAAAATGAGTAAGAGACATATATTAATAGCAAGAAACTAGTAGAATGATTGCATCACTACCCATCTCCAGACTTATTGCAACACTTCATTTTCCATCAGTGGAACTGACATGGGAATGTAAATGTCGTATATAATAGTCATATAAAATTTTACGACAGAAGTAACTAAGGCAAGTGTGACAGTTTCCTTCTCTTTGTTGACCAACTTTCAATTGGAAAGCAAAGGGGTTTAATGACATGGCAAAGTTCTGGCTAGTTTGTTGTCAAAAGAAACCTCTCACCATTGACTGGGGTAAGTGGCATGAGTGTTCTCTTAAATAAATCTACATCTCCTGTGGCAATTGCACAGTAGGATAAACCTCAGCATATGGGCACATCTAGAAGATTCTGGCAACTTCTTTTCTAAGAATAATCTGGTTTTTAGTCATGTAGGCTAAGACAAAGATAAAAAACAAAGAAAACAAAAACCCCACCTGTAATAGTGTTCCCAACATCTTTCTAGATAAAAATAAACATCAGGAACCTAGCTAAATCCAACCTCTCAGGCATACCTATTTGATACTTCACTCTGTTGGAAACTGATTCTTGCTAACTGTGTGATTCTCACCTGGTCCTGCTTTCTCTTGGGCTCTTAGTCGTAGGCTGTCCTATTTGAATGTTTCCTCAGGGGTGAATATTAACCACGATTCATGTATTTTTCTCATGAAAATATGTCATACAAATGCCTATTATTATTTACAATTAATAATTACCGTGTTTCCCCGAAAATAAGACCTACCCATAAAATAAGCCCTAGCAGGATTTCTAAGCATTTGCGCACTATAAGCCCTACCCGGAAAATAAGACCTAGTGAGGGGCGTGGCTATGCAGCGTATCTGCACAACCCATGCACTTCATCACGGAGAGGTAAAGAAGACGAGCATCCCTTCTCATCTGCCCCATGAGAGCTCTATTGCTCGACATGAGAGATTGGGGCCAATGGTTCTAAAGGAAATCGAGTCGCAAGAAATTCAGGATGGAATTCGGGGTTTGGAGAGTTATGATGATGTTCCAGAAGAAGACGACTTAACTATATTTGAATAAATATAGATTATTGTACCACACTTAAAAAAAATAACACATCCCCTGAAAATAAGCCCTAGGGTGTCTTCTTGAGGAAAAATAAATATGACCCCGTCTTATTATCGGGGAAACACAGTATCAGTATCACTCTAATTGTTATATGACTAAAACATGATCATTCTCATTTAATGGGGAGAATTGCAGGAGTTGAGAACAAGTGCTTACAAATAAAACCAGAATAAATTATTTGGAAAATGAAACACTTATCAAGAAAGGAAGTGGGGAAGAGTATGCTTTTCTGTCATATAGTATGTAATATTTCACAGATATTACTAATTTTTACATTAATATTCTAAGCTATAGTGTTAGAGTAAAATTTTATATTAGCATAGCTAAACCATTTTTTAAAATATACATATATAATCCTAAAATCTTAAAATCCAAGGATTTAAAGGTATGAGCTCCAAATCAGAGAACCTACTTTGGCACTTTCAATTCAAATTATCATTAGGTTTAGATAGATAATTAAAGGCTTTTAAAATCACATATTTTAAACATAGGCAAGCTCTAAAATTGATAAAATCATTTGTTAAAAACTTCAGTTGTGTCTTCCTTAGCCATCCGTCTCTTCAGAGAGCAAATTAATTGTTCCAATCTAGTAAGCAGTGAAAGAAATAGTCGACAAAGGGTGAAATATGAACATAAATGGTAAGTTTTGAATTTACCCTATTTATCTTGAATGTAAGATCTCTTGACCCACTAAAACTCAGTTCACAGTGTTTTATGAAAAATAATGGCTGAAATTGAATGTCTTAATTTACATTTAATGCAATTAAGAATGGTTTAAATTATGACTGATGAACAGCACACACAGATGTCAGTCAGTTTCATCAGAATAAATTGAAGTCAGTGTCAATGAATGCTCCACTGATAAATCCCACTTTACATGAAATTAATAAAAATAAGGAAATATAAGCCTTAACTAATTGCAAAATGGTCTGGAATTCCCCTGAATTTTGGGGGGAAAATTTATGTAACTGAGAAAACCAGGGCATTGTTTGGAAAATGCTGGGTCTTTTTTAGTAGTCAGATAATACCTGAAGGGCCATTATCAGCAAACAGCCCTGAAGAGGTATGGGAGACAAACTCCGACATTGAGTTATGCAAATATTTATGGTGGGAGGTGAAAAAAAAGAGGAAAAAGGAGTAAGAGGAAGAGGAGGAAGGGGAGAAAGAAGGGGAAAATTGAAAGAAACTTTTTGAAATAAATGCATTTAGCAGTACTTTTTCAGGTTGCTGCACTTCTAAGTTTCCTCAGCTAGCCTCAAGCATAATATTGGGTTCACAGTTTGCTTTATGAGACTGCTCCAGGTTTTTGCTGGAAATAATGCCCTTCTTCAATGTTTTAATACCATGTCAGGAAGACTATGGACTTGACTGCTGGCAGGATTCAGAGCTTACAGAGAGCGCTCTCTTCCTCCATGGTAGACCCTGAAGCTTTGTAGATTGGAGCAGATGTTGCTGCTTTTGAAGTTAATAGAAACTTTATGGACCATTTTTCACTCTCTCATCCAGGAGCAAATGTCAACCGTAGTTGTATTCAAAATCTGAATTCTTGGCTCAAGTACTAATTGCTGTTAATGTGTTTAAATCCCAATTCTCAGGGAAAGGGGGAAAGTGTTTTTCCAATGGAAGAAACTGGGTTAATATTTGCATTCTTAGTGCCTGGATAAGCAAGAAAAATGCTAGGCTTCTGAGCCACACACTTCTGCAAGCAGCCATGGAAGGCCTAAAAACCAAGTTTTTTAGGTTTAATGGGTTAATGTGTTTAGGATGAAATGAATCTTGCAATTGCAAAGAATATGAAAGGTAGTTAGAGAGCTATGCCAAAAACAGGAGAAGGTTCACTTTATAAACCTATCTTAATAATAACCACTATTCCTATGACCACTTGTACTGCACTTTAGAACTAACAATGCACTCACTACTTCCACTGTAAATATACTACTATTTTTTTGGGGGGGGATGGGGTCTTACTCTGTCATCCAGGCTACAGTGCTTATTGCAGCCTCAATCCTCCTGCTTAAGCCTCCCAAGTAGCTGGGACTGCAGCCATGTACCACCATGCCCAATTAGATACATTATTTTTTAATATTATTTTACTTATTTCACAGATGAATAAAGTATTCAGAAATTAAGAGACATAGCTAGGAAGCAGCAATGCTGAAACTTGAATCACGGTCTTTTGACTACCAATCTTGTATTCAAAAATTTTTTTTACATGCATCTGTTCTAGCTATGTGAATTAACAGCAATTACAAAAGCTGTTTCAGTACAAAAAAGTATTCAGTAAATGTTGCTTCTTGACAAGAGCTATAACTCTAAATAATGTTATTAATAGTTCAAGGAGCTTTTATTTTCTTATTTCATACTGATTTTTAACCCAATTTGGAACTCCTAAAAGCTAATAAATAGTATTGAGTAATTATAGACATTTCCCAATAACAGCTTTTACCTAACAATTTCCTGACATAATTTGAGAATAAATGAAGATAGGAAAACTCTTAAGGAGGGTGAACTTGTAGGTATTCAGTCATCTAAAGAACTGAAAATTTTACCTCCCAAAAATGATCTTCCCCACTATTGTGAAATTTTATCATTTCAGAAACATTTATTTGAATCAAGGGAAAGTTTCTCAAAGTTCTCAAAGTTCTCAAAGTTTCTCAAAGTTCATTAAACAAACCTTCAAGCTAGTTCTCTGGCATTTATTTGATCAAAATATTCATTAGTAATTGAGTTTTTCAGCAACCAAAAGTATTTGATTTTCATTACATATCTTTAATTAGATTAATCCGGCCCTAAGAGTAGTATATAAAACAGGGTCTCTGCAATATGTACAAAGGAATGAACAGTGCCTATGTATTTCCTATGCTTTCTCTTCCCCTCTTCAAATTTTCTTGTCATACCAAGCAAAGTAAAAAAAAAAAAAAAAAAAAAAAAAAAAAAAAAAGCACTTACTAAATCTCTCACAAATGAACATGGTGCCACAGAGCCACTATTCAGACATGCCACTACCCTCAGAGAATTTACAATCAAAGGATCCTTCCTATCCAAGACAAAGCTACTTTCACTACTCTTGCCTAGCTACTTGCAAAGCTTAGGAGGTCCAGAAAGAGACTAAACCAGGCACCAAGTCAAGTACTGGACCTGCCCCAATTTACTACAAGATTCTCTTAATATAATTAGTTTTTCAGAACATTATCAAAACATTCACATACCTCACTCATACAGAATTATAGGTTATTCAACTATTCTCTAAGAAGAATTAAATATGTAGCTCACCCCTAGTTGCTACCTCTAGTAGATCTTCCCCCTACTAATTCTTCATGGTGCCTCCTCCTCCTCCTTCCCATAAGCTAAGGAACTGTTCATTTTTCAGGCACAGAATTTCCAACCAGAGACAAGCCACTAATGCATGCCCAGCTTTGGACTCCAAAGCTCAGAAGTGCATCCCAGAAGTTGTATAGAAAGCGGGAGAGGTCAGAAGAGGGAAGACAATTAAAAGAGACTGACCAGAAATTTACATCAGAACTAAATGTGGTCTAGACAGCATCAAATGCACTACCCCTCCTCTTTTCCATACCTCTGCCTCAACACCTCTCTGAACAGCATTTGAACAACTTTGTGGGAAGACACTAGAACCTCTGCTAATTGACCAGATTTTCATATTCGCCACCACAGGCAATTTTTCTAAAAGAGAGAACCAAGTTCTCATTACTGCTTGCTTTCCTCTACCCTCTCCCCATCTACCCCAGGTAAGGAGCCTTTTTGCAACAAAGGTCCTTTTCCATTAAAATTCCTATGTGGACAGTGATTGTGTTTAACAAACTGGTTTCTGATCTCACCTCTTCCACCACCCCTCACTCTAGGAGAGACACAAGGTGTGGAGCCAACAGCCAAGAGGGAGGAGGTCAGACATGGCAGCTGCTCAGCACGGGTGACGTATAAACACTGTGTAGGTTTTCTATGTACGTTTTTTCATTTGACTTTAAGGGATCATTATTCAATGTTATTTCTCATATTAAAGAATCTAAGGCTAATGCTTTGACTTGATTTTAAAGACTGAATTTTTTCTGCTGGTATAAATAGTATGGACACAGTAAAAAGTACTTGAGAGAGCCTAATGAACCATTTCTTACACCCCATTACCTTTAGTCTGATATGACTGAGAGTGCAGGCACTAATTATCCTCTCTTTCACAGACACCGACATAGATCTACAGTAGGTCTTAAAACACAATTTCCCATACAACTCATCACTTCCTTGCATAATATATTCCTGTATTTTTCTCCCTGTGGCAATTTAAACAAGAAAAGGCAGGTTCTTATCTTCCTACAACTTTTTCTAAATACAAAGGACATACAGTTAACTTCTCAATCTCCAGAGACCAAACATATCATTATGCACAATTAGAAATGAGGATGTTTTTAAAAATTACCAATATTACATTTCATAAAAGCCTCTGTCCATGGGAGAATGGCCTAAAATGCATTTAGGAAATTAAAAAATATATATATCTATAACTTATTTCCTACTGGAATATATGAATTATTTTATTACACTGAACCTTATTTATAATGTACTAAGTATATACTACAGCATAATATCGGGTGTACTGAACATGCTTTCTCCCAGAATTACACCACTCTTGCATGTGAAAGAAATATCTTTGTAGTTTCTGTAAGAAAAAGAATGAAAGAATAAGCTACGATACTTATACCAGATTTGGTATGGTGAGAAATAGAAATGAACTTGACAATGAGATAATTTAGAAACCTATAAAATATATTTGAAAGTAGATGGCTGTTTAAGATAATATATACATTTATGAAGGAGATATGTAAGAATACAGTAAGCCATGTGCTTTCAGTATTTAAGCATTTTCCTATATTACATGTTGCATAGTTTTGGTAAAGAGTTTAATGGGAGAGGAGGGAAGTCCTTAATCATAGAGCAGAAATTGAAAAGAGGTCAAAGCATGGGGGAACACACCTTAGAGCAGACATTCCAATTGGAACACCATGACACACTCAGGGGGCCTCAAACTTTTTAAACAGGGGCCAGTTCACTGTCCCTCAGACCGTTGGAGGGCCGGAATATAGTTAAAAAAAAACTATGAACAAATTCCTATGCACATATCTTATTTTGAAGTAAAAAAACTAAACGGGCAAAAACACCTGGAGGGCCGGATAAATGTCCTCGGCAGGCCACATGTGGCCCGAGGGCCGTAGTTTGAGGACCCCTGCTAGATGGTCACAGGTGTGCTCAGGTGTGCCCGTGCTATTGAAGCTCTTAGGGCACTCAGGAAGGAGGCCCTGATACGAGTTGTACAACCTGTTCACTCCAGTGTGCAGGATACATATCATCCCTTTTTTCTGTGTGTCATGATGTAGAAAAATCTTGGGAAATATTGCAAAAGAACCTTCCCTGTTCATAGCATAAGCTTGCCAAAGAACTGAGACTTTCCTCATGGAATTTGTGTATGGAGATATGGAAAAATTATAGGGTTAACAAGATTAACTTTCTGCACTACCCACCATATTTTAATATAGGAAATAGAGCCTATAGAGAAATTTTCCTCAATAGAGAAATTAAGGAAAAAGAGCCTAAAAAATGTATCAAGCCTACAAAATCCTCGATCCTAATGACCGTGAAGTGATAAAGCTCATGTTTGTGCCTTGCAGAGTATTCAGGCTACATTGATAGGCAGCCAGTCAGTCATACAAGATCAGAATGAACCTCCCAGATGAAGTCTTCCTGACACCACAGACATTTAATAGCTCTCTCCTTTACAACCTCTTATCATGTTGTGCATACTTCATAGCATGTCTTATACAGTATATAATTATTTGCCACGTGAGAAACTACATCCTATTCTCTTTCCTTCTTAGAAGAAGCCCTTGATCTGTGTTTGGCCCCATTTCCTGTTGTCTCCTGGAAATCTTGATCTCTCTTACCTGTTTTTCCTGCTTCTCCTCCTGGTCCCTTCCTGTCATGTACAAACGTACACAAATCTCCCACATCTTTACTCACCGCCCCCCACAAACACCCACACCCTTTAGATATCATCTTATCTCTCTGCTTCCTTTCACATCACGTTTCTATGCTCACTCTCCACTTCAACTGTTCTATTTGCTTCTTGACTTTCTGCAGTCTGATTTACAGCCCTAAACACTGACTAGGACAATATCATTTATGATCTCTCACTGCCAGATCTTACTTGACCTGATAGGAACTACTCTCTCCTTAAAACTCAGGCCTCTCACTCATTCATTCTGTTCACTATTCCCCCCTTCTTGAACCTGTTCTCACCCCTCCATGAGCTCTGCCTACCTCATCTCAGATCTCTTTTTGTCCTCCTTTTCCTCTTTCTGGCCTTTTAGCATTAGTGCTACTTGGATTCTGTTCTCGGTCCTTTTTCTTTCTCATACTTCACACTCCTCTTGGGCAGTTCTACTTGGGCACTCCAGAGGTAGCCCAATTAAACATGTCCAAATTTGCTCCAATTATCTTTCCTCAAATGCCACTTACTCCCTGCTCTCTCTCCTATAACCTCTATTTTGGTTGATAGTACCACTATCAGACCAACTACCTAAGCCAGAAATTTGAGACTTATATTAAAGTTACTTTTAAAATTTGTTTTTATGGTTAGAAAGCGATAAGAAATCAACTCCAGATAGCATAACAATAATTTTTTAAGTAGGTGGGTATTGAAAGGATAGTGGTCTATTCCACAGAACCAAAGGAAGTGTTGACATTGGAAGTGAAGGAACCAGGACATCACTGTGAACTTCCTAAGAAGATCATCATCTTTTCTCCAGAGCCTAGCCACAAACCTAACTCCCAGGTTCTGTCTCCCTGTGTTCTAAGTTTCTTTCATATTCTCATGGAAAAAAATTGTGTTGGCCAAGCTTGGGTCACATGTCACTTGTAGGTCTACACTCACTCTGCAGAGAAGCAAGCCCTCTGGCTGGGAGCTGGAGGCAAAAAGATCCCTGTGTTCTTAGCTGCAGTGATGTTGAGTGGAGTCTCTGCCTTACTAAGCAGGGAGCAGGAGGGAGGAAGCAGTCTTGGTTCAAATAACATAGACTCTTTTGGTCATGGTCATGGTCCAAAAAGTGAAAGAATAAATTTGCAACCCATATAACCAATAAGAAACTGATACCACAATATAAAAAGATTCCCTACAAATCATTATCCCCATTCCACTCCACTCCTCTACCCGCTCCCCAAAAAATGATAGAAAAATGGGCAAAGGAAACAACTTTCAAAATAAGAAAATATTGTCAATAAAATATGAGAAACTGCCTGATCTAGGTAGGAATCAAGAGATGTGAATTAATAAAACAAAGAGAATCATTTCATACTAAACCAGAATTGCAAAAAATTATTAGGTCTGATAACACAAAAAACTATTGTTGAGGATGGAGGGAGTATACATTCCTCTAAATACTTCAGAGAGTACTTTGGCAATACTAAGTAAAGCTGGCTATAAATTTTACTTCTAGGTGTTTGCCCTACACAAACTTTACACAGGTGCACGAGGAGATATATACAAGAATAATATTGCAGCACTGTTTCTAATGAAAGAGTGTAAGCAACCTAATTATCCCTCGGGATGGAAATAAGTAAATAAACTGTACTTTATTCATAAGATGGAATAGTATACAGTAGTGAAAATGAGTTCCAGAACTATACAATAAGGACAAATCTTTCAAAAATGTTGAGAGATGAAAAGAGTCCTGAGATATCAGCTTCCAGCATGATGGCATGAGGAGCTCCACTGGCCACTCCCCTATGAAACTGGTAAAAATTATTTAGAAGAAACCATTTAGGGCCTCTGGAAATGTTCCTAAGGGAAAACAGCAAATGAAGAAACATAGAAAATCTATAAGTTCAATAAGAAAGCCAGAGTCTATGTTATTTGAACCAAGACTTCTTCCTCCCTCCTGCTCCCAGCTTAGTAAGGCAGAGACTCCACTCAACATCACTGCAGCTAAGAACACAGGGCTCCTTTTGCCCCCAGCTCCTGGCTGGAGGGCTTGCTTCTCTGCAGGAGGAGAACTTTAGCATTTCTCATCCAGCCCCCAGCAACCTATCAATGAGGCTAAGTACTAGGGGAGTGTAGTCAAGAGGTGAGGGCCCCCAAGCATGGAATATAGGCTGTATCTTGGCACAGCATGCCAGCTCATTAAGGCAGAGTCCCACGCCTGGAAAGGCAAGCCAAGAGGACCTCAGATGGCTGGCCCCTCCACTGAGTGCTCAGCTCCTAACGCAGCGTTGTCACTCAGAGAGAAGCTTTCCTTTGTCCTCAACCCCGGCCCCAGAGCACTAGTTCAGAGATTTCACTTGGGGGAGGAGAAGCAGGCCTACTTTCTTCCCAAATGAACTGACTGCATTTGCAACAGAGCATTGAGAGAGCCAAACATAAGAGTACTTCCAAGAACAATAGAGGTTGTGGTGACATGCAATTGGGAGGAGATTCACAAATTTAATGAAAATACAGACTTTACTATGGCAGCTAGTTTTCAAGATAGATCTGGGGAATAAGACAGTTGGGAGAGAGCCTCCTAGAATCAGAACAAATATCAAACACTGATTTCAGAAATTACAGAAATAATCGATGTATGATGGGGTTATGTCCCAGTAAACTCATTATAATTTGAAAATACCGTAAGTCAAAAATGCATTTAATACACCTAACCTATCAAACATTATAGCTTAGCCTAGCCTAACTTAAATGTGCTCAGAACATTATATTAGCCTATAGTTGGGCAAAATCACCTAACACAAAGCCTACTTTATAATAAAGTGTTGAACATCTCATGCAATTTATTGAATACTGAACTGAAAATGAAAAACAGAATGGCTCACCGCTGCTTCCCAGCATTGAGAGAGAGTATTGTACTGCATATGGCTAGTCCAAGAAAAGATCAAAATTCAAAATTGAAAGTACAGTTTCCACTGAACGCAAATCACTTTCACACTATGGAAAAAAATCACAAGTTGAACCACTGCAAGTCAGCGATAAGTTTGTGAAGCAATTTATGCCCCCAGGGCATTATAGAAAACAGTAGAGAAATCAGCCACAATTAATAGAGTTTAAGAGTTGGATGTGGTCAGGGAAACAGAAGAAGAGAGCCTAATACCAGGATGACCATGGGCATGCCCCAAACTGGACATCCCTGAGGAGCAACATCAGAGGATTAATACCATAGGAGAGTAGAATTCACTAAAATAAGCCAGTCAGTCACTAGAGAAATAAACAAACAAATAACAAGACCCAGGGGAGGGGAGTTCAGTATCCAGAGTACTACATATATTATCTAAAATGTCCATTTTTCAACAACAACAAAATACAAGTCATGCAAAGAAACAGGAAAACATAGGTCACACATCAGAAAGCAGGCAACAGAAACTGCTGGTGAGAGCAATCAGATGTTGAATTTAACAGAAAAATACTTCAAAGTAGCTGTTATAAATGTATTCACAGAACTAAAAGAAAGCATGATTAAAGAAATAAAGAAAGGTATGATCACAATGTCTCATCAAATAGATAATATCAATAGAGATATAAATTACAGAAAAGAATCAAATGAAAATTCTGAAACTGAAGTATAATAAATGAAATTTAAAAATTCAATACAGGGGCTTAATAGTAGACTGAAACTGGCAGAAGAAAGAAATAGTGAACTTGAAGACAAATCAGTAGAGATTATGCAAGCCAAAGAACAGCTAGGAAAAAGAATGAAGCAAAATGAACAGAGCCTCAGGAAATGTGGGACACAACTAAGCTCACTAAATGCACATAATGGGAGTAGCAGAAGGAGAGAACAAAGACAAAGGAAAAGAAAAAATATGAGAAGAAATAATGGCAGAAAGCTTCCCAAATTCATTGAAAAACATTAACCTACACACCCAAATAGTAGAATGAACTCCAACTAAGATAAATTTAAAGAGATCCATGAATAGACAAAAATACAGAAAGTACTAAAAATGCAGAAAGTCCAAGACAAGGAGAAAGTCTTAAAAGCAGCAAGATAAAAAAATGACTCAACAGTTACAAGAGAACTCCAATAAGATTAACAGCCAACTACACAACAAAAACAATGAAGGCCATAAGGCAGTGGGTTACATGTTCAAAATTCTCAAAAAATACCATTGTCAAACAAGAATCCTATACACAACAAAGCTATCTTTCAAAAATGAAGGTGTAATAAAAAGTTTTCCACAAAACAAAAATTGAGAGAATTTATTGCTAGCAGACCTGCCTTACAAAAAAAAATACTAAAGAAAGTTCTACAGGCTGAATTCAAGTGATTCTGGATGATAATTCAAACATACATGCACTCACACACAGATTATGTAATCATAAAAAGTATAAATGCACATTTTTCTCCGTTCTCCTCTTAACTGATTTAAAAAGCAACTGTATAAAATAATATGTATATAATATATTCTTGGGTATATAGTGTATAGAAATGTAATATATGTGTCATACATTTTCTAATAACAGCAAAAAGGAGGTGAGAGGGAGCAAAGCTGTATTGGGCTTAGGAAATGACTATAAACAGTCAATTAATAATTATAACAATGTATTATTGGCTTTGTGACATTACTATATATAACAATAAAACTATAAAAATGGAGGAAAGGAACTAGAGCTACATAGAAATAATGTTTCTATATCTCACTGGAATTAAACAAGCATAAATCTGAAGCTGATTCTGATAAATAAATATGTATATGGTAAACCCTAGAGCAACCATTTAAAATTTACAAGACAATATAGTGAAAAAAATCCTTGAAGAAATTAAAATAATATCTCAGAAAATATTCACTTAATGCAAAAGAAAGCAGTAAAGGAGAAATAGAAGAATAAAAAAATGAGACATACAAAAATAAAAAGGATAATGGAAGATGTAAATCAAACTATATTAATAACACAAAATGTAAATGGATTAAACAATCCAATCAAAAGGCAGAGATTATCAGACTAGATAAAAACATCTACAGGAGACATGCATTACATTCAAAGATACAAAAGGATTGAAAGTGAAAAGATAAAAAAATATATATTATACAAATAGTAATCACTTAAAAACTGGTGTGCTATACTAATATCAGACAAAAAAGACTTTAAAACAAAAAATTTTATTAGAAATAAAGAGGGACATTTTATAATGATAAAAGGGTTCATCTTATCCATTGATAAGATAATTATAAACATGTGTCTATGATAATAAAGCATCAAAATGTATAAAGCAAGAACTGACAGAAATAAAGGAAGACATAGTCAATTCAACAATTATATCTGGAGGCTTCAATATCCCACTTTTGATCATGGATAGAACAAGGAAACAGAAAACTTGAGAAATACTGTAAACCAGCTAGACCTAACAGACATCTAGAGAACACTCCACTCAACAATAACAGAATATACATTCTGCTCAAGAGCAATTACCTTGGACTTTCAGCCTCCAGAACTGTGAGAAAATAAATTTCTTTTGTTTAAGGCACCCATTGTGTGATATTTCATTACAGAAGACCTAGCAAATAAAAACAGTCACCTTATCATATGCTTATTGGTCATTTGTATATCCTTTTTAATAAACTACCTGTTCAAATCTTTTCCCCATGTAAAACTAGAGTATTTGCCTCTTTCTTATTGATGGTTAGGAGTTGCTTATAATTCTGGATATGAATTCTTTGCCATATATGTGTATTGTAAATATCTTCTTCCACTCAGTGATTTGCCTTCTTACTCTTTCAGTGAATATACATTCTTGGTTTTCATGAAGTCCAACATATCGATCTTCTCCTTTATGATTAGTGTTTTTGGTTCTGTTTAGAAAATTTATGCCAAAAAAAGGCTCAGAAAGATATTCTGTGTAATCTTTTACAAACTATATTGCTTCATCTTTCACATTTAGGTCTAAAATCTAAATGGAAGTGATTTTTTGGTGTCATATAAGGTAGAAGTCAGGATTCATTTTTAAGTCAATTTGGATATTCAATTTATCCAGAATACTTAAAAAAAAAAAAAACAAAAAAACCTTTCCTGTCCACTTCCAATGGCAATTTTTAATTTAGTCAGTTATCAATCTGTTTGTGTGTTCTCCATTCCATTCCATTGGTCTATATGGTCACTTCTCATCATTTGCAGTAGTCCTGTTCTATAAAATTCCTGTAGACACTGAATTAATAAATATTGAACCATTGCTTCTAGGAGAAATATATGGTTGGGTTCCTGAAAGCCTCTAGTAACAACATTCATGCCAATCAATCAATACATAACCTTGCTTTATGTGTGTTTCTGTTTAAAGAAATCTTTAATATATATTGATTTACCGACAGTAAACTCATGGCTAATAGCACTATAGCTATGTTTAAAAGAAACTTTTACAACACATGTATTTTCTCAGTAAGGCACATCACAGCCTTCTTGCACTTGAGAACACTAGTGAGAACTTCAGCACTACTTTTGGGGGCCATATTTTATAGCAAAATCATCAACAAAAAACAAAAATATGAGAAACATAGCACTCAATAGATCACAAAAGAAACCCCACTTACTTAAGTATGAGAGAAACCATCACCTTGTTCAACCTCAGCTGGTAACATGCACGTCAGATGATTCCAAATTTTCTTTGCTCTACAAGTCCTTTAACGACTGAAGAGCAGCAAATGTTGGTTTGAGAGTTACAAATAAATTTTAGTATGTAGGTGAATTTACAAATCTGAATTTACGAATAATGAGAATTGATTGTATATCCATCTTACGACAGTTGTATTCTATCATATTTACTGTACCTTTTTAATTTGATACTGAGTAGTATAAATCCCTCAACCTTGCTCTTTTTCAAGACTGTCAGAGCTATTCACTTTAGAATCAGTTTATCAAGTTTAAAAGAAAGATCTTCCGGGGTTTTAATTGAGATTGCATTACATTAAAAAAACAAAACCAAAAAACCTACAGGGATTTTGATTGGAATTGTATTGGATCTATAGGTCAATTTGAGGGAAATTATATTGTCTTCCAACTCCACACATGGCATTATCTTTTGTTTATGTCTTTTGTTTATGTCCATTTGTTTATGTCTTTCTCTCAGAAATGTGTAGTTTTCTCTATAGAGATCTCTGATATCATTTCTTAAGACTTATTTCTAGGTGTTTTCAATGGTATTGCAAAACTATCATTTTAAATCTTCATTTTGTAATTTTTCACTGATACTATATAGAAATAAGATTGGTTTTTATTTACTCGTCTATTTCTTTTTTGAGACAGGATCTCACTTTGTTGTCTGGACATGAGTGCAGTGGCACGATTATAGCTCACTGCAACCACAAACTTTTAGGCTCAGGGGATCTTCCTGCCTCAGCCTCCCGAGTAGCTGGGACTACAGGCGCATGCCACCACACACAGCTAATTTTTCTATTTTTTGTAGAGACAGGGTCTTGCTATGTTGCTCAGGCTGGTCTTGAACTCCTGACCTCAAGGGATCCTCCCTCCTCAGCCTCCCCAAGTGTGAGGATTACAGGCGTGAGCTACCACACCCGATGATTTTTACATTTTAATCTTGTGAAATTCACTTACTGTTTATCTGTACTTTGAAATTATTGTGCATACAAAACTATGTCATCCCTGAATAGTGACATTTTTATTTGTCCCTTTCCAATCCTTATAACTTTTATTTTTCTTATTATTTTGCACTAGCTGAGACTTCAGTACAATTCTAAACAGAAATGGTGAGAGCTGGCATCTTTGTGTTCCTATCTCAAGAAGGAAAGCTTTCAATATTTCAATATTAAGTTTGATGCGTGCTGTACTATTTTTTGCAGATATTCTGTATGAGTTTAAGCATATGGATTTTTATTCCTAGTTTTCTAAGAGCGTTTATAAATAAACAAGTGATGGATTTTTATCAAATGCTTTTTCATTATCTATGGAGATGATTATATGGAGGAATGTTTTGTCCTTTATTCTGTTAACGTGAATTTCATTGACTTTTAAATTGTTAAACTAACCTTACATTCCTGGAATAAGCTCAATTTTGGTCGTGACATATTATAAATTTTATACATAGCTGAATTAGATTTATTAATATTGTTACTCTGGATTTTTATAACTATGTGTCAATATTTGTGTTGACTGCTTTACCCATTTCTGCAGTTGGTTAGCAGGTATCTCCTTTCACAATAGGTTCAGATGACTGAGCATGCAACCACCCAAACAGGATGCAGAGAAAATACATCAGTGTTATTAAGACATACAACTCCTAGGAGGAGGTATACAGCTTGCCCCAAGAGACCACACAGATGGCACATGGAGTGATGGGAAGAGGAGAAAACAAAATAGAGCAGAAGATCAGTTGAGGCCTTATAAACCTTGAAGGGTAAGGCTTTTCACAGACACACTTAATTGGGTTGTTTGAAGTAGGGAAAGTAGGTCAGAGCTGAGAAAAAGGAAGGGCAGAAGGGAACTGAGAGTGGGCTGTTTTGGATAAAATAGCTGACAAAGAAAAGGACTCTTGCTTGGGACAGTAAGGAGGAGAATTGCTAGTAAGGACTGGTGGTCTACAAGAGAAGGGAGGAGTCCTCTTCTTGGGGAGGTTCATTTTCCCTTTTCCCCTTGACAAATGTCATGATGTTAATAGCAACTTATGTCAAGGAAAATAATTTTCTCACTACAATGTTCATGAGAGAGATTGGCTTGTATTTTTTCTTTCTTGTATTGTCTTTCTCAGTTTTGTTATAAA
Organism: Cheirogaleus medius; assembly: GCA_008086735.1. Taxonomy (NCBI): domain Eukaryota; kingdom Metazoa; phylum Chordata; class Mammalia; order Primates; family Cheirogaleidae; genus Cheirogaleus; species Cheirogaleus medius. The sequence goes on from VBSM01002608.1 coordinate 22,273,600, forward strand.
GGTTATGCTGGTCTCATAGAATGAGTTGGAAAGTGCTCTATTTTTGGTTTCTGAAAAAGTTTATGTAAGACTGAGGTTACTTAAAGTTTGGAAGTATTACTTCAATGTTAATGAAAGCAAATGTTTGGAAGAATTCATCAGAGAAGTCATCTGAAACTTTAGTTTTCTTCTGAGTCATTCTTCTAATTAGACTTCAATAGAAAATATAATTGAATTTTTTATTCCTTCTTGATTCCATTTGGTAAGTTATTTTTTCAAGCAATTTTCCCTTTTGTTAAAATTTCCAAATTTATAGGCATAATGATGCCTCTTTATTACCTTTTTAATAACTAGGATTGGTAGCAATGTCTCACTTTTTACTAATATTAGTCATTTATACCTTCTCCTCTACGTTTTTCTTCGTTAGTATTATCAGGAGTTTATTAAATTTATTAGTCTTTTCAAAGAACAACTTTTGATTTTCTCTATTGTACCTGTTTTCTATTATATTGCTTTCTGTTCTTACTTTTATTATTTTCCATCTCCCATTCTTTGGGTTTAATTCACTGTTCCTTTACTAATTTCATGAGATGTATCCTTAGTTCACTGATAGCCTTTCTTCTTTCCAATATATGCATTTAGAGCTATAAGCATCCTACCAAGCACAACTTTAGCCATTATCTCACAAGTTTTGATATGATGTATTTTTATTATTATATGGCTCAATATTTTCTCATTTCCAATTTGATTTCTCCCTTCACCCTTAAGTTATACAGAAAATGTTGTTTACTTTCTAAATATTTGGGGGTTTACTAGTTATCTCTCCATGTTGATTTCTACCATAATTCTGCAATGGTCAGAAAACACAGTCTGTATGATTTCAATCCTTTCATATTTGCTGAAACTTGCTTTATGGTCCCAGGATATGGTCAATTTTAGTAAATGTTCTATGTGTACTTAAAAGAATGAACATTCTAGTTTGTTAAATACTGGTTGTAATTATGTCTATTGAGTTAAATTGTTAAAATCTTTTACATTTCTACTTATTTCCTCTGCTTCTTCTATTGGTGACTGCAAGGTATATTAATCTCCAACTATGATTGTGGATTACCTATTTATATTTTTGTATAAATTTTATTTGTTATGTATTGAGGCCATGTTACTAGGGGCATATACATTTAGGATTGTTCTCTTCCTATGGGATTGATCTTTCTATCATTATGAAATGTCCCTCTTTATTTTAGCAAAATCTACTTCATGTGATATATAGTGTGGCTACACCAGTTTCCTTGTGGATTGTGTTTACTTGGAATATTTTGTCCTTTTATTTGCAGTCTTTCACGTTCTTATATTTAAGGTATGTCACAATAAGCAGCATGTAGTCAGATTGAGCCTGACACTGTATTTGTAAATTATTTATTCCACTTACATTTAGTATAACTATGACAATATCTGGATCTAAATCTTCCAGATTAATTTGCATTTTCTACTTATCTTATTTTGGTTTTTGTCCCTCATTTTTCTTTCTTGCTTTATTTTATATTAGTCAAGAATTATTATTATTCCATATTCTCATTCTCTTGACTTATTAGTTATGTCAGCAGATCCCAAGACCACTCTCAGCTTCTATGATTCCTTAGAACTCAGAAAAGCTGTGACACTCACCATTACAGTTTATCACAGCAGAAGTACACAGATTAAAATTAGCAAAGGAAAAGGGCAACAGAGTTGTCCAGGAGAAACCAGGCTCCATCTTTCAGTTGTCTTCTTTCAGTGGAGTTGCAACAACACTTAATTCTCCCAGCAATGATGCCTAACAACACATGCAAAATATTGCCAACAGGAGAAAGACCAATAACGCTCACCTGAGCCTTAGTGTCCAGGGTTTTTATTGAAGGGTTGGCGATGTAGGCATGGACCTTGTGACTGACCTTAGCTAATCGGCCTCCAGCCCTTTCACTTCAGAGATCAAACTAATGCAGTCTGGCCCAGGGACACAGGTGAACAAAAATAGGTGTTCACCATAAATTACACTGTTAGCAATAAACTAGCTGGCATGACCCATAGTCTCAGGTAACAGACCTGAAGGAAGTCAAAGAACAAATCATAAAGAATGTCCCAGGCATAGGAAACATAAAGATCAAAGGCCCTGAGGTGGGGACATGCTTAGAGAGTTGAAAAATGGCCAGGAGAACAGTAAAGTGCAGTGAATGAGGCATAGAGTGGTACGAAGAAGGTTCCAGAGGTAGGAAGGTGCCAGATTACACAGTGCTCTATAGGCCACATGATGCTTTTAGACTTTACTCTGAGGATGACAGAAGCCTTTGGAGAGTTTTGAGCAGGGGAATGTTGTATCTGGATTGCCATAAGAGAGAAAGAGATTTATCTGGTTATAGAAATTTTAGACTGTAAGTGGCAAGGTGGGAAAAGGGAGACCCATTAATAAACCATGGCAGCATTGTAAGAGAGAGATGATTAAAGCTACTCTATGTCCAACAACAGGGGACTGGTTAAATAAATTATGATAAATCCATATAATGGAATATGATACAGCCATCATAAGTGACGTCAAAGAATACATAAGGATGCAGAAAAATGTTTATATTAAATATAAACAAAGCAGGTTATAGTAATAAAAGTAGACTTTTACCTAAGTCATAAAGTTCATTCATCCACAGGTAGTATGATACTATTTTGTAAAGACATTATATGCACAGAATATTAAAGCTAGAAGAGACTTGGAGCTCACCTAATCCACCAATACCAGAAAGATTACGTGACTTAACTGACAGAGCAGGGACTAGAATACAGATCTGATTTTCCATCTAATGCACTCATTCTTTTTCACCCATAGTCTCTCCATTATATTGGATCTTATAAGTACTTATACTTCCGCTAATTTGTCATTTAAATGGGAAATTAGAGCTGATAGGATCTTTTATTTATAACATTATAAATCTGCTTTAATATAGACTTTAAAAATTAATCTAAAGTAGACTGGATCCCTGTCCAAATAAAAAAGGGGGGGATTATCTCAAAATAAAATAGAAATATATAGATATATATATAATTTGCAGGGCTTTTCACATGAATCAAGTCATTGAAAATAAACAGTTAAATACATTACATGTCAGTGTCAGCATACATTATAAAAATGTCTGTGGTCCATTATTTTTTTAAGTTCTAACAATGCTACACAGAATTTATCAAGGAAATAACATTCTTGGGCAGCAAAACACTGTTTCTATGATACCAGTAACCATTTGTCATTTGAATCTGTGGGTTTCCCTGGCTCTGATCTTAGACCAAGAGGATTAGAAAGCTCCTTTTAGGAACCAAACAGCTCAACCTTCTCCTTTCTATGGTAACATAGCATATCCTTTCACTGTCTGATCTACAGGAAAAAAAACCTGCTTTTAATTAACCGTTAATTACTTGAATGCAGCCTGCATTATGTGGAAAAATGTGTTACTTTCATCTTAATTTAAAAGACAACATTTGAGGTTCCAACTGACAAGAAAATAAACTTTATAAATGCATTTATACCGTTATTCTCCTTCAGAGGATTAGAAAAGAGATTCATGGACTTGGATAACGTAGACTTTCCCCATGGTTCTTCAGGGCTTGGAATGATAAGAAAGGTGAAAGATGAGGAAGTGGGGGGTTCTCTCTGAAGCTTGGCACAAGGCAGAAAAAAACATTTTTAATTTGAGAGATTTTTGATTACTATAAGTAGCTATCTGAATATTGAAAAGTAAAATTCAGATGAGGTCTTACTGAGTGCTAATAAAATCTATTTGAAATTTAAGGTCTTTGTGCTTCATTTGCTATAAATACTTTAAAGGTATTTGAATTTGTGTACTAAATTAGATCAAATAGAAAATAGAAAAGATTTGTCACAGGTATAGAATGCATGACCAATAAAATCAAGTTCAGCTATAAGAAAGAATGTTTATAAATATGGGGGAGAGTTACCTCAATATTTTTATAATTTTATGTGCATTATTTTTCACATCTGAAAGCTGCCCAAGTATAGAAAAATACAGGACTTCAATAACAGTTACCAGCATGATTTGCTTTTATTACCTTTCTGTTCAAGATCCTTGTTTCCCCTTGTAGCATGTCAAATTGCCCCCAAAACCATATTATACAGCAGAGAAATGTTGTTCACACTTCACTGGCTATTGATTTACTTTATTTATTGGCACAAAATCAGCTTGAGATAAACATTTTGTCCCCCATTTCCACTATTGTAAGTGGTATACTTCATTGCAAGATAGGTAAATCCAAATGTGCAGGGTCACAATTCGACATGGCTTTCTAATCAATGTGTGAAAAATTATCTAATGAATAATGGGTTGCACATTTCCACAAACAAATTAACCAGGGTGAGACTGAAACTAATGATTATATTTATCTAATGTAATTTCACATCTGTTACTAGTGGTAGTAATTTTTTTCTCTTTCATCCATGGTGTCCTCAAAATTACAACTTAGCTTTTCAGATACAGTTATAGGACATCAGTTTAACTAGAAAATAGACAATTTTGTGGAATGTTTATTTTTTTCTTTGAATGCCAGTGGCCTTGAGCAATAAATATGATGCCATTTTATAAAATTTGGGAATCCAGATACTTCTTGATCATTACCTCTGTTGTATTTCTAAGTACTGCCTGTGGGCTTAATTTCATAGCCTATGGGTCAAATTCCATCATTTGGTCTCATAAAGAGCAAAATGACCACATTTTGCCACTGTAAGACCATCCCTAATTTTACCTATCCTTACAATGATAGAATATTTAATCCTGATTTAAAATGTAGAATTTTGTTAAAAAGTAGCGGCAGTTCCCAACTTAGGAAAAAAATTAAATTCTAAACATTTTCTTTAAACTTAAGACACCTAAGTCTACCAGGCAAGCCTACTCACCACTGGAATCCTATGTTAATGGGAAAGAGTGTGCACAATTTAAACCAAGAACACATGTGTTTCAGCCATGGCCTCCTACTCTCCTGCCACCTGCCAGGAAATTTGGGGAGTCTCCTACTTTAAGGTACTAACTACTGGCACCAATGGCTTGGGAAAGGGGCCGAAAAGGGGTGGAACATGAGGTCAAAATGTAATTTCACACGGTAAAGAAGTGAGGAGCACTAGGGCACAAGTCATCTGTGGTAGCACACACTAGTGATCTTTCTTGACTTGCTCCCTTATCCAGACAGACTACAGCCTACTTCTAAAACCACATCCTCTGATGTTAATAAAAAGCTCCAGTGATTTAATAAAAAGCTCCAACCTTTTACTTATTAGAAATTAGGCTCTGATAATCACAGGGACCTGTTAATTCCACCACCTAACTGAAGAGTTCTCTGATCAATTTTCACTTCTGCAGGGAACTCTTTGGTTAGGTTCACAATGCAGGGAAAATGAAGAACTGAAATACGTACTTCTTTTGATCTTTGGAAGGAAAACACAGCCCTTGAAAAGTCAACAGTTGTCAAAGTTTGAAGAGTTTTCAATCTTTCCTGGTCCTTTAAAAATTATTGAGGACCTCAAAGAGCTTTTGTGTATAGGTTATATCAATAGTTGTAGTATTAGAAATTAAAACTGAAAATTCTTTCAAATATTTATTTTAAAATAAAAATAAGCCCATTATATGTTAATATAAAGAACATTTTGTTTAAAATAATTGTATTACTCCTCCTCTCAAAAAACTTAGTGAGGAGACTGTCTTAATGGAAGATAGCTGGATTCTTATGAGACTGCCTTTACTTTGTCATATGTTGTTTTGACCGAAGTATATAAAGAAAATCTGTCCCCACACAAATATGTAGTTGGAAAAGAGGTTATTTTAACAGTCATTTTGGATAATTGTGAATATTCTGCTTTGATAACAAACCAAACATGCCATATTTCTTAAAGGTTAGTTGTAATACAAAATCTGAACCTGTATCAATGAAATTTTCATACTTTCTTATATTAAATATATTGGTTTATCTTGCACTTTGAATGAATCTTCTAACCATGCATGATTTTATACCACTGTGTATTGGTTATTTGGAAAATATTAGTTCACTGACTTATGTAGATCTTTTCAATGTTGACACATTACAGTATATATTTATTAATAGTTAATATTTTAAAATCATATTAATATGACCACCAGTCTTTTCAGAACAGTCTTTAAATATTGGAACACTGTTCAAGCTCACAAGTTTTTTCAAATTTCTAATTTTTACTTGAGAGCTCAAATTTTAGCACTGGCAATAAACACTGCTAGTTGTTTTCCTTGAACTTTCCTTGAAAGATCACTTTGTTCACTTTTGAAAAAGTGTCTGCCAAATATTCAACTTTGAATAACCATAGTTTGTCAGTTATTCCCTCAAGTAAAAGTAGTATGCCACGAAAAAGCAGCTGGGTTAGCTCACAACTCAATCACACAAGTGCTTTCCTTTAGGGACTGTCATACTTTGGTGTGCAGGCAAAAGTATATTGTGCATGTTTCCCTTTCATCACGCAGAATATCAAAAAGATATTTTCTTAAGAGCTGAGATTAAATTAATTTTTTTATTGTTTCACCAAAAATGTTCTTAAGTGAAACTTTTCTC
>VBSM01002608.1:22282671-22315171 GCA_008086735.1 Cheirogaleus medius
AAAAAAAAAGAATAAAAAAGGGTCTTTCGCGTTTGGTGCTGAAAAGAACAGAAAATACTAGTGTAAGAGAATGATGTATAGCTATTTGTGGAGGGTAGCACACAGAAGGCTTTAAGGATACTATGCTTTAGGGGCTATATTAAAGTCACGATCTGACAGCATTTTGGAATAGCTTCTGTTTATTCAACAAATAACTGTCAAGGGTCTAAAATGGCACTGGAAGGTGAAAGGTAATATAGAAAGGAGCAAGACAAGTCATCAAGGAACTTGGAATTTGGTGGTTGTGTTCACTTACTCTTCTGTAACATCCTCTTGTGGGTCATGGCATTCTTCCTCATGCTTCCACATATAACCCAAGTGATGTCTTCTACATGGCCTGTTCCTAAAGAAAATTTAAGGCTCCTCTACCAGAATATACTACTGAACTTTCATAAGGTTCCCTGAGCTTGACCATAAATGAATTAATATTACTGATCTATGTACTCAAACCTCACCAATATCCTCAAATCACTCTTGAGAATCATAATAATGGCCCTTGGTATACTTGAGCCCAGGAGTTCAAGGCTGCAGAAAGCTATGATCATGCCACTGCACTTAGCCTGAGTGACAGAGTAAGACAAGGAAGGAAGGAGGAAGGAGGGAATATTGATACATGCCACAATGTGGATGATGAACCTAAAACCTACATGCTAAGTCAGAGAAGCCAAACTCAAGAGCTGGAAGTTCATAAGGATGGCCATTCTCATATCAGATAAAATTGACTTTAAGTTAATAATAGTAAAGAAAGACAAAGATGGTCGTTATATAACGGTAATGGGGCAATTCAACAAGAAGACATAACAATCCTAAAAATTTATGCACCTAACTCAGGAGCCCCCAGATTCATAAAGCAAAGCCTACTAGATCTAAGCAAAGAAATTTTTATTTTGTCAAGGCATATCACCTGAAATGAACCCCAAACTAAAGTGGGTCTGAAAGTTGGACATCATTTTATTTCAGCTACTGGGAATCAGTCAGTTGCTTTTGACTTTCTAGAGGGAAAATGGTACGATGCTATATAATATGTTCTAAAAATCCTCATTAGAAAAAGTTGCAAGATGTCAATAAAGCAAAGAAGCTATGCATAATATTATTTTTTATTTCAGCATATTACAGGGGTACAAACGTTTAGATTACGTATGTTTCCTTTGCCCCACTCAAGTCAAAGGTTCAAGGGTGTCCATCCCCCAGACGGTGTGCACTGCACTCATTAGGTGTGTATATACATACCCATCTCCGCCCCCATCTGCCCAACACCCAATGAATGTTATTACTATATGTGCATAATATTAATTTTTAAATTTTCTTTTTATAAATGAAACATTTAGATTGCACATTTAGGAGTGTGGAGAAAAGCAGCCTGAAGGCACATTGTATTAATATAAAGCCTTCACTACAGTGTGACTAAAGGTTTGGCACTTACACATCTAGGAGGAGAATTCTGCTTTTTCAATATGAAGCTACTTCTTTAAATGTAGCTAAACCCTCATTTAAAGTTCACTGTCCAGTGGCTCATCTCTCCTTGCCTCTGATGTCTCTCTCAGAGACTTAGAGTGGAAATAGAGCAAAAAGAATCCCTCCTCAGCTTCTTTTCCTATTCATAAACTCAAGGCTGAATATTATTTTTTATTTTTCTTTATTGATACATGACATTTGTACATATTTATGGGGTATATGTAATATTTTGTTATATGCATAAAATGTGTAATGATCAAGTCAGGGTATTTAGGATATCCATCACCTCAAGTATTTATCATTTCTATTGTGCTAGAAACATACAATACGTGTTAACTATAGTCACCCTGCTCTGCTATTGAACATTTAAACTTATTCTAATTGCACGTTTGTACCCATTAACCAACTTCTCTTCATCCACCCCCAACCCCACACTCTTCCCATCTTCTGGTATATATCATTCCTCTTATCCATGAGATAAACTTTTTTAGCTCCCACATATGAGAACATATGATATTTGTCTTTCTGCACCTGGAGTATTTCATTTTGACCTCCAGTTCTATGTATATTACTATATACTATGTCTATGTATATTACTATATACTATATCTATGTATATTACTGAAAATGACATGATTCCATTCTTTTTTTATGGCCAAATAGGATTCCATTGTGTATATATACCACATTTTCTTTATCCATTTGTCCACTGATAGACATTTAGGTTGATTCCTTATCCTTGTTATTGTGAATAGTGCTGCAGTAAACATGGGAGTGCAGGTATTCCTTTGATATACTAATTTCTTTTCCTTTGGATAAATGCCTAGTAGTGGGTTTGCTGGATCTTAAGGTAGTTCTAGTTTTTTGAGAAATCACCATACTGTTTTCCATAGTGGCTATACAAATTTATATTCCCACCAACAGCATTAAGAGTTCTCTTTTTTCTGCATCCTTGCCAGCATCTGTCATTTTTTGTTTTTTTAATAATAGCCATTCTTACTTGGATAAGATGATATCTCATTGTGGTTTTAATTTGCATTTCCCTGACAATTAGTGACTTTGAGCATTTTTTCATATTCCTCTAAAAATTGAGATTAAACTAGATGCTATGTATGACTCTTCCAAATATGATATTCTAAGATAAGTTTGGTTTAAACATGTTTAAAGAATCTCAGGATAATAAAGGGGGAAAACATTCCCTGTGGATTTTTCTAATGATGTAAATTTCTTTAGTAATATAAACATACATGAGAAAAATATATAAAAATAACTTTAATTATATGTTTATTTTTAAGTGGCATATACTGGATTTTTAAATATTTTTATTGGTTTTGTATGCAAAGTTTTCAAATAATTGCCTGTATTTAGATTCTCCAATTTCACTAATACCATTCTTGCTTAAATGCATTCCAATCAGGCTTTTGCCCATATGAAACTACTTTTTAAAAAAAATTATGCATAAAATTTATCACCTTATCCATTTTTAAGTATACAGTTCAATGGCAGCCGTCCACAGAACTCTTCTCTCTTACAAAACTGAAACTCAACATCCATTAAACAATAATATCCCATTCTCCCCACTCCCAACCCCAGCAACCACCATTCTACTTTCTGTCTCTATGAATTTGACTATTCTAGATACCTCACTTGTAGTGAAATCATACAGAATTTGTCCTTTTGTGACTGGCTTATTTCAGTCAGCAAAATATCCTCAAAGTTCATCTATGTTGTAGCATGTGTCTGAATTTCCTTCTTTTTTAAGGCCAAATGATATTCCATTGTATGTACATACCACATTTTGTTTATTCATTCATCCATTGTTGGACACTTGGGTTGCTTCCTCCTTTTGGCTATTGTGAATAATGCTGCTATGAACGTGGGTATACAAATATCTCTTCAAGGTCCTCCTTTCAATTCTTTTGAATTCCTTTCAATTCTTCCCATAAGTGGAATTACTGGATCAAATGGTAATTCTATTTTTAATTTTTAGAGGAACCACCATACTGTTTCCCATAGTGGCTGCACTATTTCACCTTCCCTTCAACAGTGCACAAGGGTTCCAATTTCTCCACATCCCTGCCAACACTGGTTAATTTCTATTTTTTTCATAGCAGCCATTCTAATGGGGGGGAGGTAGTGTATCTTACTGTGGTTTTGATTTGCATTTCCCTAATGATTAGTGTTTCCTATGGTTTTTTTCAAAAGAATATATAAGCCAATACAAAAAAACTCCTATTGGTCAAAGATGAGATACTTTGAACATTAGGAATAATAAATGAAAACGATTAAAGTACATTGAATATGTAAACTCCCTGAGTTCATAATGACACTAAAAAGTGAAACATCTCATTAAACACCAATGGAAATAACTAGGGCACTGAAAAATGGTAGTTAAAAGACAAAAATTAAGTATTTATCCTGCCTTTTCTGTACAAAATTTATTTTAGCATAAGCAAATAGCCTTAGTTGATGAAGAAACATTCTTTACCAGAGAATTTCCACTACAAAATGAGTAAGGAATAATAGAAGTAGGAAATCACTATTTTGCAAAGCCTAGTAAAATAATTGCTTCAGGCAACATACATAAATGGATGAAATCATTAGTAATAAAATGTTGATCGAGAATTGCTACAATGGAGATCAACCACTGCATCCCTGAAAGTAGTACGAGCAAACATTACATGCCTCCTGATACAACACAATATGAAGCATATACAGCACTACCTATGAAATATTCGTACTCAAAAACATCGGACCTAATTCTGATTAAGCCTCTAGAGCTGTACTAATACAGTAGCCACTGCCACATGTAGCTAAATTTAAAAAGTAAAATTAAAAATTCAGTTTCTTCATCACCATAGCCACATTTCAAGTGCTCAAAAGCCACATATAGTCATGAGACAGTGCAGACACAGAACATTTCCACCATTGCAGAAGTTCTGTTGAATAGTTGTAGCTAAATTCTATTTATAAGTAATACGGAGGAAGAAAGGATGAAGGAACAAGCTAAATGACACCAGAAAGCAGCAAACAAATAAGTCCAGAACACAGGGCCTTCAACAGAACATTAAGTAAATGGCAGCAGGGCAAGGGGAGGAAGGAGGAAGCTACTCTAGATTTTAAAAGACTTAATGTATGAAATGTCCAGGAAAGGAAAACTTATGCAAATATAATAAAAAGCAGATGAGTGGGAGCGGAAGGTGGGAGCAGGGATTGACTACAAATGGGCTGGAGGGAATTTTGAAGAGTAATGGTAATGTTCTAAAACTGAACTGTGATGATGGTTGCTCAAGTCTACAAGTTTACTAAATATTATTGAATTATTAAAAAAAAAGTCATGCTACAACTATAATATATGGACCTTGTTTGGATTCTAACAACTCTAAAGACATTTTTGTGATAGTCAAAGAAATTTGATTATGCATTAGATAATACTTTTAAAATATTTATTGTATTGGGTATAATTGGCATACTTGTTCATATTTTTAGATATGTTTATTGAAATGCGTGTAATGTCTGAGATATGTTTCAATATACTACAACAGAGTAAAAAGATGGAAAAAAGAATGAACGAAAGAAATGGGATAAAATCTTGATAATTATTGAGTCTGGTTGATAGACGGAAGTTGATTATACTAGTTTCTCTACATTTGTACATGCTCGAAATTTTTTATAATAAAAAAACAGCTACTATGGTTAATGCCATAAATCAAGGCAATAATGAGTTTGTGCGATTCCTCAATATTGCTAGCAACTAAGATACCAGGTAATTATTCTAAGTAAATTCAGTTTTTAAAATTATTATAAGTCTCCCAAGTGAAAGCTAATTTCTTACCTTTAAGGCACTTCAAAAAATGATACAAACTCACTCTGTCTTTGGTTTTTTGGGCACAGTTAGGGTGGGAGAGGAGGTGTTTATATATAGACACACGTTTTTCTCCTACTAGCTCAATTTAGCCTCTGCTCATTACATACTTTACACTGCACAGGTCATGAAATGAATCCATCAGCATTCTCAGTAACCATCCTATGATAAACATGCCTGGCACCAGTGCAATGTATTCAAGCCCTTTCAACAGCTTTTTCTTTGTGTACATCTGCAGGCTTTCTATGCACATCTGCATACAGAATCCATAACCATGCTCTGCATTATAATTAACATTGCAGCACATCTGACCAGGTCCACAGGGTTTTGATGTATAACTGGTTTTGAGATCTGCAGGGAACTGAGGATGCCCTGGGGAGAAAGTAAGGCTAATTTCAGATCAGGCACTAGACGAGCTATAAGTGGCGAGACAGTTGTTTTCCTGAAACAGCTATGAGATTGCTGGAAGAAAATCTTGGTGTGCACATGTGTGTATTACACGCATACACATTTACTTCAAATCACAGTTGCTCTCCTCTTGCACTCCACACTACATCCCTCATATGCCCACTCCAAATGGCCAAGGCATAGCCCAAACATTTACGTCCAGATGCATTTTAAAATTTTATATAAAAAGGCTTCTTTGGTTGCCACTGACAGAAAATCATTGAAACGTGGCTCCGAGTAGTGGTATACAGCAAGCACAGGAGTATTAGACCTGGATTGCACATCCCTCTTGTTCTACAGGCTTGGTAGTTAAGAACTTCTTCCTTGGCACCTTGTTCCCATTAATTTTTTTTTTAACCTTAAAATCTAGATAGAAATCTCATGGCTAGGTATGTTCCTACTTGCACGTATTTCTTCAAAGGCCCTCAGGGACACTCACTGTCGGCTTACATCGTTCTATTCCACAGCTGAAGCACAGAATGAAGTCCCATGAATTTCAGCAAGAAGCAGAACAACTTGATTCTACATTTCCCTGGCCTAGAATGCCATGAGTCAGCACTGTCCAATAAAACTTTCTGCAATGCTACCCAATAGGGTAGCCACTAGCTAGCCACATGTCAGTTTTGAGCACTTAAAATGTGCTTATTGTAATTGAGGCACTGAACTTTAAATTTTAAGACTTGGTGTGTGCTAGTCACCTTCCTTATTTTTACACATAGCACTAGGTCCACTATCCTTCCAGAGTAATTCAACAGGAATTTTACAAACTTAAGTTAAATTTAAATAGCCACATGTGTGGCTACCACATTGGAAAGGGTAGCAGTAAGTGAAAGATTTGCATTTGTTGTGTTTTGACTCCAGAGACTTGTTATACACAAAAGATTCTTTAAAACAATTCTCTCTCTCTCTCTCTCTCACATTGACACACTCACACAGAGATACGTTAAACCTTAATAGTGCTTGACTCTGAGCAAGTAGCTATGGAATAGACATTCAAACATATTTTGAATGAACAAATATGTGTTTATGTTTAAGAATTTTAATAAACAGGTAACATTTTATAAACAGAAAAAGCTATAATCAAATACTATAGTCATTAAAATTATGCATATGAAGACATAAACCAATATGGAAAATGTACAGAAGCAAAATACAAAATGCCATCTATGTTTTTGGTCACAAATATTAAAAACTTAGATAGGTACATGTATAAAGATTGGAAGTGAACATAACCAATGAAAATAATCAAATGGAGTAATGGGTTATAAACGATTTTCATTCATATTGAACTACATTAACATTTGTATATAAATAAGATTTTAGAAAAAATAAAATAAAGTTGAAGAACAATTTGATCTAAAGGAATGAAGAAGGAACAGCCCCATAAAACTTGAATGCTGGGAGTATAGGATAACTATTCTCCATAAGCAGTAACCTGAGAGGGCTGAGATATGGAGGCTGAAAGAATTCAAGTTGTGTGCTGTAGGGGGAGATATAACTAGAATTGAGAAATCCATGACCAAGAAAAGAGGGGGAATAAGAAATTCTCATTATTAAATGAAAATAGAAGAGCTGGGTGGGGGAGCGATTTAATATTCAGTCAGTAAAAGACAAGATTGTTCAAGGCTATTGGCTGAGAGGACAGAAAGGTGCAGCCTTGCTTTCCTGGTGCGACTCGTTCCTGGGATTAGCATCAATTATACTTAATTCACCTGGACAGTTTAAGCAATTGAAACAGTGGTTCTCAAACTTCAAAATGAAATTCATAAACCCCATTCCCAGAGAGTGAGAAATACTGATCTAAAATAACTTGCTTTAAATGTCTGGGATAGGGAAAAAAGGTACAGCCACTTTGATGCTCCTTACGGATAAAATCTCTTTTTAAAATAAAGATGACTAATCAAGTTTTTTATGACTTGGGGAGCCTTAGCACCTCTCAGTCTAGCCCCTTGTCTTTTCACAAATATTAGGAAAGGAAGGGGAACAGAAAAGCTGTTTTTAAATATGTGAGGATCTGTCAAGTAATAAAGGATGTAGACTTGTTTTGTAGGACATAAAGGATAAGCCAGAAGGCAGATGGTTTCAGTTTAAGAATATTTTAAAAGAAATGGAATCCTTTAGCGTGAATGTCCTGTTCTTGGAGATGTCTACGTTATGCTAAATGACTATTTGGTCTACAATTTCCATGAATAATTTAACCAGCAAAATAAGATTCGGTGACCAGTAACCTCCCTTTCCACCTTGATACATCCTACCTAAGATCTAGTAGAATTCACTACTGTTACTAAAGAGGACTCAAAGTTCATTTGAAAGTATTTTATATATCATTGATTCAATGCCTTGTTGTAGTTAGATAAGCAGCTCACATCAATATGATGTTTACTTTTACGTGGCAAATCATTTGATTCCTCTCTCATTTTTCTGGTACTTAAAATCAAAGTCAAGGCGGGGCATGGTGGCTCATGCCTGTAATCCTAGCACTCTGGGAGGCCCAGGCGGGCAGATCGATCAAAGTCAGGAGTTCGAAACCAGCCTGAGCAAGAGGGAGACCCCCCCCCCATCTCTACTAAAAATAGAAAGAAATTAATTGGACAGCTAAAAATATATAGAAAAAATTAGCCAGGCATGGTGGCTCGTGCCTGTAGTCCCAGCTACCTGGGAGGCTGAGGCAGTAGGATCGCTTAAGCCCAGGAGTTTGAGGTTGCTGTGAGCTAAGCTGATGCCACGGCACTCTAGCCCGGGCAACAAAGTGAGACTCTGTCTCAAAAAATAAAATAAAATAAAAGTCAATGTTGGATTTCTCTCACATCACTTTAGTATCGTTTATTCAACAAGTATTTTTTGTCATCTAGTAAGTGTCAGGTATCGTGTATTAAGACAAGAAAATAGCTAGGCTAATCATCAATACACACAAATTAAGAGACAGAAGTCCTGAATCTGATTCACCCCAAACTCAGGTTTCATTGTCTTGTCTACCCCTATGCTCCAGGGCAGACTTTCCTGTATTACCCTCCATGAAGCCCCCATTTTCCCTCATCTCTCTTACCTGAGGGGTGCTTGAGCAACATGTCCAGCTGCTGCCTCTCCCCAGCTCCGACCTCAGCTCCAGGTGTCTCCCATGCAGCAGGAATCTGGGGCGAGGAGAGTGAGGACTGCCTGCCTAGAGGGAACAACCGAATTACTCTAGGGAAGGAGGAAGGAAACTCAGATCAGGATATTACCCAGTAAGAACGGACTCTCAGAACTTGAAAGCAGAAGAACAGAGACAGGGAAGGAAAAGAGGTGTGGTTTTTAAAGGGGAGGGGTAGGGTTGGAGGAAGACCACTGGAAAGCCAGGAGACAGATGGAGGTGACTCTGGAGCCCTGGGCTTCATGTAGGAGAAGTCAACAATGCCAAAAGTGCCTCTATATACTTAGCAGCTTTGAGGCAATCAATCCTTAGGGACGTCTGTAAAGTCCAATTACTCTAGGAAAGCTGACGTTTGAAGATGGGACACTACAAGAGGGAGAAAATTACTATCGGTACTTTTTTCTTTTCCAAAATATGTCCAACAAGCAAGAGTACATATAATATACAGTTCACAGAACAATAAAACAAAGATCTGTGTTCCCACTGCCCAAATAAATAATTTTCTTCACTCCTTTTTCTCTAGCTCCTTGAGTGTCCCAAACAACTAAAGCAGATTCATTTCAGGTGTGGTATAATTGCCTTAAACAAAATGACCCTGTGCAAACTCTAGCCCCAACATCACCCTTGCTTGCCTCCTAATGCTTAAAAGTTCTTTCAATAGAATAAGATTAAAAAATGGTCTTTCTAACTAAAATTAAAGAGTTTAAAACGGATAGTTAGCATATTGCTATAAAGATTTACTCTATTCAGTCAAAATGTAAATGATCCCAAAATGCAAACAATTCCTTTTGTAATAGGGCAAAAGGATTAGAAAAATAAGGTCCTATAACCCTGAAAATGTTAGGCTCAGAAGAAAGCTGAAGGTTCCCCAAAATTTTCACATACTTCGCCAGTTTCCCCTGGACTTGAACAATTAGACTTCATGCATACAGAAAGAGAGGTGATGAACAGAGATACTTCCTGGCCTGTGGACTTCCACTCACCTTAGCAGCCAGTAGGCTTCCCATTCTTTTCGTTTTCCCATGTGGTCACAAACACTTGGCATTGCCTTGGCGACGGAATAAATATGCGAGCACTGCCCCACTCTAGCTTCTAAGTAGTTGGCCAATTGCCGCCCTAACTTTACACAAGGAACTGGTACTATTTGAATCTAATTAATCCAACCAAAATTTACTAAGTGCTTCCTATGTGAATATATGTCTAGGTTATCTATTTTCTCCCTACTTTCTCCTTTTCCGTTAGATCCACTTTAGTAGGTGATGATACCTGTGCCCAAAGTAACCCCTACCAGAACCGTAAGGTCCTCCTTGGAGAAAATTCTCGTCATCACTCTTCACAGCTGAAACGTCTCATGGCATACAACCAGTTCTCAGAGAAGCCACTAGGTTTAAATGAAAATGAAGCTCTTAAGCCTTCCAACAGGGAAATCTAAGATAGCTGGTTTCCTGGCAAGTGTGTGCTCCTCCCCCTATTGTGGGAAACAATTCAGTCACTAGAGTTTCTAAGAGTGGCATATTAACTCTTCCAAGATACCAGGGCATCGTTTACTAAATTACTTTTTTGAAGATGTTACATGGTACCCCAGTTCTTTGGAAAAGATAATTAGCCTCCCATAGGTGACGAGTTTACTCCAAGTAAGCACTGTGCTCATCATAGGATGAGGATAGTCTCTTTTTGTGGGAATGAAAACATTATCTTGCTTGTTGTCAGGAGTGATTTGTTTATTTTTCACCTTAATAATCATGGAAACTCTTTAATATATATTTTTAATTGGTAACTACCTCCCCTAGATATAACAGATAATAGCAAGTGCACTAAGCTGGGAGATTTAACACCAACACATATGACCTAAATTCAACTTAATAAATATCTATTGAGCACTTACTATGTGCTAGAGTCTATGCTAGATATTGGGGAATTGCTACAATTTATACTTGTAGGGAATATCAATGATATGATAACACTATATCAGATTGTGAATGGCTATTAAAGAGACTCTGGCACTTTGACTACAGCCCACCATACCTTGCCCTGGTCCCTAGAAATCTGAACTTGGTTAATGGCTCCACATTTAAAAGGATAGTGGAGAATTTAGTAATGATACATGTAAACACACAAAACATGGTTTATAGATCTGAAAACAAGACCCACAAGGAAAGGTCAAAAGAATTCCAACAAAGTGGAGAATAAAATCCTAAAGGATGACCTTGCTATCCCTTAAGCCCCAGTTCCTCCAAGAAGCCTTGCCCAGGAATTCTGTCCCCAATGATCTCCTGATTCTTTGAGTTCCCATTGCATTTATGATGTGGATCAGAGTACTTAACCCTTGATCAATCTAATAAAAACTGCTTTGTATCATTTTCTTTTTAAAATATATTTGTCTTTTCTCCTCAACTCTATGGTAAGCTCCTTGAAGAGCTTGGATAACATATATTTTTCTCTGGTATCCCCAACTACATGACTTACCAACAAGCACCAAAAAATAGCTGTTGACTTATAAGTATGAAGAAATGTTAAATGAGGAATCTAAGGGTGTTTATCACAAAGAAAATAAGATTATGGCAGAGTTGTTTTCTATTCGCTGTTTATCCATGTGCTCCAACCCATTTGCAGTTAGGGGGAGCCATGTACTTAGCTGTTACTTATTAGACCATGAGCAGAAATTTCTGGGCCCAAGCAATAAGAGCCAATATCCAACCTTCCAGTTCTCTTCTTCCCACAAAGACCATGGAAATGCCATAACAGGGTGGTTACATCACAAAATGAAAACAGCTTGTATCACTGAGTCACCACGTGAAGGGGAGCTGTCCTGGAGAGTCCCTTCACTCACAGTGGAACTTGTGTGAGCAAGAAATAAACCTGGGTTGTGTTAAGCCAGAGATAGCAGGTTTATCTGGTATTATGGCATAGCCTAGTGTTACATGGACTGATAGTAATAAAAGAAGACTAAAAAGAAAAATCATTTCAGCAGTAAGAGATGTGAGAGAAAGTCTTCAATGAGGCAAGACTATGGAAAGAAGAAGTGGGAGGCAGACTAGGTGCAGTGAAAGGAAGGACTTCTGGCAGTTAGGCCAATAAAAGAGATCTGTCTTGTACTCAACCACAGTCTGCAAGTCCACTCGGTGAGAAATGAAAAAAGGGTAACTGTGATCAGGAAATTTGAACTAGACAATTTCAAAGATCCTTATAAATGCTAAGATTTTTATGAGCTTTGATTGACAACAGACTGCTAATATGTGAAGGACAGAAAAAGGTGAAACAGCTCATGCTAAGTTGTGACTATGTTAATATTATACTGAAGCAACATTAAAGATCCCCCTATAAAATCTTGCAGGAACAGATAAGAAACAAGCCGGGCTCGGTGTCCCATGCCTGTAATCCCAGCACTCTGGGAGGCCAAGGTGGGAGGATCACTTGAGGTTAGGAGTTCAAGACCAGCTTGAGCAAGAGCAAGACCCTGTCTCTACAAAAAATAGAAAAATTAGCCAGGCATTGTGGTGTGTGCCTGTAGTTTGAGCCCAGGAGTTTGAGGTTGCAGGGAACTGTGATGACACCACTGCACTCTACCTGGGGTGGCAGAGAGAGACTCTGTCAAAAAAAGAAAGAAAGAAAGAAAAAGAAAAAAAAAAGAAAGAAAGATAGATCTGAAGCAGTAGGAACCCAAGGATCCTCTCCCCCGTGGACACAGGCCACAGGCAAATCTTTCCCTCACCATCTACAATGCCTCCCCTTTCAAAGTACTTCCAGAGCTCTTTCAAGTTTCTTGCCACCTCAACCCAGAGCTCATGTCACAAGGAGACAAATTCATTGAAGACTTCTCACATGATTAGTGCCTTCACAGCAGCACACTTAAACTATCTTGAATTAACCTCTAGAGATGGGGTGAGGTTCAGGAGGAAAGTAGTGTTTTTAGCATTTTGAAACCATCTTTTCTTTCAATGCAGCTATCATGTCCCATCAAAGCATCTCGATTTAAATTACAAGGGTGGATTGTTAAACTTCTAAGTAAAGGAAGAGATTTTGTTTTCTTCCCTGAAAATCTTGTGAGAATAAAAACAATGTCAACATATCACATACACACTGGTATGAATGATCTGAAGAGCTGACTTAAAGAATGATCTCTGCCACTTACTAAGTATGTGACCTTTGGCAAGTTACTTAGCCTCTATGAGTCTCCATTTCTTCATATATAAAATAGAGATTATAAGATCTACTTCATAATGCTGCCATGGTTTAATGAGATCATGTGCTTTCCAAACTGAAAAAGGGGATTCAAATGTAAGGCACTGGAGGGAAAGTAACAAAATAAACCCCCTCTGAAAATGTTATTTCTGAAATCAGTGTGGGAGTACCTAATAGATATACTAAGCATGTGATAATTAATAAAGCAAGGGCAGCAAAAAGAGAGACCAGGCCAGGTGTGGTGGCTCATGCCTGTAATCCCAGCACTTCGGGAGGCCAAGGTAGGAGGATTGTTTGAGGCCAGGAGTTTGAGACCAGCTTGGGTAACATAGCAAGACCCCCATCTCTATAAAAAATTTAAAAAATTAACCAGGCAAGCGTGGTGGCACAGGCCTGTAGTCTGAGCTACTCAGGAGGCTGAGGCAGGAGGATTGCTTGAGCCCAAGATTTTGATATTGCAGTAAGCTATGGTCATGTCACTGTACTCCAGCCTGGGCAACAAAGAGAGACCCTGTTTCTAAAACAAGAGAGAGAGAGAGCAACACCAGTTCAGCTTCACAGAACTCAGAATTCTGCAATTAGAAAATCTAGAAAGAACTTATTTTAATTTCAGTATATTTGTTTTATGTTTTACAATTTAATATTCCTTTATTTTTAATTTCATATGAATTACATATAATCTTTTCCATGTTAAGGGCTTCTACAGTTCTTAATCTGACCTTGCTTGTGTTTATCTTAAATAGCTTCAATAAAGACTGTGAGCAAAAGCATTTGAAGCCCTGTGACATTTCAATGAAAAATATAAAGAACATATACTATATATGTCATGTGGGTTAATTATATATCCTAAAACTTGTGGATTACTTCAACATAGAATGGAAAGGGATTGTGGCAGCATGAGCAACTGCAACAAGTGTGTATCCAATATGGCTCCAAATATGGAAATGTATATATATATGGGATATTTGATCATGTGGATAGAAGATGCTGCTTAACTGCACAAACAACAAATTATGCCTGCTTAAAGACTGATT
This sequence comes from Cheirogaleus medius, assembly GCA_008086735.1. NCBI lineage: Eukaryota > Metazoa > Chordata > Mammalia > Primates > Cheirogaleidae > Cheirogaleus > Cheirogaleus medius. The sequence continues at coordinate 22,296,824 of VBSM01002608.1, forward strand.
ATGACATCATCAAAATCAAAAGAGGGCCTTGTGTGGAGCTCATACCTGAAATACCTTAATAGCATTTTCTAGTAAGTCTTATAAATCCACGTTTGTTTTGATAGAGCATGCATGGGGAAAAGCCAGAGGCATTGTTCTGTTTCTCTCTGTAATGACCACATGCTAAATAGGCCATGGTGCCTATACTGCAAGCTCTGTACTGATGAGAGTTAGTGGAGAGCCAGGCAGGGGGTGCCCCCCTTTGTCGCTGCTTTCATTTTTAAAATGAGTCGTGATTTCTGCATGGGATACAAAGATGGGTTTACAGCTATTAGCCGTCATATTAATAATTTAGAAAATACATGCCCAATCACTTGTGTTCTTTCAATTCCCTATGAACACAGCTGCAACCCACATTAGAAGTGAGGGTGAATGGATATTTTTCAGATGAGATATTTGGGCTGAATTATTAGGGTAGCCTGTACTACAAAATTACTAATAAACATTGCTTCTGGCTCAATTTAGCCTGAACTCAGTGAACCTAGCCAATGGTGACAAATCAAAAACTCCGAAATGCCCAGTGAATGAATCTAACTAATCAAGGAACCCTGTAGGAAGTAGATGCCAGGATTAATGAGCCAGCAGTTTCACCATGCCATGCTGTTATTTCTTCACATAAATGCCCTCAGATGAGATTATCTTTATGTCATGAAAAGGAGAAAAGGAAGGTTACATTCTTTCAACTGACAGGTTAACTACTGCCATTACTAGAATACACATTTCTGTGGGTTATGTTTTTTTTCTTTATCCTAAAAATTAAAATGTGAGGTTCACAATACACATTAAAAACACATTTTCATTTTTAGGAAAAGCAGTCATTGAGGACATCAAACATAAATTGGCCCAAAGTCAGAATTTCCTCTGTGTACCTAGATTCACATCTACCTTGCTTTACCCAAATTGCTCTGCATTCTATTTTGTATTCAATATCTAACAGCATCTTCAGCAGGTTGCATTCCTACATCACATTTCTTCCGCCATCAACAAAAGGTAGTCTAAGTGAAACATCATTACTATGCTATCACTTGTATGCCATGTATGATATTTAGTACCAAAATTGAGGAAAAAATAAAAATAAAAAGGATGAATATGTATATTAAAATAAATCAATCATATAGTTACATCATTATGGATTGAGTTTTTCTAGCTAGCATGTGGTGACAGTATTGAATGCCAAACAGGCTACTCAGCAAAAAGTACAATTATTAGAGACAGGACATCTAGCATGCTGTGTTTACTTACCTTGTGTTCTGATATTATTCATCATTATTGTCTTTAATCCCTTATTAAATTTAATTAGTTATTATAACTTTAACAGTTTTGAGTCAGAATTGCTGTTCATAACGAGTACAAAAATAATATGAAGCATTATTATTCGGTTGCTAATTTTGTTTTTTTCCCCTCAAAAAGCAGAAATCTTTCAGGCTGGTGATTGAGATCTTCATTCTCTGACAGTTTGCTAAACTGTCAACCTTAACAATTTAGGCCAGCTTGCCTTCCCTTATCCTAATGGCATACATGACATTAAAATGTTCTGGATTCTTAATACAAAAATCTATCGCCATAGAAACAAATATTATTCCAGAGTCAGGTCAAGTGAAAAACTCTGTATACTTTCATTATAATATTGATAAATAACCATTATATTATGAAATATAAGTATCTTTGAAAGCATCTATCACTTTAGTTGATTTGCAACTTCTCATCAGTGTTCTGAGTTGTCCCATTTTTTTCAAATGAAAGATCCCATTTCCCTTGCCTTTGAGAAATACAATTTTTAAAGATTCCATTTAGCATCCTTTATTGCATTCCTACATCATAAATTTATGTTTTATAGCAGCATAAAAAAGCTGTAAAATTAGCATCCTTGTAAACAACCTTCCATGCTCACTGGTGAAGCAATCTGTGATTTGTACTGATCTCTTAAATGTGATTTGAGATTACAGTATCCACGATTTCAAATTTTTTTTAAAAAGCACTAACATAAGATAAGGGAGAATATGATGAAATGTAAAAACAAGGAAAAGTATTTTTCATCTACTAATATTTTAGAAATGTGGTGGTTGTGCTCCTGAATTCTAGGAGGAGTTCTAAAGTACAGAAATGTTCAATGTTCCATTTTTATATGGAATTCCAAATTAGCATGTTTTTCTCACCTTTAGTATTTTAATGTTGTATCAAAAAATACTCTTCAGAAAATGTAGAACTGAAATATTCTGTGAACCCACGCACCAATTCACCTCTAATTAAAATTCCTAGGGTAATGTAAACATATGGTTTTCTTTATCATAGAAAATCATGCCTTTTTGTTCTCACTTTTAAGGCGATTCCATTGTATTCTCTTAGTTGAGTAGATTACAACAGTTCCTAAAATTCACATGTAGCCCAGAGGTAGGAACTGTATGATAGCAAAGGGTGTTTTGGGGGTTTACACTTAGTGGCAACCAAATGAGAAATCTTCCTAGGGGAAAAGGGGTGCCCCCACAATGCCTATAATGACCATTAAATTTCAAACCACAAGATTGATTTTGGTTAGTCTTCCAAAGGAAGCCTGTGATATCGATTTGCCTCAAAGTTAAAAACACAGTGGCAACATTCCTCCTCAGACTACCCAAGAAACAGCAATTTTTACTACTCCTTTGGGGAAGTCCCCTGAGCACGTGGCTAAATTCGAGGTTAGCTCGCACCGAGTACGGAAGGAAAGAAAACCAGATATCGCGGCTGGGGAAGCTGTGACAGGCGCTAGTAGTCCTGGACACGCCTCTTCTTCGGAAGTACCCTTAGCCCCCATTTGGGAGGTCCCGGTTATCTGAAGCTGAGCGTGAAGACGTCTGGGGACATGAAGAGGCGCGGTCGCCTCTTTGGGGAGGCCCCAATGAGGCCTAGGCCCGGAGGAGGCAAGAGCCGCGGCCTGTCGTGTCCACCGCGACCGTGGGGCCTGGTTACGTAGCGGGCGGCGCGGGAGGGCAGAGCTCCGCGCTCTGCAGGCCTAGGGTGCGAGCTGCGGCGCCCTCCCGCTCCGTTGTGCCGGGAGACTGGTCACCAGAGCAGCTCATCAGCTCTCACGCCCTGCATTCCGCGCCGGCAGCTGCGCCCCGAGCCCCACGTCGGGCTCGGAAGCCTGGGGTGGCCCGGAAGCCCCGCGAGGCTCTCAGCTCGCGTGGGGCGCTCTTGGCCAGGCCTGGGCAAGCAGCCTCGCGGTGGAGACCTCGCCCAGCCGCCCTGAAACTGCACCCAAGCCTGCTGAAGGGCGAAGGGCCCACGCGTCCTAAACGCCCGACCCCGCCAAGCTGTACCGATATGGGAATCCCCAAGACCAGCCCTCTTCCCCTGTCCCCATGAGCCTCCTCAAAGTCACACCAAAACCCATCATTCTCCGTATCACATACTGAAAATGATTTTATTTTATTCATTTACATTTAACTTGATATAAACTTGTCCGGAAAAGTCAAATAATATGCTTTATATTAGCTCAAACATTTATTAAGAAAACCAAATTCCATAAATAAGCACAGACAATAAGTTAAAACATATCACAAATTGACCAGTATGTAACAAGAATGCTTTATCTACACAAAACATCCTATTTCACATGTTTGTTCATTCTTAGAAAGCGCTTCTGTTCTCTGGGTTTGGATTTGACCAGCACATGCAGAAAGAGCTGATTGCGTTTCTCTGTACAAAGTTGCAGGGTTGTAGATGTCCGAGTGCACCCAACGGCGGCCGGCAGGTGGCCGAGGGGCACGAGGGACGACAGGACGACCACAAAACAACCAAGGGCACAGAGCAGCAAGAAGAGAGAAATGGAAAAGGAAGCAAACAAACCCCAGTCCTGAAGGATCCAGAAAAGAGATGTGGCTTTTGCTTTTACAAAAGGAAAACTTGCTTACATGTTTATTTTATTCTTCCTTATAAAGACTTATCAAAATGGGTAAGATCGCCTCGTCTTCATCACATGACTGCTTTAGTCTAGTCCAGCCACCCAATCCACTGGCATGTTCCTCCTGAGAAGCCTTCCCTTCTATATTCTCACACAGTTGTGCTTAAGAAAATAAAAATAAGATAAAAGCGTTCTTTTGCGAGCCAATAGAGGGCTGCATGGATGTGACTGGGTGGACGGGGCAAAGGCAGGGTGGTGGGAGAGGAAAGAAAGAGAGGAGCTCAGAGAAAGAATACAAGGATAAATCAAATTATATCAGTTGGGCCCTCAGATGAGGCGGTTGGTAGCAGATGCTTGTCCTCCTTTAAGACAAAAATCCCTAACATTGTGCTGTCCCTTGAACACGTCCGTGTGTGAGCTAGGTGCACTGCGTGTGTGCGCGCGCGCGTGTAGTGTCTGAGTGAGCGAGAGTGCGAGTGTCTGTGTTTCTGCCCACAAACCAGTCCATTGGTGTCTGATTTCAGATCCTGAGTCGACTCCCTGGTACGTAAAATGGCGGGAAGGATGCTTTTTGGCGGGCGCGGGAGGCGGGGCGTGAAGTGTGGGGGAAGAAGGGACCGGAGAGGAGGCGGCGGGCGAGGGGCCGGAGGCGTAGCGTCTAAGGTGTGGGTGGGAGCGCCGCCAGTGGGAAGGCCGGGAGGAGGGAGCGAGCACGGCTAGTGCGAGCCGGGAGGCCGGGGGTAGCGGGGAGGGCGAGGTGACGCGCTGGAGACCCGGGCGAGGGAGGAGCTGGGAGGGAAGGGAAGAGGGGCTTTGGGGTGGCGGGGGACCGTGGGCGAGCGAAATCAGGCGGAGGGGAGGCCTCGCAGGCTGGGGCTTGGGGAGAGCCCGAGCGAGTGGAGAGAGGCGAGGACAAAACGAGACGGGGCGGAGGCCGGGGCGGGACAGGGCAGGGCGCCGGGCCGTGGCCGGGGCCGGGAGCCGGGGCCGGGCGCGCGCCGGAAGGGCTTCGGGGCGGCCCCGGGGGCGGCGCTGGGGGCGGAGCGGGCTGGGGCGCGGCTGCATTAAGTGAAGCTCATGGAGACTGTGTGCTCTAGCGCCTTGCGGCGGAGGGAGGCGATGCTCGTGCCCCGCCACACGTCGCTGCTGTCCGGGGAGCTGCAGAGCTGGGGCGAGCCGGAGACGTTGCTGGGGCCGGGGAGGGAGGCGGGCACCATGCCGGGGAAGGCGGGCTGGTAGAGGTGCGACTGCAGCCCGGCGCCGTTGGAGCCCGCCAGGCTGTTGGACAGGCCCATGGAGTTGGGCGGCGGCCCGGCAGCCAGGCTGCACTGGGACAGCGACTGCGCCATGGCCTGCTGCCTGCCCAGCGCCGGCGGCAGCGGCAGCTGTGACACGCCCGGCATGGCGGCCGCCGCCCAGCGGGTGTCGTTGGCGTGGAAAGAGCACAGGCTGTCGCCCATGGCGGCGGCGGCAGCGGCGGCGGCTGACGGGAACTGAGGCAGGCCTGGCGTGGGCAGCAGCGTGCCGGGCGCGCGGAACACGTTGGTCGTCTTCTTGCGCTTCTTCCATTTAGCGCGCCGGTTCTGGAACCAGACCTGGAGCGGGCGGGCGGGAGACAGACAAGGCGCCATTAGCTAGCCCAGCGGCCAGGAGGGGCGGGGGCATGAGCCCCAGAAAGCCGCGTCAGATACAGCCACTCTGCCCCAGGCCGAACAAGAGCCGTCTGCCCGACACGCCCCACACCCAGCCAGAGACCCTGGTTCTCCACCAGCTCGTGACAGCTGGCGCCTCCTGCACCCACCGCGCGCGGATTCCCGCGCTCCTGAGTGATCATGCCCCGGAGCGTTTACGTACAGTGCAAATATGCCACCGTGTGCAGTGTTCACCACGCCCCTGAACATTCTGTTCACTGCACAGATGCACAGGTCTGCAGGCAGGCATGTGTCAAGGCTCGACCCACAGGTGCACAAATGAAGATAAACATGTGTACCCATGTGGCTTAATGGCGCGCCTTATAACACTGATGGGGTATAGAATTTTCAGAAACGCTGGAAATTTGGAAATTGATGACGGGCCGTGGATGACATAGTCAGTTTCAAAATCGAAAGACAAAGGAAAGTCCCTAACGCCACGGTTGACAGAGCGGAGAGGTTAATACAGTGATCCATGTGGGAAAGTGAGCGCCACTGAGCTACAGTGTTGTTTGGGTTGCCACTGTGACTTCTGATTCCTCCTATAGCGCTTAGTGCTACTGCCACAAGTCGCCGCGCCTCATTCCCAAACCACCAGAAGGGCACCTTTGTCTGGGCTATACCTGTGTGTCCAGAGGTACACAGGTGCTGGAACCTGCTGCCAGAGCTCTGAGCCCCAGAGCTTTCAAGACTTTTTTTCAGGAACTTACTAAGGATCCCAAGTAATAAGGCTTCCAATTCCCTCAAGTCGCCCCGTTTCATGTGTAAACTAACGGCAAATTTTCTGACCAATATGAGTTAAAGGAAGTCAAGTTTAGAACTCACACTATATATGAACAAAACGTAATTTTGCTTAGACAAACCCAGGTGTCTTTTTCATGTTAGATGAAAATACTCCAAATGAAAATAACCCTCCTACTCTCTTTCTTAACAATGGCCCAAGAATTTCAGGCCCTAGGAGACAAATTTGCCTAGGAGTGTCAAATTCACTATCACAGAGTGCTGCCTGAAAGATATCAAGTAAGCTACCAGACCAAGATAACTTCCCATCTCCCCCTATTTGAATTTTACCTTAAAAAAAAACCAAACCAATAATTTGCCAGCCTGCCTACTTGGCAGACTTGCAGTTTAAAATCTAGTCAACTGGAGATTTACTGTGCCTAAAGATAAATGATGTGGGACACAGCTCAGGTACTGATTGAGTTTCCTCTCAGAATTTGGCCAACGCAATTTGACCACCATATTTGTGGCCAAAAAGGTTATTCATCCCTTAATCTAATCTATTAAGTGTTTACTCTGCAAGCTAAAGGGTATACCTGCCCTTGTTCTCAGTAAACCAGCCATGCACAGCGGTGTGTTCACACCTGTGTGAGCAAAGACACACTCTACGCTTACCAATGTGAACAGCATTGCAATCTAGAATTTTCGCCCAGCTTTGGGCCGGCCCTGGCCTTCCCACCATACTGCACCATCGCCCACAACTGTATCTTTCTCTGGTTTCTACCCCATTTCCCAGATTGCTATCTACCCCAGTGTTGGCGATTGGTAACTGTGTCGTGTCCCTTTCCAGCTGCAGCCCTTAGCGGGTGGCACCGCGGATTAATGAGGCAGCAGGGCCCTTGATGGTGGACGGGATCAATGCTACGGGATTGAGCTGTTAGCTGCCTTCTGCGGAAAGCAACTCTCAAGGAAAAGAAGGCACAGTGAGGAGACATGCGGCGACAAGTCGCTTTGCAGCACCTACCCAGCGCTCAATTGGGGGGAGGTAGACGGGCTTGTGTCTGTGTCCAAACGGTTTGCACACTTTACACGCTGCGCTCGGATATATTTCGAAAGGTATCTTATAAAGTCAAGACCAGTTCCTAACACCCTTCAAGTGGCAGTGAATACTGAAATGTTTGGTTGTTTGCAGGAGGGAGTTGTGCTGGGAGGGGAGTAGAGAGAGAAGCAGAAAAAGGAAAAAGGGGGTGGGGAGGACGATGCCCAGTAGAATTTCAATAGAAAACACTACTGCCAGAAAGGTTTCTGAATCCAGGAGCTGCTCAGGCACAGGTGGAAAAGAACAGCTGTTATAGAACTAAATATTATAGGAATAATCGAAAAATCGTGCTCAATTATGTTTGAGGGTTAGTAGTCAAATGATGGCTACAAATTTTTTTATGTTTCATGGCTTACTAGGATTGGGGGGGAAAATCTGCATGGGGTCTGAGCACCTACTTTCCAAGCTATGACGCATATGTTTTTAAAATGTGAATGTTTCCACTTGAAAACTAGAGCATGACGGATTAAAATGCAGGCAAAACCTAAGGGAGATTTTCAGAATGCACAGATGACAACTCCAGGAAATATATTAGCCGAAGCCACAGGCCAACTTTGTACTCAGTTTGAAATGCGACTCTTCTCAGAAAATGCTTAATACAACAGTGAGAATCTAATGGAGGTTGGAATCTAAAAATCCACTTTCATGATATCTGCTGTTACAGTAATATAGACATACTGTAAATGTATTTTAAAATATATAGCCCGTTTAATTCCCCAGCTATAAATGGTTCAGAAATAGAGAAAGCGGGGGGAGAAAGAGAGAATATTACTTTTTTCCCCCTCAAAGCAAAGGCTTTATGAAGATCTCATTGGAATCCAGCAAGTGATTAATGTGAAGATTTGGGAGGAAATCTGGGGAGCTGTATTAAAGCCTAGATCTCAGGTTCATTTCGATCAGCCAGCCGTGAACTCTGGGCCGAATTCATTACACTTTAATAGTGCTGGGAGAGGAAGAAAATGCAATTTCTCATTCCATTAGAAAACTAGAAAATACTCTCAGCTTGTCCCCCTATTAAGATGTGGCAGGTGACAGGGCCATTCTGGGGGACACGGTCAATGGAATTACAGCACATTATTTTTGTTCATATAAAATATTGAAAGGCAAGCCTGACTGTGCAGAAGTTATTTCACTGATTTGGTTTTTATGTAAATAAAATATTGAAAGTTAATTAATCCGTGCTAGAGACTAATGATTATGCTTATTATATTGCATTTGATCGCGTAATTTGCATGATTCTCGCATTGCTGCTTAATAAGCCATTCCAGGTTATAAATAATTCTGAAATTGGTTTCTAATAATGGCATGCTATAAAAGGAATGGTTTTATTACACTAGCCAGAAAAGGGGCGCGATATCAGACATGGAATTGGCCTCCATATGAGTAGAGGTGCTTTAAAAAAATACTTAAAAGTATGCTGTATATGCTGTATGATAGAGATAAAAAATAAGTATATTGGATAATTTAGTCTAGAATAAAAAAGCATCTTTAAAAACATACAACTGCAATGAACTAAATATTTAGGTAATTTTTAATCAGTGCAGTGGCCCACATACTGGAAAGAATGTGTGGCAATCTGTTAACTATAAAGAAAACTATGAAGTACTCATCATATAAGAACATAAACCAATTACTATTTAATTTGAATTTGGTCAAGGAGCAATGGTACAGTGAATTGTGAAGTAAATACATTTTCCATAAATTATTTTTGCATTACATTACATCATGTTAATCATTTTGAAAAGTTAATTAGGAAGGTTATGTTGATCTGATTACTTTTTAAACTATGGAACATTATTTTTAAAAATATTGAAATTGCTATTCTATTAAATTGTTTCTATCAGCAGACTCAAGCTATTATCTTTGGTTGAACATTATGCTAGAACAATTAAAGTACTTTGTCTCTTTCTTCTTGCATATTCTTTTGTGTACTTTTTGAAAATAACTATTTCTACTATGTTTATATTTTATTTCATTTGCAACTTTTTCTATTAAAAGAATCACTGTCATTAACCTTTGGAAGACCTAATAAAGTTTAATAGACCTCGTTTTCTTTTTTCATAAAATCAGTAGTCCAATTATATTTTATTTGTGATTCTAAGTTCTATTTTAATGTAGACTAATTACCAATATGTCTAGGTTAAGACACAGCATTTTACTCGTTAAAACAAAAATTAATAGGTAATATTTCTCTTGAATGACAAAAAGCAAATTTATAAATTTTGAACCTACAAGATTGAACCTACAAGCAAGTAGTATCATTAGCTCTGGTGGAAATATTGAAATTACATATTTTGGTAGAGGTTTGAACTCAACTTCAGATTTTTTTAAAAAGCGAAAAGTAAAAATCTTAAAGGGCATTAATAATATTATCTGTACAATGCAATTAACACTTTCGGTGTGTGATTTTAGAGGCCCAATTGCTCAGGTCTTTCAGAGTTCACTAACAAAACCATCCAGACTTATACTGAATAAAAATGTTAATCATTATGTTATAACCTCAATATTACTTTATTAATTTTACCATTTAAAGTCCCTGATGACACTCATTTACTGACTATTAGAACAGAAGCATGCACTATTTTTCCAGTTTAGACTATCTTTAGAATGCCGACTGGAGACAGCAATATTCAACACTGTGCCTATGGACATCCTCATCGCTTACTTCTTAGATCAGATGTAAAGTAACTCAGATCTTTAAAGTTAATTTATATATGTGTGTGTGTGTGTGTGTGTAGTGCTGGTTTAACAGATTAGTCAGATTGACACCCAGGATATTGGACAGAAAATACCAAACGTTCAAGATAGCGAAAGATGATTTTCAGCACCCTGGATAGTTCAAGACTAAGTACACATCTTGGAATTTCACCTCCAGGCACCTGTCTGTAAAATCTTTGATATGTTGTTTTCATTCTTTTAAAACACACACAAAAAATCTGGGGTCCATTAGGTTTATATTTTTATTCCCCAATTTTAAAAAAAGTTATAAGTGTGATTTTCTAGGTTATATACATATAATTTACAACTTGGAGAGTGGTTGGAGAAGAATAAGGTGTCAACAATAATTTCGTCTACTACCTGTCAACCTTTCCTGTCCTAAATATTGGTTCTTCAGATCGGATACCTACAACAGAAAGCCTTCTCCCCGCCCCCCCCAACCTCTCCCACTTTCCTTAGGGGAATCTAAAACCAAAACAGAACAGGGTTCACAGGCTGTAGGGAATCTGGCCAGCCACCCCAAGCGCACTGGTAGACCACCAAAGTTCAAGCCCCTTGCAAACATCAAAGCTAGGGATATTCTGTCTGAGAGCGGCAGGAGGGTAATACTTAAGATAAAGCCGCACCATGAAACCTGGGTGTAGCTTTAAAAAAAAAAGGCTCTCGTAATGCCTTATTTGCTCCTTTCTCTTGTTTTCTGTATAATGGTTGCATTCCCCCATTTACCCAGACGCTTAACACAAACTCATTAGGAGGGTAATGAAATACTTGTCAATAACGCTAGCTGGAGTCGAGGCGCGCGCTCGGCTTAGCCGCCTGGGAGATGCGGAGGTTGCCCTCTCTGGAAGAAGGAGACCAGCCCCGGAGCCCAATGGCGCCGGGCTTCGCTTTTGAGGAGTCTCTTCGGAGATGTAGCTATACAGGCCAGAGACACGGGCCTTGCGTGTTCACTGGGGGGTGGTGATCCGGGCCAGTTTCCGGGCAGAGGAGATAACTCGACCCAGGAACACATAGGCAGCCGGAATGCAGCCCAGGATCCCGACAGGGAAAGGGAAGACCCGGCTCCCTTTGCTTAAATCCTCCCGCTCCCTCTTTGCTTTCTGTCCCGGCGCCCAAGCCCAGCGTACCTGCACTCGGGACTCTGTCAGCCCGATACGCAGCGCCAGCTCCTCGCGCATAAAGATGTCGGGGTAGTGAGTCTTGGCGAAGCTCCTCTCCAACTCGTTAAGCTGTGCTGGGGTGAAGCGCGTCCGGTGGCGCTTCTGCTTCTGCTGGCCCTGCTGCTGGCCGGCTTGGCTGGGGTTCGGGCCGCCCTGGGGGCCGGGCTGCTTGTCCGGATCTTTGGCGCTCACCGCCAGCGAGGCCGGAGTAGAGCCCACCGTGGTGATGTCCTCCCCGGGCAGCAGAGTGGCTCCCTCCACTGGGTCGGAGTTGGGCGCCAGGTCCCCCGGATGGCCCCCGGGGTCGGAGCCCCCCACGCCCAGCCTACACTTCACCGCCTCCCGGTGGCCCAGAAGCTCGGCGGCATCTTTCATACCTGAGGAGGCAAGGGGATCGTGGTCACTACTTTCCCCGCGACGCCAGGAGGGACTGTCTTCCCCGAGCCGTATTCCTTCAGCCCCATCCTCAGCTCCCTCTGCGCCCACGCTCGGCCCTAGGGGAGAAACTCCGGGGGTGCTCAACTGGGTTCCCCAGGACTTGGACCGCCGGGCTGGAATAACATCTCCCGGCCCTGTCCCCTCTCCGCAGCCGGCTCCGCAGTAAACAGCGCACACTTTCGTCTCTCCCACAATAAAGCGCTCCCAGTCCCGGCAATAAAACATGCCTCCGAATCCCTCTCATAAACCAAACCCCAGTACCCCAGGAAACCTAGGGCAAATCTTTGGACCCGAGGGGTTAGGGGGGGTAGAAAAAAGAAAGAAAATCGAACGATTATTCGATTTCTTCGGTTGCTGCCCCACCTGCACTTAGGCAGCCTGACGCACTCTACCTTCGGCCCTCAGCCGATCCCCTCTCACTTTCGGAAGATGAATAAGTCTCCAAGCTTTCCACCCCCCGAAATCAACCCAAATCAGCTCCGCCTCCCCCTCGAATCAGAGAAAGTGTTTGGAAAATGGAGTCACATCCATCACCAAAGATTCCCAAACCGGAAACCCAGAGCCCAGCAACCCGGAGAGCATTAAGGAAACTCGAGTCAACTCTACGTTAAAACAGTGAATCAAACTTTAGAGAATTCAACTTTTCTTTCCGGAGAAATGAAAGGAGCTTCCTCCTAGCCATTGGCAACGCCGAGTCCCTTGCAGAAGGCGGGGATGCCTGTGAGGTGGAATTCGGCGTTTCTCCTTCTCAACCAGCACACTTAGCAAATCCCCCTCGATGGCAGCGGCTTCTCTTTCATGCCAGATTTTTAACAAATTCGACCATACTTAGACAAGGAGGAGGGGGAAAGGTAGTGGGGAGAGAGAAAGAGGGGAAAAAAGAAGGAAGAAATCCCAAATCAAAGCAAACAGGACAGAAAGAGAGAGAGAGTGAAACACCTCCAAACAAATTGTCGTGGGGTAGATCGCCTTTCAACAAAAAAAATAATAAGAGGGAGGGGGGAGAGAAAAATAAGAAAAACAAAAAGTAACAACATTCCCCAACTCCTTTTTTGGATCTACATATTCCATAGATTTTTTTTTAAAGACGATGTTAAATCAAATTAAACTTTAATGCAGCACAATTACTTTTAAAGAAATTAGTCCATTTAGGGCGCATTAAGGTAAAATAAGGAACAAATTGACAATTTCCTGCCCCCGGCTTCTCCTGCCTGCCCGGGCGAGAGACGCGCACTCACCTAGCCTGGCGTCCAGGAGGTCGGCGTGAGACAGCATCGCGCACCGCTCCAGGGCGAAAGCTGTTCCCCCCCAAATTTTAGCGGCTTTAAGTTATTTAAAATAGATATAAGCTATAAGCTATACGATATAGATATATATAGATCACCTAAATGAAAGAAAATTCGGTTTGTGGTTAAAAAGGGGGCTTCTTGCATTATAATGTCCTTTAGAGAGACGGGGAGGTGCTTAACAGTTGAATGAACCCGTGAGCAGCTCGGCGAGGGGACCAATCAGGAGGGCAGCCTGCAAATGTCAGCGCCCGGAGAGTCCCCCACTCCGCCCGCCCGCCCGCGCCCGCCGGGAGGAGGCGGCGGCGGCAGCCCTGGCAGCTCCAGCCCCGAGCAGCAGCTAAAGCTGCGGCGGCCGCCTCGGCCTCACCCTGAGCTCTGGGCCCGGCTCCCGTTAGTTCTTTCCTGCGATTTTTGCCGGGCACCCGCTTCCTTCCCCATGTCCTGCTCTGCTCGTTTCAAAGGCGCAGCTCTGTGTCTCTGAGCTAGGATTTTCCTGGGGCAGGGACGGAGCAGGAGCCAGAGCAGGGGCCAGGGCAGGGCATGACCCCCGCGTGACCCGAGAGTCGCCCCCACCCGCGCGCTCTGGGTGACACTGCCCTGCTGCTGGTACCGGCCTGCCAGCCCAGGGCACGAGGAGGGCACACCGCGGCCTCTAGATGGTGCCTAGACTTTGCCGCCGCTCAGCAGGCCTGCGCTTGCGGTCCAGGCGCCCTGGGTGGGCCCCGGGGCCTACAGAGGCCCGACCCCGCCGCTGGCCTAGAGCGCAAGGAGGAGTTGGCTTCCCCGGCACCGTCTGCGTCTGCTGTCTGCTTTGGGGGGCCGCGTGCACTGTGGGTTCGAGCGCTCTGCACCCTTCCCGCAGGGCTCCCTCCTGGCTCCCGCTCCTTTGCCCGGACCACGCTTGCTCGCATCCTGGCCCCCAACCCGCTCTTTTGGTCAAAGTTTCTAAGTTCAGCTCAGCTCCCAACTCCACTTAAGGCTGTAAATAAAGTTAAATGCTCTTTATTTTCCTCTTGAATATGTTAAACTACTTGAACAATTTAAAGTGCTTTGCACAAGTGAAGCGAACCATTTCTAATGTTCTGATTTTTCAGAGCCAGCCAACAACAAAGTTTAGATTAGTAATATATTTCTAACCAGAGTAATTTTCAAGATCATTAGGCATTTATGTAATTAGTGCCAAATCTATAAGCTTTTATTACGATTATTAGAGTAAAATCAGTATAAATTTGTACTAATTTACTACTGTTTAGACTTGGCTGTCAAGCCTAGAGGTTCTTATTGTAAATGATAACTGAGGAAATTAAGTGCAAAATTCTGTACCATTTCTGATCTGCTCCTAAACAATCCGTTTCAATTGTATTTGTAGCAGAACATAATGCCCTTTTAAAGTTATTTGACTTGTATTTTTATTTGCAACACAAGAAAAATGCCCTCTACTCAGACACAATGAAAACTGATATTTACTACTCCCAACTTGATTAACATTGATTTTTAATTCGAGAGTGATGCAATTAAGATTATTCATTTAGTGCAAATAAAGCTTCCACAAAAGGGTGGCCCTATGAAGTCTGTTTTAAATAATACCGAGCAAATGGCTTTTTTTGTTCGCCGTCCAATTGACTTACACAAAACATTGGAAATGCTGCCTGAGAGCAGATGCGAGAGGAATTGTGTGTGTGTGTGTGTGTGTGTGCGTGCGCGCGCGCGCGCGAGCGAGTGTCCTCAGCTGTGTGTGACAGGGACTGAGCAAGGAGACAAAGGAGGCGGCAAAGCGAGGTCTGGGGCAGTTTTGTTTCCTCCTTTCCTCCTGCAGCCGCTTCGCCTCCTCCCGTGCACACACACGTGCGCGCGCGCACACATGCACACACACGTGTGAATGCTGAGTATTGGTTCGTCTGCCGCGGAGACCGCTTCCCCGGAAGCTCCGGGCCTGGTTGGGCTTCGGCGGCCGCCCCAGGTCCTACCAACGCGGCCTATGTGGGGCCGGGGCGCCGGGGCCGCAGTTCCAGGCTTGGCGGAGCCCTGGAGGCTGCGGCGTGTCTGGGAGCCGTTAGGGCGTCAGTCAAGCGCCCGCCGGGTGCCCTTTCGAGAAAGGGTTTGCCTGGGAGGAGAATTCCGAGACCTAAAGCAAACAGAGTCCCTCCAATAAAAGCTGCCTTTTCCCCCAAACAAAACCCCAATTTCTAGAAGCTAGAGCGCGGGGCGCGCGCAGCAGGAGCAGGCCGGCCAGCAGCCCGGGCCGGGCGGCGAGCGCTCAGGACGTGGCTCGGGAGTGCGCACCTGCCTGCGCACGTCCAGGGACTCGCAGGGGGGTTCTGCCCAGCTGGGTGGGGCTTGCGGGGTATCCAGACCGGAACGCAGGGGCAGAGGTGTGCAGAGGTGGCTGAGGAAGAGACTGGGAGGCCTGGCAGCGGCACCCTGCTCCCCCAAACACGCAGGTCCGTTAGGCCCGCACTGCCGTGGCTCCACACCCCGCCTGCAGGGAGGGCGAAGCGGCCGCGACCCAGGAAGAGAAGGGCGTGGGGCCGCGAGGCTACACGTGTGTGCACACAAGCGCTAGTGTCCCCGTCCCACAGTCGCCCCGGGAACAGCGCCGGCTGTGCAGCGTCCTCCCACACGCACTCGCTCGTATATTCTGTTTTGTTGTATCTTTCAGGTCGATAAATAAATGTGTAATAGTTAATGTGAAGACACATCAGAGTAATAACAATGGGACGAAATCAAAGGATTATCCATCTCTGTTAGTAACCGCTGAATAACAATGTTGCGGCGTGACTGATAGCCCGCTTCATTTTATGACTTTTCTATTGGTCTTGATTTTTATAGCAGTATAAACAAACTAAATCATTTCTTCCAAGACTTCAGAGCATAAGCATCTCAGAGAGTGGGGGAAAGGGAGAAAGGAAAGGGAGAAAAAAAAAAAGAAAGGAAATGTGAGCGTGGGAGGGGTGACCAGGCGGTGTGGGGGCGTCGAGGTGGGGAGGGCGCAGGCTGGAGCCCGAGCCGGGAGCCCGGAGCGGCAGCCAGCAGGCGTGGCGAGGAACACGACAATAGCCTGGATGTAAAATGCTCACCCCCGCGCCCCGTTCCCTCTCGGCAGCTCGTTTTGGCCAATGTCTGAATCCACCTGGGCTGCGCCTGAGATGTATTTACCAGAGTTTTATTCCCCGTCATCTTCCCACGTTCCTGGGGCAGCCGGGAAAGGGCCGGTCAGGCCCATTGCTGTTGATAATTTAAGGCATTTCCCACATGATCATGGGAACTGAAGTCCCTAACAAGGCGAGGCTTTAGCGCAATGGCCCCCAAATCTTCGGAATGACAAGAATGTCTTCAGAAATCACTTCAAAGCAAAGTAAAAGGATTTTCTATGACGGATCCAGTGATTTTTCCTCAATAAATAGGTTTTAGATTGTTACACACACGTAGAAGTGGAACAAAGGGAACTACCAGAAAATATATTGGTTGCCCCTAATAAAATTTATTTAGACAGTTTACTTCTCATAAAAAATAGAGATTGAATTTTGTACAAGAGCCTGCCAAGGGGCGATGCACAGGGAAATCATTTTTTTCTTTCTCCTTTTCCCCCTTCTCCTTTTTAACGAAGCACAAAGAGCGTTTACAGGCCAGGGAACCCGCTCCTGGCTCCCGCCACCCCGCGCGCCCAGACTGAGCCAGAGAACTCTGTAGCTTTGAGAGAAGTAGGCTCTCAGGGAGATTTTTTTTTAAGTTAAATCTTGAGGACTGATTATGTAAATTACAAGCACAACAACTACAAAATTGGTGTCGTTACTCCCGCTTTGCAGTTCCGTTCCAGAGCAAGACTTAGTTAGAAATGTTGTGTGGCTAGATTAGGAGGTAGGATGGGGTGGGGGCAGCTAGGGCCTTAAAGATGGATTTGTACTGATTAGGTTTGTAATTCTGATTTTCTCTATTAGTTGTATTTTCATGTTCATTGTGAATCCTTTGTAGAGACAGAATAAAAATATAGACCGGGAAGAATTGGGTAGTGTGCCCAGAGCCCCAATTGCTTTTTCCACTTACAGAAACCTCGAGTGTTTATTAAATGTAACTTTCGGCTGCTTGGGTTGTTTGTAAACTGCTCTCTTTTCTTTGCAGACAGTGGGCTGAAATATGGCGCGTTATTATTCACATTCCTGCTATTAGATGCTGAATTGTAACATTGTTCCCTTTAATGAGGAGCGCCTCCCTCAATAATTAACGATCTCACATTTTCCTATTTTCTTGCCTGATGAAAAGAATCAATTTTAATTCGTGGTAAATTACAGCCATGCTTTTGGGTATTATTTGCTTACAGAAAACAAATCAAGTGACTTGAACACTCCTGTTTACTTTTCCAGATATGCAATAACCCAAACGCAACGGCTAATCAGATCGTGCTCCTTAGGTCTACCTTAGAACAGGAAAAAGAATAAAAGGTAGGGGACAAAAATACCGGAGGAAAATAAGGAAACTCTCAAGTCCACTGTGCTTGGAACAATGGTGACGACTTTTCCTGCACATCCTGCTCCAGGCGCCAGAACCGACGCTCTCCCAGCCCCCACTCTTACCGCCCCACCCCCATCCTGGCCAGGGGTCGGTGTTCCACATCTGGCCACCCTAGAGTTCGAGGCTACTTAATGTATGGCTTATTGGGGGGAGTCAATTTGGGGGTGGGGTGACTGAAAGGAAGGAGGTCTGGGAAGAGGACCGCCAAGTCTCGCGAAGGGGTGTCGGGCGCTTCCACACTTCTCTGCGTAAAAGAACTCTCTCTTGAGGTTCCCAGAAAAAGAGACCACAGCCTAAGAGGCCTGAGCTGAGTGCCCCTACCCGGCCACTGCGACAGCGCCCTCGCCTCGCCTTGGGGAGGACATTCTCAGGGCAGAGTGAAGTGTCTTCAACCGCTAGCCAAACCCGCGCAGGCCCAGCCCAAAGGTGCATTTTCTGGGCCTCTTTGGGCCCAGAGCGCTCTTAGCCAGGGTTGTCCTGGTGGTGTCGCCCAGGGAGCCTGTGGCCGCAAAAATTCTGCCTCCAGGACCCAGGCTCTCGAGCCTCAAAGCTAAATGCCATGGGGTGCTCAGGACCCACACTCCAGGCATTTTTTTTTTTTTAAGCGCAGGGAGCAGGACTGCCTGTGCACAACACGTACTTGTGTGTGCGCTTGTGTGAGCCGTGCGTGTCCACTGCCTGCTCACCCACACGGCGGGGACATGCCAGGGGCTGCGGAGGAGTAGAATCTGCCCCGAAGAGTCTGATTTCCCACCTCTCCCAGAAGCCTTTGGCGATACACGAGCTGGACACATTTTTTTCTGCA
>VBSM01002608.1:22317671-22343163 GCA_008086735.1 Cheirogaleus medius
GTTATTCACAGAAAGTGACTAATGAGGCAGCTGACACACTTTTCCTTATTCATCCACCAAGTATTTACTGAACACCTACTATGTGCTAAACACTGTGTTGGGCACTGGGGAATGAGAGATGAACAGAGGGGACAAATCTTTACCCTAATGTCACCTGCAATCCAGCACTGAATTTTTCCATGGGTGGTGGACAGTGCCATCAGATATTTGCACCCTGTGGGAGGCAGAGATAATCCCAGAGTAGCTCAGTTTGTTTTAGTGCGCTTTTCTTCCCACCCAGAAACCTGGAATCTTGAGGAAGAAAGTAATTTGGTAAATTAACTTTCTTAGGTGTTAGGAATTAAAGTAATACCATGGAATAGTCCCATTTAAAAGAAGACTGCAAGGAGAGTCTTCTTGTCCATATCTGTCTAGTGGTAGTGAGAGGCTTGAGATGGGGGTTTGGGTTTCACTACTATCTAAATTACTGGTTCCCTAATTAATCTTACTAACTCTATGGAAAATCTTGCATATTTTTAAGCAACTTTTTTTTTTTTGTGGAATGTCACAGATCCCTTTAAGAATCTGATGAAAGCTAGGGACTGGCTCCCATTAAAATGCATATATTTGCAAACAACTTAAGGGGTTCAGGCCCCTCCTGAGCCCATCTATGGGCCCCAGGTTATGAAAGAGTGGTATCTGGGTGAACCTTTAATATTTATGATTGTGACCTTCAGAGAAGAAATAATGCAAATCTCCAGAGCCTTCCACCAGTAAGTCTGAATCTAGGGAAGACCTGGGTCAAGACTCAGAAAGAAATTGTCAAACCAATGAGTTCCAAGAAAACAACTGGTTAGAAGATGCATGAAGTCTAACAAATTTATAACAAATTCATAGCTTCCTTCTGACCCACACAGAGGTTGATATGAATCCAAACCTATGTTACATTTTTTCATGTTGCAGAGAATTGTCCAGAAATCTGCTTTATTGGTGGGCAGCTCTGGTCCCTAGATGTAGGCCCTGGGCAGCTGGCACTCTGGCTAGAGAGGGAGATCGGCCTCATACAACCGTGGGTCACAAATAAGCAGACCTTGCCCTGGGTGGAGGTGCAAGTGAATGTGATTAAAATTCATACACTGGGACCACAGAGAGTTAAGGGTGATTAAAAGTCTGTCTTAAGCCCACTAAAGCCCCCAAATCCAGAGCTTAAGCTAATTCTCTCATTTACTCCCCAAAGGCATTTTACACTTCAGGGCCTGAAAGCCTGTAGCTTAGCTGCCTTCTCCATGCTTCTATAATTTCTCCAGTTGCTGATATACGGAACCAGAGGAGGTTCTCTTCTGACTGCTTTAGAAAAAGAATTTACTCTCCCCACCCTTAATTTTTGAGAAGTCCCCAAGTGACCCATTAGGAATGATATTGACTTTTTTATATAAATTTTCCTGGCATAATTTTTTTTTTTTACTCCCCATGAGGCAGCTGCGGTAGAGAAGAGAATATGTGTTAGGATACACAGGCTGCTGTAACAGGGATCTCAAATTAGAGTGGCTTAGAACAGACAGCATTTTATTCCTCTCTCACATAACACACAAAAGCATTCCAAGGCTGATACAGCACCTCTAAAAGATCCAGAACCTAGCCTTCATTTTAAAAATTATTTTTAACTTTTTTTAAGAGACAGGGTTTCACCGTGTTGCCCAGGCTGGACTTGAACTCCTGGGCTCAAGTGATGCTCTCACCTCAGCTTCCTGAGTAGCTGGGATTACAGGTGCCTTGTGCACCTGGCCCCGACTTCTTTCCTGTTGCTCTGCCTTCTTTAACACTTGCCTTCCATCTTGTGGCCTAAGAAGGCTGCTCCAGCTCCTGCCTTCACCTTTGCATTTTAGGTAGCTGGAAAGGGAGATGAAGAGGAAGGCTCATTCCTTTTTTTTAAGGTCATGCCTCAAAAATGCTTCTATTGCTTTCTCTCCCAACGCATTGACCAGATTTAGTCACATTGCCATATCTACCTCAACAGAAATTGAGCAATATAGTCTCTACCTGAACTAGTTAAAACATAACAAAGGAGGTTCAGTAGCTTTCATTCTCTGGAAGGAACAGAACTGCTATCTTCAACATGGCCTTCACTTATGAGTTGGTCCCATCCACACTCTTCCTCAGTGTTTACTGAAAGATTGGTGTGTGGGGGCAGAAGGGGGGTGGGGAGCAGAGACCGGAAGCAGAGTAGCCAGGTAGGAGCCTAATGCAGTAATCCACGGGAGAAATGATGGTTGCTTGGACCAGAATGAGAGCAGTGGAGGAGGTGATAAGTGGTTGGCATCTAGAAGCATTTTTTTTTAGGAAGTCTATGATTTGCTTCTGAATGTGAGCTTTGAGAAAGAGGAGTGAAGGATAATGCCACTCATTGCTTACCTATTTATCCATTGGCTGATTTTTTTTTAAGAGATAGGGTCTTGCTATATTGTCAAGGCTGGTCTCAAACTCCTGGGCTCAAGGAATCCTCCTGCCTCAACCTCCTAAGTAGCTGGGACCGACTACAGTAGCATACCAGGGCACCCAGCTCCAAATTGTTATTGAGCACTGGCTGTGAGCCAAGCACTGGGCTGAGGCCTGTGGACACGATGGGGATGGTCATGCTTTTATAGTTGACAAAGAGAGCCAGCAGAGAAGTAAATACAAACATGATGTATATAATAGAAAGCAAGTACCAAACAAGTACCAGCAAGTCTTTGAGATAATATTGATAACTCAGAGGATATTCATTTAATCTAGAGTCCTGGGAAGTGGTGTCTAAGCTGAGATATGACAGGTGCATAGGAATTGGCCAGGAAATTGAGGTGAAATGGGGGCAGGAGGGGAAGAGCATTACTGTAAAGGAGTTCTCTCCAAGTCCTAATTCCTTTCATGGCCTCATGTTGTCTGCCTGGCTAGCACATGAAAGCCTGGACTATGAAGTCTAGAATCCTGGACTGGGTTCATGTTGCCTCTTTGAAGAGAAAATGCTTTTTGAAGTTTAATCCAAGTTAATTAAATTCAATAAACATTTGTAGGTTCTGGGCCAGGTTCCCAGCCCAAAGACAATAGCCCATGGTACCATTTAACCAAAGCAGATAATAAAATTTAGATCACTGAATTTTAGGAAGTGCAGAGCTGCTCTCTATGAGGTCAGACTGAAATACAAAGGATTTTAACATAGAAAGACATGCTGAGTGGTGATGTGATCAAAATCTATACAATTCAGCAAGGTGACAAGAGTATAAACATGAATTAGGAGACAACCTACAATCTTCATTTAAGACAAGTTTTAAAAAGTCCTTTATACAAGGAAAATTAAACTTGTGGAATTCATTCCCTCCAAGAAGTGGTAAAAGTACTATATTTGTTGGGATGAAGGTTCAGTGGCTGTAAAAGAGAAAACAACAGCAGAAAAAAAAAGTGGCTTCAATAAGATAGAAGTTTATTTCTCTCCCATTTAATAGTCCATATGTAAGAAACGTAGGACTGCTATGGTAAGTCTGTGGTATCAGAGACCCAGCCCTTCCGTCTTGCTATTCTTCGGCTAGTGTGTCCCCATTGTCCATGTCATCCATGGCTTGCCACCATGTTACATTCTAGCTAGCAGGAAGGGAAAAGTGGAAGAGTAACTTCCTTCCTTTAAAAGCACAACCCAAAAGTTGCACACAACACTTCTACTCAATCCCGTTGACTAGAAGTTGGTCAAATGATCACACCCAGCTACAAGGAAGGTTGGAAAATAGTCTTTATACTGGATAGGCATGTGGCTTATAACAACAGGGGGTTCTGTTACTGAGATATTACTGAGAGAGGGGAGAGAACACACACAAGGGTCCTCTAAGGGATTCCTTTTCTTACTCAGAACTTTCAAGGTTAGTGCTTGAAAGGAATTCTTTAGCGGGTAGGTAGACACCTGTGAATCACAAGTTTCACCTTCTTCTTTGGGTTCTTTCATTCTAGTTCCTGCGGGCACCCAGGTGCTGCTGTCTCCTTAAATATTCTGGCTGAAGCAAAGATTAAAATCTTTCCCTGGGTTCCCTTAGCCAAGACAGAACGGAGCTTTCAGAGAGTTTACTCTAGACAGACGGAAAGAGGACAAAGAAGAGGCTAAACACAGAAAGTACAAGAAACTTGTAAACTTTCCAGGTTACAAAGTCCAAGATATCACAGGACCCCTCTTGAGGTTGGGGTGAGCGTCAACCTGCTCAGTGTGGAGCACTCATAGAGGAAGTGCCACTTGAGTGACAGCTATTGCTGTTTGCCACTTACCACTTTCCCGCCCACTCGGGTACAAATCTCCCGTGTCCTTGCGGAGTAGCTGTGTCACTGACTGCAGTAGTTCTGGAAACAAGACGCTTGGCCCCTGGAGCCCTGTTCTAACTCAGAGTAGAGGTTTGGGGATATCCTCAGAGGGGAAAGTTCTAACCAGGCCTGATGCCAACAGCCCCAAAAGCAGCTCCCACAACAAGTCTGTAAGTGACCAAGCAGCAGAAGCACCCGGAAAGCTCTGAGGCGCTACTTGGCATGGGCGGCCGCTCCTGGGGGCAGGGAGGTACCAGGCTGCAGCCCTTTGAGATTCTCACAGCCCCGTTTTCAATTTGGGCCCTGTAGCTAAAGAGGTAAATTGAGAATATCGATCAGCTCATCAGCTCACGATTAAGATGTTCTTTTTCCCCTTCTGAAATCTGCCGTCGTGATGCGGTACTGGAAGGAAGGCCGGTCCCACACAGCCACCACACAGGCTCTCGAGCTGCTCCCAGCTTACCTTGTGGGCAGGTCGAGGTTGGGAAGTCTTGATTTTAATATTTCTGTTGTCATTCTTTCTCTGTCCACAGCCATCGATTGTTGACGCTTCGCCTGAAGGGATGGTGTGAGGCGGCAGAGAGGGACAAGAGCGTTGGCTGGGAAAGCTGTCCCTGGGACACTCGTGGATCTGGGCTGTCTTCCTGGGGAGCCACAGCTTCTGGAGAAAGGGAAGGGTGTTCCTCTCAGGAAAAGATTGGAGACTCAACTTTGGATGAAAAAGGAGGTGGTGGAGGAATAAAGCAGCAAGAGCGCCAAATTGTTTAGGCCACATCCTGGCAGAACAACATGAAGCAGCTGCCCCCTTGGTCTCCAGAATGTCAAGGCCAGGGGACAAAGCATGACATAACTGTAAATCCCATTGCTGTTAAGAATGAACATGCGTGCATGTGTACACACACACACACACACACACACACTCTCCATTCACCCTGGCCTGTAAGCACAGCTCCATCTGACCCCCGGCTATCCCTCTACCCACTACCTCTGCTTGGTGGACTACACATCTGCCACCTTGGCCTCTTGAAAATTCATGAAATAATTTTTTCCTCTGGCTCAGGGCCCTTCCACATGCTGTTCCCTTTCCCCTGAATGCTCTCCCCTCATTCAGCATGGCTTTCGGATCTCGGTTTAGATATCACCTTCCAGGCCAAGCCTTCCTCACCACTCCCACTTGGCCCTTCCTCCCTTGGTCCCCTCCCATCCCAGCAGCCCACTATAGCCCCCATAGCTCTCTCCCAGGGTTATCACTGAGTTAAGTGAGTGCTTATTTATTGTGGGTCTCTCGCATTACAAGGTGAGTTCCCTGAGGGCAGGGCCATGTCCGTTTTGTGCCCAGAATACAATAGGTATTCAATAAGTATTCACCCAGTTGCACAAACCAAAAGAATTGAAGTCATCCTCAAATCATCCCTTGTTATCACATAGACTTTCAATCCAATAGCAACATTCTTGGCTTCACTTTCAAAATATATCCCAAGATCTGCCCACTTCTCCCCACCCTCACACCACAGGTCCACAGGTTCGAGCCACCGCACCTGGTACCTGGATTATTGCAATAGCTGGATAGCCTCCTCCTCCTCTCCCTACCTCTGTCTTCCCCAAACCTGATGCCCACTTGCAGCACAGCAGTTGGAATGGAGGTCCAACTGTGTCACTCTCCTGGGCAAACCTCTCCTGTCTTCCCATCACATGTGATCAAGTCCAGACCCCTCACTGCAACTTACAAGGCCCACACAGCCAGGCCTCTGGCCGCCTCTCAGACCATATCTCCCACGAGTGTTTAGGAACCACTAGCATTTCCTTTTTCTGTAAACTATCTGTTCATTTTTTTATTTGGTGGTTGATCTTATTCTTATTGATTTGCTGAAATCTATATACAACAGGAAAAGTAACTAATTGTAGAAGTGAGTTACAAATAGTTTTTTCCAAGTTTGACCTTTCTTTTGACTTTGCTTATGACATTATGTAGTCTTATTTATCAGTCTTGTCTTCTATGGCTTTTGGGTCTCCTGTGGTTTCTTCATCTTTAATATTGAAATCTTTAATCTGTTTGGGATTTATCCTCAGTAAGATATGGGGTAGGAATCTAACTTTGTTTTTCCTTTCTCACATTGCTATGGAATTATTTCTTTCCTGAACTCTTAATGGTACCTGAAATGATATTACATAGCTATTGGTTTACTTATTTTTTGTTTATCTGTACTACAAGGTCCCAAAAACTGCATTAGGGCAAGGACCTTGGTCATCTTTGCTGTATCTGCAAAGTCTAGTACATCTCTGGGACACAGTACATGCTCAATCAGTATTCAGAGAATAAAAATATGAATGAACGTATCTATCAGAGACCTGTGCATAACAAACCACTCCAAACTCAGAGGCATATAACAATAAACTCCTTGCTCAGTCACACAAGGAATAATCCTGAAACCTGGGTCCTTCCTCCCAGAGATTCTGATTTAATTGGTTTGGGAGGCAGCCTGGGCATCTGGATTTTATAATCTCCCTGGGAGAGTCTAATGTGCAGCAATGTTTGAGAACTGCTATTACAAATAATATTTGCTATTGTTCCGACTGCATCAAATGTTTGAGTTGCTTAGTTACAATGCTATTATGTGAAGCATATTAATGAGGAGACCGAGGCATATGGAAAGTGAAGTAGAACCTGAACTATGTTTACACAGAACAAAAAGGTGAAATTGTAGGAGCTACTCAGGGATTTATTTATTTATTTATTTATTTATTTAGTTTGGAGACAGAGTTTCACTTTGTTGCCCAGGCTAGAGTGAGTGCCATGGCGTCAGTCTAGCTCACAGCAACCTCAAACTCCTGGGCTCAAGCAATCCTACTGCCTCAGCCTCCCGAGTAGCTGGGACTACAGGCATGCGCCACCATGCCCGGCTAATTTTTTTTCTATATATATAAGTTGTCCTGCTAATTTCTTTCTATTTTTAGTAGAGACGGGGTCTTGCTCTGGCTCAGGCTGGTTTCGAACTCCTGACCTTGAGTGATCCACCCGCCTCGGCCTCCCAGAGTGCTAGGATTACAGGCGTGAGCCACCACGCCCGGTCTACTCAGGGATTTAAATGTAATAAGTCAAGCAATAGAATTCAGGTTCCAAAGTGTAGTGTTCACTTTATGAGTAATAATACAACAGTTTATCTCATGGGGAGGGAAGAATTCCTTGTCAAATGATTCAAAGCCACAAACTATTAAGGACTTATAGGAGATTCATGTCACAGGGATCTATGTTGTCAAATATATTAAGGAGAAAATTGGCACTTGCTCTTATGTTATTTGCTATTGTTAGGATAATACTGTAGAGTTATGCCAAGATCATCTAATGCCATGACAGTTTTTCCTTCTTAGAAGAATCAGATGAAATTAAAAGAGGGTGATGATTTCTTTATTGTTCTTTAGCAAGGTACTGCCAAGGTCCTTGAACTTTTCCCCCAAAGATAGGCAGTATTAGTAAAGCCCTTGTCCAAAGCTTCTTTGTTTAGAAGTCCCGCTTGATTGATCTTCGCCTCCATCAGTAAATTAGGAAGAAACTTCTCTTTTTGTTACCCAGGTAGGGGAAAGAAAATTATGATTGGCTGTTACCATAGAGTCAAAATTTCTATACCAAGAAAGATAAAAAGTTAGAACTCTCCTCCTTCACTACTGGACTAGTCATTTGGTTGTCACATAGGGGCTTGGCCAAGCTCTGGAGTCCAGCATTATTTGTGCCAAAGGCACAGTAGAGAGTATAGGACAGTGGTTGGCACTGTGAATTATGAATAGAGAGAGAGAGAAACCCTTTTGGTTCTGCTGCCATCTCATTGTGATCCGAAAAATCAAAGTGCTGTCTAGACCAGAGGAGTCATTTCTAACCATGGCAAACTATAAAATAACTGTGTGTTTTGAGTGGCATCTAGCACTCAACAGGCACTTAATAAATATTCACTAATAACATTAGGCCACTCAGCACCAAGCAGGAAGATAAGGCCGCTTTTTTTGTTGTTTTATACTTGGGTAATTGATAAAAATAATCACAAAGCTTTAAATGTTTAGCAATGATTAGCTAAAACCATCACCTCCAAGCCCTTCCCACTTTGATAAACTCATTCCCATGAAAATACTCAGAACCTGAGGAACAGCAGGGAAAGAAGCCAATAAAAGCAACTCAAAGAGTTTTATATTATCTCCATAAGCTATCTAATCTAGCCATTTTGAATAATCTATGTAAATTAATTACACTTTTTAATTAGGTGGTCTTTTAGCTTGCATATTGAAGTTTGCCACTAATTATAGCGAGGCAGGAGGTCACTTGATTGGTATGGGAAACAAGAGGCCTTTATTTCATTGAACTGAAACACTGAACAGTTAATGCTTAGGGGAAAAAAACCTGTAAAATTTATGCTGGTTCTCAAAATTCAAACTGTGCAGCTCTTGTTCATTTTTTTTCCTGACTCAAATCCCCGTCTATGGCTCACTGGGGGTTTTTCTTTATAAATATCAGAATGCCTTCTAAACACCCACTGACTCAAAACTATTATCATAGAGCAGCTCAGAAGCCTGAATTTTGCATCCCTAATGCTAGGGGGAGAAAAACCCACCCTTTTGATATTAGTCACATTAAATGCCATTTAATTGCTAGTGCAGCTGTTTCCAGATGTGACTTTATTTTGTTTCTGCCAGCCAGTCTGTGATTTTCATTAACTTCACCATTAAAAAAAAAAATCTTTTGCTATACTTGATGACGAGCAGAGTATTCTTTAATTTAAAAAAATACAGTGGTCATTGTAGTGAACAGACTGCATTTAATATCTTTAAGATATTTCTGAATGACATTTTATGGCCCTTTCCCTCCTCTAATCTTGTGTCATGCACCAGGATCCTGAATTCTATTCTTTTTCCACATTTTAGTGACCCATGTCATCCAACAGAGGATCAGTGGGTGGGGAGTTATGCAAGAAACATTTGCTGATTTAATGCAATTCTTAGAAAAATCAGGATCGCTAATTAAAAATCACAGAGTGAATAAAAGTCTTGACCCAGAGGAATTCTCCTATCTGCCACTCGGAGGGGCCCTCATTTTCATGCCTGGCACACACACATTGTCGCAATCCTGGGAGTTCAGTGAATCTACTGTGGGTTGCATTTCCTCCTGAGCCAAGGGCTACATTTCTGCTAGATGGCCTGCCCACCTCCCCAAAGGGTAGGGCCCATATTATTCCAGTCTCTTTGTCTAGCTTCAAAAACAGCATTTTCGAATCACATCCAACAGGGCAATGTAGTGAGTGGGAAGAGGACTGTTTGGGCATGGGGAGGCTTGGGCTCCACGCCTAGATCTCCCCACTGAGAGCTGGGTGACAGTGGCCAGCCCCTTCACTTCCCTGTTGGCTCCCCCTTTCCTCATCTGTGAAATGAGGGATTCATTTCACATGATCTCTCAAGTTCCTTCCACTTCTAGTAACTTCCAAGGCTGCCTCTGCTGAAGCTTTTATTGCATTCAATTCATCATGCACGGCAAACTCTTAGAAGGCAAGGATCAGATTTTATTCCCTTTTTTGATCTCCAGCACCTAAAGACTGAACATTTTCAAAGTGCAATAAATATTTGTTGAATTAATGGGCCTGTGAAAATCAAAACTATGAGCTTATACATTTTATTAACAATACTAGTAGTTGTGGTAGGAACAGCGGCAGCAAACTTTTTTTTTTTTGGAGCACACACTATAAGCTAGGAGACATTGCGCTAAATGCTTTATATGGTTTGTCTCATTTAATTGAAGGAGACAAGCTCATATTTCCTTTTTCCCTCTGTGCCAAACACTACTAAATAAAACCCATTCGCCTCTTCATCCTTCTTAATAGAACCTCAATTTTGTCTGGGGTAGCAATGTAAATGTTAGAAACATTTCCCTCCCCCAGATACCATTGCTTCTTGGGGTGAACCACGTAGCTCCATTCTGGCTAATGAGACACAAGCAGCAGTCTATACTGGATGAGATGTCTAGGAAAGCTATTATTAACCCGGGGGGAAAAAGGGGTAAATCTCGGCTGGAGTTTGACTTTTGCCATTTCACCTTCTCTTACTTCCTGCCTGGGACTTGGACTAAATGCCTGCAGGCAGATGGATCAGCCATCATGCTGCATGTGCACAGAAGCCTGGTGGAGCAGGAAGTGACATGGAGCCTGGATCCTTGGTGACTTCCTCAAGTGGAGGCATCAGCCCAGCACTGTACCTCCAGACTTCTGGTTATGTGAGAAAGCTAAACCTCCTGCCTAATACATTCCGCCTTTCCTACACTCCACTCTTTCTTCCAAGAGCCCCCTCCCTCCTACCTCATTGCCTGCTTCTTCATGGTTCTCTACCTCTCTATCTCAGGCTTGCTTTGACCACTTCTGGATGAACTATATGTTCTCATTTTCTGTATTCTTGATGCTCTGGCATATGGGCCTCACTGACTGGCCCTCCCAGGGCTAGCCATCTCTTAGGGACAGCAGTGAACTCTGTAGGAAGTGTGCCTTTCATATGCAAACTGGGCACTCCAGAGTCCTGACTCTGAACCCCTAGCTTATGTACTCCAGGAGGAAATTTCCCTGCATCTTTACCACCCCAAGCCCAGGTACTGCACAACTAGAGACCACCACTGTAGCCCAGAGCCTGCCAAAATTATTCAGAGTATTCAACCCTTATTAACTCTGCTCTGCTGCTTTTCCCGCCTCACCTGTTCCTTCCCGGTGAAAACTACAATCAAGGGTCCTACCTGACCCTGGTGCTCCTCTGCATGGCCCTGCCTGGTGTGGCATGTCCCCTCTTGGGAACTGCAAGTAACACTGTCTTTTCAATGGCATAAGTCTCCTGATCTGTCGCCTCACCATATCTGAATAAAACCAAAATTTTAAGACAACCTCCAATAGCTTTCCCCTACCTACCTCTCCTAGCCTCCCACTCCACATAACAAGATCTAGGCAGCTAGCACAGGAAGAGGTACTGGTTATTTGCACTTGTTATTCTTGTTCTGTCTTCAGTACTGTACTTTGTCACCACTGTTGATCGAGGAGTATAAGCTCTTTAACTAGGAGGAATTATTACCTCTCATGATGGATTAAAATTTTTTCTTTTGCAAAAGATCTCAAGTCTCTACAAGCTTAGATGCTAGTGATGATATAATATACGCTAGCGAGCAGTCAGTACTAATAAAGAAACTGGGCACATGGATTCTTAGAATGTTAAAGCTGAATGGGGCCTCAGGAATCATCTAGAAACAGACTCCAGTCTTCTCCTATGACCCATAATAGTAATATACGCTATTTAACCCAATAAATTTAAAGTGACTCATCCCAAGGCACACAGAGAGGCGATAAGATTAAAAAGTATAGCTAATTTACATGAGTGGCTTCCTTCAATGTTGAGAACTTAGTATGTACAAAGTTACATGTAGATGCTAGGAAGAAAGTGGCAAGTGGACTCAAAGATAAAGCAGACCTTGATCCTTCCCCCAGGGAATTTACTACCTCTTGAAGCAAAAAATAAAAATCAGTAAATAACTGGAGGCCAGGATAGAAATGGCTTCTGGATACAGATAAGGAAATTGGCCACATTTGTTGATCTCCTTTCTTTACTAAAATCCCACTAAGAAACTACTAAATAATTTTAAATAACCCACAAGGACAAAAAGAACAGGACAGAAGATAACAGTAGATGAAAGATTTAAACACAGCTTTTAAAAAAATAGAAAACAGAAAGAGCAGTGGTAACCGACTTGGCAGAACAGAGGAAATAACAACCCGAGTGCTTACGGGGCCACCAGAAAGGAGGCGGGAGGCGCTTCACCCTCAGCATGAGCAGCAGCCAGAGCTGGAGGTCGTCACACGCTCTTTCTGACACCGGCGCTCAGTCAGGTGACACCTCAACTTTGCCAAGAAACTCAAGTTTTATTCTCTAGAAAACTGGGGCAACAGCAATCTGGATTTGGAAACATACCAGAGCAGCCAGAGATGACTAGGCCCTGAAAATAGTACAATTAAGGGAAAAGCGGACACCTGACTCCCAATCTTTCTCCCATCCCCAAAATGCCAGCCCCCTTCCCCCAACTACTTACCCAGATAGCGCTCTGGAGGATTCTTCTCTAGAGAAATTAAAAAGTACAGAACCAGAGAAAAAGCCTCGGCAAACGGACAGATGGTGTGTGGTGGTGTTAGTGGTCATAGCGTCGTCTCTGTGAGAAACTTCAGCTTTCCACCTCACCAACCCACGGGGAAGCTTGTCAGTGAATAAGCCAATGCACACAGCCTTTCTGTGCAGATTTTTTGTGTCTCTTGAATATGAACGGATAGCCAAGAGGCATTAGACACGTGAGGAAAGCCTCCAAGGGAAAGATAGAGACTAAACCAAGAGAATAAAGAAACTTGTAATAAACTCGAAGGGTGCAGATAGCAGAATAAAATGTCAAAAGATCTAGAATTACGAAGTCAGAGAGATAAGAAAATACTGCGTTCATAAAACATGTATAAGATGCTAGGTAAAAAGGAAGGCTGAGAGACCAATAAAGTGCTCTTAGAAGTTAAAAAGATGATAGCTTAAACAAAAAGTTCCATAGAAGGACTGGAAGGTGAAATTGATGAAATTTCCTAGAAAACAGACCAAATAAAGAGATGGAAACAGGACAGAGATGACAATACATATTACAGCAGTGTGATGCAATAGAAATACATTACGAGCTACATTGATAACTTAATTTTTCTAGTAGCTGCGTTAAAAAGGTAAGATAAACAGGTAGGATTAATTTTAGCAATATATGCTATTTAACCCAATAAAGCTAAGATAATATCATTTCAACATGTAATCAATACTAAAAATTATTAATGAAATATTTACAATCTTTTTTTCATACTAAGTCTTACAGTGTGTCTCCAATTGGACAATCTATGTTTCAAGTGTTTGAAAGCCACAGGTGGCTAGGGGAGGGGTGGGAAACCTTTTCCTGTTGGAGGCCCCATTAATTTAGCTGTAATCAAATGAGGCTGCATTCAAGAACCTTCAATTAGATATACTTAAAAATGTATATTATTTTGTAAAAATCTAACTACTATGTACTTAATCGTTTCAAAAAATGAAAACTTTTTGTTAATCTTAAAGTTAACTAACCTTTTAATGACTTTGTTGTGTCTGCTTTTTGTTGGAAAGCATTTGAATATTTGGTTGCAGCATGGAGGTCCACAGTTTCAGTTTGTCCTCTGCAGTCCTCAAGCCCCCCGGGCTGTGGACCAATCCTGCCCATGTCCTGTTAGCAGCTGGGCCGCACAGCAGGAGGTGAGCTGCCGGCAAGCCAGCAAAGCTTCATCTGTATTTACAGCTGCGCCCCATTGCTGGCATCACCGCATAAGCTCCACCTGTCAGATCAGCACAACAGAAGATTCTCATAGGAGCGAGAACCCTACTGTAAATTGCACATGTGAGGGATCTAGGCCGCTCACTCCTTATGAGAATCTAATGCCTGATGATTTGAAGTGGAGCTGAGGCGGTAATGCTAGTGCTGGGGAGTGGCTGCAAATACAGATTATCATTAGCAAAGAGGTTTGACTGCACAATAAATGTAATGCACTTGAATCATCCCAAACCCCCATCCCCCTCCCCCGCCAAAACCCACCCACCACCCTGGTCTGTGGAAAAATTGTCTTCCATGAAACTGGTCACTGGTGACAAAAAGGTTTGGACTGCTGCTCTAGATGGGTATCACTCATTTGTGACCTTAATGGCATCTTGATTTGGGTTAGGTACAATGTAGATTTGCAGCAATAAGTGGTTGAAAAGCAAGAAAGCATTTTTTGGGCACGTTGCTGAAGGCGTGGGTATTCTACTGCATTTTTCTATATTTCAGTTTATCTTTCTTAGCATCAGACAGTGACTTTAAAATGTCATCTACTGAGAGCTCAATCAGTTCCATCTGTAGTTCTTTAGGTGTCTTGGTGATATCAACCAGGTGAGGCTAAAATGCTATTAGGTCATTAAATATGAAATGTTCTATTTCTAATCAAAAATTTAGTTTACTATACATCAAACAAGTAGCAATACAATCAATCAAAGTATGTGCCTAAACTTTCGACACAGTTTTGCCATCTTAATGGTAGTTCGTTAATGATAGCAGTGAAGAAGCCTGGAGAGCGAGTGGTGATGAAATTGCAAAAGGCATTTTCCACAGCTTGTTGAAAATTAAGTATTTTTCCTTTCAACAAGCCGTCCAAAGCCTGCAAGAAGTGGTAGTCAGTTGGTGCAAGGTCTGGTAAATATGGCGGATGACAGAGAGTTTCCTGTCATGGAAGGTGCACCGTCTGTACATACACTCACTAAATTTACCAAATTCAGTCCAACTTCATGACATTTATCTTGAAAGTTGTTGAAGATATCTATTCCCCATGTTTGATTCCCAAGAGTGCTCAAAATGAGTAACTCTTTGTAGCAAAGAAAATCTTCTGTTATGACCTGAATGAAGTATAAACCTGTGCCGAGTCAGTTGTATCAGTTGATTCATCCAAAGCAATTGAATAATGTATATTTTCCTTTTGAAGTATTGCATGAAATTGTTCTGTTAAGTTGAAGGCTGATTCATGCTGCCAATCAGTTATGGTTCTCCTTGAAAGATGCAATTGTTTGTATTATACTTTGAAATATTATCAGGGATCTCAGCTTCCTACAACTTCGACAATGCATTCTTTCGCAATTTTTACATCACTGAATGACTTCCCTTTCCCCCCTGAGTATATAAGCTACTTAATAAGTTGCTTCAGTGGCATTATCTCCAGGCCTTATTGCTACTTGAAAGAATTGTCTTTGCTTTTACTTTTCATCTTCTAATTTCTGCAATATAATCTTTCATGCCTCTCCCTCTAATTTAAAATATTTGTGGTCCTTATGAGTGTTCAGTTAAATGCTGATGAGCATTGAACTTCTTTAATGTTGATATTGCAGTATCACAAAGTGAGCAAATCATCTTATCTTTAATAGAATCAAGATAATATTGCAATTCCCAATCCTCATTTAAAAAATCTGGTTTTTTTCCTTCAGTGTTTTCTTGGTCTTCTTTGACATGATGGGCTGTTAAGCAGACAGAATTAAAAAATACTATTGAGCTCAACAACTATTCACAAATTCCATTTCAAGCAGAAACACAGTGTACCATTGTCAAAAGCTGATAACAGACTGGCGTACTAGAACCCCATAAACTCTCGCCAACCAGTCTCATGCAGTAGTAGTTCCAGTCAGGCAGGGGAAGTTAGAAGTAAATCATAGGCATAGCAGCTATCAATTTAGCTCTTGTGGCTGACTTATGTTCTAATTGTGCTGATCAATCTGGGAGGATTATTTCATTGAAACTTATTTTCTTCTTTCGCATTTTAAATACATTCATTTTAAAAATAAAATAAAAATATACAAGATCAGAAATGTATTAATAAAAATAAAAGGATTTGTTCTGTAAAATTTGGATTTAGACAAAAGTTGGCACTTAAGGACCTAGAGAAGGCCACATGTGGCCTTAAGGCCATAGGTTCCCTACACCTGGCCCAGGGACTACCATACAGGATAGTACTGATACGGAAGGTCCAATATCTGTATAACAGAGTTCCAGAAAGAACAAAAGAGAGGAAGACATGGGATTCTGGATCAGTGGGCTCGACACAGGAGCAAAGCTGGAGGACACCATCCGGAGGACAGGTGGTGGCACAGAGCTCCCAGTTCCAGGAGGAGCTGGAGGAGGATGGAGGCTCCAGGAGGAAGGGCTCCATGTCAAAGCACAAATGTGATCTGTTTAAACGTTTGGAAAAATTAATTTGCCAACTGTTTGACAGATTTGTTGGAGCATTTGTCAAAAATTTAAATAAAAAATATTGAGGCTATTACTAACTGTGAGAAAAATAGTTGTGGGGAAAATCAAGCATATAATTATAGTACATTCACTGGCTTAAGAAAACAAGAGCCTCAGCTACCATTGTGGGAAGTTGATGAATGCCGTTGAACATGGGGAGACCAAGAATCAAACTGTATAACCCTGGATTCTTATAGGTGGTTCATATGAGAAATACGGAGGCAAACACCTGAAGAAGCAGACAAAAGAGCTAAAAGCGCCTTGGGGAAGTGAGACTGGGAAGATGGTGGGAGTCTTCTGTTTTGCAAGCTTTTAATATTTGATATGTAAAAAACTCTATCCATGTAATACATCGATAAAAATAAATAATTAAACAATACATACATAATAAAGTAATAATATTAATATAGATAAATGCTAATAGAGGTAAGAGTGGAGAGATTATATACATCTAGAAAGAGGAGAGTAAGGAAGGCTTTTCAGAGGAGTTGGGATTTTCACTGCTCCTTGAAAGATTATTATAGCATCTACTACTACAGTAAATTTCCAGTTTCCCCCCACCCCTGGCATGGGGAGATGTTTAAACAAATAAAAAATATTGATCCACAGATGTCTATGAAATTGGAGGAAAGGATAGTAAAAATACTACATCCTTTGTGGTTATTTTTCCTTTTTGACTTCCCAGGTTGCTGTAACTTGTAACCTTGTTTTTAGAATTTGGAGCTAGAAGAATCTTAAAGATGATCTAAGTCTGTAACTTCCAGACTTGGTGAATCATGATACTTACCCAGGGGGTTGTCTAATAAAAAGCCCACATACACAGTGTCAGAATCTCTAGGGGTGCAGCCCAATGATCTGTATTTTCACAAACCTTTCTGAAGGATTTTGGCAATTATCCAGGAGTGATATGATCTCTCCTGAAGAGCTACTTCTTCATTTTACAGTGTAAGGAAACTGACACACACATATACATATATATATAATTTTCTGAGTTCAACTTTACTAGGTAATGGTAAATTGCTTTCCAAAATGGTTGTACCAATTTACATTTCCATTAGCAAAGTATGAATTTCCATTGTTCACATGTTCATCAACATTTGTTAATTATTAAACTTTTTTTTTGTTATTGCCAATCTAGTGGATATAAAATGTATTTCATTGTGGTTTTAACTTTTTTTTTTATTACTAATGAAGCATGTGATCCTTTGAAATATTTTAGGGAATGCATATTTTTAAGGCTTTATATTTTTATTGCCTACTTATTTCTACTTCTACCATAATTGAAGTATGAAGTGTCTGTTACCCTCAAATTTGCTGTCTTCACATAAGAATTTTCAAAATTCCTTGTCAAATTGATTGGGAGGAAGGAAATCTCATTGTTCAATTTTGTGTTTATTTGCTTATTTATAAGGTTGACCATAAATGTTTATATATTTGTTGGCCATTTGTACTTCTTCTTTTATGTACTGACTAGTCGTGTTATTTGCCAATTTTTTGTTAATGGGATGTTTGTTTGCCTTTTCTTACCTATCTGTAAGATTGTTTTTGTATTTAAGGGTTCTTTTTTTAAATTTAAGTAGACTTCTATTTATTTCTAGAACTGCCCGTCATTTCTGTCTCTTATTCTCATTCAACCCACCTCTGGCAGACATCAAATGCTTTCAGAATATTCAGCTCTCTCCCATTATAATTAACTCGGGTTATAATTCCATCTCAAGTACTCCTCTCCTTCCCTCTGGGTAGATCTCCACCCCCAGGGAAACGTATTTCATCAGAGCTGGTTGCCAGTGGTAGAAGCAGGAGCTGTTGTGTCTGCCTTCTTGATCCAGGTTGGGTGGTAAGAGCTTTTTAACATATTAAAAACATTCATCTTCTGGTGGCTTTTGTTTTGTTTTGTTTTTTCTTTTTCTTTTTTTGGCTTTGCTTCATCAGCAGGTTTTATTTGGGAAATTAACTTGATGAATGCCATACAGCTGATGAGTGGTAGACCCAGGATTTGAACTCAGGCCGCTTGGCTCCAGAGCCTAGGCTCTTAATCACTACCTAAGTCATTTTCCATTATGGCTCAGGCACGTGCAGACATGTGAAGCAGTTCATAATTTTAGCAGATGTGCTTTTACTTCTATCCGATTAGCCCTACTATGCTATACTTTAGATTACAAAACAGGAACCCAAGAATACCCTAAGGGGTGTGTGCGGTGGGGGCTGAAGGGAAATGAAGACAGGTGTGGATGCAGTGCGTGGGCAATGTCCAGGTGAGGCATTGGAGGACAAAGATGGAAGATTTATATCTTTTGGGTTTATTAAAATAGGAAAATGATTGGAGAATTCAGTAAGTGAGTCTTTTCTCTCCTCACAATTCCCAATAAAAACAACTAGATATAAACTTTCTAGAGAAGGGGATGACAAAATTAAAAGTGACTGACCTATCTTTTTTTATATATTAAAAACATTAACCTTCCACTAAAATCCTTAATCTTCTATCCCAGGTTGATATTGGTCATGTAACTTATTTAATTTTATTTTGAAAAACAGACATTTAATATTAATATTTTTTGTTTAGCAAAACTAGTAACCTTTGTATTTTCAGAAATTGATTTTCCACTTGAAGATTAAATATTAAGTAAAATATTCAGTTTTTTATGTTTTATTCTTTACATTTAACTCTGCACTATGATAGCAACCTTTCTCTTCTCTTACTTTTGCCCCCTATGACTCAGTCTCTACAGAGCACCAAGATCTTCAAACAATGTTAATTAAATCATGTCACTCTTGCTTAAAATC
Source organism: Cheirogaleus medius (assembly GCA_008086735.1). Lineage (NCBI taxonomy): Eukaryota > Metazoa > Chordata > Mammalia > Primates > Cheirogaleidae > Cheirogaleus > Cheirogaleus medius. The sequence continues at coordinate 22,336,606 of VBSM01002608.1, forward strand.
TTTCTGGCCTCTCATTAGAATAAAACCTCAATTTCTTTCCTTGGCTTACAAAGTCCTACAAATACTCCCACTACTTTCCCCATCACTCACTTGGCTCCAGCCCTGCTGGTCTCTTTTCTTTGGTCTCACCTGGCTACTTCTTGGCTTAGGCTTCACACGAGCTATTCTTTTGCTCTGTTGAGGTTCTGATTCAGAGCCCAGCTTAACTGTCACCTCTTCAGAAAGTCCTTCCCTGATCATCTGGTTGTTCTCTATCACACTATTTTATTTTAATTCTATGCACAGAATATTCTGCTGATATTTTCTTGTTTATTTATTATTGGCCTTCTTTGGTTGTATGCTTTTCAAGAGCAGAGCTTTTTATGTCTTGCTCGATCACCATTGTGTCCCAGCACCAGAACAGTGCCTGACTAATAGCAGAGGCTCAAGAAGTAGTTGCAGCATAAATTTAATTCTTTAATCCATTTAAGCTTTATTTTATTGTGTGGGGTGATACAGAAATCTGTTTTTATTTTTCTCAGTGACTGAATTTTCTAATTCCATTTATTGGCATGGCAAAAATTCATTCTTTTACTATGAAGTTGAGATGCCACCTCTATCAGGTATTTATGTATAGGAAGATACTTGAGTGTGGTGTGGGTTTTCTACTATTCTACTGACAGTTCAATCTTATTCCAGTTTCACTGTTTTAAATTTCAATATCCAAGTGCAGTGCCTCCTACATTTATACCCTCTCTCCCTCATCAATTCTCCATTTTCAAGATTTTCTTGGGCAGTCTTACCGTTTATTTTTCTGTACATCTGTAAGTTTGATACTTGTTGCATTGCATTTATGTATTTGTCGAAAACTGCCATCTTTAAAATATTCTTACCATCGGTGTGCTAGATTTTCTATATGGCTGTACCCTCACTGCATAATATCAATTTAAAAGTTCTCTTAGTCTACTAAATTCACCAGAGCTTTCTTCTAGCTTTTAATTTTTTCATTTTCATATTGAAATCTTTGACACATTTGAAATTTATTTTGGTGTGAGAGGTGAAATAGAGATTCAGCTCCATGATTTTCTCAATGGCTGGCCAGGTATGGAATACTCTGTCCTCCCAGGGGTCTGAAATAGCCTTTGTCACATACCAAATTTATATATCTCATACATATATAAATTTGGGTTTGCTTCCAGACTATATTCTCTTTGATCGTCTATTTTTTTACCGTACACTTAATTACTGTAATGACCAAGTTTTACTAGTGAGCAAAGCTAGCTCCCTCTCGTCACTATCCTTTTTCATATTCCCCCCTAGCCATTCTTGCCTGTTTCAAAAAAATTTTTAAATTGGATTTTAGAATCATCTCCTCAAATTCTCCCTTCCCCCCAAACCCTCTTGTACTTTATTTCATTGAATTTACAGACTGACATAGGGAGAAACCACATTTTGCCAATATTAACTCCCGATATATAGTGCAAGTCATTTTTAAAAATGTCTTTTTCTTTGACTCTCAGTGGGGATCTTTTTTCCCATTATATTTGGTTATTATTGGCATGTAGAAAAGCTTTTGGGCTCTATGTATTCATTTTCCGGGACTGTTGTAACAAAGTACCACAGACTGGGTGGCTCAGAACAACAGAAATTTATTGTCTCAGATTTCTGGAGGCTAGAAGCCTGAAATTAAGGTGTCAGCAGGGCCATACTCTCTCGAGGGCTCTAGGGGAGAATCTATTCCATGCCTTTCCCTTGCTTCTTGTGTCATGTTGGCCTTCCTTGCAGATGTATAACTCCAGTCTCTATCTTGTCACATGATCTTCTGCCTTGTCTTCACATTGTCTTTTTAGGACATCAGTCACACTGGATTAAGGCCCACCCTCCTCTAGTATGACCTCACTTTAATTATTTCTGTAAGGATTCTTATTTCCAAATAAGATTCCACTCTGAGGTACAGGGGCTTAGGACTTCGATGTGTCTTTTTGGGTGACATAATTCAACCCATAACAATTCTCTATATTTTGTAAATACCCTAATTTCCTTAATTCTTCTAATTATTTCCAGATGATTCTCTTATGATTTTCCTAGCACATAGTTTATCATCCACATATAATAAACATGATGTCTCTTTTCCAATATTTATTTCATCCTCTTGTCTAAGCTCATTGGCTAGTACTTTATCACACTTAGACAATAGGTATTCATAATCTTTAAAATTTTTGCTTCATTGTTTTTAACATTTGAATTTGATTACTAGAATTGAACATTTTAAAAAAAACCTCTCCATTTGTATTTCTTCTTCTGTGAACTATGTGTTTCTATCCTTTGTCTACTTTTTATACTGGGGATTTTTTCTTATTACTTTGAAAGAGCTCTTGTGCATTAAAAATCTTAACTTCTTGTGACATACTGAAAATATTTTCCCCCAAAACTTTGAAAGTACCATGTCAACTATCCAGCAGCCAACAGAAAGCACAAAATATAAGAAAGGTACAGATCTACTGTAACATTATACCTCTCTGTGCAACAGTCCAATACACAAACCAATACATCCCATATTGCAAAAGCAATAAGACAAATAGTGAAGTGCAATGTAGATTTTTATGAAGTACTCTTGAAAATTTCAAGTACACTAATATTTATGGCTTGTCCCATAGTATACTATTCCTAAACCATTCAATTTCTTTCCAGCTAATGCACTCAAAGGAGCTTCAAGGACTAAATGATCTGATTAACCCTTTAATAACAAATGCTTCACAGTTCTTGCCCTCACATACTTGTCAAGTTTATACTGACATTTAAAGGCCCTAATGCCATCAAAGCAAGGATTAATCTGTTCTTGGTTTATCTAAATGACCAAATAATAAGATTTAAGTGATAACTAGTTGTAGGATATGTCCTTATTAAATTTGATAGGATTTTTAAAAAGCCAAGTAATGTAATGAAGTTTGCAAAGTGATTTAAGTAGGTTTGACTGCTCAATTTGCAAGTGATTCAGTGCACAGGTATAGGTATGAAAGCAATTTTTAAATATTAGGCTTTGAATGTTGCTGACAAGCAAGTTGAGAAATGTTAAGTGAACATTTAGCATATTGTTTTAACCTGTTTCCATTACTCATAAAACAAACGTGTGTTTATTTCAGAAGTGTGCTTTTTCCCCCTCCCCACAAGTTCCATTTTTTCTCAATGAAGTGTTTACAAGACTTATCAACATGGTACAAAATAGGAGAAAAAAGGACAACCTAGTTCTTAGGATGTTAATACTCATCCAGAAATGTAAATGTCCCAAAAGCCAAGCCAGAAAGCCCCTGTCCAAGACCACTGAGGAAATACTTTCATTTTCTAGGACTGATTTTCCGATTAGCCATGAAAGTACAAGTGAAGGTGCTAGGGCTTAGGAATGCTCTCAGTAGCATTAAAACCAGCCTGGAATTGGTCACTTTCCTCATTCCACACTTTGTATTTATATCTTTATTTCTTTATCCCATGCACACTCGTAGAAATAATGCACCATTTGCTGCACACAAAAATACAGGTGAGTTAGTGTTATCACTTGTGTCTGTCATTTGTATGCCTTTGTTTTGCCTGCCTTCCCTATGGAAGCTTTTGTATTTATGCAAGGACTATGGGCATATTACAAGTTATTACACTTTATACCTGCAATGTGTGCAACATTTGCACACATTCACTGAGACTAGTTTAATAAATAGAATAATATTATATTTTAGGCAGTGTTTTTCACAACCCAATAGCAGGTGGTGAAATCAACTAGTGGTCATGATCATTATTAAAAAAATGTTAACAGAAAACATCAGAGGAATTGTACATAGTAAGGATACATATTGTTTTATACATACATACCCACACTCATATATATGCAGTAGGTCACGATGGAAAATGTGTTTCTTTTTGTGGTTTGCGATCAATAGTTTGAAAAGCACCGTGTTAAGTGTGTTTGTGATGTGATAGAATCCTTCTTGGCATTCTTTCTCCCACTCCAGAGATTAGATGTGTTCTTGCTTTCCACTCAATCTACAAATGTTTATTGAGCAACAACTATATGTTGGTTAGGAGTCAGGTGTTGGGGCAGGAAGAAAAGGCAAAATTACTTTTGGCACTTCTACCTATTGTTACATAGATGTAAGGTTTTAAATAAAAACTTAAAAACAAGGCTGGGCGTGGTGGCTCACATCTGTAATCCTAGCACTCTGGGAGGCCAAGGCAGGAGGATCGTTTTGAGTTAAGGAGTTTGAGACCAGCCTGAGCAAGAGCGAGATCTCTACCAAAAATAGAAAAAATTAGCTGGGCATGGTGGTGCATGACTATAGTCCCAGCTACCCGGGAGGCTGAGGCAGAAGGATTGCTTGAGCCCAGGAGTTTGAGGTTGCTGTGAGCTAGGCTGAAGCCACGGCACTCTAGCCCGGGCAACAGAGTGAGACTCTTGTCTCAAAAAATAAATAAATAAATAAAAACAAGTTAATGCTGAATCTATTACAACTGTTCTTATTTTAATGTGCCTCTTGATGGCCATAAAAACGTAAGTGGAATGTGTCAAAAATTCCTAGAAATAAAACCTTCACAGAATGTTAAGCTTCTTGTGCTTCTCATTAGTACCTGGAGAGAGAGCTAGTATAAAATCTATAGTTGAGACAGGAATTCTCTAAAGATATATTTCTTTTCATCTACGTTGTCATTGATTTCTTCTTTTCTAGGCTTTTGGCAACAAAATAATTCTTTTAGCAACCAAGATTTAGGTCCTGGCTACAAAACTTCATCTTCAGTGTTTCTTGTATCTTTTCTCTGGAACACAACAAATACATATGTATTTAAAGTTCTGTTTTCTTCAAGCTTTAATTGGCCAAGAAACCACTGTGGTTATATATATAATGAGACGTGATACTTTTTTTAAAAAAATACTAAAATACTTAAATAAGATCCTGCTTGAAAAACTAAATATGACCCCCAACCCCCACCCCAAGCCAATCTGTTGTTCTGGTGCTTGATTTCAACCACAAAATAATCTAAAGGATTTCAATTCCTTTGGTCCTCAAATCTCTAATATTAAACCTTATTATCAAGTTTTATATTATAATTATAGTTTTTATTTTCTCAACTCTTCCTCACTTCAAATACTTTTAAAATGGCATGTAATATTTGAGATGACATTCGATTTAGAAATGCTTCTGATGTATGTATGCTATTTTCTGATGAAGTAATTTTTGACATGTGTAAATAAGAGTTTATTTTATAAATGATACATTCTGTGCTTTATAAGAACAGAAGCCATTAGAAATAACATTAGAAAAGGATATTTTTCTCTTTTCTGATCTTGACAGGTTTAATAAATACATGTTAAGGTTTCTAGTGATTATTTGCAACTGCCAAAATCAAACCAACTATACTACCACCATAAGTATTTTATGGCAGCAACAAGTTTTTTTTTTCCAATTTTGAGTTTTAAAGTTTAAACGCTATTAGTAGTATTTTAGTTCATGATATCAATGCTCATGTTAGGCTGGTCATTTAAAGTTCACACACATTTTCTAGAAAAATAAGAAGACTAAACGATTAGGTAATAGGTCTACAATTGTACTGGAAAAATACTTTGTGACAAAATGATACTCTTTTTTTCCCCAGTCAACCAAGATAATCAAGGTTCGACCATAGCCAGTGTATTGTGGAGCTGGCCTGAATTTTCCCACGTCTGTGTTCACTGATGTCACATTAGTAGCTTGAAATTAGTCATGGTGGGAGTACTTATACCACAGAAATTGGCAAAAGCTACAAATCAGAGGTTCCCCTTCCATTTTGAGGAGGCTTTAAACATTTTCCAGCACATCATCGGCAACAGCCATTAATGTTTTCATATATAATTCAATTCTTCCTTGTTCATAAGAATCTTATTTGAAGATATAAATGGTTGGTGCTTAAATTTTCTTTCTGGAAAAAGATTTAAATGTTTCTCATTAGTTTACAGCAACGGAAATGTTAGACTTTCCTTGCAAAGGGATAAATATATGAGCCTATTCAAAGTGTTTGTTTCTTATCAGTTGTACCTTATTCAGAATAAAGTGCTTAAAATTTAGATTTTTTTTTTTTTGAGACATGGTCTTGCTATGTTCTAGAATGCAGTGGCTATTCACAGGCATGATCATTGTGGACTACAGCCTGGAACTCCTGGGCTCAAGTGATTCTTCTGCTTCAGCCTCCCAAGTAGCTGGAAATATAGGCATGCACTAGAGTGGTTGGCTAAAATTTGGATTTTTATCTGAAAAAATGGTATCCTATTTTTAACTCAATCCATGCTTATGAGGCAAAATATCTAGACTTCAAACAGAACCTAACAGATTTTAATTCTGTCATAAAGTCTATGTGATTTAATAATAAAAGGTTAATTAAAAAATTTTTAAGGTATGAAATAAACAATTTTATTAGAGGAACTCATTTATTTGACACATTAAATTAGGCAAAGAAAAATATATGCAACTGCTTAAAAAGAATCACATTCTCATACTACTTGAATACAGCAGTGGTCAAAAATAATGAATTGTAGAATGGACCCCAGGATTTTATGCTAAA
>VBSM01002608.1:22358908-22376408 GCA_008086735.1 Cheirogaleus medius
ACACAACTTTATTAATCAAAATAGGAACCATTATAATCAACACATTTTTGCCAACGAGAAGTAAGAATGTTTATTCTTGTAGCATAAAAATCTGTGTTGGGATTCCACGAACTCTTGGAAAGCACTTTCTGCAACCTCCTGGTTGTGGAAGCGTTTTCCCTGCAAAAAGTTGTCGAGATGCTTGAAGACATGGTAGTTGGTTGGTGAGAGGTCAGGTGAACATGGAGGATGAGGCAAAACTTTGTAGCCCAATTCGTTCAACTTTTGAAGCATTGGTTGTTGCCGCGTGTGGTCGGGTGTTGTAGTGAGAAGAATTGGGCCCTTTCTGTGGAACAATGCCAGCTGCAGGCCGTGAAGTTTTCAGTGCATCTCATCGATTTGCTGAGCATACTTCTCAGATGTAATGGTTTCTCCACGATTCAGAAAGGTGTAGTGGATCAGACCAGCAGCAGACCACCAAACAGTGACCATAACTTTTTCTGGTGCAAGTTTGGCTTTGGGAAGTGCTTTGGAGCTTCTTCTCGGTCCAACCACTGAGCTGGTCATCACCAGTTCTTGTATAAAATCCATTTTTCGTCGCAAATCATAATCCGATTGAGAAATGGTTTGTTGTTTCATACAAGAAGATAAGATAACACTTCAAAACGACGATTTTTTTGGTTTTCAGTCAGCTCATGAGGCATCCACTTATGGAGCTTTTTCACCTTTCCAATTTGCTTCAAATGCGTAAAGACCATAGAATGGTCCATGTTGAGTTCTTTGTCAACTTCTTGTATAGTTGTAAGAGTATCACCTCCAATTGGTAGTTATCAACTTCTGATGGCTGGTCACTAAGCTCCTCATCTTCAAGGCTCTTAGCTCCTTTGCAAAACTTCTTGAACCACCACTGCGCTCTACGTTCATTTGTTCATTAGTTAGCAGTTCCTGGGCCAAATGTGTTGTTGATGTTTTGAGTTGTCTCAGCTGCTTTCCGAATAAGAAAATCACTTGAATTTGCTATTTATCTAACATCATTTTCATAGTCTAAAATAAATGTAAAATAAACAGCAAGTAATAAGTTATTAGCAAAAAAAAAAAAGCGAGAAATGCGCATTAAAATGCTGTATAACATAATCACATTTATTTAAGAATGTATTCCAGTATCAAATGGCAATTTCAACAATGCTAAAACCGCAATTACTTTTGCACCAAGCTAATAATTTCTAAATTTTCTGTAATAAAGAATCAATAAGAAAAGATATTAAATCTACCTAGTAGCTATTATTCTCTAAACATTGCTCTCCTTTGTAAGTTATGCAAATGCTACTAGTTAAGATAACAAGTACAAAGTGATAATTTATTATATTTTAAGGGCATAATTAACTGAAGATATTTTCCATTAATTTTACAAACCTATACGTACAGAGAAACAATACAGCAAATTCAAAATCTGGACACTTAAGGAAATAAGAGCAACAGAAAAGAATAATTATAAGAAGGAGACATGTAAAGAAATGATAACCATCGGGGTAATAATCAAATCATAACTTAAACTATGTATGACATAATGTGACTTTACATATACAGGACAAACTAGTTTGGAATAGTTTTTCAAACTATTTCATGGTGCACTAGTGGTCAAATAAGCTTAAAAAACATTGCTTGCCAACTCCAAAAAATTTATAATAATTTGAATATTAAAAGGTCCTGAGAAATCTTGTAGCAAGGAAATGTTTAACTTTGTTCACACGCAAACTTACTCAAGGTAAAAGAGGACATTTTACCCCCTAGCATTGTCCAGAACAGCTGCTCTTCAACACAAGTTTGAGAAATACTTTGTAGAAATCCATGAACTTTTCACAAATTTGTATACAATACATTTAAACATTCTGTTCATAAAATGCTAAGTCGAATAAAATTTTGAGGGAAGTAAAAAATTAAAAGACCTTGGACTAAAAAAGTTTTAGTAGTCTGTTAATTTAATTTTATAGTTTTTCTTATTGTAAATAAGATTTTCATAATTATAACCAAATTTGTACTTATGGCCATCTAATAACTTAATAGTCCAACACCAAGCCATGCTAAGTATATAGATGATATACCAGTGCAATTAATAGTGGTAAGAAACTATAATAAGATATTTAGAAAAATATTTTATCATGGATATTTTCAAACAAAAAATATAGAGAAAATATTAATAGTATGATGAATACCTTATACCAGGGGCTGGGAACCTGTGGCCTTAAGGCCTCATGTGGCCTACTAGGTCATTAAGTGCAGCCTTTTCACTGAATCCAAATTTTATACTTTTATAAAATTACTTTTATTTTTACTAATAAATACTTTTATTTTTATTAATACATTTCTTTTCATCTTTTATATTTTTATTTTTGATATGAATGTATTTAAAACACCAAAGAATAAAATAAGTTTCAATGAAATAATCTTCCCAGATTGAACAGCACAATTAGAACATTAACCACAAGGGCTAAATTGATAGCTGCTATGCCCATGATTTACTTCTAACTTCCCCTGCCTGAGTGGCACCACTACTGCATAAGGCTGGTTGGCCAGAGTTTATGGGGTCAAGTACACCAGTCTATTATCAGCTTTTGACAATGGTGCACTGTGTTTCTGTCTGAAGTAGAATTTGTGAATAGTTGCACAGCTTGACAGTTATTTTTAAATTCTGTTTAACAGCCCATCACATCAAAGAAGACCAAGAGAACGCCGAAGGAAGAAAACAGATTTTTTAATGAGGATAGGGAATTGCAATATTATCTTGTTTCTGCTAAAGATAACATGATTTGCTTGCTTTGTGATACTGCAATATCAACATTAAAGAAATTCAATGCTCATCAACATTGAATTGAACACTCATAAGGACCACAAATATTTTATATTAAAGAGGGAGAGGCACAAAATGCATTGCAGAAATTAGAAGATGAAACACAAAAGCAAAGACAATTATTTCAAGCGGCAATAAGGCCTGGAAATAATGCCACTGAAGCAACTTATAAAGTAGTTTATATACTCGGGGAGAAAGGGAAGCCATTCAGCGACATAGAAATTGTGAAAGAATACATTCTCAAAGTTGTAGAATGCTTAAACCCCAATAACATTTCAAAGTACAAACACCTGCCTCTTTTAAGGAGAACCATAACTGACTGACAGCATGAATCAGTCTTCAACTTAACAGAACAACTTCATGCAATACTTCAAAAGGAAAATATATATTATTCAATCGCTTTGGATGAATCAACTGATGCTACTGACTTGGCACAGGTTTTATACTTCATTCGTGTCATTACAGAAGATTTTCTTTGCTATGAAGAAAGTTACTCACTTTGGGCACTCTTGTGAATAGAACATGGAACAGATACCTTCAACATCTTTCAAGATAAATGTCCTGAAGTTGGACTGAATTTGGTAAATTTAGTGAGTATATGTACAGTGCACCTTCCATGACAGGAAAACATGAAGGGTTTATTGCACAGATAAAAAAGTATTAACAGATCCAGATGCTCTCATGTCTTTTCATTGTATTATGCATTAGTAAAACCTCTGTGCTAATGCTACTATTTTAAGTGACACTTTGCAACAAGTATTGATAACTACATTAGTGCAAATGTAACACGGCATAGTCAGTTTCAGAACATGCTAAAGTTGAACATGAGGTATTCAGTGTAGGTTTGCCATTTTCATTCTAAAGTGTGTTGGTCATCACAGGGACAGGTGTCAGCCAAAATTTTATCTCTGTGAGAAAAGAGTTATATTTTGTGAAGAACAGAATTAGCAATGTGAATTACAGAAATAAGATTTCTATAGGAATGCAGCATTTCTGTGTGATATCATGTCAAATCAAAATGACTTGAATATTTCTTTGCAAGGTAAAATTAAGTCTATATGTCATATGTAGCAAAAAAAAAAAAAAAAATCCAAGCATTTAGAAAAAGCTATCTTTTTCCAAAACATTTCTTCAAAGGAAATTTCGGATGAACATTTTCCCCTGTCAGCAAAGGTCTAACAGGATGAGCAGGATGATATATGCGAATCATTTGAAGAATACACAGCTGTTATAGACCTATTAATTGGAGAACACATGAAAGGTTCACTGACTTTGACAATCATGACATCACACTCAAATTAGCATTTCAGCCTCATCTAGGTGTTGATATCATCAAGACATCTGAAGAACTGCAGATGGAATTGACTGAGCTCTCAGTAGATGACATTTTAAAGTCACTGTTTGATGCTAAGATCCAACTAAAATATGGAAAAATGTAATAGATTATCCACACCTTCAACAACATGCTTGAAAAATGCCTGTTTGCTTTTCAACCACTTACTGCTACAAATCTACATTCTCCTACCTAACCCAAATCAAGATGCCCTTAAACCAATTCGGTACTGCGCTCACCGGCCGTGAAACCTTGCCCACAGCCGGTACTCATAGTCCACACGATAGTTGGTGCTGTGCATTGACGACGAATCCGTTTTGCTCTTGTGTGATGAGGAAAGCTTTAAAGCACTGAAAGCACTGTTTTACTTTACAGGCAGCTTTAGGGAAATAACTATAATAACTCCTACTAAGGACTTGTTAAAAGGTCACAGATTCGTAGTAACTTATTAGCTGAACGTACACACTGCAACTGCAGAGATAAAAGCTGTAAAAGTAAAGGCTTTTGGCTGTCGATTAAAGTCGACGCTCAGCTGTGCGCCTTCATCTGTGGCTGATGACTATAGTCGACGCTGGTACCAAAGTGGTTAAAGTCACAAATGGCTGATGCCCATCTAGAAGATCAACTGGAACTGTGGACCTCCATGCTGCAACCAAATATTCAAATGCATCACGTTTTACCTATCTCCTACTACTTATTTATTTATTTATTCATTTATTTTTTAGTATTCCCAAACATTTTATCTTTGTCTTGATTTTTGAGGTTAAAAAGCATGTATGTTTTCCCCCTGCCCCCTCACACCATATACAAACATTAACTTAACATGGGTCAAAGATCTAAATGTAATAGCTAAAACAATAATGCTCTTGGATGAAAACATAGGGGTAAGTTTTGGCAACCCTGGATTTGGCAATGAATTTTTAGATATGACACCAAAGGCACAAGCAACAAAAGCAAAAATAGATAAATTTGCCTTCATCAAAATTAAAAATTTTTGTGCTTCAAAGGACAATTATAAAGAAAGACTACAGAATGGGAGAAGGTATTTGCAAATCATGTATTTGATAAGGAACTTGTATCCAGAATACATAAATAACATGACTCAATAAAAAGGCAAATAACCCAATTAAAAAATGGGCTAAGAATCTTTTTCTCCAAAAAACATATATTATACAAATGTGCAATAAGCACATGAAAGATGTTCAACATCATTAGTCATGAGGGAAATGCAAATCAAAACCATAGTGAGATAACACTTCACACCCATTAGAATTTCCATAATCAAAAAAAAATTCCTATAATAAATAAAAAGTGTTGATAAGGATATGGAGAAATTGGAACCATCAAACATTGCTGGTGACAATGAAAACTGTGCAGTTGCTTTGCAAAAGTCTGGCTATTCCTCAAAAAGTTAAAACACAAAGTTCCTATATGTCCTGGCAATTCCATTCCTAGGCATATACCCTAGATAAATGAAAACATATGTCTATAAATGTTTGTAGCAACATTATATATGATATGCAAAATGTGGACACAATCCAAAAGTCCACTAACCTTTTTGGCACCAGGGACTGGTTTCATGGAAGACAATTTTTCCACCGACTGTGGAGAAGGGGATGGTTTTGGGATGATTCAAGTGCATTACATTTATTGTGTACTTTGTTTCTATTACTATTATATTGTAACACATAATGAAATAATTAAACAACTACCATACAATGGGGCTCTCTGCATTAACTGATGAACAAACAAAACATGGTATATCCTTAAAATGGAATAATTGGCAATTTTAAAAGATGAAGTACTGATTCATGCCACAACATGGATGAACCCTGAAAACATTCGTTAAATGAAAGAAGCCAGACACAAAAGATCACAAATTGTGTGACTCTATTTATAGAACATATCCAGAACAGGCAAATCTATAGAAACAAAGTAGATTAGTGGTTACTGAGGACTGGAGAAGATAGGGGAATTGGGAGGGTGACAGCTAACAGGCATGGGATTTCTTTATGGGGCGATACAAATATTCTAAAAATGATTGTGGTAATAATTGTATAACTCTGTGAATATACTAAAAACCAATGAATTGCAGACTTCAAATAGGTGAATTATATGGTATATAAATTTTATCTCAATAAAGCTGTTGCCAAAAAGGGGATAGAAAAAAGAAAAATAAAAAAGCTTCTGACCACAAAGCTGCAAGTACTGATACATTAAACAGTTGAACATGTGGATATTATGTACAGAAATCTTCATTTGATTTATAAATTAAAATTGCTTTAACAACAATTTTCAATATTAAGATAAAAATATCCTTTGAGATATAAAATTTCAAAATAAAATAAGTAATGTATATCACTACAGGTATTTTTCCAAAAGTTCCTTTCAAATAACAAAAGAAACTTGTTAGGACAAGGATTGCCAGCCTGCTTAAATGAAACCTAAAGATGGTTTTATTTGACTCACAATGTTAAAAGGAATTTTTAAAAAGTTTAGCTGCTGGGAGATTTCTGACATATTAATCTGGATTTCTGGCTTATCTTGGATGTTTTCATCAGGGAACGTGGAGGCTGCATTCCCACTAATAGCTGGAGCTAACTGGTGACTACTGTCTTTTTTAGATGAGTCATATGCTTTTCACTTTGCCCCAATTCACAGAACTCCCTGTTTTCTAAACACTCAGGTGTTATACTTGGCCCCTGTAAGCATTTGAGTTTGGGATCTGTGTGGAGTATCTCGCATGTCATCAATGCAACAATGTTATCGTTTTTTATTATCATTATATTAATTACGATTATCATTCAGAACATCAGGGATATTCAGAAACCACTGGATTAGCAATGCGACTTTCAATATTTCTAAACCTAGTAGGCTACCGAACTCCCTCAGTAATGAAAGTAGTTTGAATAGGCTATCAAATAGAGGCCCATTCCATAATATCCTGTAAATTCAGAAACTTAAATAGGAGTAAGCAAACTATGGCTAGGGAACCAAATCTAGTCTGCCATTCGTTTTTATATAATCTAATAGCTACAAATGGTTGTTACATTTTTAAATGGTTAACAAAAATTTTTTTAATTTGTGATGTGAAAATTATATGGAATTCAAAGTTAAACATCCACAAATAGTTTTATTGGAACACAGCCATATTCATTCATTTATGTTTCATCTATGGCTGCTATGTGATAGAACGATATGGCCCACTAAACCTAAAATATATACCTGATCCTTTACAAAAAAGGGTTGGCTAACCTCTGACTTGGAAGACCTCCACTTAATTCTATCCAACCCCTACTAAACTATATCAGAATTTATCACACTGTACTAAAGCCAGGTTACTTGCTAGATTTTAAGTTCCTTGAAAAGAGGATCAAGCTATATTCATATTGTATTCTTCTTCTTTTTTTTTTTTTTTTAGAGACAGGGTCTCTGTCACCCAGGCTAGAGTGCAGTGGCATAATAGCTCATGGCAGCCTCAAACTCCTAGGCTCAAGTGGTCTTCCTGTCTCAGCCCTCTGGGTAGCTGGGAATACAGGTGTACACCACCGTGCCTAGCTAATTTTTCTTTTTTAGAGATGGGGTCTTGCTATGTTGCCCAGGCTAGTCTCCAACTCCTGACCTCAAGTGATCCTCCAGTCTCAGACTCCCAAAGTGGTGGGATTATAGGCATTTATAAACCACTGTGCCCAGCTCATACTGTATTCTTGATCTTCAGACATAGTAGACATTCAGTATTGGGTGAATGAATAAAAAGTTAAGTCTAGAAATCTCACTACTGCATTTTAACTTATTCAACTTATAAAAATTACATGAGACAATTCTGAAGTGGAACAAAAATGATTCACAAAAATTGAGAAGAAAAATGTGATTTTTGAGGAAGTATACAATAGAAGAAGAGGATTCTATGTTTAGGCCCACAGACAATTCTGACTGATGATGAAAGTCATCCTTTTTCATTGTGCTTGTCTATGAAACACAGCAGCAATAGCTCTAGCAAAACTGAAGAGACACTTAAAACACATATCACATTTGACAAGTAAAGGTACTGAATATTGGCATGGCTATTGGAATATCAAAACAAACACAAGTAAAGCTTTTGTTTTAAAAAGTCACATTTTGAGAAAAGGCTCAGGAAACAAGTTATTGAATAGCAAAATGTACTGCTCTGAAAAAGAAAAAAATCATCCAGTTAGTGAAAACTCAGTAATGCCAGCATGTAAAACTATAGTGAATAAAATGCTAGGGGGTAAGATGCAGTATGAGAAATGGAAAAGATTTCACTCTAACAGAGTATAAATCAATGTAGTAATGACAGGTCACATGATGCTGAAGAGGTTTTATTGAGTATATATACAACTTCAGCTTCACTAGATTATCACCAAATTGCTTCCCAAAGTAGTTTTATCAATTGATACTCAATCTGCAGTGTATGAAATTTCCTACTTCTTCTTGGCATTCTGGTGAACAACTGGAACTGTTGGAATTATTACATTTCTGACAATCAGAAGAGTGTGAAATAGTACTGTATGATAGTTTGAAAAATTAATTATTCTAATAAGGTTGAGCATCTTTATCAATGCTTACTAAAATAGAAGATACTAGATAAACATGTATTGAATCAGTGAATATCTTCTTGTGAATTTGGCTCTTTTCCCCTTTCTAGTAAGGTTAAGATTTGATAAGAAAATTTGACTCAAGTATGTATAGTTAAAATTTTTAGATTTGTTACTAAGATATTCTTCTGTAACATACACATGCATATTTTCCTATATTTATTGAATAAAATTAAAAAGAACAAATTTTTAAAAATCAGTCAAAATCTCATTGATCTTATTACTGATCCAAAATGCACATAATTCTGAAATTCAAGGCAAAACAAAAGTTTTTTATTAAGTTTGACACAAACTCATTTAGTAGCAAAGTGTGACTTCAAATGACATAAAACTATAGCCTTAATGCATATCACTTAATGTGAACAGCTACATTTCACTGCAGAAATATTAATGTATTTGATTATAGAGTACTTTTCTAGATGTTATTATGTAAATGCACATATTACTGTTCTGAAATCTAAAAAATTTGGAATTCAGGAACACATTTGGGCCCAAGGGACTATGGATCTGTACCAGCATTTTGAATATTTTCTACTAATCTTTTTCTCTCAACATGTGTGTGTGAAAATTTATATTCAGAAATGAAAAAAAAAATTGGGATAATAAATCATTTCTGATGTCATTAAATACTCTCTGAAAATATAGCTGTTAATATTATAAAGCATTTCACAGTACTGAGATGACAGCATATTGAAGTGTTATCCTATTGGATACTTAAGCTGTTCCCATATGATAAATAATAATGTGATGAACATCCCTATCTATAAATTTTATAGACATAAAATATTTTCTTACTACAAAATATTTAAAATACTACTAAGTGAAGTATCTCAAGAATGGAAAAACAAGCACCACATGTACTCACCAGCAAATTGGTATTAACGGATCAACACCTAAGTGGACATAGAGGAATAACATTTGTTGGGTGTTGGGCGGGTGGGGGTGGGGGGAAGGGGATGGGTATATACAAATATAATGAGTGAGATGTGCAACGTGTGGGGGATGGTCACGCTTGAGGCTCTGCCTCGAGGGGGAGGGGGGCATGGGCAATATACATAACCGTAATATTTGTACCCCCATAATATGCTGAAATAAAAAATATATATATTTAAAATATATAGTGATGATGTGAAATTAGACTAACTCCTTTTCCAGTCAACCAGTGATCATTTACTAACATTTCCTTTTCCTACTAATGTGATAAGCCACTTCTGTCATTAGTGATTATTAGTAAACAACAAAATACAAATATTCAAGCAATCTCCTATTGTAGCCTAGATTTGATATGTATTTTAGTCAAAGAAAATATTATGCCAGATTTCACTATTTAAACATTAATAAGCATAGGAAAACTTAACCCTAAAGAGGAATAAAAGTAAAAAGAGAAAAAGGGAACATTAAGAGAAAAGAAGATAAATCTGATTGGTTTATTATATAACCAATAAGAGTTGTAGACAGTACAGAAAAAAGGCGGGGGATGAATTTTTTTTGTTTAAGAATAAAAATTTCCCAGAGGGAGAAAAACAGCACTTTTAATTGAAAGGGCTTCCTAAATGCCAAGTAGGATCAATGAAAAACCCCATACCTATGTACATTAAGAAATTTCCAGAGCTCCATGAAAATTAAAGCTTTCAAAAAGAGAAGAAATAGGTCATCTATAAAAGGAAGAAGAATTAGATTGACATTATATTTCTCATTAATAACACTAGATATCAGAAGAAGATGGTGTGATCTCTTTAAAGTTCTGAGAGAAGATGATTTATAGCCTAGATTTGTAACTATAATAATGGGTGAAGGAGAAATTCATTAGCCTACTTAGCAATTATTTATTGAGAAGCTACTATGTGCCAGGCATGATTTTATGTACCAAGGATACGAGCAGTGAACAAAACTACAAAAATCCCTGCCCTATGGCACTTTTTAGTGGGGAAATAAAGACAATTACATAAGCAAAATATATAGCATGTAGATTATGGTAAGTGCTATAGAGAAAAAGCAGTGAAAGGAAGGTTGGTAATACTGGAGGTCTGCAATTTAAAATAAGAGGATTAAGGAAGGTTTCTTTGAGAAAAGGATATATGAGTTAAGATCTGAAAGAGGCAATAAGTCTTACAAATAATTGATGAAAGAAGTTATAAGCCAAGGGAACTATTTTTAGTTATATAAAAATTCAAAGTTTATCTACTATGTCCCCTTTCTGAAAAATTTGCTTAAGAATGTACTCCAACAAATTGAAGATGAAAATCAAGAAAAGAAGTCATGAGATCAAGAAGCCATGGTCAACATAATGCAACAACAGTCCAATGAAGAAAAAAATATTAATATCTCAAGATTAAAACTATGCTAAAAGCCTCAAAAACAATCAATCCAAATGAGAATCTTAGTGTGGGCTCTTACAGGAACATTTTTAAGAAGAAGAATGGAGTAGATTCTAAGGAACAGAGACAATGAGTAGAAAGGAGAGAAGATACTAATGATATGATAAAGAAGTAATGTGTTTTTTCTCTCAATTATAAAAATGAAAACAATTAGAAACTCTAGGATTCTCCCTCCCTCACCACCCCCCACACACGCACACACAAATGGCTATGGTTGTGATATGAAGTAATTCATGAAAAAGATAGCCCATTTAACCTAGATTTATAAGAACAATCTTCCTTTGGGCAGCACAGGATTCATAGGGAAAGAAATGTAATCTTATACTATATACCTTATTTAAAATTATATAAATGTAATCCATTTATTCATTTTCAACTTTTAGAATAGACTTATGAGCAAAATATACCTTTCCCCATTTGTTTGAAATATTCAATTTGTGTCTTTTTACTTTAAAAGTTAAAGTATGTCTACCAAATTTTTCTTATTAAAAACCATGCTGTAAGTCGTGGCTAATATGACCCCTGGTTGGCTAATGAAAGTTTAGTATTTTATAAAATTATATCAACCTCTGTGTTACCAGTTTTTTGTATTAAACCCCTCTGTTTGAAATCTCTAGTATGACTTCCTTTTTCCTGATATAGCTCTTCTCTACTGATAACTCCCCTGTCTCTAAAGAAACAAACAATACTTTTGAGATTTGTATTGTGTGAGAGATGAAAGAAAAGAAGAAATTTATATTGAGGGCCTAATATGAACAGATCTCTTTGGGAACTTTATTGCATTGTAGTATCTCCATTTTATAGTCTCTTGTTAATTATTCCTCTCCACAATGTTTTTAAAAGAGTCTTTAGATTAAAATAGAACTAGAAACATAAATATTTCAGAAATGAATAAAATCTAAGCTACTATATTTTATGAAACTACTCAAAAATGATATTACTAATGAAAATTTTAAGCTGAAGGCAGTAACACTGATAAAAGTTAGTTAGGTTGGATGAATAACTTTTCAGGTTTTAGAATTTCCAACAGCCATCACCTTATCTGCTCTCCCAAAACTTGCTGTTTGGTGAAGTTCAAAAGTTACAATTCAAGAAAAGATTGTTATAATATTGGTATTTCATGAAACATGATATATAATAGATTTAGGCAAAAGCTTGAATCATTCATAATAAGCTAAAATTAAAATATGATAATAAAAGCAGCCAACACATACTGACGACTTACTAAGAACTAAGTAGTGTGCCAAAGCATGCTAAAGGCATTGTCATTTAATTCTCAAAACAACCTTATAAAATAAGTACCACTATTATTCTCACTTTAGTCAGTAGCTTGTCCAAGTTTTAAGATTTGTTAAGTGCCAAAGGACTGTTTTATTCTAAACTCGATAACCTTAGCTATTACTAATCACTTTCTAAAAAATTAATAATTCTCAAACATTTTAACATGTAAAAAAGTTTATATGTGCTCAATTATAGCAAGCATTGTTAATTGTCTATCCAGCAGCCATTCCTCCACTTCTTACTTGTCAACAGAATCCAATTTTGCTTATGATTATCCATGAAGTCATGTCCTTCAAAGGAAGAAGCTAATCATAATGGTCTTCCTCCTTTTGCCAAGTGATAACTCTAGGCATGTGAAAGTGACCCAATTCTGGCCAAAGCTACATAAGGGACATCTGCTGGGGGGTTGTCACTGCTCCTTAATGGGATATAATCCCTTTTCTCTTCTGGACATTGTCACCTCTATATGACACCTGCCACTTGTGGCAGGCACCTTGGGATCATGAGGAAATCCTGCCTAGAGGGATAGGTTACTCTGGATATCAAAGAACTCCAGTCTTTGATGAGGGTATTGAACTACTGAATTAACCAACCAGCACTCTTCCTCCAGTTTTCTTATTATAAGAGATAATAAATATCCTTATAGTTTAAGCCACATATAGTTTGATTTTCTATTACTTAAAGCTAAAAGCATCTGAAGCGACAGAGTCATTAACAGCAGATTGTTCTGTAGGTACAGAAATAAGGCTTTCCTACTTTGGACTAATTCATTCTAAATTGATAAATCATTTAGAAACCAAGACAACTCATCTTTTTCTTCCCATCTACAAATAAGCATGAAGAAAATAAAGATTAAATTATATACAATCCCCAGTTTTATGTTTTCCACTGTATTAAGAAATATTCTTTTCTTTCCTCTCCTCTTCTCTTCTCTTCTTTCTTTCTTCAGCATATTATGGGGGTACAAATGTTAAGGTTACATATATTGCCCATGCCCCCCTCCCCCTCGAGTCTCTATATAAATTTTGTGTAAAAGTCTATATTTCACATTTAAAACTAAAATAGTGTAAAACTTTAAAAACTTTTAAAATAATCATGGTGGATAGTGGAGGATAATATCCAGAATAAATATTATCTTCTATCTATATTATATTTTCAATTTACAAAGTACTTCTGTAACTTACAGGATATTGGGGGTGGGAGGGATTGCTAAATAGTAAAATATCAAAGCCCCTAAACTGTAACTTACAGGAGAGTGGGAAGTAAGTAGCTAGATATTAATGTCTGTCAACTATTATGGGGTAAGATGTGTAATGGTGCTACAAAGGAAACAAGATGGCACCAGGCAATGTATATCCACTTAATTTTAACTTGGATACAGCAGGGAAAAATCCACTCTTGTGGGAAAATGCAAGTGAACTGTATTAATTAAGAATTCTTTTGGCTGGGCATCGTGGCTCACTCCTGTAATCCTAGCATTCTGGGAGGCCAAGGCAGGAGGACTGCTTGACCTCAGGAGTTCAAGACCAGCCTGAGCAAGAGCAAGACACCATTCTCTACTAAAAACAGAAAAATTAGCTGGGCATGGCGGTACGTGCCTGTAGTCCCAGCTACTTGGGAGGCTGAGGCAGAAGGATCGCTTGAGTCCAGGAGTCTGAGGTTGCTGTGAGCTAGGCTGACCACGACACTCTACTCAGGGCAACTGAGTGAAACTCAGTCTCAAAAAAAAAAAAAAAAAAAAAAAAAAAAGAATTCTCACTAGTTCCTTAGTGTGGAAAAAAGGAAGGATGACATCAGAATCTGATGATTTAGTGCTCAGGGCCTATAATAAAGTAAAATGTATACAGTTAAAATTCAGTGAGTCATTTTCT
The DNA here is from genome assembly GCA_008086735.1 of Cheirogaleus medius. NCBI lineage: Eukaryota > Metazoa > Chordata > Mammalia > Primates > Cheirogaleidae > Cheirogaleus > Cheirogaleus medius. Next base: position 22,373,215 of record VBSM01002608.1, read on the forward strand.
ACTAAGCCTTTTGTGGCCACCGTAAAGTCCCAAGTGAGATTTTCCACTATTTCCAAGCTTCAACTGATAATTATAGTTAAGATTTTGGGGGTTAGCAAAACTAAGAACCTGGTACAGTATCCTGTCTTAACAAAACTTAAAATGTGCTACACACAACACCCATAAAATGAGATGGGGCTAGAGATGTTGCTTATTCTGAGTGGAATGTCCCTCTCCTTACCTCTCATTCCACCAGCAACTGAAGCAGGTTGAAAACTGAGCTCATCATCATATTGATTCCGTTCCCAACATGAGCTGAGAACATTGTACTCACACTCAGTCTTACAATCCTTGTGATGTCATTCACTGGAAACTTCTCATAGCAATTGGTTTGGCTAAGTCTGAGGACAGAAGGAAGCACAAGTGGATAAGGGAAAAGTTCTGCATGTGAGGGTTTTTGTTGTTGTTTTTGTTAATATGACCATACAAGTACTACATAAAGCAGGACTGGCTTGTAAGTAGTTCATGGCACAAACAGCTAAGTTGTCTACAAACTCAATATGAGCCAAGAATGTGAGGCAGTTACTTAAAAAAAAAAAAAAAAAGCCAAGTCTCTTGTCTCTGACAAGTTTAGATGTATTTAAAGAAACACCTAAAACATGGTGGATAAATAGTACTACATTGGATGAACTGCATCTGTACTACTATTATTCATAATGTACTTCTAAAATTATTATACATAACTTAGATCCAAAGGGGATTTAAGGCAGCACATGAAAGAAGACACTGGCAAACTAGAGTATTAGCAGAGGAATATTCAACACCATCATTTTACTCTGTGAAATAGTTGTTTGCCTGAAATATTCAGACAGATAATGGGCTATACAGTTATTCCAAACTAACATAGACTATCATAATATTTAAAACAGGCAAAGAAAATAACATTTGATACAAATAATTTTAGCTGATTGATAACTGTCACTTCTCATAGATAATAAAAGTTAGCATCAGTTAGAATATCCGAATTTTATCGAATTATAAAATAAACACAATTTAATGACACTTACTTTAGTAATTAATCATGGTGACCTATCAACTCAGGTTATTCTTTAAATTACTGATCAGAAAATTTTGGAGCAGAAACCCAGATTTTTTAGTTGGAGAGTTCTAGGTTTCAGAGAATTCATGGCTTTGGGATTATTAGTGTTACACTGAGGCACTTTGATGTGTAATGTGTTTAATCAGTATATTGTACTAAGATTTGTTCATTAGGTCAAAATGGTTCAAGAAGCATCATGTATGAAGATTTCTTCTATTTTCATATTACTGATATTGAGGGCTTAAATCTTTTTGTACAAAAGAATGACAATATAATCATTAACTATTAATAATTCCCATTCAGAAAAATGCAAGAGTTGCAAATAATTTTCATACTATATTCCTATCTAATGGTATACACATACATTAATTTGGTGTATGTTAAAGGGCTTGCTTTCAATGTGTATTTATTTTGTACTTTACCACATATAAAGCAGTTTTTTGTTTTGTTTTGTTTTGTTTTTTTGAGACAGAGTCTTGCTCTGTTGCCCGGGTTAGAGTGCCATGGCATCAGCCCAGCTCACAGCAACATGAAACTCCTGGGCTCAAGCTATTCTCTTGCCTCAGCCTCTGGGGTTGCTGGGACTACAGGCGCTTGCCACCACGCTTGGCTAAGTTTTTCCATTTTTAGTAAAGACAGGGTCTGGCTCTTGCTCAGACTGGTCTTGAACTCCTGACCTTGAGCGATCCTCCCGCCTCAGCCTCCCAGAGTGCTAGAATTACAGGGGTGAGCCACTGCACCAGGCATAAAGCAGTTTTTCTAACTCAAGCCAAATTTCTAAGTCCTTAATTGCTTAATTATTACTTTTATTTGGTAAAGGTACTTGATATAGAGCTGTACTTGATACAATTTTAACCACTGGCAAATCTGGTTTAAAAACTCAATATAGTAAAATTTTCTTAATTATTCTAAAATGAGATTAGTGATTTCTAAAGACTCTGAAGGCCTCCAAATCTTTCTTGTCTAAGTCACCTAAATTATAGTCTGTAGTTTACAAAAAGTTTGTACTATATCAAATAATCATCTTTTATTCTTCAACCGTTTAGAGTAAAACTGTAATTTGATAGCCTGACTTTATGAATTTGTCAGTAAACAGTTTTAAAATGTTGCATTTTCACAACTAGAGGCACAAACACAATTACCACCTTTAGCTCTTGTCCCATTAACAGTATGTGTTAGCAAATAAAAACATGAAAAACCTCTAAATTTATCTTTCAAAAATAGAAGAATATATAAATCATGTCATTTATGATATGTTAAAAGTACCACAACTTTTTCCAAGTTGTTATTCTACACTGTCTTCCTGAACTATTTCAGACAAATTATTCGGTAGAATCTTTCAGGATCCTGACTCTGTGGGGATAAACTATCATGATTATATAAAAACACAAATCTGTGACAAACATCCCTTTCTTCAGTCAACCTAAAAAACCCAAGTATTAATTGTAACATTTGGAGTTAAAGAAAGACACAAGAGTCAGAATTCCAGCAAGCTGACTCGAACTTGTATGTATCTATGAGAGGGAAAAGAAACCTATCCTTTAATTGACCATGTAAATATAATCAAACTGCCACTTTTCAAATGTGATAACAATTGCTTTCTTTTACAGAAAAAAAAGGAATGCTCTTCCAAGAGGTGTAAATAGATGTGGTGAAAACAAAAAAGGTTTCTGTGAACAAATAAAGCTTGGGAAATATTGCATACTCTATTCCCCTCCTAGAGGGTCACATAGGAAAGCTTTTGAGTAATCTTACAATAAAGATACATATTATATTTTGTTTAACTCAGCCCTTCTCAAACTAATTTGAGCACAGAACACTTTTTCAAAACATCTATTAAGATCCAGTGAATCAGAGTCTATAGAACACCAACTTGGAATACAAAATGACAGATGAGTAATATTTAAAATTCTGACTAGAGTAACTGATAAATTTTTATTTCTAAATTTCTATACTATCTTAAATATAAAATATTTTATTCAAAATTTCTAATTTATAGAATTTAATAAAATATCACATTATCAATATAAATACAATTAATTTATTTAAGAAATCTTAATGTGGCAGCAACAATATCAAGATTAATACAAGTATATATCTCTGTATGTTAATATAA
>VBSM01002608.1:22381408-22390288 GCA_008086735.1 Cheirogaleus medius
CCACAGCAATACTATAAAAAGTATAAAGAGAAAAGTAATTATATTATTTTCTCAGGTAAATGTGGTATTATCAGCCTAAATCCATTGTACGAAATAAAATCATTCCTAACTTTTACTTGATGTTTATAGACAAACTAAATAAATCCAAAAACTCTGGCTCTCTTTCTCTTGATTCGGAAATATAAAAAGGTAAGAACATAAAAAAGATATTCAAGCTTTTCAAAAAGCAAAGAGAGTCAATACAGCCCAAGTACATATAAGTCTAAGCCCAACAGAAGTACTTAAATGCTAGTATGTAACTTCACTACAATGAAAAAGAAATAAAAGATAATGCTTGGCCTAATGAAACTTAAAATAAAATCAAGTACAAAATACACAAAAAAAGCAACAATTTTTAAAAACCTAGGTAGAAGAGATAGTACTATATTAGAACTGACAGTATGAGTAAGGTGAAGAGTAGAGGTAGTTATAGTTAATAAGATCAAGCCTCTAGTTTTAAGATTTTGGGGGAAAATGTCAGAGAAAACTTACTGAGCAAATAACTTTCAGGCTCACAATTTACATTTAAGAGTTCATTCCCTCCTTAGAAACAAAGACAGATGTTTAAAGTTATTTTTCCAGTAAGACCATGCTTCTAGTGCAAATACTGAAGAAACATGGAAGAAATCAAAAGATTTCATATATATATAAAGTATATATTAGAATTCATATATAATATATTATTAGAATAATTCATTTCAAAACTGAAAGCATATAATATCTACTATCTGAAACGAAGGTAGCAGGTACCTTTACCTAACTGAAACATAATTATTAAGAAAAAGAACTGCCCCCCTCAAAAGGCCTCAGAGAGCTAAAATAAAGGTCAAAATTTACAGCAAAGCTTATACATATGACTTACAGGAAAGACCCTCATGTCTTCATTCAGAGCAGTTATTCTTTAAGTATCATTCTATAAATTTGGTTTCTTGTAAGCTAATAGATTAGGAAGGGGAAAACCAGTGATATAGACAGGGATGCTGATAAAAGGAGCAATGGTGAAAATCTGACTAGGGAAGGGAAAGAAGAACCATATAAACCAAGGCACCCAAGGGTCATTTCATGTAGAATATATAGATCTCAACAACTTGATAATACCTAACAGGATTATAATACAGGACAACAATAAACCTATTTTTTAAAAAAGCCAAATGATGCTCATATTCTCTGTATAAAAACAAAGAAAATTTTAATAGGAATTCAAATAAGAAAAAATGAATACTTATGGAACTGATGACTATGTCAGGTTATATTCCACCGGACAGATCAGGAGGTAGTCTACTGAAGGGCATCGCTGAAAAGCCTCCTATACTTACATAATTAATCATAGCCAAGGTTCTGGTTCTCAGGCTCAAAATGTGTGAGCTTACCATGAGTGGAATCATGTCTTAAGGGTAGAGTAACACTGATTAATAGAGCTGATGTTTAAAGCTAGAATGCCAATTTTTTAACATACAATGAGAAGCATAATACCATCACCGGAAAAATCTTTTCCATCAGGTTAGCCCATTCCCTTATAGTAGGCAGACCTACCTGAAAAACCATAGCCTTACCACAAAGTTGATTGGTGAGCATAGAACCATAAAAAGGAGAATTAGATAAATGGAATACTTCAAAGTTACCTGTGTAAATTTGTGTGTTTTCTGGACCATAAGCATTTCAAGGAGTTGCTTCGAGGCTCTTTTGTTTTTTGTTTTTGTTAAGTGTTTTATATGCTTGGAATCTGCATTTAAAATTTCTTTTAGAGGAAAAAAAGCTCCATTGCTAAAAAGTAAAGCTCAGTAACTACTAATCTACATAAAGGAGACAGGATGGTCTTACAAATAGTAAAAGTATACTCAGAAGTTTTCTGTCTCCTGGACAATGCTTAGGTGGGCAAAGCTAACATTTACCCTTTGATTTTCCTTATTTTGTGCTTCCACTTTTGACCAACCTTCCTTCTTGTTAATGCACTCTCTGTGGAAAGGGTAATGCAATCAATCAGTCAACAGTCCAGTCATGTAAGACTAGGACCCATTCCCTGTTTAGGATATTTTTGTGTGTCTTCATTATGATTTATTAAGTATTGGTTTTATTTTATCCTCTGAGATACAATTTTATTTCTAGTTTCTTAGATGATATTTTAATATATCCCTAAGTTTTGATAGCAGTATATAAAATATTTTACAAAAGTTTCCAGTTTGAATGATTAAACTGAAATAATTTTTGATGTTTTTTTTAAAAAGTAAGGCTTGAAAGCTTGGGTATTCTTAAGGCTGTATTCAGCTGAGATGTTGTACTGGGTTGAATAATTATGTGGCTCAAAATTCACATCGACCCAGAAGCTCAGAATGTGACTTTCTTTGGAAATTTCAGCTTTGGAAATAAAATTAGTTGAGTGAAGATAAGGTCATACTGAATTGGGGTAGCCCCTAAATCCAATGACTAGTGTCCTTATAAGGGGACACACACAGAGAAGAAAGCCATGAAGACAGAGATTGGAGTTATGCTGCCACAAACCAAGGAACACCAAGGATTATCGACAACTATCATAAGCTAGAAGAGGTAAAGAAGGATTCTTCCCTAAACCTTGGGAGGGAGCATAGCCCAGGTGACACTCTGATTTTGAAATTCTAGCCTCCAGAAATGTGAAAATAAATTTTAGTTGTTTTAAGCCACCTGGTTTGTGGTGATTTTTATTATGGCATTCTCAGTAACTAATACAGATGTTTTTCATTTATTTATTTATTTCAAAGTATTATGGGGGTACAAATGTTTTTGGTTACATGGATCACTTTTGTGGTGCTTGAGTCAGCATTATAGGTGTGTCTGTCAACAACATAGTGTTCACTGTATCCATTAGGTAGGTTTTTACCTGTCCCCTCTTCCCCTCTCCCCTGTTTGATTTCCAATGAGTTATACTTCCCTCTATGCACGTATGTGCTCATCGGTTAGTTCCAATAGTGAGTGCACGTGGTGTTTGTGTTTCCATTCTTTAGTTACTTTACTTAATGGTCTCTAGTTCCATCCATACTGTTGCAAAAGGCATTAAGTCATCCTTCTTCAAGGCTAAATAGTATTCCACAGTATACATACACCACATTTGTTAGTCCACTGATGAATTGATGGGCATTTGGGTTGATTCCACATCTTTGCAGTTGTGAATTGTGCTGCAATAAACATTTGGGTGCAGGTGTCTTTTGGATAAAATGACTTATTTTTCTTTGGGTAAATACCCAGTAGTGGAATTGCTGGATTGAATGGCAGGTTTACTTTTAGTTCTTTGAGGAATATCCATACTGTTTTCCATAAAGGTTGTACTAATCTGTAGTCCTACCAACAGTGTATAAGCGTACCTTCCTTTTCTGCATCCAAGCCAGCATCTATTGTTTCTGTAAAAGCCACTCTACCTGGGGTAAGGTGATATCTCATTGTGGTTTTAATTTGCATTTCCCTGATAGTTACTGATGTTGAGCATTTTTTCATATGTTTATTGGCCATTTGCCTATCTTCTTTTGAAAAGTTTTTTCTGTTCATGTCTTTTGCCCACTTCTTAATGGGGTTCTTTGATTTTTCCTTATTGATTTGCTTGAGTTTTTTGTAGGTTCTGGCCTTAGCCCTTTATCGGATGTATTGCTTGTGAATATTTTCTCCCATTCTGTAGGTTGTCTATTTGCTTTGTTGCTTATATCCTTGGATGTGCAGAAGCTTTTTAATTTAAATAAGTCCCATTTATTTATTTTTGTTGTTGCTGTGATTACCATTGGGGTCATCTTCATAAATTCTTTGCTTAGGCCAGTATCTAGAAGAGTTTTTCCAACATTTTCTTCTAGAGTTCTTAAGGTTTCGTGCTTTACATTTAAGACTTTTATCCATCTTGAATTAATTTTTGTATGTGGTGAGAGATATAGATCCTGTTTCATTCCTCTGCATGTGGCTATCCAGTTGTCCCAGCACCATTTATTGAATAGAGATTCCTTTCCCTAGTGTATATTGTTGTCTGCTTTGTCAAAGATAAGTTGGCTGTATGTGAGTGGTTTTATGTCCTGTTCCATTGGTCTATGTCTCTATTTTTATGCCAATACCATGCTGTTTTAGTTACAATAGCTTTGTAGCCTAGTTTGAAGTCTGGTAATGTGATGTCTCCAAATTTGTTCCTTTTGCTTAAGATTGCTTTGGCTATTTGGGCTCTTTTCTGGTTCCACATAAAGTGTAGAATTATTTTTTCTAGATCTGTGAAATATGACATTGGTATTTTGATGGGGATTACATTGAATCTGTAAATCACTCTGGAGAATATGGACATTTTAACAATGTTGATTCTACCAATCCATGAGCATGATATGTTTTTCCACTTGTTTGTATCATCTGTGATTTCTTTCCTCAGTATTTTGTAGTTCTCTTTGTAGAGATCTTGCATCTACTTGGTTAAGCGTATTCCTAGGTACTTAATTTTCTTTGTAGCTATTGTGAATGGTATTGAGTCTTTTATTTGATTCTCAGCTTGACTGTTGCTGGTATATAGGAATGCTACTTATTTGTGTACAGTGATTTTGTAACCTGAGACTTTGCTGAATTTATCAGTTCCAGGAATCTCTTGGTGGACTCTTTGGGGTTTTCTAGATATAAAATCATATCGTCAGCAATACAGATGTTAATGCAAGCTCAAATGTTTCTTTTTACAGAAATGTTTGTGGAACACCAATGTTTTAAAGGACTTGAATTCAAGTGATCTGTTGTTACTAGGATGGCATAATCTTCTGTTATAGTTTCAAGTCTTGGGATCTTTCCACTATAGCATATTCTCCCATCCATCCATCCTCTCACCCATCCACCCAATATTTACCAAACACTTGCTATGTGCCAAGCAGTGGGCAATGAACAAAATAACTATCATCCCCTCTCTCGTGGTGATCTTAGTCTAGTCTCAAATAATAGGTTGTAAAAGTCCTTCCATGTCAATGCATATAGCCCTATATAAGGTATATTCTTTCCCATTTTTATGTTGGAGTGTTCATCTCTTTCTTATTAATTTATAAGGCCTCCTTGATTATTCCATGTCTTTATCTGTCATATAGATAATAAGTACTTTCCCCAATGTGTCATTTGTCTTTTCACTTTGATTTTCTTCCATTCCCCACATTTTTGCTATTTCCCTGGAAAAATTTTATTTTATAACATATATATACACTCAAGTATATCAATCTTATCTTTACAGCTTCTAATGTTATGTGGAGAAGGTCTTTGCACAAAAGAAAATATTTTAATTTAATGGTAAAGTGAAAGACAATTAACAGTTCTGTTTTTGTTCTTTAAGAGGAGAAACTTCCAAAAGACACAAGAGTTAATTTCTAGGTAGAGTCTCATTAATTTAATATTCAGGGTGTGCATTACTGACAGTTGGGTAAACTTATTACAATCTTTTTTCCTTAAAGTATTTTTAAGAAAAAAATGAAAATGTCTTCCCAATTAGTGATTTGAAACACTACTAAAAACATTTCTAGAGTTACACCTTCTCCACAAAGAGTGACCACAGGTTTCCTGTTTCAGAACTTCTCTCAATCTTAAAAGAATTTCTCTATAAACAAGTGTCTATGTCCTATGAAATCATATACAGGCATACCTAGTTTTATTATGCTTCACTGATAATGTGGGGGTTTTTTTGTTTTGTTTTGTTTTGTTTTTACAAATTGAAGATCTGTGGCAACTGTGTGTTGAGCAAGTTTCTTGATGCCATTTTTCCAACAGCATATGCTCACTTCATGTCTCTGTATCACATTTTGGTAATTCTTGTAATATATCAAATTTTTCATTATTATTATATCTGTTATTGTGATCTGTTATCAATGATCTTTCATGTTACTATAGTAATTGTTTTGGGTGCCACAAACTGCACCCATATAAGATGGCAAACTTAATCAATAAATGTTGTACTGTGACTGCTCCAGCAACTGGCTGTTCCCCCTTTTTCTTTCCCTCGCCTTGGGCTGCTCTAGTCCTAAGACACCGCAACATTGAAATTATGCCAATTAATAACCCTATAATGGCCTCTAAGTATTCAAGTGAAAGGAAGAGTCACATATCCATAACTTAAATCATAAGCTAGAAATGATTAAGCTTAGTGAGGAAGGCCAAAAGCCAAGATAAGCCAAAAGCTAGGCCTCTTGTGCCAAACAAACAATTACCCAAGTTGTGAATGCAAAGGAAAAGTTCTTAATGGAAATTAGAAGTGCTACTCCAGTGAACACACGAATGATAAGAAAGTGAAACAACCCTATTGCTGGTATAAGAAAGTTTCAAGGGTCTAGACAGAAGATAGAACCAGCTAGAACATTCCTTAAGCCAAAGCCTGATCCAGAGCAAGGCCTTAACTCTCTCCAATTCTATGAAGGCTGAGAGAAAGAAGCTACAGAAGAAACGTCTGAAGCTAGCAGAGGTTGGTTCATGATGTTTAACAGAAGAAGCCATCTCCAGAAAATAAAAGTAAAAGGGAAAGCAGCAAGTGCTGATGTAGAAGTTGCAGCAAGTTATCCAGAAAATCAATGATGAAGGTGGCTACACTAAGCAACAGATAGATATTCAATGTAGATGAAACAGTCTTCTTTGGAAGATGCCATCATAGCTAGAGAGGAGAAGTCAATGCCTAGCATCAAAGGACAGGCTGACTCCACTGTTAGAGGTTAATGCACATGGTGACTTTAAGTTGAAGCTAATGTTTATTTACCATTCTGAAAATCCTAGGGCCCTTAAGAATTAAACTAAATCTACTCTGCCTGTGCTCTATATATGAACCGCAAAGTCTGAATGGCAGCACACCTGTTTACAGCATGATTTATGAAATATTTTAAACCTGTTGAGACTTACTACTCAGAAAAAAAGATTTCTTTTAAAATATTACTATTCATTAACAATGCACCTGGTCACCCAAGAGCTCTGATGGGTGATATACAAGATAATCCATGTTGTTTTCATTCCTGCTAACAGAACATTCATTCTGCAACCCATGGATCAAAAAGTCATTTCAACTTTTAAGTCTTATTGTTTAAGAAATACATTTCATAAGGCTATTGCTGCCGTAAAATAGCGATTTCTGATGGTTCTGGCAAAAAAAAAAAAATTGAAAACCTCTGGAAAGGATTCATTATTCTAGATGCCATTAAAAACATTCATGATTTATAGGAGTTGGAGGAAGTCAAAACATCAACATTAACAGAAGTTAATGTTGGAGTCTGGAAGAAGCTGCTTTAAGCCCTCATGGATGACTTTGAGGAGGTTCGAGACTTCAGTGGAGGAAGTAACTGCAGATGTGGTGGAAACAGCAAGAGAACTAGAAGTGGAAATGTGACTGAATTGTTGCAATCCCATAATAAAAATTTAACTGGTGAGGAGATGCCTCTTATGGACGAGCAAAGAAAGTGGTTTATTGAGATGAAACTACCCCTAGTGAAGATGCTGTAAATACTGTTGAAATGACAAGAAAAGGTTTAGAATATTCCATAAACTTACTTGATAAAGCATTGCCGGGGTTTGAGAGGATTGATTCCAACTTTGAAAGAAGTCCTACTGTGAGTAAAATGCTATCAAACAGCATTGCATGCTACAGAGAAATCTTTCCTAAGATGGAGTTCCCACGGATGCAGCAAATTTCATTGTTGTCTTATTTTAAGAAATTGCCATAGCCGCCACCACCACCCTGATCACTCAGCAGCCATCAACATTGAGGCAAGATCTTCCACCAGCAAAAAGATTATGGCTCACTGAGGGCTCAGATAACTGTTAGCATTTTTTAGCAATAAAGTATTTTTAAATTAATGTACGTTGGTTTTTTAAAGACATAATGCTATTGTACACGTAATGGACTACAGTATAGTGTAAACATAACTTTTATATGCACTGGGAAACCAAAAAGTTTGTGTGACTCACTTTACTGCAGTGGTCTGGAACCAAATCTGCAATAACTTCAAGGTATGCCTGTATCTAGGTTTTACATATTATGAAGAGATTTGGATTTAAGGATATCCTAAATAAAACAAAAGATTACAATATGAAAAGACATGCTAAACGGAGTACTCAATTTTTACTAAGATTGGCAAATGCCAAATTAGAAACAAAATACTTTAATGCAAAAACCTGCTCCATTTTCCTCTCAAGGAAATTTCTTTGTTTTTATCTACCTAGACATGCTTCATCACTCTAGCTCTTTTAAGTTCTCTAATTACAATCTAAATTTAGTATCCTTTGTGGATTTTCTTGCACACTTTCTTCTAGGTAATTAATATGATGTAAATAAAACTATATTTAACTATGGCACCATACCAAATACCCCGGAATTCAATATATAATGATATCATCATCTTTTGTATGATTCAACTGCTAATTTTTAGTCCGTATTTATAACTTTACAACTAACTTGAATTTATTTTAATTTTCCTAAAACAGAATTAACCATTTTAGTGAAAATTAGATATTAGCTTCCTTCTATTGAATATTAATTTTATAATCGTAGTCCATTAAAAATTAAACACAACTAAGAGCATTCGAGTTTACTTGGCTTAATTTGTCCTTCATATACTCATATGCTTATTGTTTACTCTTTCATTATTTTAGACATACTTTACATGCATTCTAAATGGTGTCATTCATTAGCTGTTGGCAAATATGAGAAGGCCAGTTTTACGTACCCTATTCATAGGTTTGCATTAAAAACAAGATTGTCTTCATGTAACAAAAATTCCCTAAGCAGACATCCATTAATTTTAAATAAACACTGAGTAACCACTACTACATAGCACTTAACTAGACATAGTCCATCAGAGATCAAGTTGGTTCTAAGTTAAAAATCGAGAGGAGGGGAGGGGAGGG
>VBSM01002608.1:22390327-22402691 GCA_008086735.1 Cheirogaleus medius
AGGAGGAGAGAGGAGGGGAGGAAGAGAAGAGAAATTGAAATAGAATTTAGTTGTGTCTGTTTAAACTAAAGGCATATACATATGTGATTACGTGATTTCTGGGACCTAGAAAGGACTTTTGGGACTATATGAGAATAACATCCCAAAAAGTTTTCTAAAAGAATATAGAACTTATAACTGAATAGTTTTCCTATTTAAACCAAGAGTTACAGCTACCCCTGAGAAGTTTATAACATAAATATGAAAAGGCTCATGTTGCTCAGGTGTATTCCAGAAATTTGTCTTCTAGGTGTGTATGATCACATTTATAGATCTTAGACAGAAAGTACAATCCAAAGCTTTTGTGAAAAAAGAGGGGCAAGCAGCCCATTTATTCATGCAATATGAAAGGCTAGCCTGTATCTAGTGGCTGTCTTCCAGCTATCTTTGGCAAACAGTGCAGTATGTAAGGGTTAGCAATGGTATTATTTTATGTGATGGGAATTTTAAAGAAAGTACAGTATTCCATAAATCAGCTTATATTATACAAGAAGTCATTTATCAATAGCACTCCTACTCAGGTTAAATAAAAGTTAAGCCAATAGAATGTCAGGTGATCTGGATTCTAGTCCTAACTCTTGACTACTCTGTAATGTGATCTTGGGTAAACTGCTTAATTTTTGCAGGTCTCAGATTTATATTTATAAAATGAGGAGGTTTAACTAGATGATCCCTAGAGTATACTGCAGCTCAAGAAATGGAAGGAAGAAATACATCTTAAATTCATTTTATTAACAGAGGAAATTAAACTATCAGCATAAACTGATAATTTTTCCGCCTATTTACAAAGCTGATAACTAATATTCTGAAACTGGCCCTAAAATGTTTAAAAGTTGGATTTCCTAGGACAATAAATCTAGCACTTTAAGTTTAACTATCAATTTCTCGTCACTTTACTGATACATTTTTCCTCCTTAGGTCTCAAAAGTTGCTGTAAAATCTCGTTTCTTTGTAATTCATGATATAATTCATCCTAGTCTGGCGTTTCATCAATTTAACAGTTCTAATTGCCTTATTATCTGCTCTGGTGCAGTAGTAAAGCCTCTGAACATTTCATTTACCTTACCAACAAGAAAATCCCATATATCTCAGCCTTAAGGATATTACCTCTACCTCTTGGATGAGCAGAGGCATGAAGACTTAAGCTCTCTGGAAAGCCAATATAATCTATCACTATTTAACTGTTTGTCAATGTTTATGCCTGTCTCAACTCACATTTAATGGGGCTTTTTATTGTTATTTTCCACTATAAAATTTTGAAGATATCTAAATGTCACTAATTCTCTTCTAAGTTTAGGATATATATTGCAATGTTACTAACTTGGGAGACATGGTGATAAGGTACAAATGCGTGGGCTTTGAAGTCAGGAAGACTAAACTGCATGGATTCAAATCTTAGTTCTGACCTTTGCTATCAGTACGGCCTTAAGTGAGTTATGTGCCCCTCTGGGCCTCAGCTTACCCGTGTAAAACAGGAAGACTAATATACAACATGATAGTGAATATAAAATAAATAAATAAATATAGTTCCTGGTCCAATGCTGCATACACAACAGGTATTCAATAACTTTGAGTCATGCCCATCCTCTACCTACTAAGCTCCCACTTTGCCGTGATTCTGCTTGTTGAACCAGTCAGTTTGAAAATAGATTCAAGTCACCAGCTACTTCTATAGGATTGTTTCCAAACTGCTGTTTGCAACCCATTAGTCAGGGTTGCAATTCATGAAATCAACTCAGTGGACTGTGATCAGTAACGTTTTAATGGAACAGAATAAAATGGAATTCAAAATAGCAGATTTCAACATAAGTAGTAAAAGCAGGAATATTTCATTAAACTATGTTTCAGTTTTATCTATACGTATTAGTGTACTATGTCATGATGCAAAATAAAATATATTTCTTTGGGATGGATCAAAAAAATTTGAAATATATTGCCCTATAGAGAAGGACAGTCATTTTGGCTAGATCACTCCTCTTCCTTGCCTACCCTCACCAAGGGCCCTTAAAAATCAGTATTTCAAAGTCAAGAGGCCCACCAGCACTGTTCCTCATAAAAACAGTTAAATATAAGCTTGAGGTTACCTGCATTGTTAACAAGACCAAAAAACAGAAAGGATACTTTAATTCTTCCCTTCTTTACTATTCATCAAGTCCTCATCTCACATTTTTCTTCTGCTGAACCACAGTAGCATGTAAAAGGCTCCCTGGGGGTTTTACCACACACACAAAAGACATGAAAGAATTTTGCAAATACAAACCCAGTTATCCAATAAGAATACATTAAAATTTAAAATGTATTCCCATAACCAAAACTCTTTTGGTAAAGTAAGTGTATTTTGGAGAGGATATTTATTGTTTTCTAAAACAGAGCCAAATTAAATGGGGGTTGGCGGAGGGTTATTAGAGAATGGCTTTCCCAAGAAAGTGATGTCAAAGTTAGGATTTGATGGATGAGTGGGAATTAGCAGTGCAGACAGAGATGGGGGAAAGGGTATGTGGCAGGAGTAGCAAGCAAGGAGGCAACATTCTAGGAACTAAGAACATAAGATTCCAAAGCAAGAAAGAACATAAAAATTCAGTTTGAAAATTAAGTAAGGCTGGTTCATCAAGTGTGCAGAAGAGTAGCAAGAGATAAAGCTAAACTAGACAGCAGGGGGGCTAGATATAAAGTCATACTAAAGAATCTGGATTGTTCCTAAATGTATTTGACAATCAAAGCAGGCGAGTGACATAATCACATTTACCTTTAGAAAAGATCTCTATAGCTGCAATATGGAGAATGTAATAGAGTGGGGCAAGAGTAGGGCCAGACAGACAAGAGGAGTGAGGCGGTAATCCAGGAAAGAAAAGGTAGTGACCTAGACAAGGGCAGTAGCTATAGGAACTGCAAGATGTAGACAAATATGGAAGGTGTTTTAACCCTGGTGAATGATGGATGTGGAATAACAAAGAAGAGGGAGAAGCCAAAGGTATGGGCAGACGCTGGTATGGTAGTGCCACTGCCTGAGATAAGGAGCCCACAAGAAGAGTGTGGGAAAGAGAAAATATAAAACTAGTACCTTTTTGATTATGTTATATTTGAGGTGCCTATGTAACATTAAAGTGGAAATGTCCAAAAGTAACTATCCCATAGTTCAAGAAAGAGGTCTAGGCTTGAGATATAAATGTGGGAGTATGAGCATATCGATGACAACTATGGTCACAGGAGTGGGTGAGACTATTTTCCGGAATGTTTATGGAGTGAAAAGGGAAAGAGCCCCAGGCAGAACCCCGGAGAATATTTAAGTGAGGTTAAGTCTATGCTAGATCAAGAACTGTCTATTCACTGTTTTATCTCTATCACTCAAACAGTACCTGCCATATATTGGTGGCTCAATAAATTTTTATTGCATACATAACAAAGAAATAAGAAACCAAAAATAAGAGAAGTGGCAAAGAAGTAGAAGGGAAACCAGGGAACTGAAGTATCACTATAGGCAAGGAAAGAAAATAGGGTGGAAGCTTTTCAAGAAGGTGAGAAAAGACAATTCTGCCAATTGCTTCTAATAAGATAAAGACTTAAAATTATGGGTGACCTTTCTTTTACTGCTGTTGCTAAACAAAGAAACCAGATTACAGTGGGTTAAGAAGTGACTGGGAGGTAGGCATGTGGAGCCTCTGAATATAGATAATTTTTAAACAAGTTTGGCTCTTAGGGAGGGAAATGAGATAGAGGATTTTGCTGTTATTTAAGATAAACACGACTTCGGCATGCTTGAATGCTATTGAGAAGAAACTGGTAGAGGTTAAAGACATAGAAGAGAGAAGAGACAAACAGAGAGAAGGACAAAAGGATAGGATTCAGATGACAGAATGTTGGATTTCAATAAGAGGTTTCAGATTTTTGACTCTAAGAGGAGGTAATGAGGAAAGTAAAGGTGCAATGCAGGTTAAGTCTATAGGTTTAATGGTGCATGGGGCACATATGAAAAGCCTACCATTAGCCAGGGAAGACTTCAGGGAAGAAGTAATGATTAAAAAGAGACCTAATAATTGAGGACTAGTAAGTATCATTCAGGGCAGAAGGTCAGGGAGTGTTCTAGTCAGAGGAAACAGAATATTAGTAAAAACTTGGAGAGAAACTTTATGTTCAAAAGTTACTTTATTTACCAAGTCCAACAATACAGAGTAGGAAAATTGCCTTGAGCCTGGTTTTGGCCCCTGGCTAAATTTCACTTACCTCTCAGGCTACTGATATAGTTCAGTGAATACTTTCTACCCTGAGAGGCCATCTAGATATCCCAATCAGAGTACTTTCTCTAAGGTTTGAGGATTAGAATATTTGAAGAACCGTGACCACTAATTCATCAGCCAGTCATTTAGTTATGAGTTAAATGCTTCTTGAATAATTACTAAATTCAAGGCATGATCTTGGATTCTGGAGACTGCAAAGAGAATAGGCATGTTTCATCACTCTTAAGAAACTTAGTCCTTTAATGGGTAGAGTAAGTGAAATGTTACCTGAGGCCCATAGGCCAAAGCAAATATAAGTTGAGTATCTTTTATCCAAAATGCTTTGGGACCAGAAGTGTTTTAGATTTTGGATTTTTTCAGATTTTGGAATATCTGTATTACACGATACTCATTGGTTGACCATCCCTAATCCAAACATCCAAACTCCTCCAATGAGCATTTCTTTTGAGGGCAAAAATAGTGCTCAAAAAGTTTCAGATTTGGGAGCATTTCAGATTTTCAGACTAGGGATTCTCAATTTGTAACATGTATTCCTTTTTTCTAACAGAACTACATTCTATTATCTTGCGTCTCTCCTCTCTATGTATCTCACTCATCCCATCCCTTCTTCTCCCTACCTTTACTAGCCATAGAAATATATAAAATCTTAAATATTTATTCTACTAACTGAATACTGTTTCATATTTCTAAGATACCTAATTAAAAATAAGGTAAGTTCAACATTTTTTTATTCTAAGGAAAAGAAAAAACTAAGTTATTTTTATAGAAGGACCTCAATGACTTTTTTTTCCTATATGTTAATGGTCTCCAAGAGTATTGACATCTGGGGACTTAACATTTGAGGACTTAACTCTCAGTAAATACCCCAAAATATTCATATAATTTTAATTTTCTGAAATACAATTCTGAAGGCTATCATCTATAAATATGGTATTCAAGAAGAACAGGTCATCAATACAGTGAATGAGTCTGATAACTATCCAACATCCAATCTCAATGTAGCTTTTCTGTTTGTTTTTGCCCTTGTGCATGTTATTACTCCTTGTGCATGAATTAAAACACAAACACATAAAAAATTTTGTTTCTTTGAGGAAAAAGACTCAGAAAAGAAAGTCAATTGCTAATGGTAATAAGAATAAGTAAAGAGATCTAAGAAAATTACTGTTTGCAAATCTGGGGATTAGAAAAGATCTCAGAACATATCCCTCAACAAACCACAAATTGTCTTTTGTATTTTCCCCACTCCCATGCCATCTTCTATCAATATGCCAAATGAGAGCTAGAAAATCCTTAATTTGACTGAAATCTGAAAATGTAAATTCTTGAAGATAATCTAACTACAGAATTATTGTATTTTATCACACTATTAGACTCAAAATATTGGCTGGAAGAAACAAATGCCATTGTGGGGGGGAAGGGCATACCTCTAACCCTTCTTAGGGAGAGGCAAAGTTATACAATGTATCCAAAATGTAAAAAAAGAAAAAAAATCTTTTGTTGGATGGAGGGCAGGCGGGAGGGGGGAGGAAGTGTAGAGTTACATAATGTGTGCCCTGCGTGCCACCTGGGGATTGGACTCTCTAGAAGCTCTGGCATGTGGGGGCGGAGGGGTGGTAGGGGCAATGTATGTAACCCTAACAATATTTGTACCCCCATTATATGATGAAATAAAAAAAAAAGAAAAAGAAACAAATGCCAGTGTCATAAGTTACTGTCTTATTAAAGGATAGCATATAATGGTTACAGGTAGGAACAAAGAGACCTAAATTCTAGATTGTAGAACATACTTTGCCACTTAATATCTGTATGCCCCTTTGAAAGTCACTTAATCTGTGTACTTGCCAATTCCCTGGAAAAGCAGATATTAAGACAGGATTAAACGTAATTACAAGGATTTTATCAGGGCAAATACCCAAGAGAACAGAAAATGGGGAGGGAGCTGGAAAAGGCTGGGAGAGTTATGGGACCACAATGCTATTCTAACCCTGAGTGAAAGCAAGAGTGAGCAAAGATTAAGAAGCATCCTAGAATGCCACACAGTTTAAAGAAGTTCCAATACGGCCACTGGGGAGTCTTTGGGCCAAGTCTGCTGTCACAGGAATCCCAGGTCTCCCAGGAAAAAGCCTGTCTTATTATCCCTGCTGTGCTCACTCTCTGGCTGGCAGCAGCTCATGGGACGCAAGACCTTGGAACAAATAAAGTAATGGATTTCACTGTCCAGTAACTGGGGCCCTTACTTAATATGCTACCTGTGTATGGAGGTCTTCAAGTTTCATTTTCATGGCCACCACAACCTCTTCTGAGAATTTTCACATCTATACATTTCCTATTTTTGTCCTTCCAACTTCACAAGGTTGTGCCAAGTATCAAGGAAGGCACTGGGGATATAATGGTGAACAAGAAAGACATAGTTTCTGCCCTCAAAGAACTTACCTCTAGTGAAAGATACAAAGAAGCAAAGAGGCAATTAAATACTGTGTGGATCATAGAAACTGTCATTCACCTGCAAACCTCTGATGGCTCCCTATTACCTATAGAAGAAAATCTATACTTGGTCTGATATACACAACTGAGTCCTGATTTATTTGACCAACTTTATCTCCTACTAACTCCCCAGCCCTCACAAACCTTAAATGCTCCAGCCAACACAAACGTTTTATTGTCTCCCAAACGTAACATACTGATTTATATCTCCATGCTTTTATAGTTATAGTTCCATCTAAAATGTGACTTCTATTCAGTCTCAAGATCCCGTTCAAATGTCACCTATGAAAAGCCTTCTCTAATCCTATAGTAGTTCTCAATGGGGGCAATTATGACAATGTCCAGAGACAATCTCAGTTATCACAAGTGCATGTGGTGAGGGTGCTACTGACATCTAGTGGGTAGCCACAAGGGATGCTGCTAAATACCCCAATGCAAAGGACAGCCTTCCCTGCCCCCAATGAAGTATTAGCCCAGAATACCAAATGTGCCGAGTTTGAAAAACCTTGTCCTAGCGGCAGTTTGTCATAACCTCCTCTGGGTTCACAAAGCATTCTGTCCTTATTTACAGGACTTTTGACTTTCTCCAACACCATAAGCTCCTAGAAAACAGAATGTATTATTCATCCTCTATTATCTATGATTTCATCTCTTTTATAAATTTATCAAAGTACAATGAGGTATAGCCAGTTGCACTGGTGTCATTCAATAAGTGCTCCCATCCTAGCTCTACCACTTCCTAGCTGTGCATCTTTGGGCAAATTACTTAAACTCAATTTCTTCATCTGTAAAATGGGGAATCACTACCACTACTTTACATAAGTATTTTTAGAGTTTAATGACACATACATGAAGTGCTTAGCTAATGTATGGCACACTGTGAAAGCTTAATAATTATCAACTAACACTGATGTTCCCATGACTTTTTATGTTGCCAAACAAAGCAAAAGGAAGGAAAAGATGGTGGCAGGAAGTGGTGAAAAGAGAGATTTTAGACACAAAAAAACATTAGTATTCAATAAATCAATTATAAAAGTGATATGTAACTGCCCTTCCTTTTTCAGCATTTTTTCATCACTCATTAGTTTCAAAACAGTACTTTGTATATTCCTTGTAATTCAAATAAATGCTATAATATTTATTTGTAATTCAAATATCTTTATCACTAAAATTAACTTAATTTAGGTCACAAATTTACTTTATCTAAGTATAGTAACACAGAAGTATCACTAATTTCACAATTTTATCCACAAAATAAAAGACACTAGTCTGAATTTTCGCAATGAGTATAAACCTGAACATCTGATATTAAGGAAGCTAAGATTTATCATGTGTTATGTGTTAAGCAGCACTTAATGAATGCTCTTCCAATTAAGAATTGATGATGGTGTGGGGGATTAATTTTGACAAAAACAGAATTAAAAAGTTCTGGTGAACAGTGGTCAATATTTAGCACAGTGCCTTACACATAGATATTCAATAAATAGCGGTTGAAATAAATCCAGTGAAGGAATCCTCAGGTTTGGGAGTTTGGGAAAATTTATTACAATCCAGACTGGCAGTAGCATTAGTAGCTGACAGGGAGGTACTAGTTATCATCTCATATCTTCCCTCACCAAAATTATTCAACTCTATTGGAAAATATTTTTCCCTTGGGGAGAAAGGGATTTTCAAAGGCTATGGTAACCACTTAGAATTGTAAGAAAAATGAGCTCTGTATGCTTGCTGCTGGGGAAAGGATTAGTTCTTGATGTCTTCAAGTTTACTGGTCATCTCTGTTCCAGTGACAGTAAAACCTGCATAGGAAGAGTGAACAGTTTTTACCTATTTGTTCTCAATAGGGCATGTCAGCCTTTAGGACATGTCAAACCTGTCACTTAAAGACTTATTTTACTGTTCTAATTATTACTAATTTATAAAGCTCTAGGCAAGGGGGACATTAAATTGGAGATTTTGATACTAAAATAATATGAAAACAAAATTTATTTGAACTTATAAAAAGCATCTATTCTGGGGTAAGGGAAGATTAATTAGCATAATAAATCTCTGATCTTAACCAAAAGACTAATCCTAGCAAAAAAGCAATGATGCAGTACCACCTTTAAAGTTAATCGCTACCTTTAACCAATAAACTCAATTCCTATGCCTAAACCTGCTTTCTAGATACTAACTTGGTAGTCATAATAACACAAATTGTATAAAGCAGTCTCCCACAAAAATTATGCTTCATTTTTTCACCAGTTTTGAATATGCATGAGAAACAACAGAAAAGCACTTTGTGAATGTACCATTCATTTCTTGTACCACTGAAAATGTATCATCTGGACCAGATTAGGTATTATGCTTATTTTTACTTTAAAGAATTATCAAAGCCCTAAATTTCTGGTAAAGTCTTAATTTATCCAAATCATATACATCACAACATTATTTAATTCAACCAACATATTATTCAACATTTTCTTGTATCATGCAATCAGCTTCTTCAAGATAAAACTGTTTTAAAAACCAAGTCAAATTTCTATTAGCTTTATATTCAAAATTACTATGAAAACAGAAAACATCCATAAACTAAAAAACCAAAGTGTAATGTACCTAAACAAACACTTCAGTTATTATTCTAGCTTGGAAGGAGTCAGCATTAAAGTTTACTTACAGCATTTTTAAGAAAATTACACTTTTAAAATGCTCTCTCCTTGTATATACATACACTTACAGGCCAAATCTTTAAGAATTAGATTTCAGGAAAATAACCAATATTTATAATTTCACAGATACTACTAAAAAATCTTGAAAAAATTCTGGCCTTACTACATAATTTTTTAAAAACTTTTACTACATATAACATTCTCTTTGCCAGTGAAAAACATCAGTATAACTTCTACAAAAAATTTTAGTTACAGTAATCAAAACGAAATGTAAAATTATTTATTATATTAAGAACTCTTAAGGACTACATAGAATCTAAACTTTTAGAGCAGTTAACATTCCTCAAAGTATGCCGAAAAATGTACTGGGCTGTAAGAATCAGATATATAGCAAGTATCAAAAGCTTGGAAAATGAATATAAAAGTGTTAGTCTTTCTTTAAAAGGCTAATGTCTATTAACAGCTTAAAACAGGGCACAGTAGGGGGTTAATATGTTGTTGTCTGAATCACTTTCATCAGTTTAAGTACCTATTAGTCCTTATTAGCAATGTGCTATTGGTCTTTTGAAGTTTTTTCTGCTTCTTCTTATCCTTCTTGGCCAGATAGATACTTTGGCAATAGTGCTTGAAATATGAAGTTTAGATTTTTATTTTTGTTTAGATTTTAGAATTTTAGATTTGTATCTGAAAAATGTTTTCTCCTTTTAGGATTATATTCAGAAGTAAAGTAATATAAATTGTTCAGCATAGCTGTATGCTGTTTTTATCTCATAATTTTCAATATAAAAAGTACTCTCCAAAATTTCTTCAAAGGAGAGAAATCAAGATGAATCTTCTCAGAAACCAAAGCAATTCACGTGTAAACCCTTCTAAGATCACTAATGCAGAACTGTTTTATTTAACTTAGTTTCCAGCATTACCAATGGTTATTCTTCAGACAGCACAAATTTATTGTTTAAAAACTGAAATTCAAATGATAAAACTAAAAAATAACTCATGATCAAAGTTTACTGAACTTACTTTGGAGGACCAAACTTTAATTAAACTCTAAAACTTAAAAAAAACAAAAAAAAAACAAAAAAAAACTATTTACACCAGAGAAGTCTCATTCCAAGGAATCCACATCTATGAAATAACATAAGGTAGTAACATGGGTTACTACAGTTGTGGCTGTACCAGTAATTAGCTGGGTAATCCTGAGCAAATTAACTACCTACCTCTTTTGTCTGTGTGTGTGTCTGTGCATATGTGTGCACACTCGCATGGTGGGGGAAGGGAAAGAGAGACTCAGAGAATGTGAGAATATATAAGAATCTCTAAAAGGTATTTCATCAGCTCTATAATTTAGTGTTTCCAAAGAAAAAGATTTTCTCCTTTTAGGACTATATTCCAAAGTGGAACTAATTTAAATTTAAATGGTTTAGCATATCTGCAGGGCTAATTTGTGCTTATCTTAAAATTTTCAACAAATTGAAAACAATTTTCAACAAATTTTTTAGGAAAGTATTTTCCTAAAAAAACTAAACATGCTTGACATTTCCACTTCTTACATAGTTGACCCTTGAACAACTTGGAGTGGAGGGGGTTACGGGTATCAAGCCCCTCAGCAGTCAAAAAGCTGCATTTAACTTTTGACTTCTAAAATATTTACCTACTAATAGTCTACTGCTGACTGGAAGCCTTACCGATAACATAAACAGTTAACACATATTTTGCAGGTTGTATGTATTATATACTGTATTCTTAAAGTAAGCTAGAGGAAAGAAATTGTTATTAAGAAAATCTTAAGAAAAAGAAAACACATTTACAGTACTGTATTTATTGATACTATAAGTTTATATCATCTATATTTATTGATACTGTAAGTTTATGCCTCTGAAGTGGCACACAACTGTAGCTGCAGACCTCAGTCTACGGAACATATCAAGCAATTCAACCTTCTTGTAATGTCATGACTTTTCTCTGCTTCTTGGGAACACTTCCAGCATCACTGGTCACATTCTGTATGGATCCCGTGGTGTCATTCAAGGATTACAGTATTGCACTAAACACAATAAAAATAATCGAGAACCATGACAGGTCACTTTTAATAGCGATACGCAATTTACTGGAGAGACTAACTGCTCAATTAGAAGGATGAGCATCACACAGGTGTTTTAAATGGATACTCACAACACTTGAGCTCATCACAATAGCAACAGGAGGTGGCTACGAAATTATTACAGGAGTACAGTATGTACTACAGTTAATTTTAGGCAGCTATGATTTAATACTGCACCTTTACGTTTGTTTACACGTCTCTCGTTTGTTTACACTTCTCTCAACTGTGAATGGTGCCATGGACAGTTGTGTTGGTGTGCATAAGCTTTGATAAATTTTAATCTTCTAAAATATATTTGTGTATATTTGATGGTAGTAAATTATAAAATAAACTAGTATTTACATATATTTTATCCACTCATGACATACCTTTTTCTTAATTTGAAATTGACAATTGAGATTGTCAGAAGTCTGCTCTCTTTTTATTGCTTTACTTAGACTAGACTCTTTTAGCCACCATAATATTGTCCACTAATCTCCATGAGGATATAAGCTCCATGAAGCCAGGGACATATCCCCAGAGGTTAGGCACAAAAAAGAGTCTTAGTAAATGTTGTAAAAATGAATGAATTTACTCTAGGACATTTTAAGTTCCTAGAGGACAAAAACCATGTCTTATTCCTCACATCCCTTTATTATTTAATAATAGAATTATTCTTTTCTTTTTTTCTTTTTTTGAGACAGAGTCTCACTCTGATGCCCAGGCTAGAGTGCTGTGGCGTCAGCCTAGCTCACAGCAACCTCAAACTCCTGGGCTTAAGCAATCCTTCTGCCTCAGCCTCCCCCAAGTAGCTGGGACTACAGGCGTGAGCCACCATGCCCGGCTAATTTTTCTATATATTTTTAGTTGTCCAGCTAATT
>VBSM01002608.1:22402791-22435718 GCA_008086735.1 Cheirogaleus medius
AAAAAAAAAAAAAAAATTAGCTGGGCATGGTGATGCACATCAGTAATCCCAGCTACTCAGGGGCCTGAGGCAGGAGGATCACTTGAAGACCAGGTGTGCAAGGTTGAAGTAAGCTATGATTGTATGACTATACTCCAGTTTGGGCAACAAAGCAAGATCCTTATCTCAAAAAAAAAAATTACCAATAAAGAATTCAGTCTTTCTCTAGAAATGCTATGCCAAACTCAAGTTATCATAAATTGTAATTAACATAACAATAAATAAAAGAATCACTTAAAAAATTAATACTGTTGGCCTTCTTTGGCCTCAGCTCCTGACCAATGCAGCGTCATGAGGGTTTTCAGGATCCAGTATCCAAACTGCTATCTATAGGCCTCCCCTCACTCCCTAGAACCCCTCCACTGAATGCACAGCCCTGGAAGTGGGTAGAGTTGCCCTTTCCAAAGGACTCCCCTCTTTACCAGGTGAAAACCCTGGGTTGCCTAAGGCATACACATACATCATTCTACACAAGGGGGAAGGAGATGATTAAGTGATTGTGGGGCTGAAGCTTCATACCCCCCTTTTCCTTTTGCTCTTTATCTTGGAGATGCTTGTTTAGAAAGATAATTAAAATAATTTTAATTTTTTCCAAAATGAAAACTAAACAAAAACAGTATTATTAGAATAAAATTAAGAAGTCTATTAAGAATTGGAGAGGATGTAGATCAATATTATTTTATTTCAATGAGAG
Source organism: Cheirogaleus medius (assembly GCA_008086735.1). Taxonomy (NCBI): domain Eukaryota; kingdom Metazoa; phylum Chordata; class Mammalia; order Primates; family Cheirogaleidae; genus Cheirogaleus; species Cheirogaleus medius. The sequence continues at coordinate 22,403,525 of VBSM01002608.1, forward strand.
GAATTCTTATGTAGGAAACTATAGGTCAGACCCCTTGAGGCAAAGCCATAAGGGCATCTTTGATGTAAGTACTGCCTGCTGAAAACAGCAATTGATATAAAGACAATTAGCAGCAAAAGTTTGCTAGTAGAAGGAAACAACACCTCGTGCCTCACATGGTCCTTAGTTCTACTATTAACCTCTGAGTAACTTCCTCCCATTTCTATATTTCCATCTACTCCCCATTATTATACTGCAATAAATATCTGTGAGGACTTTGGGCATGGTCACTGCCTTGAGCCTCTCTCTCTGAGGTTCAGGTGGTGTCCCCCCTAGGTCTCTCAGTGAACATCATGTGGTCTCCGAGTAGTCATTGTCAGTGTGACACTCTTATATAATGCCAATTGGGAATGTAAAATGGTACAATACCTTTGGAAACAATTTGGCACTGCTATGGACTGAATGTTTGTCTCTCCCAAATTCACATACTGAAATCCTAACCCTCAATGTAATGTTATTAGGAGGTGGGGTCTTTGGAAAGTAATGAAGTCATGAGGGTGGAGCCCTCATGAATGGGATTAGTGCCCTTATAAAAGAGACCCCAGAGAGTCCTCTAGACCTCTTTACAACATGTGAGGATACAATAAGAAGACAGCAGCAGTACACAACCTGAAGAGAGCCCTTACCAGAACCTGACCATGGTGGCACCCTGATCTCAGACTTCCAGCCTCCAGAGCTGTAAGAAATAAATTTCTGTTATTTATAAGCTACCTAGTCTATGGTATCTTGTTAGAGCAGCCCAGACTGATTAAGACATGCATTATCTTATAAAGTGGAACATTCACATACTTTATGACACAGCAATTCCATTCCTGGTTTTATACCCAAGTAAAACTCTAGTACATAATCACTAGAGAGAGACATGAACAAAAATGCATGTAGAAACAGTTAAAAACTGAAACAATTCAAATGCCCATCAACAGAAGAATGAAAAATTAAATTATAACATTATCACAATGGAATATTATACAACAGTCAAAAGAAATGTACTAAAGGTACAAATGAATAAAAGAGTCTTGCACTTCCAGGAGTTCAAAGAATTCGTACACTACTTAAACTGTTGTTAGAGGAGTATATGAAAAGAAATTATACAAGGGCTTGTAAAACATACAAATTCCTGGATTCTGCCCCAGACTTACAGAATTAGAATCATCAGGGTTAAGCCTGGGTAAGTGTGTTTTCAAAAAGTACTCAGGTTAATTCTTTTACATAATAAAGTTTGCAAATTATTGTTCTACTGCAACAGTTCTCAAACTTTTAATCTCAAAATACCATTAAACTCTTAAAAATTACTGAGGACTTCAAGGAGCATTGGTTTACATAAATTACATCTATTAATATTTACTGTATTAGAAATTTAAAAATTTTAAAACTATTTTTAAAGTTAGAAAAATTTTAAAAATATTTGTTAACAAAATAAAATGTACTGCAATGTTAACAAAAAATAACCTGTTTTATAAAAAATAATTTTATTTTCCAAAACAAAAAAAAATAGTGAGAAAAATGGCACTGTTTTACATTTTCACAGATCTTTTAAATGTCTGGAATAATAGATGCTGCTTCTCCATTCACTCTGTTGCAATATCATATGTCACACAGTTCCTGGAAAACTACATGGTACAACTGTGAGCAAATGAAAGTGAAGGCAAATAGTGTCTTAGTATTACCATAAAAATAACTTTTATCTTGCAGAAGCACTGAAAGTGTCTCAGGGACCCCAAAGGGTCTTTAGACCATACTTTGCAAGCCACTAGCCTAGTGAATGAAACAAACAGTTTAACGTATTTTTAGTACTATCTTGGTGAAAACTACAAAATTCTTTGGGAACACAGAGAAAGGAGCACTAACTTTGGAGACAGCCAGGAAACCTTTACAGAGGTGGTAACATCTGATCTGAGTCTTAAGCCTAAGTCCTTACACTGAGGCCTTATAAGGTCTATACCCTCTCCCTCCTACTTTTCTGAGTCTCCTACTCCCGTCTCTTTCACTTGGTTGCTGTTCCTTAAACAGGCCAGGCCAACTTTACTCACCTTCAAACCTTTGAATTTACTGTTCCTTCTGTTGGAATGACTCTTCTCCCATATATCTCATGGCTGCTGTTGGCCACACCTGACCATCCTGACAGCTAAGGAGAGCTGCACCTCCACATGCTTGTAATCCTTTCTGGGTCCAATCTTTGGGAAGTTCTCCCTTGCACTATTTGTTACATATGTGCACTAGGAGCCATATATGACAATGTACCTTGTAGCACCATTTGTATAAGTGAAAAACTAGAGCAAAAAAAAAAAAACCCACACAAAACTAAATATTCATTAACATGAAAAATGAAAAAATATATTAGTACATTCATACTTGAAGTTCTAGGAATAAATGTTCATATATTAATACATATATACTATATAACTTGAGTACAGATTCCTTCAGAACTGGGACCAAACTTTCACTATTTTAAGTTTCTTTGTGTGATACCACCTACTGCCCATAATGAGATTTCAACATACTTATATCCCTACTATTTTTCTTAGGTTTAAAAAAAACTGAAATGGGTGAGCCTATTTATGTAAGTAATTTAACAACAGGCAGTTAAACAAACAAACACACATATACATATACACACACACCTCAACCCATCCCCCCATTAAACTAGAATCAAAAATAGTGTTCCGGTTAATTTTAGGTAAACTACAAAACTTTTTTTCCCCCAAGTTCTCTCATGAGGTAGCATAAAGTCTTTTTTGATAGAACTTTAATAATTTAAACTTTTTAAATTTTAAATTTAAAAATAGACTAGTCTCTTCCCAGTTTTTTTAAAAAGTAAAGTTGTTGGGTTTTAAATAAATACTTAATCTTGTCAACGGAAAAAAAGCCAAACTCTGTAAAATAATTTTAAAGAGATTTATTCTGAGCCAAATTTAAGGATCATGACCCAGAACCACGCCCAAGAAGCCTTGAGCAAGTGGACTCAGTGTGGCTGGGTTACAGTTTGGTTTTACACATTTCAGGGAAACAGCGGTTACAGGTAAAGTCAATATATCAAAATGTAGAAGGAATACATTGGTTTGGCAGGAAAAGGTGGGCCATCTCGAAGGGGGGTTCTTGCAGGTTATAGGTGGGTTTAAAGATTCTTTGACATGTTAAAGACATGAAGCTTTGAGTAAAGGCTTGGAATGTTTTAAGCCACCTGACATACATTTGTTGTGTAAATTGAGGACCCGCAGGTTTGTCTTGCATACTCTTAGGCCTGTTAATGGGTTACAAAGGATGACCCCAAGAAGGGAGGGAAGCATGATGAGGCATGTCTGACCTCGCTCCTCATGGCAGGCAATTTAGTTTTAGCCAAGCCACTGGTCCATTCAGTCAGCTGGTGGGAGGGTGAGCCTTACGATTTTATTTTAGTTTACAATATAAAGGTATTTTCATCTTTCATATCTTTTCTATTTAATAAAAATAAAAAATTATGTAAGAGTACTTATTACTTGCCACTCTTGTTTCCCTTTTCTTTCTCCATTTCTAAGTCTCTCACTTTTTAGTTATAAAACAAACTTTTATTTCCAGAGTCTGGAGCTGCTACCCCTCATATAAACTCGTTTCTAGTTTCCCCCATTCCTTGACTCAACTGACAAATATCTATGAAATGCCTATTTTGTGAAAAGCAATGGTGTATTAGACACCATCCCTCTGGTGTCTGAAAAGATATGAAGAATTGCGTTGGTCTTAAAATCTTTGTAAAACTTGATATGATGCAATGTCCTTAGGAATTAACATCTTAGGTTTGGAGATCAAAATTACAACACCATACTAGTAACCTAAGTTCAAATATACTTCAGTAGACTTACATAGGTCTTCAAAAATTTCATAGAGTACAGATGTATTTCAGGCAAAGAATGCTATATTAAAAGCATGGCATTAGTATATTATTTAGAAGCTGAATGACATTTAACAAATAAATTGATGCCTCCTTCTTTCAATATCCTCTACAAACAAATAAACCCTGAGTTAGAACACACACACACTCTCACTCACTCACACACACACACAAACACACACACACACTGTTCCATAAGATATTTCTTTAGCACAAGTGAAAGGATCTCAACAACAACAAATAGGGAACTCAGTTAAAAACAAAACACTAAGGATTTGGAAATAACTACAATCTAGCACAAGAACTGTAGGAATGTCTTCTTATAACTGTGGTAAATCATTTATAAATTTTGGAATTAGGGATCTCCAAAACTCAATTACACTTCCCTACAATAAACTTAATACACTGACTGCTACACTAGAAAAAAAATTTTTTCCTTGGGGCCACGATGTTTTATTATGAAAATAGAATAAAAACTTCAAAAACAGAACAATCCTTTCTAACTTAATAAAAAATTTGTTTTTACTGTTTTCTGTGCATGAGTTATATGCAATTAAATTGTCAATATTAATTGTAACAATAAGAATATCAACAAGTAAGATTTTGATGAAACAATTGCAGGGGTTTGCCCAGGGGCCACCCATCATGTAACATGTATGCTACAGCATGGCAGCGTGAGTTGCCTGCGTACCACACAGCTCCCAAGATATTAATAAAAAGACGTGAGTTACTTATGCTTCACAAAGCCCTGGGCTCAAAAGTAGTGTGAGTAAATACAACTCACATGGCAGTTAATGTGTTAATGGAAGTGCAACAAAAGAGTAAAACCAGCCTTACCACATTGTGTTAATGATAATTATACAATGCTTTTTAAACTATTAAAACCACAAGATACTTGATATAAACAGAAGATTCTTTGCTGGAGCTCAGGGGTAGGGAATCACTGCCTCAGCAATTTATAGAAAGATTGTCATTACCAAGTTCTAGAAATTACTCAAAAACACAAGCTTCATACTCTTCTCTTATCCCTCCCCAGACAACCAGTGAACATGCCAGGCAACTAAAAAGCAAGTTTTCACCATAATTTAAAAGAAAGCAAGTTCCAGGATCTCTTCTAGGATCAGTAGCCATTCGTCCTTTAGTCCTCTATCTGCTTGTTTATGTATCTACAGAAAAGTAATAATTATGATGCTGCTTGAATGTTTGTGTCCTTCCAAAATTCACATTGAAACTTAATCTCCAATACAACAGTATTAAGAGGTTGGGCCTTTAGGAAGTGATTAGGTCAAGAATCCCTTTGTGAATGGGATTAAGGCCCTTATAAATGAGGCTTCACACAGACCCCTTTTATGCCCTTCCACCATCTGAGGAAATCAGCATTGAAGGTGCCATCTTGGAAGCAGAGACAGGCCCTCACCAGACACCTGCTGGCACCTAGATCTTGGACTTCCCAGCCTCTACAACTGTGAGAAATAAATTTCTATGCAATTACCCAGTCTCAAGTATTTTGTTACAAAAGCACAAACAGAATAGATGTTAATGATAATAATGACAGTAATTAATATTTATTGCACATTTACTACATATTAGGCATTTGGGCTAAGTGCTTTACACCTGTGGTCCCCAACTCCTTGGTCGCAGACTGGAACAGGTTCGTGGCCTGTTAGGAACCGGGCCACACAGCAGGAGGCAAGCAAGCAAAGCTTCACCTGTATTTACAGGCACTCCTATCACTCATATCACCACCTGAGCTCTGCTTTCTATTAGATCAGCAGTGGCATTAGATTCTCATAGGAGTGCAAACCCTATTGTAAACTGCGCATGCAAGGGATCTAGGTTACACACTCCTTATGACAGTCCAATGCCTGATGATCTGAGGTGGAGCTGAGGCGGTGATGCTAGCTCTGGGGAGCAGCTGCAAATACAGATTATCATTAGCAGAGAGGTTTGACTGCACAGAGACCATAATAAATCAACCTTTTGCAGACGCATATCAAAACCTCATCAGTAGGCCGGGCGCGGTGGCTCACGCCTGTAATCCTAGCACTCTGGGAGGCCGAGGCGGGTGGATAGCTCAAGGTCAGGAGTTCGAAACCAGCCTGACCAAGAGCGAGACCCCGTCTCTAAAAAAAAAAAAAAAACCTCATCAGTTAGTGGCAAGTGATAATGTAATAATAATAGAAATATGGACACGCTTGAAGCTCTAACTCAGGGTGGGGGGGACAAGGGCAATATACATAACCTAAACATTTGTACCCCCATAATATGCTGAAATTAACAATAAAAAAATTCAACAATATAAAAAATAATAATAGAAATAAAGAGCACAATAAATGCTATGTGCTTGAATCGTCCCAAAACCACCACCCCCCATTTGTGGAAAAACTACCTTCCATGGAACCTGTCCCTGCTAAAAAGGTTGGGGACCGCTGCTTTACATGATTACCTTATTTAATTCTCCTAACAATATGAGAATGGTACTTTCATTAACCCCATTTTCCAGCTAAGAAAACCGGGGCTTTTAAAGGCTAAGTAACTTTCCGAGGGTCACATATGTATGTAGTAAGCGGAGCCTGGGACTCTACCTGTTTAACTCCCACTGCAAGAATAAATTACTGTAGTAACTATTATGCTGTAATAGAGTAATTGATTTAGTGGCTCTCTACTACTTACTAGATCAGGTTCAAAATCCTTATACAGGAAGGTTTCATTCATTCGTTTGTTCATTGCAAAGACTTTCACTGAGTATTTATCACATCACACCAGGTGATTCAAAAACATAAGATGTAGTTTCTTAGTGAGGCGGCTAAACAAGTGATCTCTGGATCAGTTAGACCTATGACAAGTTTAAGAAAAAAATCAGTTGTATTTGGGCACGTAACAGCATCACAACAGAAGATTATTATGTTCTTCTATAAATCTATTATTGGAAATGGTAGACTGGAATAGACAAATCACGTATCTAAAGCATTTATAATCTAAGAGTTTTGGACTGCCATAATTAACATAATTTTCCAAACTTGTTTACTGCAGATTTTCAAAATGTCCTACTAAACAAAAAAATTCAGTGAAAATACACACACAAAACACACCCATACACATACAGGGCAAAAGATTTTTCATTTCTACATTCAACTTGCAGAATAACATAACTTGTGTTAGGAGAACCATGGTCATGAGTGGCCTTAGCTTTCTTCCTTTCCAGCTTGAAGAGACATCTTATTGGCAAGAATAATTGCTTGCCAAGTAGCTGGCAGAATGTGGTGAAGAGGTAACAACTACCTGCAATCCATTTTGACACTGCCTCTGACCACAACTTTGGAGAACTGGATACATTACAAAAATTTGAAAAGGAGCTAGCTAAATTTCAAGGTAGAAAGGTGGCCATTCTGGCTGAACTCACTTTAACTCAAACCAAAAGGGGTATGGTGCGGGAGAAGAGAAGAAAACAAAGCTCACAAAGCTTACAGGAGTAATCTATGTTCTCAACCTCTCCCAGATATTATCCACCATAATTCTGCTCATCATTACTTTAAATATAAGAAATGTATAAACAGCTAAACCATTGGGCTGGGGGACTTTATGTCTACCTAAGTATATGTGTCATTTGCATTTTTTCACTTTTTATATCAGTATTATATTGAACGGATAATAGGGAGATTTTACTTGCCTTTTATGTTGTTTTTTATGCCTACTATACATAGCATATATGCCATAGACAGTTGTTTATCTGAGTTGTAGGGATAAACAAACTTGGGAAGATGCCACAATTTGGGAACAATGCTTGCTTTATTAAAAAAAAAAAAATACAATCTCCCCACAGGTTCATGATGTAAAATTCTATAATCAAGGCTTGTAGATTTGTAATTATGGTATGTCAGCTACATTTAAACAAGAGTGTTAAAAGATTGTTAAAGTTAAACTAACACAATTGCAGTGTGAATTGTCCTAGTCTCATTCTAATCTACTGGTGTCACTTTCATTTAATCAGAGGAAAACTACAGGCCAATGTCAGTGCTATTTCCAATGTCCTAACATTCTTTGTTCACACAGAATTTTAAGCCATTACCAACCTAAAATGGTTACAAAAAGATATATTTAAGAAAGTATTTTTAATCAATCAATTCACTCATCAGTGGGCTCGTTTACCAGGCTTTACTGAAAGTAAGTTGGCTTTAAAGTTATTAAGTAATCTTTTCAGTTAAATAGCTGAAAGCATTTTTTTCTAGAAGAATTTCTTGAATTTACTACTACTATAAAAAAAACTCACCTTATTTTATAAACACAAATTTTACTTGGAAACTTTTGGTGTACGTAAGTCAGCTGAAATACCATATCAACATTTAGGAAATACCAATTGTATATTTTAGTGAAAATTATTTTCTAAATCATTAACAATTTATATTAATACAGAAAAAAAGTTACTCTGGCAAAGATTCATATTTACACCATGCATTTAAATTTTAAGTAAGGTATAACATACAACTCATAGTTGTACCATCTGCAAATAGCCTCCAAATAAATCACAGCACACACAAAACAGAGATATGTTAGCTAGTTACAGAAGAGGTAACCAATCATGCTGGTTTTCTTGAGACTTTCCCAGTTTTAGCACTGAGTGTGCCAAATCCTTGGAAACGCTCACTTCCAGGCAAACTGGAACAATTAATGCCACCCTGATATCAAAAAAATAGAGATTTCACAATTCTGTGCTGGGGAAGAAAATTAGAGTATTATCTGGTAACTCCCTGCTAGGGCTGCCAGATTAGTTGTGATTCTGTCACAGATTATCAGTAGATCTAGTAATCTGCTGGAAATACAGACCCAAATCTTAAAAGAGCCAGCCAGACCCAAATCTGCCAACTAATACTCACTACTAGTGAGTCACATATACACAAAGGCTGCTACTCAAAGAAACACAGTATAAGTTATCTTGTACATTATAGGCTGGATGTAAGCCATTCAGCCTCTAACAGTCATCTCTTCACTTTCACAGCAAGAATTAGCCCTCAAAAAAAAAAAAAAAATCCTACACACTGTATACATGTATTGATAAATCACACTGTACACTGTACTCCATAAATATGTATAATTATGCATCAGCTAAAAATAACTATAATAATAATTTTAAAATTCTGTTGCTGGGAGAAGGATATCTAAGGACCTCCCAGGGTCCAGAGGCTCAGCACCAAGTCAGTCTCATTGCTGTTCAACTCTCACCTTCTAAGTCATTCCTAATAGCTATTCTCTCTCCTTGTTCCTAGTAATCTAACCTGTCTCAAAACCCATTTCCAGAAATCAGATGCTTTCCCTTGTTACTGTACAAGGTAACAAAGTTTCTCTAAGAATAGGACACTGTAAGCTTTCTGCCTACTTTCCTAGGGCCTAAAAATGCTGCCTGTTAAACTTGTTTCCACTTTCCTTGCTAACGTGGGCTGCCATCCACTAGGCTGCCTTCACCATTTTGCCAAGATGCTGAAATGGCCATCTTCCACTCAGTGCTCGATCTCCCTGATGCCAAAACTACCATCTATTTATTGCCTGTTTCCATATTCCCCCTAAGGTTCCATTAGCCTGTCCAGATTTCTTCCTAAAACCCACTATCACTATCAGGAACTTCTGAATCACCTGAAGTGTTCTAGCAGATTTTATTAGAATCCACCTGTCCTAGTATGGCCTACCCAAACTGTACTCTAGGACAAAGACCTAGAATATATTATAATTTCTAGTGGCTCTCGATTTCTACAGAGAAGAGTGAAGTAACTGGGGCTATGAATGATGACTTTACATCTCTTCTTCCAAATAAAGGTTACAACTTCTGAAGAGAAATGAGGCTATGGGAAATGAACACCTTACTAGAAAAAGAGTGTTAAGAATAAAAACTGGCTTTTAAAAAACCAATGAACAGAATCTCTTTCACAAAACCAAGAACATATCTGAATCATGAAATTAATCAAGAAGTCTCTGAAACTAAATTTAGAGAGAGGAGGAAAAAAGCATACATACCCTTTAAACCCTTTTTATTATGAAAAATTTTAAACATATGTAGAGAAGAACACAATGAAGCCCCATGATCATTCAGCCCCAACAATTATTAATATGTTGCCATATCTGCCTTGTCTACTTTTTTCTTTGCTGAGGTAAAATGTAGATTTTTAAAAATAGGATACTAAGGCAGAAGATAGAAATAACCATAGTAAAATAATTTTCAGCAGAAAACAGAAGGGAGAGTAGGGCGCAATATTTATGGAGTTAGATGGTTTTATAGAAAGGCAAATAAACAGCTAAAACAGAAGTTTTTTAAAAAAAATCTCATTTTAGTACATAAATGGAAATTCTACACCAAAATGTCAACAGAAAAGCCATGAAAAAAATATGGTAGACACTTCCATTAATTTATGAACAATTTGAGATTATAGCAAATGAAAGGGTTTCATAAAAATGATACTTATTTCCAAGCCATTTACATAAGCACTTGAAAATTTTTTGAAATCTAAAAACTTCATTTATAATTATCTGAGTGTTTTCTCTAGAATATATATTGTAAGCATACAACCACTTGACCTGAGTAATTTTTTAAACTAGTATAGACCATGAAAATGAAAAATGTCAAAGTCATATAGGTAATGAATGGGAACCTATTAGAAGATATTTCTCTACGATATACCCTGGTACTGCTGCTAAATGTACTGACTAAAATAATATCACCAAAGTAGTCTAGTAAAAGTGAACAACAGGTCTCTGGGCTGAGTGATAGTGTGGATTATTTATATTTTCAGTTATGTACCTCAATTTCCCCATTATCACAAATTTAAAAAATACTCTTTATCGGAGCATTGTAGCTTAAAGGAGAAAGTTGTAGATCAGATATTGGTTCTTTTCCTCGCTCCACTACTAACTAGCACTGTGACCTTAGACGAGTTTATTCTTTTTTAAACTTCATTAAACCTCAGTTTCTCTTCTGTAAAATGGGAATACAAACAATATTAGTTTACATCTACTAGCCACTGGCTATTTGCCACATACTGTGTCAAACAGCATGGCAGGCATTTCTTGCAACAACTGCATGAGACGAATACTCTATTTCACAAATGAGGTAAAAGCAGCACAGTGCAATCTAATATATTCCAGAACACATAATAAATAGCAGAATCAAGATCTGAACCCAAGCAGTTACTTCGGAAAAGGCTGTGCGTTTAACTACTACTCATATGGTCTCCTTACTGCCTTAGTGATAAAGAACGCTTCCAGAGAAGGAATGCTATGCAAAAACTCAGAGCCAGTATCTTAAAAAGTGAATTGTCCTTCCTCTTATGGAAGTATCAACAAACAGAGGAAAGGTGGGCAAACAGGAAGAAGCCAGTTGGCCGAAATTAGACATTTTTACTGCAAAATAACCTGCTTCTTCTTCAGAAGGCTGTTTATCTTTTCTCCTGGAATGCTTCATCAGTAACAGTTTGATCTTCTTGGGTCTGAACAATAAAGTTCTAATGAGCACTTTGTGTCTACCAGCAGTCAGGAATCAGGAGTAAATTACAGGGCTGCCCTACCCATGAGAATTATTTAAACAGCATCCCACAGCCTTGGAGGGCGAGCTAAGAGAAAGCAGACAGGAGAAAGAAAGGCCTCGGAAGTTTGCTGAGTGTGCTGAAGTTCACGCCCCACTTCTCAAAGTCTGCGAGTCACGCCAGCCATGTTAGCGGGTCACAGGGCTCCACTACGGTCTCTTTTTGGATGAGGCCCGGGCTCTCGGCGTACCCCTACACCTCAGAACCTGCTTTCACGCCCACCTGACGGCAGGTAACGGAAGGGATCCTCCGCTCCCGGGTCAAGTTCTGCATGGCGACGCCGGGCGCGCGCTCACCGGTGGTCCACGACCAAGGCCCGGCCCACCCTCCCGCTCCAGGCCGCCGCCCACCACCTCCCGACCGCCGGTGCCGAGGGGCGGTGCCGCTGCCGACCCCCGCCGCAATTCGGGGCGCTTTCTGAGGGGAGAGGCAGAGGAAGCGGCGCGCCCCGCTCCATCCCCGCCGCCCGCGGAGCCCGAGGTGAGGCCTGGAGTCCGGAGCCCGCCTCAGGCCTGCGCTCCGCCCGGCCTCTCCGGCCGCCATGAGGCGAGGAAGAGGAGGTGCAGGCGGCTGCGCCGCTCGCGACTCCTTACCGCTTCACCACGCCGGTCTTGATCTTGATCTGCCTCACGCGAGGATCGGCCATGGTCCCTGGAGCGCGCGAGAAGGAGGGGCGGAGAGCGGAGGTAACCGGAGGGCCACCGCGCGGAGGAGGCGGTTGTGTGGGCGGGGCGGCCGCGGCCCCGCGCGCATGCGCAGACCGTCGCGGCCCTGCCACGCCCCGCGTGTCGCGGGTCTAGGGTCCGGGGCTGGTGATTTCTCGCGCCAGCTGTCCCCAGTCTCCACGCGGTTTCTCCTTCACGGATCGTGCCCTCCTCTCTCTCTGGGACAGCCTTCCCTTTAGTTTGGACACAAGTTACACTTCTCCCGGTCTCCGCAGCCCGGGTGTTTCGGGAAACTAAAGTATGTCCCGGGATGGATTGGTTTGGCCGGGCATTGCTTTAGGAGATTATCTGCTTAATGGGCGGAGTAGCCTAAAAAAATGGTATTTTCGATGTCATTATCTGGCGTCAAATGGGGCAAAGTGATGTACGTTTAATGAAATAAACGTCTATTATGCACGCAGTCAAGAAAATCATTGTCCTTATCTCAAACCCTTGCAAAAATGCTTGTAGATAACTGTGCCTTATATTGTTTACATGACTGTGGGACTTCTTCAAATAATCATCTCTAGTGTATCTTAAATATTCAACTTAACAAAAATGTGTGTGGCACATGAAAGCTTGGTTTCGTGGTCAGACAAACCAACTTCATTTGGGGTTACACCCTTTAATAGCTAGACAACACTGGCACTTAGGCTACTTAACCTCACTGCCGACCTGTTTCCTCATCTGCAAAATGGAAATAATGTCCACTTTTTGGAGTAGGTGTGAGGGTTAAAACATCTAGCTCAGCGCCTGATGCATAGTAGATGCTCAACACCTTTTGACGGTTTTATATTTTCAAAAATATGTCTGTTGCATAAAATGAGGCACACTTCCAGTAAGTTCTAGCAGCCTCTTCCTGGAAGAATCACCCTAGGAATGCAGGGCAGAGCCTCCTTTGTTTTCTTATTTCTTGGTGCCATCCTTCAAAGACATCCAATGACTGTCTTTACTCTTCTCTACACATGATTTACTCATTCTCACTTTCATGCCTGGTTTTGGAATGCCCTTCTATCCTGCCAGTCCTAGACCCTTAGCTTAAATCCAGGATCAAAACCCACCTTCTGGACAAAGTCTACTATGGCTGACCTCACCTGTTCATCGTTCCTAGATGCTTTGAAATCACACAGTAGTAATTTTTATTTTTGGTATATTTCTTCTTAAAATTGTGGTTTAGGTACTTCGTGAGGGTGTGTTCATCTTCCCAGTTGTATTAAAAGCATTTGAGGCAAGAATCTTGTCTTACATAAATCCTCCTCCTCTAACCTCCACCTGTGTTCTGTACACAGTGGGTGCTAAATTCAATAATATTGTTATCCAGCTGGCTGGCACACAGAAATACAATTTCAAGTGACACAGCAGAGCTATGAAATACTGGAGGAAGGAGATGGGGAATAAAACACAACAACAAACTCACCAAAGCAAAATGCTGCAAAGAAACAACAATAGCTATAAACCACAAACCAAAAGATGGTGCAGCTCAGGTTTTTGCTACTGTTACGGTCATTCCTTTGATCGGATAGCAAAAGCCATGTAACTCATTTTCTTTTTTGCCTTGGTTTCAAGAAGCTTGGTGTTCAATTTTGTGCTCATTTCCAGGGTTTCTCTCAGACTAGTTTTCCTGTTATAAATACCTACTATCTCCCCTGAACTCCTAACTCTACCTCCCTCCTTTTGCCCCTTTTCTCTTTAATTGTTAATAATTTGTATCTGTGCCTTTAATGTAAACCAGTAATCAATAAATGTAACACAGGAGCCAAAAGACCTCTGTTGCTACTGCTGCTACGTGTAACCAGGCCCATGCCCAGACCCTGGAGAACACAGTGTGAGTTTGGGTCTGTGTGTACCATTGACCCTTGAACAACACAGGTTGGAACTGTGCAAGCCCACTTATATGCAGATTTTTTTCAACAAATATAGTCAGCTCTCCATATTGGCAAGTTCTACATCCACAACCAAACATGGATCAAAAATACAGTATTCCCAGGATTCGGAAACCCACATATACGGAGGGCCTACTTTTCCTATCTGCAGTTCTGCAAGGCTGACTTTAGGACATGAGCATTCCAGGGCTGTCCTGAAACCAATATCCCGTGGCTACCAAGGGACGATGGCACTATATTGTATGCTTGAGGCTATGGGTTAAGATTATGGAGTTTGGCTTCGCCTTTAAGGATAGAGAATAAGATGGACTTGTTGCAGGTGTTAGGAGGTTTAGAGTAGTGGTTAAGAACATGAACTCTGGGACCAGACTGCCTCAGGTCAAATCCTAGCTCTGCTTCTTACTAACTGTGTGACATTGTACATGTTACTTAACCTCTCTGTGCCCCATTTCTTCATCTGTAAAATGTATATGGTATTAATACTTAACTCATAAACATAAAGCTTAAATGAGTTGATATTTGTAAAGTGCTTAGGACAGTACTGGTACTTATTAAACACCATATAAAGTGTTTGTAAAATAAAAATGTCATCTGGGAAAGAGGCCCTAAATAAGAGACTAAGAACACCATAGGATGCACATTCATATGAATATAGAAATGAATGTGCTGTTATTAATGATATCATGCTGAATTCATGTCTGATAATTTCATATGAAAAGGACTCGTGTTCAACTTATTCACAACTACATCCCAGCATGTAGCAATGCCCAGCACACAGTAGGTACTCAATAAGTATTTCTTGAATGAATAAGTAAATGCTGCTTTAAAAATATTTTTTTCCATTTAACAATATGTCATGGAGATTTCCCATTCCAGCCAGATGACTAAGACAACCTGAAACATCCCCCCACCACCCCTGCCCACACACACATACACCATATTTCTCTGGGCTTTGCCCATAAGGGTCTGGGTTTTGAGGAGGCAGACTGCCAGAAGGCCATTTCAGGTTAGTACAGGAGAGTACTAACCTCAGGGAGGCCTGCAGGATCTAGGCAGGCAGATGCCTTTGAAATGGAAACTAGCTAGGCTGCATTTCTCATGGTTTGGCTATCCATAAACTTAGTTGAGTTCTGTTTAAATAGTCCAGCCTGGCCTCAGGTGAACAATAGGAATGAGTCTATAAGGGACTCTATAAAGAATGAATCTATCAGTGTTTGAGAATGAGGGTTGAAGAGATCTGAGAGATTAACAGGAGTGAGTGAATCTGGCAGAACAAGAGGAAAGTCCAGCCATCTCCTCTCTGAGTGGTAATTCTTTCACTGCCAATCTTGAGGGGTTGAGATACCACAGATGACCCTTGAACAATGTGGAGATAGAGGCGCTGACCCCCATGCAGTTGAAAATCCAAGACAACTTTTGACTCCCCCAAAATTTAACTACTGGCCAGGCGCAGTGGCTCAAGCCTATAATTCCAGTGATTTGGGAGGCTGAGGCGGGAGGACCACTTAAGGCCAGAAGTTTGAGACCAACCTGGGCAACATAGTGAGACTCCATCCCTACAAAATATTAAAAATAATTAGCTAGGCATGATAATGCATGCCTGTAGTCCCAGCTACTCAAGAGACTGAGACAAGAGGATCGCTTGAACTTAGAAGTTTGAGGCTGCAGTGAGCTATGATTGTGCCACTGTACTCCATCCAGCCTGGGTGAGAGTGACACCCTGTCTCAAAAACAAAACAAACAAACAAAAAAACAGTTTACTGTTGACTGGAAATCTTACTGATAACATAAAAAGTCAATTAACACATATTTTGTATGTTATATGTACTACTGTGTTATGAGGTAAGCTAGAGAAATGTGATTAAGAAAATTATAAGGAAAAGAAAATATATTTAGTGTTCATTAAGAGGAAGTGGATCACCGAGAAGGTCTTCATCCTCATTTTCTTCACTTTGAGTAGGCTGAGGAGGAGGAGGAAGAGGGGATGGTGTTGCTATCTCAGGGGCAGCAGAGGCAGAAGAGGTGGAGGAGGTGGAAGGGGAGGCAAGAGAGGCAGGCACACTCAGTGTAACTTCTATTGCAAAAAATCTGTGTATAAGTGGACCTATGCAATTCAATCCTGTGTTGTTCAGGGTTAACGGTATTTCATTAAAGGATACTACAGATCCCCTTACAAACATGAGGTGTTTTCCCCATACACTTATTATGCTGTGAACTCATAGCCTCTCCATCCCCTCATACCATTCTTTCCCACCAGACTCCAAGCTCCTCAAGATTAGAGACCACATTACATTCATCTTGATATCCCTGGCATCAAGTTTAATGCCTAGTGCCTAGTAGATGCACAGTATTTGCTGAATTAAATAAAAGTCAAGTATGGGATGGAGAAAGATCTCTAATTTTGATGAAAACAAGAGACTAGTCCAGTGTTTTTCCTCCTGGAGCTATGAAGCCATCTGTGTGTAATGAGACTTCCATAGGGCTCCCCAGCCAAATGTGCAGTTGCTGTGATACTGTGTGTTGCACTTCTGTTTAATAAAACCAAGTAGCCAGCCTGAGCAAGAGTGAGACTCCATCTCTACCAAAAACAGAAAAATTAGCCAGGCTTAGTGGCATGTGCCTATAGTCTCAGCTAGTGGGGAAGCTGAGGCAGGAGGATTGCTTGAGCCCTGGAGTTTGAGGTTGCAGTGAGCTATGATGATGCCACTGCACTCTAGCCCAGGTGACAGAGCAAGACCCTGTCTCAAACAAACAAAAACAAACACACAACAACACCATCAAAACCAAAACCAATTGACCAACTAGAAAAGATGCCTCTGGAGACATTATTTAAATAAATATCATTGATAAAAGTATATTTTTGTGAAATATCTCTAATAATTACCTCTAGATGCTGAGAGATCTAAAAGATCCCCTTCCTTCCTTTCTACTTACACATCTTTCCAAATTCTCTGGGCTCTGCCTCTTACTGGAGCCACTGCATTAGCACCAGTCACTCCCAGACTTTGATCAGCATTGAATGAATACAACCTGACAGTGCCTTATTTCAGACCTAAGCCACATACCCCTCACTCCCAACCCAAGACAGGAGAGAGACAGGTATAGGGAACTGCTCTGTACACGTGTGTGCACAACCCCAGAGTGCAGAGGAACAGGAGCCTATGGGTCAATGCTTCCCCCTTTCAATGTCCAGGCAGCAGACAGTTCTGAGACATTTCATCTGTCTCCTCAGATGGTCCCATGGAATCAAGCTCCAATCACCTGCAGCAAGGACAAACTCTATAATCCATCCTTGCATTGGCTTTTCCTCTTTCTCTGTTTCACTTATTCCTTCCTCACTCCTGGCCCCAGAATGATTCTCTGAGTAAGTGGGGTAGTAACATACTGCACCTGGAAATACTATTCTGACTCATTCATCAGGTGACTCAGAATGCTGCCAGTTTTGAGTGGGGCAAAAGCAAGACTGGATTGCCTATCAAGTCTCAGCTGCAGTGCAAGCTCCCCTGCCATTCAGGCCATGTGACCCGGCAGATCCAGTGATACGGATGTATCTGGTGGGCAAGGATACTGCACGCAGTCTCTGGTAAACCCTAAGAGGAAAGTATCATACACACCATGCCCACTGTGCTCACACTTTTGAAAGACAACTCCAGAAATAATCCTAGGCACTAGGAGAGACTTAGAGATCAGACCTAAAAGAAACAAAACTGGCAATCACAGAAAAAGAAATCTGGGGAAGAGGCCAGGAGATTATGTAAAGCATGTGATTTTGTGTCTCATGTTAATACCTACCAAAGGATATCCACCACTGTGGAGACACTCAGTATCCAAGTGGGCAGGATGACTTGTCCTGTGGATGTCAAATGGCCTGTCTACTCAGCTACTGCAGTGCTGGTTTATGAACAGAGTCACCATAGTGGCAGGGGTGGAGGCCTCTAAAATGGCCACCAAGGATTCCTGCCTCTTGGTGTTCCTGCCCTTGGGCAATCCCCTTTCCATGAGTGTGGCATATTAGCTCAATTCTAACAAATAGAATATGGCAGAAGTGATGGGATGTCATTTCTGTTATCAGGTTACAAAAAGGGCTTCCATCTTGTGTGCCCTTTCTCATTTTCTCCTGGGTTGCTCATGCTAGTGGCAGCCAGTTGCCACGCCATGAGGTGGCCCTGCAGAAAGGCCCACATGATGAAGGATGGAGGCCTACCAACAATGACATACGTGAGCTTGGAAGAGGCTCCCTCTGAATTGAGCCTTTGGTCAAGCAATCTCTTCAGAGAGCTTGAGGGAGAAGCACCCAGCTGAACTGTACCCAGATTCCTGACCCACTATGAGATAAAAAAGTGTTTCCTGTTTCTAACTTTTGGGTGATTTGTTACGCAGCAATAGATAACTGATACAGGAACAATGCATGGGCTCCCTTTCATCAAAGCTGATCCAGCTATTGCCACTGCTCAGTGTCTCACCTGCCAGCAGTAAAGTCCTGCCAGCATCACTACTTTTTGGCAGGGTCTGATGAAGCTGAACCTGTGCATACTTATGACCCACAGATCATTCTCCAAGTATCCAGTGCAAACGCGTGCACAGGCTTACCAAAAGACATATATGAGAATGTTCATATTATATTTATAACAGCCAGAAACTGGAAGCAATATAACTTTGTGGCTTGCCTTTTAACCCTCTGATTAGTGTGTTTGATGAACCAAGATATTTTATTTTAAATTTAGATTTTAGTAATCTAGTTACTACATTTTTCTCTTTATGCTTAGGCCTTTTTGTATCCTGTTTAAGAAATCTTTGCCTACGAACAAAGGTTGTGAAGATGTTATCCTATGTTTTATTCTAAAAGATTTATTATATTACCTTTCACATTTAGATCTATATTCTGTCTAGAATTTATGCATCTGTAGTGTGAAGTAGAAGTTGATATTAAATTTTTTTCCATATGAACTTATTTTTAAAAGCCTTCCCCATTCTGTGCTTTCTACTCTATTTCCAAATTGTTATTCGCATCTATGGCAGATATCATAAACAGGCTCATGCAACCCCACCCTCCCAACACTCTTCTTCCTTGCCTGCTTCCACTGTAGGGCCTACTTCCTCAACCTCCCTTGCAGCTGGAGGTCATCAGGTGGACAATTGGGCATAAGTGGAAATATGCAGGTGACAGCTGGAAATACTCTGGATTTCTTGATAAAAAGGGCAAAAACAAGAGGAACTGCCTCTTTCCCACTTCTTCCATGAAAATAAATGGTATAACTGGAGCTTAAAACATTCATATTTCAACCATGGGGGAAAGATAAAAATTTAGAGATGCCTGACATCACTGAGCTGTTGAACCAAAATTAGCAGCCCCCTATCTCTAGTCATCATATGTGAGAAAAACAAATCCTTATTTGTTTAAGCTACTGATTTTGACATTTCCGTTACTTGCAGCCAGAAAGATTTTCTAACGGATACAGAATCCATTAGAGCACCATGTATATGTTTCTTCCTCTTTGGAGGAAAGATACCTATGAAAACAAAAATATCTAGAATTATGGTTTTCATAATGTCTTGTGTCCTTATTGTATGTATGTATATATTAAACATGTGACGTGAATGGCCATGGGTCACAGAGTATGGATGTTGGAGGACTGCCCATTTTAGACAATAGGAATTGTACGCAGGCATCAAGAGAATATAATCTTTTTGTCAGTGACTTACAGGGGTCCCTATTTACAGCTGAACAGGTATCTGATATAACAGTAAATTGTTCTAACACATATTGCAATCACGATGTGCAGTTATTAATGCATCATGTTACATTAGCTCAGCCTATGATCTAATACCATGTAACATAAATTTTGCCAAAAGGAATGACATTCCATGACACTGACTTTTAAAAGACACACACTATTTTTTCAGATCACATACCTTTTATCCATGAGTGCCCAATTCAAAAATCAAGCTGGCAGACAAAAGTGGAGTGAATGTGTTGCCTCAAAGCAGCATATTTATCTTGAGTAGTTTTGCACATTTCTACCTGTAGTCAATGATTCCATTCCATTTTTATGTTGAAATGCATGAGCAACATTAATGGACCTTTTTTGGTCACCTGAAGTGAGATTTTTATTCAGGGTCAATCAAGAGAGACCTGAAAGGTGTTTTTGGATGACATGCCATAGACAAAATCTTTTTATGTGTTTATCATGAGCTATCTATGACTATGCTATTTGAAACTCTCACCATTATTTTTACAATTATTTTATCTTATCTATGACTTTTTATTTCTTTCAATAAGATGCCTTTCTTAGGTGTGAAATACTTTCAGTTGTCATTACATATTCTTTTTTTATGTTAATAAGAAATGCAACAAAAAAGATGAGGATTTTTGAGCAACATATTTCTAGATTACTAAAAGAATAATTTGGCAAAGCATTCACAAAGATCCATTGATATAGATTTTAAATTTTAAATTATTTACTCTTTAAAAAAAATTATTTCCCAAGACTTTCCTGTCCATTATGGTAAACTACTTAAGACCCAGAGAATTCTTCTTGGTTTAGAAACCTAAAGAAAAAAAATTAAGCTATAATATCTTCTGCAAAAGCTTACTAGAATTCTGCAGAAGAATTTGCCAGGGGAAAGAAAGACTTTGTGAAATGGCTTTTCCTCTAATATTTTAAGGTAATATAAAGATATTACTTCTTAATTAAGGAAAGAAATTTCATTTAAATTTCCACATTTCAACTTCCACAACTTCTAATTCCTACATTACTACCCTAATATTTAATTATTATATTGTTATTATCATTATTACTATAATTATTTCTCTTTCCTCATTACCATATACTTTGCACATGTATGTGTGGGTGTCATCGCCACTTAATACAATTGAGATTTTAAGAATTCTTGTAGCGCAGGGGTTATATGCTTCCAAATGATTTGGAAACTTTAGAACTGATAAAACTGAATCAATTCTCCTTGGATTTTAGGCAATTAAGAAATCAGAGGCCGGGCGCGGTGGCTCACGCCTGTAATCCTAGCACTCTGGGAGGCCGAGGTGGGCGGATCGCTCAAGGTCAGGAGTTCGAAACCAGAGGGAGACTCCATCTCTACTAAAAATAGAAAGAAATTAATCGGTCAACTAAAAATATATAGAAAAAATTAGCCAGGCATGGTGGCGCATGCCTGTAGTCCCAGCTACTCGGGAGGCTGAGGCAGAAGGATCACTCGAGCCCAGGAGTTTGAGGTTGCTGTGAGCTAGGCTGACGCCACGGCACTCTAGCTCAGGGAACAGAGTGAGACTCTGTCTCAAAAAAAAAAGAAAGAAAGAAATCAGAGTAATAGAATTCAATAAAGATCTTGGTTGAGTTCAGTACAACTGGGTGTCTACATGATACCTCGTAACTAGTAATTAAGGACTTCCCCCCCCATGTTTTACTCAATTGTTTTGGTATTTGTGTTTTGTTATTCAGTTAGGCTGTGACACTCCTGAAATGATTAAAAGCAGGGATTTGGGACGCATATAGAAAAGGGTTGTGGTGGTTGTGAAAATTATCTAAAACAATGTATAAAGCTGTGAAAAGACACAGAGGAAACTTAAATGCCTTTTACTAAGTTAAAAGTCAGTCTGAAAAGGTTACATAATGGCTGTGGCTATATGATATTCTGAAAAAGGCAACTATATTTCCAAATAGGGCAGAATGTATATAAGTGAACTTTCATCACGCTGAAGGGTACATTGTACATTGAAAACATATTTATAACAATATTTAAAATAGTGCTTCTTAATGCAGCCTGTATTTTTCTTCTAGCACAGCAAGAAATTTCAGCTAAGAAAATTCCTAAGAGGTAAAACTCTAAGAATTTCTCATAAAGAAAGAAAACAAAGATGAAAATCAATGAAATTACAGAAAAGGATTTATCAGCATGTTCAATTCTTTATTTAAAAAATGAGAATTAGTTTTCACCAAATCACTGGAGAATAAACACTTGGAAAGCAATATTATTTAACTCATATTAAATAATTTGTGCCTGCAAGTAAAGACTGATACACAATTTAAATCATGTAAACTATTTTACCAGGTGGAAATGTGTTTTCTTTGCTTTATAAAAGTTAATTTCCACAAGTAAAGATAAAAAAAATCAATATTTTACAAACACTGCTTTATAAAAATAAAAGTAGTGGGGAGAGCATTCAAGACACATTGTTTAGCATATTTCTCAGTTACACAATGATACATACAGGCTGTATAAATACTTCCTGAAATAGCCAAAAGGAGAAAAAGATTCAAAGTAAAAGCAAACCACCAGTTGCCAGGGAAAGTTACAAATCGCTTAAGCTGGACACCCGTTGTGCCCTTTAAACTTTCATTATCCCTATTTTTGCTTTTGCAACCAATTGAAATGTATATAAGGTCACAAAGACACGAAAGAGTGAACAAGAAAAATGAGTTTAATATAGAGCTAGGAGTTGAAAGAGAATGAGAAAGCAAGAGTGAGTTGAGGAAGAAGAGAAATAGATTTAGTATGATCGAAGTGAGAAGATCTGGGACAGATAGGCATGATAATGCCCTGCACTCTTTAAACTTTTCTGTACAGCTGAGGCTTGGACGATGGGGAGAGGGGAGAGGAGAAGGGAAGAGAGGTTAGGGGTGCCAACACCATCCCTGCAGCCAAAAATCTGAGTATAACTTTTGACTCCCTGGAAACCTTACCAATAACAGTCTGATTAATGCATATTTTGAATATTATATGTATTATACACTGTATACTTATAATAAAATAAGCTAGAGAAAAGAAAGTATTATTAAGAAAATCATAAGAAAAATACATTTACAATACTATACTGTATTTATCGATATTGTAAGTTTATTTATTTATTTACTTTTAAGACAGAGTCTCACTCTGTTACCCGGGCTAGAGTGCCGTGGCGTCAGCCTAGCTCACAGCAACCTCAAATTTCTGGGCTTGAGCAATCCTTCTGCCTCAGCCTCCTGAGTAGCTGGGACTACAGGCAGGCGCCACCACGCTCGGCTAATTTTTTCTATATATTTTTAGTTGACCAATTAATTTCTTTCTATTTTTTAGTAGAGACGGGGTCTCGCTTTTCCTCAGGCTGGTCTCGAACTCCTGACCTTGAGCGATCCTCCTAACTCAGCCTCCCAAAGTGCTAGGATTACAGGCATGAGCCACCACGCCCGGCTGATATCGTAAGTTTATATCATCTGTTTACAAGATGAATTGTCTGTCTGAAATGGTGGGCAACCACGGCTGTAGGCCTCAATCTACGGTACATATCAAGCAATTCAACTTTTTCTTGTAATGTCATGACTTTTCTCTGCTTCTTGGGAGCATTTCCAGCATCACTAGTGACACTGTATGGGTGTGATGGTATTATTCAAAGTTTATGTTATCGCACTAATCACTATGAAAAACACACAAGAATCGTGAGAGATCACTTTTTGGTGTTACATGCAGTTAAGTGGAGAGATGAACTGCTCACTCAGAGATGATTAGTGTTACTCTAGCATTTTAAGTGGCTACTCACAACCCTTGAGCTCACCGCAAGAGCAACAAGAGGTGGCTACGAAATTATTACAGTAGTATGTACCACAGTTAATTTAATGCAGCTATCATTTAATACTGCATCTTCACATTTGTTTCTACTTCTCTTGACTATGAATGGTGCCATGTATGTTGTGTTTATGTCCATAAGTTTTGATAAACTTTAACTTTTTAAAATTAATTTGTGTATATTTGATGGTAGTAAATGATAAAATAGACTACTACCTCCATATATTTTATGCACCCATGGCATGCCTTTTTCTTATTTTTTTTTTTTATATTTCTAGGTTTGTCTGAAAGTTTTTTCAAATAGTCACAAATCTCCAAAAAATGTTCTAATATATTTATTGAAGTAAATCCACATATAGGCAGACCTCTGCAGTTCAAACCAGTGTTGTTCAAGGGTCAACTGTATTTTGGAAGTGAGAAGGGGAGCATTCCTTCTATGTTTTTGTTAGAATATTATTTCAGTTGTTTAACAAGGATTAAATAACAGTGGCATAAATAAAATAGATGGCAGGTTTGCCCTGCTCCATGAAGTTCCAGAAGCATAGATACCTTCTGACATGTTTCACCAGGCTCTAGGGTGTTGCTATTTTCTGCTTGGTCGAAGATGTCTCACATTCCAGCCTCACACTCCCTGTCCTTTAAAGAAAAGGCATGAACTAGAAGATGCTTGAAACACTTCTGCTCAAATCAAATCAGCCAGAACTTACTTACATGGCCACACTGAGCTGCAAGGGAGGAGGAAAAATGTCTCCAGCTGCATGGCCGTATGTCGCACTAAAAATCAGGAGTTCTCTATGTCCCACTAAAAGAAGAGAGGTGAATGGATATTTGGGAATCATTAGAAGTCTCTGCCACAGGCCTGCTTCAGGAGACAAGGTATCACTGCTATCAATAGCTTCAGTGTGGTGCTTGGGAAAGAGAGATATGTAGGTGGGGGCAATTTGTATGCCTTGTAACCGTTGGCCTTTGCTAATCATTGAATGCTAATGAATTCCCTTGATTTCTATAGCTTTCTAGTAAGCCTTGAAATCAGGTATGTGTTGCTTGTTGTTCTTTTTCAAAATTGTTTTGGTTATTCTAATTTATTGGTGTTTACACATGAATTTTAGAATCAGTTTATTGATATAGACAAAGAATTTTGTCAAATTCTTTTCTGCATCTATTGAGTTGATCATGTGTTTTTCTACTTTAGTCTGTTAATGTGGTGAATTACATCAATTGAATTTCAAATTATTGAATCAGCCTTACATTTCTGCAATAAACATTACTTGGTCATGATGTATTATCTGTTTTATATATTGCTAGATTTTATTTTCTAATATGTTATTGATGTATATTTGTCTATAGCTTTTTTTTCTTGTATTGTCTTTTCCACTTTTGGCATTGAGATAATACTAGCTTAATAAAATAACTGTTCCCTCCTCTTCTATTTTCTAGAAAAAATTAGGTATAAATAGAATTTAAGCAGAAATTTTCCTACTTAAATGTTTGGTAGAGTTCACCAGTTAAACCATCTGGGCCCAGAATTTTTTTTGTTGGATGATTTTTAACTGCAAATGCAATTTCTTTACTAGGTATAGGACCATTCAAGTTATCTATTTCTTCTTGAGTGCATTTTAGTAGTTCGTGTCTTTCAAGGAATTTGTCCACTTTATCTAATTTGTAATGGGCATAGTGTTGTTTGTAGTATTTCCTTATTATCCTTTTAATGTCTATGGGGTGTATAGTGCTATCCCTTCTTTTCTTCCTGCTACTAGTAATTAGTGCCCTCTTTTAGTCTTTCCCTCTTTGTCTCTGTCTCTCTCTCTCATCTCTATTTATCATTTATTGAGGTAAAATTCACATAATATAAAATTAATTACTAATCATTTTAAAGTGTACAATTTAATGGCATTTCATACACTCACGATGTTGTGCAATCATCACCCCCTTTATCTACTTCCAAGACTTTGCACCTTACCAAAAGGAAACCCTGTACCTTTTAAGCCTCTGGCAACCAGTAGTCTGCTTTCTGTCTGCATGGATTTACCTATTCTGGATGTTTAATATAAATGGGACGATACAGTATGTGACCTTTTGTATTTGACTTTTTTCACTTGCCATAATGTTTTCAAGGTTCATCCTTGTTATGACATGTATCACTACTTCATTCTTTCTTGTTCCTGAATAATATCCCATTATATAGATATACCACATTTTGTTTATCCATTCATCAGTTGATGGATGTTTTGGGGTCATTGCCCCCTTTTGGCTATAGTAAATAATGCAGCTATGAACATTCATGTACAAGTATTTGTTTGAATACCTGTTTTCAAATTCTTTCTCTTTTTACCTTTGGTTAGTCTGACTAGATGTTTATCAATTATATTGACCTTTTTAAGGAACTAGTTTTTGGTTTCACTGATTTTTCTCTATTTTCTTTTCTGTTTTCAATTTAATCAACTTTTGCTCTTATCTTTATATTAATATATTAACCTTGTATCCTGTGATTTACCTGAACTCATTTATTAATTCTAAGAGCTTTTTTCCCTTCTACTTGCTTTGCATTTAATTTGCTTTTCTTTTACTGGTTTCCTAACATGGAAGCTTAGATTACAGATTTGGAACCTTTCTTTTTCTTCTAATATAAGCATTTAACACCACAAATTTCCTTCTAAGACATATTTAGCTTCATTCCACAAATTGTTATATGTTAACTTCATTTTCACTTAGTTCAAAATATTTTCTAACTTCTCTTGAGACTTCCTCCTTGACTCATGGATTATTTAGAAGTGTGTTATTTGGCAATTTTCCAGATAACTTTTAGTTATTGATTTCTAATTTAATTCTGTTATGACAAAAGAACATACTTTATATAATTTTAATTATTTTAAATGTGTTAAGGTGCATTTTTATGGCCCAGAATATGGTCTATCTTGTGATATGACATGAAAGTGAAAGTTCCATATGTACTTGCAAAGAATGTGTATTCTGCTGTTGTTGGGTGATGTGTTCTATAAAATATCACTTAGATCCAATTAGTTGATGACATTGGTCAATTTTTCATATCCTTGCTGAATTTCTATCTGCTAATTCTACTGTTACCAAAAGAAGATTGTTGAAGTCTCCTACCATAACTGTGGATATGTCTCTTCCTCTTTTTAGCTGTGTCAGCTTTTGCTTTGTGTATTTTGAAGCTCTGTTGTTAGGTACATTCACAATTAGGATTGTTATGTCTTCTTGGTAAATTAACTCTTATCAACTTGTAATGTTGTTTTTATCTTTAATAATTTTCTATGCTCTGGAGTCTATTTTGTCTCATGTAGTCATTCCATATTTATTTTGATTAATGTAAAGAATGGTATATCTTTCTCCATCCTTTTACTTTAACCTATATGAATGAGCTTCTCATAGCATACACTTTGGTCTTGTTTGTTTGTTTGACCAATCTGACAATTTCTGTCTTCATTTGGTATGTAACTTTTGATATGGTTGGATCTAGATCAACCATTTTATTATTTGTTTTCTGTTTGTCCTCTTCATTTTATGTTCCTCTGTTTCCCCTTTTCTCACCTTTGTTAGGATTATTTGAATATTCTTTTTGAATTTGATTGGATATATCATTTCGATTTATCTATTGTCACTTAGACTATACTTCTGTGTGTGTGTGTGTGTGTGTGTGTGTATACTTGCTCTAGAGACTGAAGTATACATACATAACCATTCACAGTCTACTTAGGGCTATTTACCACAGATGTCTTACAACCATATATGTCCTTTTGTCCTCCCACCTTCATGTTACAGTTATCATATGAATCACATTGTCATTTGTAGAAAATGATGACTAGAAATCTGATGTCTTGGGAGTTAATTTATATTTTAAAAAAAGAAAGTAATTAAAAGGGCTGTGTGAACAAGATAAAACAAAGATTAGAATAGAAGTTTTACTGGTGGTAGTATTAAGACTATAGAAAGGAACCAGGAGTTAAATGCTTTGGATACACAATGCTATTTGATTCAAATGGCTTTAATTAGGTGCTTGGGAAAGACGAGTATGTGGGTGGTGGGCAGGTTTAATGTCTTGTAATCAGAGTCCTCAAAAAGGCTGAAGATGATCTGGATACTTCTCTTTGTTATAATGTTGAAACACTCCCTAGCAGGAGAAGGTGAAAGGGGCAATTTCCCTTAAATAAATGATGCTTAGCTTAGCTCAGAAGTACAGAAATAGGCAATTATTTCCATAAACTCTGTCCTGAGCTACATCTGTATAACCTATACCTGTGATGTAGGGAGGTTCCAGATTTCAGAGAAAATTAAGGAAATGTGTGCCATTAGCAAGTGATCTGCTAATAGAGTTAGAAATGCTCGAGTTTTCCTTTCTGAACTGGGACATTCTGAATGGGGACATTCTAAGTAGGTATAGCCCTCAGCAATATATAGCAATCTAAGCTTGAATAATTACACAACCTCACAATGCTTTAATTAAAAATTTGTTTAAGCCTTAGAATTAACTTATTTCTTTGACATACCAGCTAAATTGTTACTTCTCTTGGAGATAACTTTGGCTTCAAGCTGTTCAAAAATATGTTCTCAAGCTGCTCCTCCTTTGTCCTCTAGGCAGCCCCTAAATACTCCCAGAAGTAAGCAACTGTCAGGACAGGCTGTTTTCCCCTGGAGTATCCCTTCAAGCCTCTCCTCAAGCCAAAATAAAAACCTTTTGACATCTCAGCTCTGGGAAAGTTCTAAAGTAAGCAATCAATACCATGGAAACAATCATTTGACATCATTCCGGTAAATCCATCTGTGGGCTATGCAGCTTGTTTTAGTGTAATGGTGTTATTTTGGGATTTATTGGCTTCCAGAACTGAGAAAATGATATAGGAGCACTTTGAGCAAACTACTCAGTTATGGGGGGGGGGACTCAAATATCTACAATATGTGCTGCTCTATTGTTCACTTATTTCTTCTAGTTTTATTCCTATTTGACAAATTATTTGATGTGAACTAATCTTGTTTTTGTTTTTGCAAATCAAATATAGATCTTTAGACATGAGTGAATATCTCTTTGCCAATTTGAATAACAGAAAGCAGAAAAATTGCAGCTCTTATATACATTTGTATCATTCAAGATAGAAACCATACCAGTTATTTGAACAGAGAGAAGATAATCATTATCTAGGTACAAAGTTATTAACTAAGTAAGCGAAAGGGCAAAAAGAGGTGTCACAGAGGCAGCAATTGCTAGAAGCATTTACCACCTTTAGAACTGGGAAACAAAGCAAAGAAGTTAGACTTATTAAAACTTAGGAACTCAGAGGAGGAAGCAGACTTCTGAAGAAGAAAGTTTATGCCAGTTTCTCTGAGAAGGCACAATAATCCTGGTTCTGCAATGTTGGGGAAAACTCCAAACTGAATGAAGCTGCTGCTACAGCAAGGAACAGAAGCTGTTGGAATAAAGAAGTGATGCTAGTGTGAGGCTCACAAAAATAGGAAGCATTCAGGAAGCCCAAAGGAAACACAGGAAGGAGTCTCTTCTTCTTCCTCTAGCATCACAGGCTTCTTGACAAAGTAGAAATGTGGTTTTTAGAATTCCAAACCAAGTATATCACAATGCAGAGTATAAAAGGCTGGCTTTGAATGTGCAAGATGAAAACTTAATAACTGATGGAATATCCCAACAATTTATTAAAAATACATTTAAATTAAGCAAGATGGAGATATCAGAGAGAATACTTGGCTGTCAGTGGGGGGCTCCAAGGGGATTGCCTTGGAAGACTCCCTTTAGTCCAAGATTTGGTCCTCAGCTTTATAGGCCCAGAAACTCAACTTTGTCAGGGCATCAAGAACTGACAGAGCTCAGTGGATGAACTCACATGACCCAGCTTACAGGGGACCAGTGAATAAACCTGAAGGCCAAAGTATTAATTTACATGAGGCATACTACTATCTGTGTGGTTAAACTTGTACACATATCCTTTCATCTGTAGGAAAATGTGATAGTCAGAAGGTGGCTGACAGTCATGGAGTAAGAGAAGGAGTGTTGGTTGGATGAGTTTCATAGTGTTATGATTGTCTGATATATCAGAATCAGACTACATTAGCTCTATTACAGAGATGTCCTGGGCAAACTGACCAGACACTCATGTTGGGCAGGTACAGTATCCTCACCATTTGTATAGAGCCAGATAGAGTCCCTCAAAACCTTACCCTTTCTCTCCTCTTTTCCCGGCTCTTGGCAGAGACCAGCCTTCTGGGAGCATATCTTTTCTTTAGATAGGTAATCTGTGGTTAGTTTTAGTTTTATATGTACTTGGCATATGGTCTTGGACAAGTTATTAAATCATTCTGAGTATGTTTCTTCTTCTTTAGATGAGGGACAATGATGCCTATTTAATGGGGCTATTGTATGAATTTAAAGTGGTAATCCATATGAATACTCATAGGATAGTGCCACACACACAGAAAACTCCCAATACACAAAAGTTCCATCCCTATTTTTAACCCTTCTTTGGTTATATTATCAAAACATACTTCTGATACATTTTTTCTTTAAAAAGATGAGTTAAGAGGATATCACTAAAGATTCTATAGTCACTAAAAAGGATAATCAAAGAACAGTATGAATAATTCTATGCTCACAAATTTGGTAACCTAAATGAAATGGACCAAATCCTAAAAAGAGACAATCTGCCAAAACTTACCTAAGAAGAAATAGACAATCAAAATAGACCCATATATATTTAAAAATTTAAATCAATAATGAACAACTTTCCAAAACAGAAAGCACAATGCCCTGATGGGTTCACTGGTAAATTCTACTAAACAATTGAGGAAGATATCATACCAATTCTCCATAATTTTTTTTTCAGAGAATAGAATCTGAGGGAATACTTCCTAACTCATTCTATGAGACCAGCATTACCCTAATACCAGAAACATTACAAAAAAAGAAAACTGCAAACCAATATTTCTTATAAGTGTAGATGCAAAAATCCTCAACAAAATATTAGCAGATTTAATCCAACAATTAAAAAGAATTATGCACTGCAAACTCATATACCTTTATCCCACATATACAAGGCTGGTTGAACATTCAAAAATCAATTAATGTATTCCATCACATCAACAGCCTAAAAAGCCTCCACACGATCATATCAATAGATGCAGAAAAAGCATTTGACAAAATCCAACACCCATGCATGATAAAAACTCTCAGTAAACTATAAATAGCGGGGACTTCTTCAACTTGATAAAGAATATCCAC
The DNA here is from genome assembly GCA_008086735.1 of Cheirogaleus medius. Taxonomy (NCBI): domain Eukaryota; kingdom Metazoa; phylum Chordata; class Mammalia; order Primates; family Cheirogaleidae; genus Cheirogaleus; species Cheirogaleus medius. The sequence continues at coordinate 22,434,385 of VBSM01002608.1, forward strand.
AAAAATACCTATAGCTAACACCATACTTAATAGTGAGAAACTGGAAGTTTTCCCACTAAGATCAAGAACAAAGTAAGAATGTCCCCTTTCACCACTGCTTTTCAACATCCTACTGGAAGTCCTAATCCAACAAGACAAGAGAAGGATATAAAAGGTGTACAGATTGAGAAGGAAGAAATAAAACTATCTTTGTGCATAGATGACATGATTGTCTATGTAGAAAGTCCAAAAGAACTGATTTAAAAAAACTATTGGAACAAATAAATGATTATGGAAAGAATGCAGGATACAAGGTTAATATACAAAAACCAATTGCTTCCTTATATACTAGCAATGAACTATTTACATCAGCACCCCCCAAAAATGAAATACTTAGGTATAAATATAACAAAGTATCTATAACATCTATATGAGGAAAACTACAGAACTCTGATTAAAGAAATCAAAGAACTAAATAAATGGAGAGATAGTCCATGTTCATGGATAGAAAGACTCAATACTGTCAAGATACCAATTCTCCCCAACTTGATCTATAGATTCAATGTAATGCCAATCAAAATCTCAGCAAGTTATTTTGTAGATACTGATAAACTGATTCTAAAGTTTATATGCAGAGGCAAAAGAGCCAGAATAGCCAACAAAATATTGAAGGAGAAGAATAAAATTGGAGGACTGATGCTACCTGACTTCAAGACTTACTATAAAGCTGCAATAACCAAGACAGTGTTGGTTGGCAAAAGAATAAACAAATAGACCAATGGAACAGAAATAGACCTACACAATAGTCCAGAAATAGACCTATGTAAATATAGTCAACTGATCTTTGACAAAAGAGCAAAGGCAATACAATGGAGCAAAGATAATCTTTTCAACAAATGGTGCTGGAACAACTGGATATCCAAATACAAGAAAATCAACCTAGACACAGACCTTACACTCCTTACACAAAACAATTCAAAATAGATCATAGACCTAAGTATAAAATGCAAAACTATAAATCACCTAGAAGAAAACATAGGAGAAAACCTAGATGATGTTGGGTAAAATGTTGACTTTTTACATACAACACCAAAGTATGATCCATGAAAGTAATAGTTGATAAGCTGTATTTCATTAAAATTAAAAACTTTTTCTGGGGCTCTGCTTTTACCCATTTGCATGAGGTAAAAAAAAAATTTTTTTTTAATTTAAAACTTTTGCTTTGCAAAGACAATGTCAAGAGAGTAAGAAGACAAACCACAGACTGGGAGAAAATATTTGTAGAAGACATCTGGTAAAGGACTGTGTGGGGCGCGGTGTTCCGCCATTACAAGATGGCGCCTAGTTCCGGGTGC
>VBSM01002608.1:22437738-22485238 GCA_008086735.1 Cheirogaleus medius
AAAAAAAAAAAAGAAAACAAATGAAGAATTTAAGAATGGCAATTATGTGGGTAAATAAAAATAATTAACTATAAAACAATAATGCATATACCAGTCATTGTAAGTAATATATTTACTTTCCTACTGAAAAATAAAAAAACTTAGAAAACTTTAATTCCATTTATCTTCCTTATGACTATATGCAATTGCTTTAAATTGTTTAAATTTTAAAATTGAGTATGTGACAATACTTCTAAATTAAAATATATAACAACAATTGCATGGAAGTCATGAGGGAAATAAATGGAGTTAAAGTGTTCTAATAATTTGCATTTTTCAATAAGGAGGTAAATATATTAATAATAAAGACTGGCACATGCATGCATATTATGTTATTTTCTATATCTGTGTATATTTGAAATATTGAATAATCAAAATAAAATAAAGTTTAAAAAATTAATGTGAAGTATTGATTAATCGTAGACTTGTATAATTTGAATATATTTGCTATAATTTAAAGTTAATCACCAAAAATAATAGGATATATAACTGTAAAACTATTTGAATAAAATAATAGGATGAGGAAAAAATATGTGAATAGTAAGATAGAAAAGGAGAAAAAAGAAACATAGAATAACCAATTAAAGGAGAAAAATCATATGGTCCTCTTAATAGGTATGAAAGAAAACATTTGATAAAATGAGCAAACATCTATCTATGTCAAAAAACTTCTAGCAAAATGGTAAGAGAAGGAAACCTGTTGAAGAGTACCTAACTTATTTCTTTCTTTCTTTTTTTTTTTTTTAAAGCCTCTTTAAAATAGTCATACTTAGGCCAGGTGCTGTAGGTCATACCTGTAATCCTAGTACTTTGGGAGACTGAAGTGGGAAAACCGCTTGAGACCGGCAGTTTGAGGTTGCAATGAGCTATGATGATGCCACTTTACTCTAGCCCAGACAACAGAGTTGGGACCCTGCCTCACACACACACACACAAGTCATACTTAATGGAAAAAATAGAATAGACTCCTATTATACCGAATAATGAATTCCAGGTAAAGAACAAAATGTGGAAGCCAAAATTGTAAAACTTTTGGAAGAAAATGAAGTAACATTATTTTTATGACTTTGGGTTAAATAAGGGCTTTTTAAATGAGAAAAAATAATTACTAACTTAAAAGAAAAGATTGATAAATTCAACTACCAGAACTTCTGCCCATAAAAAGATACTATAAATGAAATGACAAACCATAAGCAAGAGAAGACATTTTTCCTGTATATAACCAACAAAATATTGGCTTATATAATATATAAAGAACTATGAATCAATATAACAAATATAAACAATCTAATAAAATTTGGCCCAGAAAACTTAAGCCCATCACAAAAGAGGAAGCCCTGATTACCAATAGATGTGTGAAAATATGTTCGATGTTATTTGTAATCAGGGAAAATGCAAATTAAAACCACAATGAAATACCACTTCACACTCACTAGGATGGCTAAAATGAAAAAGATAGACAATAACAAATATTGACAAGGATGTGGAGAAATTGAAACCCTCATCTATATCTGATGGGATTGTAAAATTGCACAGCTACTTTGGAATACAGTTTGGTAGTTTGTCAAAATGTTAAACATAGAGTTACTATATTATCAAGTAATTTCACTCTTACACATATACTCAAGAGAAATAAAAAATATGTTCACACAAAAACTTTTATATAAATGTTCATGGCAGCATTATTCATAACAGCCAAGAAGTGAAAACAACCCAAATGTTTACCAACTGATGAATGGATAAACATTCATCAACGTAGTACTGATGCATGTTACAGCATTGATGAAACTTGAAAACAGTATGTAAAGTGAAAGAAAACAGTCACAAAAAGGCCACATAATTCCATCTATATAAAATGTCCGGAATAGGCAAATCCATAGAGACAGGAAATAGATTATTGTTTGTTAGGAGCTGGAGGGAATTAAGGAGTAATTTCTAATGGGCATGTGGTTTCTTTTGAAAATATTCTCAAATTTATTATGGTGATAGTTGCACAACTCTGTGATTATACTAAAAATCATCAAGCTGTACACTTTAAATGGATGAATTATATGAAATGTGAATTGTGTCTTTATAAAGCTATTATTATAAAAGGCATAATACGATACCATTCTGTATCCAGATTGGCAAAAATGAAAATGTCTGATGATTTCAATTATTGATGAGGATGTGGTACAACTGAAATTCTCATGTACCAAAATATAAATTAGCAAAATCACTTCAGAACACAGTTTATTTTAGCATTGCCTAGGAAAGTTGAACATATGCTAATCTAGCAGTTCTACTTCTGTAATTACACCCAAGAGAAATTCTTGCACATGTGCATCAGAAAATGTGAGTATGCTTTAGCAACATTATTCATAATAGCAAAAAATTTAAATATTCCTAAAGGTAGAATACATAAGCATCATACAACAGATGAAATGAATGAACCAGAACCACACCCATCAATAATGCAGAATCTCAAAGATATAATGTAGAGCAAAAGAAACAAATTTCACAAGAATACAGACAGCATGATTGCATTTATATTAAAATAAAAAGAAGCCAGAACTAAACATTATGTCATGTAGAGATATATTCAAAGGCAGTGAAACTACAAAAGAAAAACAAAGAAATGATTGCTTAAAGGTTAGAGCAATTGCTACTCCTGGTGAGGAAGAGAGGTATGAAATTGAGAAAGAGCACATGGATATAGCAATGTTTTACTTGCTACCCTGTATGGTGGCTACATGGGCACTTACTTTTACTTTACTACTATTCTTTAAAATAAACTCAAATGTTTTGTGCGTGCTTCTGTATATAAGGTATATTACACAGTCAAACAAAAGCAATCAAGTGAATTTCCTGATATACACATCTTGGCATATGTCTGATTATTTCATTAAGCTAATTTCCTAGAAGTTAAATAACTGGGTCCAAAGACATTAACATTTCCAAGGGTTTTATTTGCTGAATTACTACCCAGAAAGATTGTACCAGTTTCCATTCCCACTAGCAGTGTATCAGCGTCCTCGGCCACATTGCTTGGAAAAGTTATCTACCCTTGCCCTGCCCATGTTTTGGGCTCCCACTCACTCTTCATAACACAGTATTCTGGTTTCCAACTCAATTCTCTCTCTTTTAGGTTATCAATATCCTTCTATTTATGAAATGTAATGGTTACTTTTCTTCTTGAATGATTTAGAAAACATATTAGCCCTAAAGAGTTTTCCAGATGGCTAACATCATGTATCTTGTGTGGTTTTTAACTTTTTTCATTCTTAGATCACCATTTGGCTCCCAGTTCTTGGAGAATCATCCTATGGATTCCTACAAATTACATCAATTCCCAAAGGCAAAAAATAGTTTTAAATAGCAGATAAAATTCTTCTTCCTACTTATCCATCATCCTCTGCATCATCATCATGAAAAACTGTCATTATTACTGATGAGCCAGTTTCATGGGTGTTGGCTAAGTTCATTGACTGGTAATGTTTAAGTGCTATTGTAGTGAATCTACAAAGATGGCCCTAGTGCACCAGGCCTCCTGTATTCACATCCTTGTATGGTTCCCTTCCACATGGAATCTGGGATGGCTCTATAATTTGTTTTAATCAAAAGTATGTAGCAGATGTGATGTTGTGCCAGTTCCAGAAATATGGCTTAATAAGGCCTGGCACCTTGTGCTTTTGTGTTATTGGGAGACGTAGGCTACAACATAAGAAGTTTAGCTACCCTGCTGGAGAGACCACATGCAGACACCATGTGGACAGGGAGAGGCCTTGAGACAACATAGGGAAAGAGAAGCCCAGCCATCCCAGTGTCCAACTCGATCCAGCCTTCTGGCCATCTCTGCCAAAGCACCAGACATGTACATGAAGCCATTTTGGATGTTCCAGAGCAGTCACCATCTGACTGCAACTGCCTGAGAAACTGCAAGTGAAATCAGCATAAGAACCACCCAGGCGAAGCCAGTTAACTTACAGAATGTGAGAGTGAATAATAAATTGTTTTAAGCCACTGAGTTTTGAGGTGTTTTGTTGCACAGCAACAGATAATGGGGGAAAAAATTACCTTTGACATTGTCCCTCATATCTAACTATCGGGCTGTGGCAAAGCTTTTGCTTGATCAGAAGTAAAGCTTGGGATTCTTGTGAACTGAATTAAGTACATCTCTCTCTCTCTGAAAAAAAAAATGTCTTAGAAAACAGTCATGAGGATTTACATCAGATAAGGGGTAATATTTGAGCTAAAACCTGGAGAATGCAAAAGATCCAGATATGTGATGAGCTGGAAGAAGGGCATCTCAGACACCATGGAAAGACCCTGAGATGAGAAAAAGCTTAGTGTACTCTTGGAACCAAGAGAACTATCTACAGGAGCAAAGACACAGAGACAGGGGAAGCCCAGTTCTGTTGGTTCCTGCAAGGTAAAGCCTAAACCTTATACCCCCAATTCTTCTTTGAGATTAGTCAGGGACAGTAATCCCCTCACTTTCCCAGGGAACAAAACAAGGTGGGAGTATTTGAGAAGTTCAACTAACAAGATGAAGGACACAGATTTGGAAAACAATTGTCAAGAAACCTATTTCTGACCATTGAGCTGGACCCCATACTATTGTGGCTTCTATCCCACACCAATAGTGTGTATCTTAACAGACACCTTTTCCATCAGTCAAGGTAAAGTACAGGAAATAAAAATCATCAAGGTATTTAATGCAGGGAATTGGGTGCTTATAAAATTATTGGAACAAACCAGGATGTTCCTCAGTAGGTGAATGAATAAACTGTGGTACATACATACAATGGGATATTATTCAATTCTAAAAAAATAATGAGCTATCAGGCCATGAAAAGACATGGAAGAAACTTAAATGCATATTATTAAGTTAAAAGCCAGTCTGAAAAGACCACATGCTATATGAATTCAACTACATGACATGCTAGAAAAGGCAAAGCTATGGAGACAGTAAAAAGATCAGTGTTGCCAGGAGTTGGGGTGAGGACAGGAATGAATCGATGGAGCACAAAGGATCTTTAGGGCAGTGACATTATTCTGTATGATGCTATCATGGTAGATATGTGTCATTATACATTTGTCTAAACCTATAGAACAGACAACACTAAGAGTGAGCCCTAAGGTAAACTAAGGGCTTTGAGTGATTATGTGCCAATGTGTCAATGTAGGTTCATCAGTTGTAACAAATGTGCCACTGTGGTGGGGGATATTGGTAGCACTAGAGGCTGTGCATGTGTGGGGGCAGGGGGCTTATAGGAAAACTCTGTACTTTCTAACCAATTTTGTTCTGAACCTAAAACTGATCTTAAAAAATTAAATTTAGCAAAAAACAAAACAAAACAAAAATCATTGGCAAGGCTGGAAAAGAAGATAGGCACTAGCCTGGGCCTTTAGAAATTACTCCCAAAATTCTGAGCATACCTGACATATGTGGCATATCCTGCCACTGCCAGGAAATTGGGGACTCAGGAAGCCATTGTTGGAATGTCCAAGCTCCAGAACATACCACTGCAGCTGTGATTCAGAGATCACAAAGCTGATCTCTCACAGCTTGTCCAACTCTTGATGTTGGAAACTGAACACTCTAGAATGCTGCTGCATAAAAACTCAAAGTCTCCACGACCTCTGTTGCCAGCAGAAAACATCTAAAAATGGCAAGCAGGTGGCCTTTGCCTCATTTCTGCCTTGCATGTCTCCCAACCATGCATCCAAGGGACAGAACTTGATTTGCATCCACAATGATGACTGCAAAGGACCCCAGAAAATGTAATGTTTGGTTTTCCAGCCTCTGCAGGGCAGGAAAGCACATTGGAAGGAGGAATGGATGCCAAGTGCTCTTCCCCCACACACCCCCCAGTCCCTCGGGTGCATGAAGGGTGAAGTTGCATAACCCAGGACTCCAACACCACCATGTTTTCTGTCCAGTCGTAGAAATCAATAGACTTCTCAAAAGGAGAAGGTAGAAACCCTCTCCCACCTCTGGGTAAATGTACCTTGTCAGGCCAGTCCTCTCACTCTCCTCCAGTCACGTTGTAAGTGCCGTAAGAATGCACCTCACAGACTTCTACCTACAGATCATTAATTGACCAAGGGCCCCGACTACTGTGCCATGAAATCCATCATCATGTTAGCACCGAGGCCTCCCTTCCCAGCCAATGACAGAGCAGCAGAGACACAACTGCAGCCTGTTCCTGGAAGCCACGGGACTCCTCTGATGGCCAGATTTGGCTCAGGACTCACTGACAGCCTTTCCCAACCTATGCAGGACAGTCCAGGATGCTGCACTCAACCTTCCTTCCCTCTGTCTCCATTGAGGCTCAGACTTGCATCGCAGACTGATAGTTCTCCCAGCCTTCTCCAGCTCCTTCCCAGTTCCTCTCACAGGCATTTCTCCTAATAAAATCCTTACACGCTGGATTCCATTTTGGTGTCTGCTCCTTGAAAAACCTGAATAACACGCATACACACATACCTCGTACATTTCAGACTCAGTCTTTGCTCTCTGCTCCTGCTGGCATTTCCACCTATAATGTCCTGCTGTATCCTCTCCACCTGCTCAAATCCTACCCATATTTTGGACGCAGTACTAACCATACCTTTTCCATGAAGTCTTCTCTGAGTCACATTGTTTACATGGACCACGGGCCTTTCCTCTTCCTCCCAAGTTCACATATTTTCATTGGTCTTCTGTTGTCTCCTGTTTCAAGGATATTGAGCATATATTTAGCTCCTCTAACATATGAGGCCAAGGAGGAGGTCATACATTTCCTTAGTAACTTCAAAAGTGTTTCTTAATAGAAGATAGGAAAGAACACAGTAGCTCCATCAAAATCTTGTTGAAATGATTAAATACTTTTTAATTCAAAAAATAAAAATTACAGCAACAAATGGAAGCTTTTTTCCACCCAATAAACTGGCTAAGATATTTAAAGGCACCGGACAATGAGACCCTCTCATTAACCTTCAAGGAATGACATGAACTTACCTGAAGCCAATTTGACAATATATAGCAGAAGCCTAAAAATACACTTATTCTTTAACTGAGTTATTTTATTTCTAGGAATATATCCCAAGAGAACCTTTAAGTTACAAAGACTGTCAGAACAGCAGAGGTGGAGCTAGAAGCAGGTGCTTTTTATGAGCAGGCATCTACACAGAGAAAACAGACCCACAAGGGGCAGGTCACGCACAAATAAGCTGCCTGCTCCTTCTCCTCTCCCCTCTTCCCTCCCCTCCCCCCACCTTTTTTTTTCTTTGGAGACAGAGTCTTACTCTGTCACCTGGGCTAGAGTGTAGTGGCATGATCATAGCTTACTGCAAGCTCAAATTCTTGGGCTCAAGGGATTCCCTTGCCTCAGCCTCTGGAATAGCTGGGACTACAGGCGTGTGTCACCATACTTGGCTAATTTCTCTATTTTTTGTAGCGATGGGGTCTCGCTCTTGCTCAGGCTGGTCTGGAACTCCTGACCTCAAGCAATCCTCCTGCCTCAGCCTTCTGGAGTGCTAGGATTACAAGAGTGAGCCACTGCACTGGCTCTTCTTTTCTTGACAGTTAAGCTTTAATTCCACTTCCATTCATTCCTAGACTCACTGGGGAAGAAATGAGATGATCCCATGCCAAAGAGGAGAGTTAAGGGTTCTAGTATTTGCCCACTCCGGGCAAGACTCTGTGTTTGCAGATGGTGGGGAATTGCGGGATGGGATAGTTAGGATCACCTGAATGCCTGTAGGTCCTTAAAGAAACTGAGTCCTGCCTCACCAGATCAGAGGAGAAACCAGACTTCATTGGTGTCAGCAGATATAGCAACAGCACAGACTGGGTGCCTGTCCCAACGCTGCCCTAGAGACATAGCCACGGGGCCTCCTGTTTTACGGAGTCAGGCGTTCATAGGCCAGGCTGCCCAGGCACAAGCACCCACTAATGCTTTAGAAGTTACACGGCCAAATGCCAACCGCACTCTTACGTTTCAAACCCAGCATGGGTATCCTCACTCGAAGGGCTGTATTACCATTAATTTCCAACAGTAAGTTTTATATTTACAGCCTACTGTCTCCAGCACTTTAGAAGACAGTATGGTGACCAAAGGAAGAAAGTCATGTTACCAAATGGTATGATTGAGGCACTGTTGGCCTCCAAAAGGGGATTATCCTGGGAATCCCTTACTAAGACATGAAGCTTATTTGCTCAAACATGGGTTGTATAAGATATAACAATAATTCATTCATGTACTTATTTATTCACCCATTTGACAAGTGCTTACCAAGTGCCACTATATGCCAGGTACTGCTCTAAGCACTGGTGGACAAGACTAGCTCCTACTCTCATTGGAGACAGACAATAAGCTAAATAATAAATAAGACAATCTTGGTGAACAGTAAGTGCCATAAAGAAAGTAATACTAGATAATCTGATAGAAAGAGAGTGTGGGATAACGTGAAATACATAGAACAGGGGCCAGGGCTCCTCTGCAGAGGTGATATTCAATGCGAAGGAGTCAGGCACGCACAGGGCTGGGGAAGAACAGTCAAGCAAAGGCTTGGAGATGTTTTCTTCTCTCTTCTTTCTACATGTTGGTATTTCCTGACTTTTAACTATAAACATGTATTACTTTCCTAAGAAGGAAAAAATCATAATTAAAAACAAACAGAAAAAAATTGCTGCCCTGGGATAAATTTTTAAAAGATAAATTCTCATTTCCTGTGAGACAGAATTCTGCTGAATATTAGGTGGATTCTAAAAATCCTTGTCGTCACTATAGGATGTCGATTGCTTGTTCCCGAGCTTTGCCTTGACCATGCTTTTTCTTCTCCAAAGAACAAAGTGCTCTACCATCTCATATGACATAGACCCGCAATATTCTATTTTAGAAACGTCCAAGGGAGAGGTTAGACACAAGCCTATAAATTTTCTCCTAAATCATCAGGGTTCTCTCTAAATAGCATCTTACTGTTCAGAAAGCCCTTCTGGTCCCTGAAAAAAAAGCACTTTTCTCACAGAGAGACAGAAAAAGCAACACATTCAGAAGGTAACGGCTCATAGCTTCCCTGCTCTGCTTATAAGGCCCATGGCACATGCTGCTGAGCCCCAGGGTGCCACCAAAGGGCCAACCCTAGAAGGGGCATAGGTGGTGGGCATTAGGACACTTGTGCACAGCTGATGGGTATCATGGTGTTAGGCTGAAATGAGCTGCAAAGGGGCTGTGAACACCCTGGGAGCCGTGGCGGGTGTGCTACCAGAGCAAGCCAGGATGAGGACTGAAGGTGGCTGGCAGCAGCGTGTACCTACTACAGGCTGTTTACTCACATGACAGTTTCTTGTGGGACCTTAAAAATAGAGTACACCTATCTATGAGATTCTAAGCTTACCCTACATGAAAACCAGAGGTCGTTCTGGTTAAATAACTGTGAATGCAAAGGGGGAAAGAAATTATTGCTTGACTCTACTGAAAATGAGCAACAGAATTGTTCTGTGCAGATCCAGCCCAGATGTAACCCCAAAGTCTCCCCACCTGGTTTGAGGGTTTAAGGAAACAGCGCTGTATTTGATTGAACCCAGATTTACTAAAGTGCCCCTCCCCCATACCAGACTGAACTCAGCCCTTTCCATTTCTTATCATACAGGAGCTTCTAGAAGGAGGGCTGATAGCTGGTGTGTAATCAGAGCTGCTCACTCCTCTCAGCGGTCCCTTGCTTCAGCTCCTGCTCACTCCCTCTCTGTGTTAGTATTAGTGCCAGGGCAGAAGCCTGGCCTCGGATGCCCCTGGGCCCCCTTCTGTGCTGCCCTGGCTAGGCATTTTCTTGCCATCTCAGCCTGTGGGTCTCCATGGCTTACTGTCCTCTCCATGTGGCAGGAAAGCACCTGACTCTTTCTGGCTCTTTCAGAGGAGGTCCCTTTACCTTACCCTTTAACTTATTATGCATGTGTTTTATAATACATATATTAATGCATATAATTTATGAATGAATATATATATCCATATATTTGGGGTGTGCATAAAAAATTTCAGCAGGAAGAAAAGAATTCAATTCTTAAAATACTAGGATAAATATCTTTGTAGCTATACCCTGAAGCAAATTGTTTATTTCTGTAGAATACTACTAAGCAGAGGAATGATTGGATCAAAAGGTGTGAACATTTTTGAGACTTTCGATAAATATGGCAAAATTGCTTTCCAGAAAGCATTATACTAATTTGCACTCCTGAGGTCTCTATGGGAGAATTCCTTTTTCACTGTGACTTTGTCGAATTTGAGTATTATCAAATTTTATAATCTTTGTGAATTTTATGAGAAAAATGACCATTTTCCTTCAAGATTCATTTTCTTGGGTATGATATAATAACATCCACCACTTCCCATGACTGCTGAATATTTACTTCTTGGAAGTATACACATGATATTTTAGCCAGTTCATTTGGGCATTGGCTGGGAAGGAATTCATTTACTCAAACTAGACATGAATGTGATCCAAAAACAAATCATGAGACAGACACCAAAGGCTATCATTTTCCTTTTTGTGATTGAACATATGTATTTCTCAGAACACAGGGGGGAAAATGAGTATTATGTATTATACATCACTTAAAATATAGTTATAGTACGCACACATGCAAAAGAGTGAAGTTTGTTGGGCCCCTTCCTTGTACCATATGTAAAAAATTAACTTAAAATGGATCATAGACCTAAATGTAAGAGCTAAAACTGAAAAACTCTTAGAAAAAACCTAGAAGTAAATCTTTGAGACATTGTGTTAGGCAAAGTCTTCTTAGGATACCAGAAGTACAAGTGACAGAAAAAAAAAATAGATAAATTGAACTTCATCAAAACTAAAAACTTTTGTGCTTCAAAGAACACCATCAAGAAAGTAAAAAACAACTCACAAATGGGAGAAAATATTTGCAAATTATATATCTGATAACAGGAACTTGTATCTGCAATATATGAAGAACTCATACAACTCAATAATAAAAAGACAAACAAACCAATTTTTAAAAATGGGCAAAGGAGTGGCTCATGCCTGTAATCCTGACACTTTGGGAGGCTGAGGTGGGAGGATCGCTTGAGGCCAGGAGTTCAAGACCACCCTGAGGAACATAGCAAGACTCTATCTCTACAAAAAAAAAAATACAAAACTTAGCCAGGTGTGGTGGCATGTGCCTGTAGTGCCAGCTACTTGGGAGGCTGAGGCAGGAGGATACCTTGAGCCCAGGAGCTTGAGGTCGCAGTGAGCTATGATAATGCCACTGCACTCTAGCCCAGAGTGAGACCCTGTCTCAAAAAAAAAAGAAAAAAGTAAGGCAAAGGATCCGAATTAGACATATCTCCAAAGAAGATATTCAAGTGACCAATAAGCACATGAATAGATGAAAGATGTTCAACATCATTAGTCACTAGGAAAATGCAAATCAAAATCACAATGAGGTAGTGCTTTATACCCACTAGGATGGCTATAATCAAAAAGACATAAGAGTAAGCATCTGTGAGGATGTGGAGAAATAGGAACACTTCTATGTAATGTCAATATGAATGTAAAATGTTACAAGTACTTTGTAAAAGAGTTTAGCAGTTCCACAAATTATTAAATATAAAGTTGCCATACAACTTTGCAATTCTATTCCTAGGTATATATTCAAGAGAAATGAAAACTTATGCCCACACAAAAACTTGTCCGTGAATATTCATAGCATCATTATTCATAATAGCCAAAAAGTGAAAACAACCCAAATGTGATAGACTGATGAATGGATAAATAACATGTACCATATTTATATCCACATAATGGAATATTATTCATTAATATTAGGTCATTAAATATCAAATGTCCAATTTCGAAGCAAAAGTTTAGTTTATTATATCAAACAAAAAGCAGTACAATTAATCAAAGTATGTGCCTAAACTATCGACACAGTTTTGCCTTCTTAACAGTAGCTTGTTTATGCCATCAGCAACGAAGCCTGGAGAGTGAGTGGGGATGAAATTGCAAAAGGCATTTTCCACAGCTTTTTGAGAATGGAATATTTTTCCTTGCAACAAGTGGTCCAAAGCCTGGAAGAAGTGGTAGTCAGTTGGTGCAAGGTCTGGTGAATATGGTGCATGACAGAATTTCCAAGTCTAGCTTCTGTAGTTTGAGCAGCATTGTTTATGGGACACGTGGTCTAGAGTTGTCTTGCAAGAGGATTGGCCTGTCTCAATTGACCAATCTCGGCTGCTTAATCACAAGCATCCACATCATTTCATCCAATTGGTTGTAGTAGACATCTGCTGTAATCGATTGACCAGGTTTCATGAAGCTGTAGAAGATAATATCAGAGCTGGACCACCAAACAGACACCATTAACTTTTTCTGATGATTATTCAGTTTTGTACTGTGATTCCACATTTCTTCTTTATCCAACCATTGTGCTGAATGCTTGTGATTGTCAAAAAGAATCCATTTTTCATCACACATAACAATACAGTGTAGAAATGGTTCGCCCTTATGTTGTGACAGCAAAGAAAGGCAAACTTCAAGATTATTTCTCTTCTGATGCTCATTTAATTCATGTGGTACCCATCTATCCAGCTTCTTTACTTCCCCAATTTGTTTCAAATGGTCCAATATTGTTGGAATAGTAACGTCAAACCTTGCTGCTAATTCACAAGTAGGTTGAGCTGGATTCGTTTCCACTACAGCTTTCAGCTCATCATTATCTCAGGCCGCCTATGTGGTTCATTTTCAAGAATAAAATCACCAGAATGGAACTTCTCAAACCATCAGCTTACTATGCGTTCATTAGCCACATCCTTCCCGAACACTTCGCTGATATTTTGAGCTGTCTACACTGCATTGGTTCTACAACAGAACTCATATTTGAAAAGAACATGAATTTTTTTACTTATCCGTGGTTTCACAAAAATTGCTCTTAAAAAAATGTGAAAGGTAATCACAAGCCAAACTGTGCATTTGAAAAAATGAGGATGTACCTTCACAATAAAAATAAAACAAGAAGTGTCAAAGTGAAATGTCAGAGATATCAACTGTCAAACTTAGTACTTTAGGAAATGGGACATTTCATACTTAATGACCTAAATAAAAATGAGTGAAGTACTGACATGCTACAACATGGATGAACCTTAAAAACCTTATGCTAAATGAAAGAAGCCAGTTGCAAAAGACCACATGTTGTATGATTCCATTTATATGAAATGTCCAAAATAATCAAATCCATAGAGACATAAAATAAATCAGTGGTTGCCTAACATTAGGGTATCGGGGTGGAAGAGGGCAGTATATGAAGTGTGATTGCTAATGGGGATGGGGGTTTTTTTTTGATGATAAAAGTGTTCTAAAATTGTGGTGATGAATGTATAGCTCTGAATATGCTAAAGCCATTGAATTATACACTTTAAATTAGTGAATTGTAGCGTATATGAACACTATTTCAATAAAGCTGTGAAAATATATTGTAGTAATAATGAGAATGTATTGTAGATACTGTCCTCTTTGTATTACACTATTGTTAATATTTGATTTTTTATTTGAAAAAAGTATGTCCTATACTTAGAAGCATCGTTTTGATTTATTATGTTCTACCTCTGCCGATTATAAAGTGCTATGACTAATAAAAATTAATTATATTGCCTACTTTGAGTAGCTGACATTCATTAGACAGTGCTTGATAGTGGATGGGACTTACTCCCTTTCTCCGTGTGAAGCATAACTTTCTGAGCAGAGTAAGCTTTCTCTGACTCAGAATAGGGAGGCATAGACATATTCAATTTTAGTAAAATAATCTTATGGACTATCTGTGGGGACCTTTTTGATGTGAAATTAAATTGTGGCACAGACAGAGATTTTTATTACATTTACATGGACCCATAAAATAACTTTTATGGTTCCCAGTGGTGCAAATCCTCCTTAATTTTGTTAATTATTTCCCCCCAGTTATCCTTAGCCATGTCTGCTAATTCAGTATTGATCTTGATACTAAGATATGTTATGGTCTTAGAAATTCACTTGAGTCCCCGCTGAACGAAAAGAACTAAGGAAGCAGATCTTACCCGAGGTAATGTTTTGGATAGATTCCAATTAATATTATAGCTGAGGATGACAATGTCCTTCCACACAATGTTCTGACTTGCTGTTCTGACTTGCCCATCAGAGATGGGCGCATAACCCAGAGCAGGGTGTTAGAGAACGTCCCAGAAAAATCGGAGGAGGAGGTGGTGTGGAGTTTTTGTGTAACTTGCACATTTTGGTCTGCCCATTGCTCTCCTGTCACACACAGCCTCCCACCACCACTTCAAGGTCTTCAGGCTGAACCTGGGGAATGATCTGTTATTCTTATTGCTTCTACTCTTTTCTGTATTAATCGTTCCCAGTTAACCTATTCACACTTTAATTGGAATTTTGTCAAGAAAATTTCTTAAATTAGACGGTCTTAACAGTAATATTCAGCAAGTAATTTGTTACTATTGATAGTCATATTACTGATGTTTTTAAATGATTTGCTTTGTAAAAAAAATAAACAAGAAGTTCAAGGTTATCCTCTCACTCTCAGTTGCCTGTAGACATGCTTTTGAATGGAGGAGGGTGCAGTTACCAGTAACACAATGGAAACTGGGTATAATCCCCAATCCACAGAGAGTGACTATTGCTGATGGACTCTGGGAATGGTTCACTTTACTGAGCATTTGTTGAATGCCTACTATGTACAAAGCATTAATTTGAAATCAGTTGCTTTTTAAAACTGAAACTTCAGTGTACCTTCAATTTCTGGGTCATCCAATTAATCTCAACATGTTAAAGGACTTTCTGTTTTATGATACATAATTATATAACGTAGGCCTCTTGTGAATCTTAATTCTTTCATTAACTTACTTCATTTAACTTATTAGGTACCCATTTATAGCTTTATAAAATGTACTGTACTTAAAAGTAATAACTGCAGCACTTTGAAATACTTTAGAATTCATTCTTTTCATTAAAATCAAACTAATTTCTCCTTCCTCTTGTCTATAATTTTGAAATATTGAGGTTATGCTACTTAGGTTCTTTTGTCTTGTTTCTTTTTATATTGTATTATCAGTTCCCAAAAGGTGTCCAGTGGTATAACTTGGAACACACGTTCAATTCACAGTCTCAGACACTGGTTGATGGTGGTAGCAATTAACCTGCTTTATATTCCCTTCTTTCCCCACAGTTACAAGGATAATTAAGTGGAGAGAAAGAGGGAGAGGGAGAGAGAGAGAGAGAGAGGGGGAGAGAGAGAGAGGGAGAGAGAGAGAGAGAGGGAGAGAGAGAGATATGGGGTGGGGGTGTGTGTTGCCCTGGCAGAAGCCAGACCCAGGATAATTTTTGGAGGTGCGAAACTATAGCCCCACTAGTTTCATTCTTTTCCTACCTGGGTAATACTCTCTGGTCCACCACTTCAGTCACCTGTGGATCCCTTCCTTTATCCTCCTATTAAATTACTCTCAGATCCCACATTTATACAAAACTATATAGAAAAATACTTTTTGATTTACATATTTATATTTAATAGATAATTATTTTTATCACTTGTTGCTTAATAAACCACCCCAAAACTTTGCGGTTTAAAACAATGATGTGTTATTTTTCACAATTCTGCAATATGGGACAGGCTCAGCAGGGTAGTTATTATACTCTCTTCAACTCCACGTGGCATCTGCTGAGGCTAGAACATCTAAGATGGCTTCTTCACTTGCCCATTGGGTGCCTCAACAAAGATGGCTAGAATAGCTTGGGGCTGGTGGGGCGTCTCTCTCTCCACATGGCTTGTCTATGTGGCTAGCTTGGCTTCCTCACAGCATAGTATTCTTAGGGCAATTGGACTTTTCACATGGTAGCTGGCTTCTGATAGGGAGGAAGCAGAAGCTACCAGTCCTCTTAAAGTCCAGGGGTAGACCTACCACAAGGACACTTCCACAAATACCATGGCAGAAAGGCAGCCCAGATTCGAAGGGAGGAGAAAGAGACTCCATCTTTTGCTATGAAGATTGGCATATGGGGAAAAGAAACTGGGAGAACTACCTTGCATAGGGTACAAAATTCAAACTGTACAAAAGGGTGTGCAGTGTGAAGTAAGTCTTTTAGACAACTCTGTCCCTAAGACACTCAGGCACAACAACACTGTATGCTTCTTGAGTATCTTTCCAGAGATATTCTATATTTAAACAACCATGCTTTACATATATACTTTTAAATATATTAATTACATTAATGATGTGTGTAACATCATTTTATTCCAATGTTACCTACTCTACAGTGTACATGCTCTGGCTTTTTTATTTAATCATACATCTGGAGGTAGTTCTGTTCTTCGTGATGGCTGCACATATTCCTTTGGTGGATATTTAGCCATTTCTGATCTCTTATTATCACCAACACTGCTTCAGTGAGTATTATTACTATGTATATGTATGTGTGTGTTTAAAAAATGTAAGTTTGTTAGTGAGAAAAATTTCTGTAAGAATTGCTGTCAAATAATATATGCATGTATGGTGTTATTAGGTCAATAATAGTAAGGCTGGGAGAGATCTCTAAGACAGTGGTTCTCCACTGGGGAAGGTATGGGTATAGAACACTGTCTACCATACATCCCCCCTCTTACCCCCAGGAGACTCTGGTCCCACCACCAGCAGGTGTGATAACACGCCCCTTGTTTCTCTAAATGAGAATCCCTCTTCTAAACCAACTGCCTCCTTCAGCAGATACCGTCTCTTGCAGGTTTGAGGACCTAACTCACCCTCCACTGCCACATTGTACTGAAAACAAATTGGTTTTCTCTTGACCAATAAGCTCCTGAGCAGTCACCACAGGACCGCCTTGATGTAGACCAAGTTTTCCCAAAAGAAACCCTGTGAATCACTAAACCCCAAAGAGCCTCCCTGCCCCAAAAGGCAGAAAAAGATTCTGTCAAGAGCATATCTGGGAACAGTGCGTCCTATACCAGCAAATCACAATCAACAAGGGCAAATAAAGACTCCAGAGGAAACCTGCTCCCAAGAAACCTGTTTAACACTGTTTAAATAAAAGAATGAAGGTAACCATCTGCTTCCTAAACATATTTGAACATAGCAACCTGTTTTCATGGTACTTGTTTTGCTAACTGCCTATGGAACTAAATTTTCTGAGAAACATTCTCTGGGAAATGCTGGTGCAGAAGAAAAGTTATTGGACTGGGAAACTGGCTCCACTCCCAACGAACTGTGCAATCTTAGAAGAGTCAAAAAATCACTCCAGGCCCTGGGCCGTGGAATTGTCTACTGGTGGTGGTGGTGATGGTTTGGTCTTTTTAACCTAGAGGAACTCCCCCTTCAGTGTCCCTTACTGAAGACAACACAGGACATTGTGTCTGATGGGGAACATTGAGGTTCGATCTGTTTATTTGCCCCTTTGAATTCTTATTAGTCTGCTCTTTAGGCCCACGTACGCTAGTGGAAGTGGATGGGTCTGGGAGGACTTTTAGCTAAAGTCTTCTCATTCCCACTGCCCACCGCCCTGCCCACTCCCTCCCGATGCAGCCCCACTTTCAGATGAGAAAAAAGCTGTGCAGTTCAGCAGGAACCAGGCTGACCCCAGACACGTACATAGCAGGAGATGAATACATCTAACTCTGTCTCTTTGCCACTTCTTTTCTGGATAGGCCATAAACAAATTCTGTGCTCAAGGAAAAATGATCTGGTATTCTTATATCAAATTCATATAACCTTTGAAAATGAGAACAGATCTTCAAACCAGGTATAGTGTGATTTGTTTTGACTCTTTACTGCCTCCAACTGAGATGTTTTACATATACTAATCTAAAGACAATGAATCCTGAGCTGATTTCATGAGTGTGAGTTATTCCAGCCCTGAAACGAAGGGGCTGCTATGTGTCAGAACACACAGATGCATAGGCAACCAAGAGCTATTGAGCTAAATATCTTTTTTTATTAATCAGAGCTTCAGAGGTAAAATCTCCTTCTCAGGGACATCAAGGTGATTTGTGACACTCTCTGCACACCTTTATATTCACAAACCAATGAGTACATCACACCAATCTCTCGTTTTCTCATCAGTGGCAGACATAAAACACAGGTAATCTTCGTTTTACTCAGATGTTTCAATTAACTGTGAAAACCCTTTGGCTCATATTATATAGCATTTGTGAGTATTTCATTTCCTTTCAGTTTAAGCATCAACTAGAACACACACTTAAAATCTTGTTACATTTCTTTTAGAAATTGGTGCAATTAAATGGTAGAGATGCCTGTGCTAACGACAAAAAGAATGAACTCTAAGGACACCTGAGATCTGTCTTTTTGTTCTCATCCCAGGTACCCTATTCATGGTCTAGAAAGGCAAGGACTGTTTTCACATTCACCAAGAACATAAAGGCCTGAAAAATGGGAAGTCCAAACATGTTTATTTCTAAGAAGTCACCTCTTCGTACACATCATTTTAAATTCAAGTCCCTTGTCTATTTTTTTTCATCCTTAGCACATGCAGCAAGTACAGACATCCGTGAATTTTTCTACATTAACCCTCAAGACATTTACAACCTTCTAAAGATCTTTTAAAGAAGAATCCTATTTTTATAACAACAACAACATATGCCAAATGGAGATTCTCTGGTGGACAATTTGAGAACTCATGAACTGCTGGTTGTTTTATTTTGTTACCTGAGCTTTGCAAATGTGATGAATCTTTATAGCTTTATAGCTTTAAAGAATTTTCTTAAGTTTCATATTGCCTCTGGAACTAGTAGAAACCATTCAGTTAAGTAAGTTTTAATTTTGTCATGCTGACAGCAAACAAATGGCTTTAATTGAATTGGGCATTATTTGGTTTTGGTTTTTTAACAGAATTGATGGAAACTATTGGTTTTTTCAATTGGTTAAATTAAATAATTGGTTAAATTGGTTAAACAATTTCTAGCATTACACAATATAAATTTCAGAAAACTGTATTATAGTATAAAACATTACATCAATTTAAAAACATTTAAATTTAACATGTTTAAAAACATTTAAAAACATCTCTTTGAAATTTGCATATGACCAGAGTTTAATAATTATAATTTT
The DNA here is from genome assembly GCA_008086735.1 of Cheirogaleus medius. Lineage (NCBI taxonomy): Eukaryota > Metazoa > Chordata > Mammalia > Primates > Cheirogaleidae > Cheirogaleus > Cheirogaleus medius. The sequence continues at coordinate 22,456,845 of VBSM01002608.1, forward strand.
GTGGACAGTTTACAAATATAGCATCCCAAACAGTAAGAGGTAAATAATGGTTCAGACTAACTCCAACTCCTACAAGCCCTTCTAAAATCAGCTGTGATGGAGCAGTGAGAGGTGCCGCTTCCCTTTGCTGTCATTATGAAGATGTAATTCTGTTACAATTATTTAATCCCAAAGGCATTATTACACCTGTTCAGCAGTTTTCAACCACTCACTAAAATGATGTACAACTCCACTGTGATAAATCTCGGAGTGATTTTTTATTAAAGTTTCGTTAAAAGTATTATGGCTAGAGGCTGATGAATTTAAATAAATGTTTGGAGAAACTACATAATTATATAAGAAATATGTTGTTTCAGGATTTGTTCTTTCATTTGCCAGAACCATGCATAACCTTAAGACATGATTAAAGAATGTTTTTTGAATCACTTAAATCATACAGCTCAGATTAAAGGGTAATGGATTCATAGAACGTTAGCACTGGAAGGGACCTTAGAGAACATCTAGTTCAGTGGCTCTTGAAACTTGGCATGTATTTTGAGAATTACCTGCAGGCCTTGTTAAAAAAGATTGCTAGGCCCCAACCCCAAAGGTTCTGATTCCATGGGTCTGGGTGGGGGTCTGAGGATTTGCATTTCTCACAAATTTCCAGGTAATGTTGATGCTGTTGGTCCAGGGACCCCACTTTGAGAACCACTGATCCAATTCATTTTATAAACAAAGAGGCCAAGGCCCAAAGAAGTGAAGCAATTTGTCCAGGGCAAGAAATGGAAGACAGGGGCCTGGAACTTTCACCCAGACTCTACTGAGATTGAGCTTGTTTTGGAGAAACATGCCTAACCACATGTGCATGGCTGGGCACAGAGAAGACAGTGTCCAACAGACATGGAAACAAAGTGTGAGGTTCTGGCAACAAAAGATGTCTTGGAGGCCCACAGAAGAAAGGGGGTATCTGACACATAGAAAGGACACAGCAAAGGAACTAGAAACTTGATGTCAGAGACTGTTTGAAGTTGCAAGAAAGTAGGTGATGACCATCAGGAATGTTGGTTAGAAGTAACTACTTAGATGTTCAAGAGCTTCTCAGAGAGAATGCTTATTCCTGCCACCCCCAACAAACCTGCCCTTCCTCTTCTCAGGAAACAACACCGCATCTACCTAGGGGCTCAAGACCAATTCCTGGAAGTCATCACGTTTCCTCTTTTCCCCTCATCTCTCACAATTAATCTATCTGAAATCCTATCATTTAGCTCCAAAACATATCCACTCTCCTATCTTCATAAGCATCTCCACATCAAGCCACCATCATCTCTTTAAGGTATTTGCAAGGGGTTCCTAGCTGATCTCCCTGCTTCTACTCTTGGCCTTTTCTAATTTGTTCTCCCCCAAAAAGGGATCCTTTAAAAACAAATTGATCCCACCACTCCCATGTTAAAACCCTCTAGTGGGTTTCTATTGCATGCAGAGTAATATCCAGATCCCTCACCGTGGCCACAAGGCTCTATAGGATCTGGCTTCTGCCCTACCTCTCTCACCTTACCTCCTGTTGCTTCCTGTCTTGCTCCTTAACCCCAGTCACACTTTTCTTTCTGTTCTGAGAACGTACTAAGAGCATTCCTGCATGAGGGCCTTTGCACTAACTATTCCTGCTGCTTGGAATGTTCTCCCAATATTCACCTGGCTGATGTGTTAGCTACAGCAATCACAGCTTAAATTTCATCTCACAAAAAGTCACTACTTGATGACCCAGTCTGAAGTAGCCCACCTCTATCTCTCTGTTAAATCAATTTGTTTAATTTTCTTTTTAGCCCTCATCAGTATCTGAAATTATCCTTTTTATTGGCTTACTTTTGTATTGTTTATTCTCTTCTACCAAATATAAGCATCATGAGATCAATATGAGATTTCTTTTTCTGGTTCATTGTCATAGTCTTAGTGCTAGAATAGTGTCTGGCACATAGTAGATTCTCAATAAAATTTCTTGAATGAACAACAGCCATAGGCAGAGGACTTCCTTCCTGGAAATTGCACTTACAAGAAGGTAAAACCTAAACTCAGTAAACAAGAGGGAAATCCATTCACTAGATCTAAAGGATTACAGGAGGCGTGGGACTTAGAAACAAGACAGAAACCCCATTAGCAAATATAGGGTGTGGATTCCAAACTGGACTAACAGCAAGAACTTGATACTGAAGCAAGAAGGCAATTTGCCCAAAGCCAATTCACTGAAAGCCAAATTTAATTGCTTCTTTCAACTATTTTAGATTGACTTGATATATCTTTTTATTGACATTTGAGGGATTTAAATTGTCTGATGAAGATGAAGATGGAGAAAAAACTGAGGGAGAGATTGAGCGATATAAGGAGAATTTATTTAAAGACATTTATTAAATGTGAAGAATTCTTGTGAATATATCATTTATTTATTTATTTTATTATTAATAGTATTATTATTTGAGACTGAGTCTTGCTCTGTCTTGTCACCTGGGCCAGAGTACAATGGTGTCTTTATAGCTCACTGCAACCTCAAACTCCTGGGCTCAAGTGATCCTCCTGCTTCAGCCTCCTGAGTAGCTGGGACTACAGGCATGTGCCACCAAGCCTGGCTAATTTTTTTATATTCTTTTGTAGAGACAGGGTCTCACTATGTTTCTCAGGCTGGTCTTGAACTCCTGGCTCCAAGCAATTCTCCCACTTTGGCCTCCCAAAGTGCTAGGATTACAGGCATGAGTCACCATGCCCAGCTTCATTTCTTTATTGTTGATATATTTGTAAGAAAATCTCAAGCTCAGAATATATTCAATAATATATTTTTCATAAATATATTTATAAGAACAATGTATTATAAGAAAAATCTAGGCTGGGCGTGGTGAAAAATATGAAAAAATAAAATAAAAATAAGAAAAATATATTAATTGTTAGTGGCTGCCATCTTGATTTTCTTCTTTTCTTTGTCAGTTATTCTGCCTTGGTCAGGTAGTTGTTTCCCATTCACAGTCAGGGCTCTCTGTCCCTAATATTCCTCTAGAATACATTGCTATATTAGAGTCTTGTGATATTTTTAGTTCCTAAACTGCTTCATCAAGATTCTCAGAGTCCTTGTAAATAAAAGCACTATTTTGTTCATAGGTCATTCAAGACCCAGCAAAGTCAGGAACTGAGCCAATGGTTCTGGCTTGAGATTTGGGTTCTGGGAGAAGGGAACATAGAACATGGGGATCACTTTGTTGCCATTTTTAGGATGCCAATGAAGAGCCTGTGTGGAATAGAGATGCAGTTGGCAGCTAACTGCTCAAACAGTCTTACTGGATGCTCTGATGCCACGTTTACAGCCAACTGCCATGCCAGCTGCCACTGCCCATGGGGCAAAGTTCTTCTGCACTGAGTACTGCAGAAAAGGCGGTTGGGGTGGAGGTGAGGACTGAACCCAACAGAAGTGAGCAGCAAAAGTCTAAACTAATCCCATATAGTACAAACGTGTTCTCAGTTGTAATGACAGTTTATATGCTCTCTACTCTGTGGTTATAATGAGATATTAATTCATAGTTAATGTCCCGTAATTAAAAGTCCACTTTAGTTACATACACAACAGACTGGCTGAAAATACATCTGCTCAGGCATCTTAAGGAAGGACTATTTAGAGTTTTGCTTAGTTGTCACGAAGAAAATTAATTTTTTTCCTTCAGAAATCGTAAATGTCTGTATGTTTCTATAAGTAGATTTGTATGGTTTGGGGTCTCCATCTGAAATAGATCACTTGACTTGATTGATTAGGTTGGTTTTGTTTTTATGGGGCTTTGCAACTTCTATTTTGGGGGCATGTCAGTATTTGTGACCAATTTTCCAGAGATGGGAAAGGAGAGAAAAAAAGAATGAATCCTAAGATTTCCTTTTGGTCTAATGTTAAAAATGTTGGTAAAAATTTACCAAATCTCAGGCTTGTCTGTCGTGTGGAATATTGTGCAAATGTGTGCATTGGTGATCATAAGAGAAAGAGAGGACTGATTTCACAGACAAATGATGCCTTCACAAGGCTTTTTTGTAGGGAATTGATCTTCCTTCAGTTACTTTTTCAGTTATTGGTGATGGGGGAACAAGAACTCTGATGGTATGTCTCAGAGTGAACAAGGACTAAAGGGGCTTGTCTCTAAGGAAGGGATTTTTAACTTAGATTTCATAGGTCTCTTGGGGGATCTGTGTACCCTTCAAAATTGTTTGCAAAATTTCTCACAAATGTGAATACGTGCATTTTTATGAGAAGCAGTTCTATAGCTTTCATCACATCCTCAAAGGAATCTATGATCTATGAAGGCTAAGCCTCACACACCTTTCTTTGGGAATACCAGTTTATTGTAGTAACTGGATGTCATGATAATGAGGACTGAGGCACCTAGAGTCACACAGTCAGGGACAGGGAGTCTGGTTGAATGAGTGGCTTTCTTTGGGTGGACAAACTGATGGCAGTGAATTCGGACATAAGCAAAGATCTGGACACTGTGTCACAGGCTGCATCCCTTCCCCCATGGCAGAGATTTATGAAGGCATGTATGCGAGCTAGGCTTCTGTTCATGGAACTGAGCTGGGAAGAAGACCAATACATTGACCAGACAAACACTAGAAAGACAAACTGAAGCAGAGCCTCCAATTGGCCTCAGAGAACAAAGAGAAGCAGCCAGGGCATGCCAGCAGGTAGCATTTTGAGTTTAGGCCTTTTCTTGCTCTCAAGAAACATAATAGCAAATAGAAACAAACCCCCCAAAAATACAACTGCCTCTTACCATCAGGAGTCTTTCATGTGTGAGCCCAGCAAAGAAAGAACTAGGGGACTCAGAGCCACCTTCACAATAACATGGTCTTTTCACTTTTAATTTCAGCAGATGCCTAAGGAAGAGTTATTATTGAAGGTACTCTTCACAGCTCTTGAGATAGGAAGATGAATCAGACATTCTTATTCTTGAATAAGAGTTCAAGCAAAAGAATTCCAAGAAAACAGAAAATACAGGTGCATCTTGCTTTATGCAACAGATGAGTCCCCAGAAAGCTGTGTTTAAAGAGAATGATTATAGATCAAAGTATCTGTTAAATGCAATCGGGAGATGAGGATTTTAAGGAAGCTTAAGGCTAATTTTCTTGTAAGAAATAAAGTATTCTTTTTTTATAATGCTACATCCTTTCATCTATATTGTGACTATAGACTGCCAGAGCTGTGATTTTTTAATCTTAAATCTGGGTACACCCATACCCATAATATGTGCATATATATGCATAAAGATTCATCACTATATCTTTAACATTAATTTTCATGTAATTTAAGGACCTGCACTTTCTACTTTGTGAATCTTTCTGTCCTGTAAAGGAAACGAGTTCACTCAACTACACACTATCAAGCAGACAGGTAATCAATCAGTGATCACACATATCAGTTCCAGCTGAGCTCCCGTCTATTGCTAAGATGGTTACAATAACCTCTAACTGTACCATGTAAGTAGAAATGGCCTCTTAGGCGTCAGTACACCAAAGGTTCAGACAAGGAGGATCAACTCTGCCAGTGGCAGTAGCATTAGTTTTTTTCAAATGTGTCTTTGTCAGCAGTATTTTTAAACATGGGCCCTATCCTGTACTATATTTTATTGCTAAAAGCATCTTTATTCTCCAGTTTCAGGGATAAAAGGCAATTTTTAAAATGTCATGACGGGAAGTAATTTTTCAAGGTTTTCATGACAGGACATAAAATTAGATTAAAAAATATCCAAAATAAGGGCTTGCTCATCAAGATTAGGACTTTAATCTGTGTTCTAGGACATTTGGTCAAAACTCTCCTCTACCAATACTGCCAAATTGACTGAGGAAATATTTTCAGCTTTTACAGAAAATTTACAAACTCAGGCACACAGGTCTTTGTTTAAAAGCTGTCACTAGCTAGTTTCCCTAATCTTGCCTTTTGAAGGAGTCTCACATGAGAAGTTCATTTGGTTAGGAATAGTGAATTCCAAAATTCTATGGGATGGGGGTTCAAGTGGTTTTATGGATGCTGGCTGGAGAAATGCCTTGTCATAGGGTTGTTGGGGGTATTTTCCACAGAAAGGGACTCACAAGGACCATGTTTCCTTCTTAGGCATGTGCTGACAGCTACTAGTGGCAATCAGATCAAGGTGGGTTTAACAGTAAAAGAAAGAAAAAAATCTGTTTCTCCTTTTCAGTGAGAAGGTGAGTAATCCAGGGATTACATTCACTGGGATTTTGGAGGAGGAAACATCATTATCAAAGTCACGCTCTTTAAGAGCATGAGTGTGTGTGCACAAGGAGTCGGGGTATAGATTTTTAAAATCAGACACTCCACATGTTTTTCCTGAATTCCTACTATGGGAAATAGAACAGAAAACAAAACAGAAAGCATGGTCCCTTCCTCAAAGATTAGGAAGGCCAAATACTCAATAAAGGCAGAATCCATGCTTGATTCATATGGCTTCAAACTATGGAACTTTGAGCTGTTACTTACTTTCTAAGCTCAATCTGTGAATAGCAGTAATAACAATAGCACCTACATCATAGGGTTGTTTAGAGATCAAATGAGATAATATATGTAAAGACCTAAGCAAGTGCCTGGCACATAGCAAATCCTCAATAATGTATTTTAAAATAGGAAAAGCTTGAGACCATGTAAAATCATATAATGGCAAATGAAATTTAGCTTCAGAATAGAAATTCTAAAGTTTCAAGAGATGTAAACAAAATATGTGATTCAGAGAATAAAATGTTATTTGAACCATAAGAGGAGAGCAGAGTGGTTTCAGTAGATTGCAGGAGGAGCTGTATGGGGTAGATTAATGCATCATTGTTTGGAGGACTTGCTTAGGATTCTTCTTCAGAAATTTGGGCATAAAGTGATGACGTTCTATCATGGGGTAGTGGTTGTGAATATATAGAGGGAGGAGATGGCATCACCAACACTGATGAGAAAGAGCAGAAACATTCTTTAAATCAAAAGAGTTTCTCCCATAATTTGGAAGGCAACAAATTGCCAGAAATAGAACAAGGCAAATGTGGAAAATTGTATAAAGTTTCTTTTTCTGAGGAGCACAAAGTATTTTCAACTATGAAAGTGCTATATTTCTCAAAGTAGGCTTGGTGATATAAAGATGAGTAATAAATACCCAAAAGATATGTTTATATCCTGCTTATTTCCAACAAAAATCAGGAGGACTATAGTGTTAAGGAAAGAGAGACAGTAATTGGATCACAAAGGTAGGTATCATGCTAAATGTGGGATTTAGCTCTGAGCTTCCTGGCAGTCAATGCAAAAAAAAGGAAAACAAATCAATTCCATGGAGAGAAGGAAGCAAACCAGCTCTTCAGGAACAGTAAACCTTTTCCCATACTTAAATTCTAAGATGTAGTTATAACTAGGTTGATCCAAATTTAAGAAAGGGACAAAAAATTAAACTTAGACTTCTTATCAAGCAGACTAAGTCTGGTGCGCTTAGCCACATTAAGCAGTCTCTGATAATGGACTTCTTACTTGAACACTCAGAGAGAATCAAGCCCACCAGTGAATAAACAGTTTTTTTGTAAAACAAATATACACACATTATTAACGATGTATAAATCCTCCAACACATGCCCTGTCTAATCCTAGATCGACACTAACGGTCTCATTAACTCCTTTCTCCACTTTTAGTGAGTTATGGTCTTCCTCATTTTTAAATTTCAGAGCTGAGGGTCAGTTCCATCAAATGAAAACAAAAAACAAAAAACAAAAAAAACACAGTCATTAGAGAACTTGCCCCTGTCCTGTGGGGGGTGGGGAGGAGAGTTGGGGTGGGGAGGAGGGTTGTGGGGGGTAGAAGGTGGGCAGAGGGGTTAGTGGCCGGGCCTGGAGGGCCTTTCTGCAGCTCCTCCCTTCTCCAATTGAACCGCCCAGCAAATCCAAGTGAGCCTGGAGGGGTAGGCTAGTTTCTCCCACCTGCAACTGCCCTCCCAGAAGAAGGGGGTGGGGAAGGGAGGAGGAAAGAGAGGGCGACAGAGACAAAGACAGAGACAGAGAGACACAGACAGACAGACAAAGGCAGCTATTGTCTTCACACCTCAGTCTACGGGACGGGGGCGGGGGGGGGGGTGTCGAAGGGGGAAAGGGCTGTACTTTCGCCGCCTCTGCGAGTAGTGCTCTGCTGTGGAAATCTAATTTGACAGAATAGGTAAATAAAATCAACTGTCATCAGCTTTTATTTTATCTAAGGGACGAGGTCAATGTTTTTAAAACAGTTTATTGGAAACAGATTTCGGGACGACTCAATGACGGAGGTTCTGGAAGGTGGTCTGATTTTAAATGCCCAAACGCGATGCATTATTTGTAAAAGTGTTTTCAGCGAGCCTCAGACGACATCCTAGCGAATACATTTAGCCGTCCGGCACAACCTTGCTCGCCGCTCTGGGAACTGGGGGCTCCCAGCGAAGCGGACCCTTTCCCCCCTCCCCGGTGCGGGCTGGCGTCGCACCTGGGGCTGGGGCAGTGGGGGCCGCGCGCTCGCTCCTGTCTCAGGCTGCGTTCCTGCCTTCCTTTTGTTTGGTTGCCTCCTCTTTCCCCTTGGTTGTTGATTATTAGTATTTTCCTAGTTTTCCAAACTAATAAGTGCCACTATCAGGCAGTTGGAAGCTCTTGGAGGCTGCAGGCTTTGCCGCTCGGCCTTAATTGATATTGAACGAGCTGCTGGTAGACGGGAACAGGGCCGCTGCTGGATAATTTGCAGTTTAATCAGCGTTTGTAATGAGAGCGGCTGATTAGGGCTGTTGGAAATAAAAGAGAGTTACAAGGAACGTCTGTCAGAGTCCGGTGATAATTCAGGACTAATTGTGGTGATTAGCGCAAACTGGATGACTTTGGGCTTTGCTAATGCAAAGAGAAACGTGCAGGCTCCAGCCAGGGACCCCTCGGAGAACAGTGCACGGGCTGCGCGCAACTTTGCTGAGCCATTTTCCTGCGAGGCCCCCAGCGGCGCGGGGGCTGCGGGGAGGTGGGGTGGGCGCCACGTGCGCGGCTCTGCGGCGCGGGGACAGCAGGGGCGGCAACCCTGTCGCCCCCGCCCTGTCTGACGCCTGCCCCGCCCTGTCCCCGGGCGCTTTCGCGGCGGGGCAACAGCCGCATGGACGCCTCTCGCTGCCCCCACCCCATTCTCCTCTTTCTATTCTTTCCACTTCCCGCCTCCCTCCCGTCGTCCTGGCTCCGGGTCGCAGCTCCTGCGCGGCCGGCGAGGCACATCGTGCCCTCCCGCAGACCCGGAGCTCCCACCTGCGCCCACCCGCGCACCTCCTCGCGGGGAGCGTGGGAGCAGGCAGGGCTTTCCGGACCTCCCTACTCCATGGCCTCCTCCTTCCTCTCAGTCCTCTAGGCGCTCACCTGTCTCCCCAGGAGCCAGGCTCTGCCCTCCCCCGCTCTTCCAAGTCCCTGCCGGGATGGGTGTCCCGCGGCCGGCACCACCCTGGGCAGGCAGAACCTTCCGCGTGAGCTGGGGAGAAAGAGCCACCGCTTATAAACGGCCGGAGTTCTCATTATTGAGGAGTTTCATAACTCTTTAATTCATTTTTAATGACGGCAATAAACATGGTAGTCATTTTGGAACAATAGCTAAAAATCATAGGGCCATTACTGTCCATTAAAACAGTGTTTACAGTTCAATGGAGGTTCACGTGCCCCATAGTCATTCATATTAGCCAAAGGAGAGATTTATAGGTCGGAAGAATGGTCCCTTTTTTATTCTTTACATAACATAAAGCTTATTGAGAAAATTGTGAGGAAAAAAAAAAAGTTCACTTGGCTTTTAATCGTGTGAATGGGGATTAAATAAGGAGCTGTTGTCTGGCGCCTGATTTCTATTTGATCAATAAATCATCAAGTGCCTTAAGTACTTTATTCACTGTCAAATTAAATGAAAAATACTTTAACTTGCGTCCCTAGTGTCGGCAGATAAAGCTAATAATATTTTCTGTTATGTTTCCATTTAGGTATTTAACACGCAGAAAAATCTACTAGGTCTTGCACTGTCTTTAGCTCTATTAGAGATACTACATATTTATCTCACATACCTACAGAAATAGGGAATTCTCACCATCAAGGGGAGAGCTTACTTGTTTCCAGGGAGGAAAAAAATCTAACTAGGGTTTCCTAATTTACACCGAGTATTTCAGTAGCCAGCACCAAGTAATATGGCCACACCTTAAAGAACAAGGTGGAGGTGCAGGGGTTCCGGCCCCACGGGTGCCACGGGGGCTGGCCCTTGCTGGCTGTTACAGACTTGAAATAACCTTTTACCTGAGTGTTTGCCCTTTTCTCTTTGATTCCATCTCTTAATACAATAGTAAATCTAAACAATAGGCCCAAAGGGATAAATCTATTATTTCCCAGATTTTTCTGTCTTGTATTAGATATTATCTAATATGATATATTTCTACACATAGTTCTTCTCTGCCTTTGGAGGAAGGAGCTGGCAGAACAGTCCCTTCCTCTCCTACAGACCTAGAACCATAACTACGAGGTCTGTATTTTACAGGATAATAGAATTCAAATCTTGTGTTTAGATACCAAACCACGTTATGTTATTTCATGTGTTTCACAAAAGCGTTTCCCTTAGTGTGTACATTTTGGCGTGTGGTTTTTTATTTCTTTTATACCTGGGTTAACGTGGCTCTGGCCTGTAAAAAAAAAAAAAAAGCAATCGAATGATATTTGTGAAGTTTAATTGCTAACTTAGCAGCTCGGTCACACCTCCTAACCCATTAGATGATGAAATCTCACCTGGTTAACGGTACAGCGCTGTGGCCTCAATGGCGAATGCCTGATTATACAGCCAAGCTGCTAATTTACCAAACCCCCCGGCCAGGGAGGCCTGGACGGCCACCACTCACTGTATTCATGCGGTAGCTAAGAGAAGGAACCGTATTCCCTGAGCCGCTTTCCAGCTACCCGCAGAATGAGAAATGTAAAATTAGTGGAGATGTGTGCATGAAGGGAGCCGAGCAATTAGCAAGGCGCGGGCGCCCGCTGGCCCAGAGGGGGTCGGGGAGGGCGAGTGGGGAGACCAGGGCTCGAGGGCAAAGGGCTCCCTTCCTCGCAGCCTGCGATCTGAAGGCCCCGGCGGCGGCGAGGTCAACGCTTGTGCCACAGCCCCCGCTGCAACGGCGCTAGTTAAGAACAATGCCGCTTCCTACCAGCCCTTTGCAAAGTGAGCCTTTCCGCGACTTGCTACCCACACGGGCTCCAGGCCCACGACACGCCCTGGAGCGCAAACACACTCTTTTTTTCTGTTTTTCTCCAGCTTGGCCCAGCAAAATCATGTTACACATCCAAACACTGCAAACTTAATAACTGTCAGCATCTCTATCAACAGGCTTCAAATCCTAGGACATTGGTCTTAAAGGGAGGGGTCTGAGGCCTTTAAGACCTCGAGTCCCTCTGCCTAGTACTCCATCCTCATTTTCTCCTCTGCCCCACCTCCCCAGTTCTAGCTCTCAGATAGCCATTCTTCTCTTCTCAGTGGCTGCAGAGCTTGGCTGCTGAGTGCAGAGCAAGAAGTGCAATGTGGGTTTCCCTCCGCCCGGGGAGGGGATGCGCATAAACTGGATATTTACAACAGGAGTATGCGCACGCATACTCTGCCTACGAGGCATGTGTCTGTGTACAGTTTCTGTTAGATGCGATGTGGAATTGCATACATTTATGCAGGTTCCAAAACGATTTTGCAGCCGAGTTGTTGCTCTGAGATTGGTTGAGGGGCCAAGAGAAAGCCCCTTTTCAGGGGTTTCAAGGCTACCTTTACTTCTCCTTCCAGCTCCAGGTGGCAAAACAAACCCAACCCTGTCCCCTTTCCACCCTCCCTTAAAACCAACCAAACAGTTCACAAACCCTTATTTATTTGTTTGTCTGTGGTTATTGCCCATGTTATTAATTGCACCCAGGCCTTCCTTGCTCTTTGAGAGAGCAGCGGTATAAATTGGCTCTAATAAATATTAGCCGCTAGATTAGGCGAGGTGAAGCTGGCACTGCGCTCTATTTTCGACCTGTAGCCTCTGCGAAGCCGCCAGTTCTGCGCCAGATTAGCCCCATCCATCCAGTGTCAATGGTTGTCTTGTTGAGAAAATCAGTGAGTAAACAGGGCTGACAGAGAGGGGGCCCAGCTGATTACTCATACAAATAGACTGCAAACTCCTCCAGGAGAAGCTGTTTCCAGAGATGGGTTTCTCGCATTGACAAGGCTGCTTCTCCCAGGATCCTGTGTCCTGCTGTTCCCACTTTGTCCTCCATCAATCACACGATTGTGTCCGGGATGTTTTATAGAGTCACTTAATATCCCTGCCTTCATCTCTATTCACTTAGAGAATCATCTGCCATCAGGGCTAAAGGCTTTCTGCAGGATGGGACAAGCGACACACCCCGGCAACAATAGCTCTGGGTGGAAGCAGGACCCGGCGCCCTTTCTGATGCTAATAGAACAGCCCCGGGATGTTCCAGTGCGAGGCGGCCTCTATTGAAATCGGCCATTAGCCCTTTGTCCACTGTATTAAATTATCCCCTGGGCGAGTCCATGATAGGGGTATGGAGCCCATGATAAGTTTTCTTTAAAAATTATTTCTTTTCCCCTAAAATGGTTTTTGGATTTAAGAATTGGTCCTGATGAAAGTCATGCATAAGAGCTTTCTTTCTTCTTTTCTTTACAAAAAAGGGGGAAATATGTTCAGCCTCAAGTGTATGGAGTAATTTTGGCCTTTATTCTCCTATTATTAGCAGACCTCGACCCCCAACCCCCACCTTCCACCTCCAGCCCACCTGTCCTGTCCAGATAGGAATGGGACTGGGTGAAATTTAGTTTTAGACCAAATGAAGAGCATCTTTTAAGCACAGAATTTGCACAACTAAGAGGCCAGCTGGATACAAAATCACATTTTACGGGGGAATTTTAAAGACAGAAGAAAGAATTACAAGGTATCACTCTTTAAGTGGCTCATCTACAAATTAGATTGCTACACAATTAATCAGAAAGTTAATTAATGAGCAAGTTACTAATTAGGACATTTAAAACCAGTGTGTTTATAGTGCCTCAGTTAAAAAAAAAAGCCCCTGTAGTTAATTGGCCCACACACTGATCTCATAACTGGTAGTAGAGGTTAAAATACTACAGATGTATTATTTATTATGTATAAGTTCTAATTATGTCACTACTGCGGTCCATACCCCATAACTGACAGAATTTTACAGTTGATTGGAAAGGTTGGAATTAGGAAAATATAATCGGACTAGTATATGTAAACCATTAAATATGTCTACAGGTTTTGAGTGTAGCTGCATTTACACTTTTCCCTGGGCAGGGACTTCAGGAAGGGTACTTATGTTATCTGACTGGTCTTTGGGAGTTCACGCTTGCAAACCCTCCTTTTTATAAATCTTCATAAGCCTTGATGGTTTATAATTTGCTTTGGAGAATTTGCTTAGGGCTGAAATTTCAGGGGCAAAATTAGATTCAGAAGTTTGAACTCTAGAGGTTTCCCCCTCACTGCAGTGGAGCAGTTATGTCCAAAATGTGAAGTCTTCTTTGTTTTTATAAAATCGCATGTTTAATACTATAGTTTACATTAAGACATGGATTTCCACTGAGAATTTTTAGAACTATATGCAAAGGACAAATGCCAAGTTAATTTTTTTTAAAAACAAGGGCATATTCAGGTGAACTGAACATGCCCTCTCTTTATTGTATTTTTCATGTGGCTAGTCCCCAAGGTATTTGCCCTTCTAAGTGTCCAAGGGTTTCTAAATTCAGGCCGTAGGCCATATGGGGGGTTTACTTCACTTTGGAATGGAAGACAAGTTTTAAAGCTGGAGTCACAAGGAGTCTCAAGGAGTTGAATTCCCATCTCTTTCCCCTTTCCATTGTGTCAATCAGGGCCCTAAATCAACCAGGCCCCTCTTCTGAGACTAAGACCTGGAAGGTCTGCCCTGGTCCTAAGCCATCCTCCACTCCCCCACAGTGACCTTCCCTGGAGAGGGTGCAGGAGTGAGGAGCTGGCCAACTGGGAGAGGAGGAGGACTGCCCCACAAAATGCTTTCCCTCCAGGCCCTCCATTCACCTTTACTCAGTTAACAAGTTTCTGGACTAGATTCTCCAAAGGGGAGGTGGGAGGACCCTTAGGCTAGATAGAGACTCAGATAAAGGCTTTTCAGGGGAGAGGTCAATCTGCTGCAAACAATTGGCTTTGATCTTTAGCCACAGGGGATGGTAGCAACACCCCCCCCACACACACACACATATACACACGCACAGGCAGATTACCCCAGTGAGGAGAACACACATAGGTAATTTTAATGAAAGAGGTTTCTGTACCACATTATTAGCAATAAATCTACACCATTCTTTGTTGGTTAAAATCATTATGATCATCATCGCTATCATTACTGAACTCATTATTCTTGTGTTACTATCAGAGTAGATTTATGATAATACCCACCATTACGCCTGAGTTAAAGAAGGTGTAAAGGTTTGATTAATAGCTGCTTTCATGTTTTAATATTCAACATTTTCTCACGTTTTTTTCTAAATAAGGACCATGATAATTACAGGCGGTAATTACTGCTTTTGTTAGGAGTGTGTAATTAGCCACATATGCATTGTTCATTTTTTTTTTTTAAGGCACGGGTTTGGGAGCTGGGTCATACCTCCAGGGGAGGGCAAACCGAGCTTGGACAGGTCACCCACGGGCACTTCGACAAATGGAGAGATGAATCTGCAGCTCTGCCCCATGGCTACCTGCCAGGGACATCAAAAATGTGTTTTGAATGAACCCAGGTGAAGTTGGAAATGAAATATTTGCAAGGATTTACTAGGAGGTGCGCCTGAAGACCTGTGGGTGTCCGGGGTTCGCTCCTGAAGGGGCAACTGTGGCCTAACTGTGAGGTCTCGGCCTCGTCGGCCCAGCCTGGGGCAAGGTGGCGCGTGTCTGTGGGCTCCCTGGCATAAAAACGCCTGGGGCCTTGTCTCCTCTCGCCCAGCTGACTACAGGAGCGTGGCCGGCCCCGCATCCGTCATCCTCCCACGCTGAATTAGCCCGGAGCTTCCCCAGCCTCCTCGCTCCCAGACTATCTGTCCCTTAAAGGTTACACGCTGCCGTGCCTCGCTTTGTCTTCCTCGTGCCCTTTCCTGGCAAAAATGGAGACATCACATCCTTGCCCAGCCCCGGCTCAGTATTTATGAAGGTTTTCTGACAAATAGGCAGGCTGGCCACGCATGGGTGACTGCCTTCATTCCGCACTTGGCTTGTTTACATAGGACCAGCACCATTTCCACGGATTAAACAAATCACAGGGAGAAGGAGACATTTATAACCCGCCAACGAGGCCACAAGGCAGTTGGGGAAAAAAATGTTCTAGTGAGTGTGTTGCGCGACTGTGCAAAGGGAAAACGAATGCCCTGTCTGCAAGGTTGACCTTCGGGAGAGGGTGATCCCCGAGACGCGTGTGGTGCACAACATGTGTGCAAAGGGGCCGCGTGGATTCGCGTGTCAGAGAGCGCCTAAATTTCTGTATAGGGTGCCATTAAATTACCCCGGGTTGGACCCTTCCCAAAGATACACACAAAGGTCAGGGAACACGGTCGCGCGTTCCCCCTTCCGGAGAGGGGGTGTGTGCATGTGTATATGACTCTGGACCCTCGCAGGATCCCCCCATCCAGCAGTTAACCCTTGCCGGGCCGTCCCGGGAGAAAGGAACTCCGACGCTCGCGCTTCTACGCTGCTTCTTGAGGGGTGGGTTTTACAGGCCTGTGCGTGGTGCCGCGGCCCCGTGTGCGCGCGCGTGTAGGGGGGAGTGTGTCTGTGTGATGAGTGTGTAAGAGAGACAGTGTGTGTGCCTGCATGTGGCATGTGCGCGTATGATCGAGTGTTTATGTGGCGCGTGCATGTATCATGGTGGGTGGGCTCGTGTGCGTTGCATGTAGTGTGCGTCCATGTGCGGTGTGCATGTGTGCATGTGTGCATGAGTGTGTGCACGCGCGAGAACGTGCGTGTGTGCAAGCGCGCGCGTGTGTTTACACTTCCAGAAGTCAAATCATTTCTAGGACTCCCTCTTGCTTCACCCGGAAGTATTAGTTGACCCCTCCACGCAATTAAATAAAACAAAGCAAAGGAGCTGAGCGGGCCTCCGAGGGCCCGGCGCTTGCGGAACAGGATGCCCAGTCGGCGTCTGCCCGGCGGCTCGGGGCGCAGCGGCTGCGGCGGTTCCGGGCTGGGGCTCCTACTCTCGCTCCCGGCTCCGGCCACCCGCCGTCTCCTCGTGCCGCCGCCGCCGCCGCGGGCACCGCCGGGGCTTCAGTGACACCAGGCACCCGCTCCGGGCCGCGGGAGGAGGAAATTCCCTGCAAAATAGCAATGGTTCCGAGAAAAGGATCACAATAAAATATTGAATAAATTCCCTTTTAATTTATTTGATCATTCCACATTACGGGGCTATGAATTGCTCAAATTTGATAACAAGTACTCAATTCAACTCATTATGTAAGTTAAATTAGACTTCGATAAAATTTCAGTGGCGCGCAGTGGTTCCTCGAATGAAATGTAATTTGTGCAAGAATTTGTTGTATCTGTCACAAATATTTCCAATTAGCGACCGTAATTATTTGATAGTTTCTGCAATTATGGCTTAAACGGGTGAATTTGGGACTGTGGAGGACCCTAATTGGCCTAAATTTGATATTTTGCATATTTGCATAATGAGGAAATTGGTAGAAAATTGTGTTCATTCATTTGTGAAAAATCCTATGAATTTTATGAATTTGAAAGCTCTGTTTGTGCAGACTGTGACTTTGCCTGCTGATCCCTGAGGAGCTGACGCTGAACGCCTGAATGGGCAGCGCGCCAACTTCACTGCTCCGGGAGGGGGCTGCGGAGGCAGAGGAGGAGGAGGAGGAGGAGGAAGAGGAGAGAGAGGAGGGGGGAAAAGGCAGTGGTAGCGGTGGGCGGAGGCGGGACCATAGCGCATGCTCCCGAGACGGCCCCGGCCGCTGGTGGAAGCCCCCGGCTCCTCGCCCCGGGGTGAGCAGGGGTGGGGTGCGGTGGGGGAAGTTGCGGGGTGTTGCCCGCCGGGTTAAAAGCGGCTGCCCTGTTATATAGCTGCGCGCGCCCGCGCGCGTGCACACACACACACACACACACACATTCTCACTCTCTTGCTCTCAATGAGAAATGTACCCAATCCTCCAGGTGGAAGGGGTAATTGTGGAGGGGTGAGGTCTTGAGATGATGGTAACAGTGCACTTGTTTAAGTTAAATTGCCAAAGCTTCTCCTCTCAGTAAAAATGTTTGATCTATAGCGCTGTCAATTTAAAGTGTTTAAAGAGAAGCAAAAGCATAGATTTTAAGCTGCTTTGCCCAGCACCCATTCATCATGCATCAGGGATTTTAAAGTTTCATGGTTGCTGTGGTTTAACATCTCAACTCTCTGACACAAGAATCTGGATGGAGGAAATAGCTCTGCAGTCAGAGGCTTATGACTAAAGGAAAAAGATCATGGCAAAAAATAAAATGAACAAAATACTCATTTCTGTTCATGCAAAGAAAGGGTGGTCTATTTTGAGAGAGTAGGATATGTTAATAACCATAAATATAATTGAAATCCACTTTTAACTGAAAATTACTAAAACAATGCCTCCAATTTCTTTACAGGAAGGAGATGGCAGAAACTGGTTCAAAAGAGAAACCAAACAAAACCCCAAAACACTCCATCTCCTTTATAATAAGTAATGGCTTTCCCCAAGCATTTTGTTGCAAATATCCTGTATTTTCATTAAAATCCATCAAAAAAGTCATCTTCTATGTTTCTTGAATGTAACATTTTAGATACTACCTTAATTTCTATAGATCTTGAATGCATAAAACCGACCAAAACAGACTCATAGTGAAGAACATGATATCTATCTTTTCAGTTAAGTGCTCTGTAAAACTGCTCTACTTGCGAACATTACTTTTGCACGGAAGGACTTTCTTATCTACATGGAAGTGGGTAATGTGAGTGTCTAACAGGCTATAAATGCTTAAGTGCTTTGTTTCACAGTGCATTTTCAGTAAAGGTCAAAATAAATTCATCTTCCTTTAATGCAGTATTTATGTTTGTGCAAGGTTTGGAATAAAATCACCATTAAAAATCCTTATGAAAAAAAACCGAACAGGAAAATGGGAGCTGTGTCTTTGGTTCTGTTTTTCATGGACCAGAGGTATCATTGGGGATGGAAAAAAAACCAGAAGAAAACCAGTTAGCTACTTAAGATCAAATGTGAACAATGCAAAGATACTATTTTACTAGTATTTAAGGTGAATTAAATAGATGTTTTTCAATTTAATATTCTTGAGAACAGTGAAAGACAGATGACTTTGGTGTCTAATGCTCAGAAAAGAGGAGCAATAATATCTTTGCCCACTTCACAGGGTTTTGATAAAAGATCCAACAAGAATATTGGTTATTAAGTCTCCTACTATTGTATTCTCCTTGATAGCATCATCATCATCATCATTATCATGAGTAGCAGTAATAGTATTTCTGTGACACTATTATTAAGCTAAGATGTAAAGAAGGATCTTGGGGGCAGGGTTGAAAATTAGCCCAGACCGCCTTTGATTACAGCCTGGAAAGGAGCAGGTCATTCACATCTCTTCAGCTTGCACACATGACCAGTGATCGCCATGAGTAGAGTCATCAAATACAAAGTATAATAGTTCATTCTCTTCCTCATTTAACAACATATCATGTTAAATTTGAAGAATATAGATATTATTTATTTAACCTGTTCAAGAAGTCATGAAGTACCACTTAAGTGCTGAAATTTAAGGCCCCCTCCAGCCATTGGGGTGAATAAGAAACACAAAGAATGTTAGAGTGAAGATGCAGGATCAGCTTCAAGCTTAGGACTAACACACAGGATTAATTTTTGTACCTTTTGGTGGGTTCATTTTTAAAAAAGAAAACCAAAGAGGATTTGGGGGCAGGTATTAAGATTTCAATGTTACCCTATACCAATTATGGTTTTTCCTTTATATAAATATGCCTGTAAGTTTTGGCTTGTGCTTATGATCATGACAATATTCCCACTGCAAAAACTTTTACAGAATGGTCTAGAATGTTAATCCTTTCGTACCCATGTGACCCACAGCTCTTTTTAATTTTTCAGTCAAATGTATGCCCAGAACAAGAATTCACACTATAAAAACTGCTGAAAAATTGTGAGATAACAAAACCTAACTTGGTTTATCCAACAGAATTTCTTTTTAGGATTTTCATTTAAATAGACTATTTTAATATATTTTCTTTCATTGCATCTCTTTCTGTCTCTCCTTTCCTACCACCAACTACTTAATCCAGGCCATCAGCTTTTCTCACCTGGATTATTGCAGTGGTCTGCTATATCGCCTCTGGCTCTAGTCTCTTCCCCAACCAGTTCTTTCTGCCTGGGGCAAGCAAGTTAATCTTAATGTTGCTCTGCTCCCATCAACTTCCTCTTTTTTCATTAAATATACCAACAACTCACCCTTTCCTAAGGCATAAAGTCCAAACTCTATGAACCGGTTTTTACGTCTTTCAATAATCTGGCTCCAGCCTTCATGTGCAAATTTATCTCCCACTGTTCACCCACTTAGCTTGCATACTTCAACCACAGTTTCCTGCACCACGAATACCCTTCTACCTTCATTTATCTGCTTCCTACTTGTTGTTTGAGATCCAGTCTAACCCCTACTCCTCCATTAATCCACTCACTCATTCATCCTTTCATTCAATGAACATTTATCTAATGTGCCAGGCACTATGCCTATACAAACCGCCAGGGAGACAAAGATGAAGAGACCAGGCCCCACACGTTCTCAATGGAAAGGACACCATGTAGTAAGCAAATAACTATGCCATGTACTAAATCCTATGACTGGGATACAGACAAAGTGCATTGAGGATATCCCAGTCCAGGCATTGCCCCTGATTCTAATTTCTCTCTGTTTTAAACCCATCATGCCCTTTGGCATATAGCTTACCCTATATTGCCTGGTACTGTTGTTAAGTTCTTTGAGAATAAAGGACTGTCTCCTTTGGTGTCCCACAGAACCCCGAGTACCATGCCTTGGAACACAGACATCAGCTGAGTGATAGGTGGGCACTGTTGCGGTTGTGTAATTGCCACATTCAGCTACATGAATCAAACCTCGTCATTCTGTAGGGTGGAGGGACCACCATGAAAAATAGCAGTGGCCTCTCTTAGTCACACTGTGTGGATGATCTGATCTTCCTAGCATCTGACACTGTAAGAACTCTTAGAGGTATTGATAGGGCCTCAAGTGGGCACTTCAAGTGGGCACCCAGAATGCCACTAATCCCAATAGTGGCATTTGGGATAAGCCACTATGACATAACTTTTATTCATAGTGGCTTATTGCAAATGCTGCAGATTGTATAATACAGTGCCAAAGAATAATAAGTAAATAAAGAGAATTTAATTGATTTTTAAAATACCTCTCAATTACTGCTGTCTTAGTACTGTCACCTGGATCATGTCCCCCACATCTCCACCACCACGCCACCATCCCCACTGCCACTGCCATAACTGTCAGTACCAGAACTTCTTTATCATGGGCCAAATCTGGTAGCATATACCACCCCCCCCCATTATTATTGACAATAACAGACACTGACTTCACAAAGAACGTTACAGGGCTCCCTTATAATTCAGTCTAAAGTAGCATTATGCTCATGTAAATATAATTACATATATAAAAGTAAGGTACAACTCAGTTATGAATGGGCACAGAATTTAAAAAGTATTAGAACAGGTTTAAAATATTCAAACTGTTGACATATGAACCTTTTCATAAAATTGGGAACTATAATGAGAAATATTAGAACATCACTTATTCAAAATTGAAGTAGTGACATCACAGATAGATCTGATAGACCTCCATATAAATAATGTTGAACATAAACAACAAAAAAAATAATGTTGAACAAGAGGAACCAAAGGACATTTTTGTGTCTGTAGACATATTAGTAAGACTCCTTGTTAAGCATATGGAATGGGCCAGGTTGTTACTGTTCATGTACCTGTGTAGTGAAGCTAGGTCTTAGACTAACAGGCATGAAACATCAAATCTACATTTCTGGGGGAAACTTCCAATTACACATAGTGAATTAAACATATGTATTTGTCTCTGATTGTCCACTGAAGACCCACTGAAATGATGGTAAAGGAATAAATAAGGTACCAACCACAAAAGGCAGTCAGCAAGAGAGGAGGTGACAGTAGAGAAGAAATGCAAGCAAAATTTTGGAAGCTAGAATGCATAAGTACCAAGAGTAACCATTATTAATAAAAAACTTAGCAGCCTGAGGCTGGAGACTGCAGTGGGGGAAATCAACAAGGAACAAAGCAGTACCTGCCACAGAGGCCTGGAGAGGCTCAGGAACTAGAAATACCCAGGTACCTCTAAAGGTGGTAGCATGGGGAGGGATTGCAAGCAGTAGGCTTGGTCGAGTCTTTTAAAGATAAATTAATCTCTCCAATCCCCACCCGCTAGAAGTAAATTAGAGATTTTCCCTTTGGAGATGTCAGACCAGAAAGGACTTGGGGATAACAGTTTGAAGTAGGGATGAGGCAGAATGTTAGACATAAAGGGAATGAAGTGAAACTCTACCTAATGAATGGTGAGTTCTCCAACCTTCTTGCCCTGTTTGGCCCTCAGAACACTGGCAGCACATTTTGATCTCTCAGGAAGGCATCTGGAGGATTCTTCACTCATAAAATTTGCCACAGACATTGACCATAGGAGATAACCCAAGAACAATAGCTGGGTACCATACAGTAAAGCCCACTCGTCAAAAAGCCCACCTCGCACATATAACTTATCATTACAATTTTAGTGCTTTGCTCATTTATTCATGTATTTATTTTAGTGCCTCACGTGTAAATATGATTAGATAACCAAAGTCTATTAGACATTTGAGGAAAGCTTCTAATAGAAAAAGCAAAGATTTAAACAAATACATTGAATAAAAAGGAACTCAGAGAAAACACACCAGAGCACGAGCACCTTCAAACAAACTGCAATTATTAGGAGATAAGAGACAGTGTTGAAGCCATGAAACAAAAATAGGAGAACATTAAAAAGAAAACTTACAGAGAGTGAGAAAAAACATCTAGGAACCTCAAAGTATAGTAGCAGAAGTGAAAGACTCAATCGAAGGGCTATAAGATAAAGTTAAGGAAGTCTCTAAGGAAATAGCTAAAAGAGAGAAGAAAATTAGAAGACCCAACTAATATGAATTCTAGTTGGTAACAGAGAAAATGAGGAGAAGAAAATTATTAAATTAACAGTACAAGAAAATTTCCTAAAGCAGAAGGGCATATGTTTCCAGGTTGAAACTGGAGAATCATGAATTTAAAAAGACCTCTCAGCAGGCACATCATTAATTAAAAGAGTTGGA
This sequence comes from Cheirogaleus medius, assembly GCA_008086735.1. Lineage (NCBI taxonomy): Eukaryota > Metazoa > Chordata > Mammalia > Primates > Cheirogaleidae > Cheirogaleus > Cheirogaleus medius. Next base: position 22,479,331 of record VBSM01002608.1, read on the forward strand.
AGGGGCTGGTGGTGGTGGTGGTGGCTCATGCCTGTAATCCTAGCAATTTGGGAGGCCGAGGTGGGAGGATCGCTTGAGGTCAGGAGTTCGAGACTAGCCTGAGCAACATTCAAGACCCTGTCTACACAAAAAATAAAAAACAATTAACTGGGCATGATGGCATGCACCTGTAGTCCCAGCTACTTGGGAGGTTTGCTTGAGCCCAGGAGTTTATGATTGCATTGAGCTATGATGATGCCACCGTACTCTAGCCTGGGCAACAGACCCTGCCTCCAAAAAAAAAAAAAAAAAGTTGTAAGAGAGCAGGACTGAGGGGTGGCAAGGCATAGGGCAGGGGACTGCTAGATGTCATTATAAGCCTTGCAGTACAATTTGAAATTTTATACAGTTATGTGTACTACATTGATAGAAATAAACTTTAAATGAAAATATAATTAAATTTGCTAGTGAGAAGGAAACAGACACAGTGTTGGGAAAGGGAAACAAATACTTAGGACTTATTTAAAAATATAACCTGGTATGTGGAACCATTAACAAAATCCATATCCATGCCTCTAAGATTTCTGCTCATGTTTTTCCTCAACCTAATCACCTGCACATTGGCTTGAAGCACAGTGTAAGATCTGAGTGCCCTGCTCCCAGAACATGATCAGTAGATACTAAGTTGGACTGTGATTCTTAAGCCTGGGTTTGAATCTGTTTGCCATCAATGGCTGGGTGACCTCAGGCATGTCCCTAATCTCTCTGGACCACAGTGTCCTCACAGATAATATGAGGGGTCGGCCAAGATCAGAAATCACAAATTGGCAGTCCAGAAATTAAATCTGACCCTCAGACATATTATATTAGGCTAACACGGTGCTTTAAAACATTCCGAAATTTGGGATATATCTAGCTTTTCTCTAAAATGCAGAAGATCTGGCAACAGTGAACACATCCCTTCCTTGCAAAAACTCCCTGGCACTGATGGGGACGTGTTACCAGGCAGCCACAGGCGCCTGTCTGTACACCACTGCCGGGCACCACTAGGCATGTGAGTTTGAAGCCTTGGGCTAGTTAATTGTTCAAGTCCCTTCCAAGTCTAACATTTCATTTGTTCATTTGATCATTCATTCATTTAATGAACTTTCTACATGCCAGTACATTAGACACTGGGGACAAAAAAATGAATACAGCAGAGTCTTTGCCCTCAATGAATTCACAATCTATGGAGAGTGCTTAAAAAATATTTACACCACTGTGAAATATTTGGCAACAGAGGTCTGTACCACGTACAGTAGGATCTCAGAGAATGAATGGGTCATTTCAAGGGAGCGATATCAGGAATCTTCATAGAAGCTAGTTCTTGGAATGTCTTGAGTAGACAAAGAGGACAGCCCAAGTGCTGTTCTCAAAACAGCCCACAGACTAGTCCTCCATTCCTAGTGATGTTCCACCTGAAAACCTCAGAGACGCTTTGAAACCCTGAGAAGAAAGCTAGGGATGAAATATAATGTAATGACGTGCCAATGCATTCTAGCTAAAGATCACCAGGAACAGGAGAGCACCAAGGCCTAGAGGTGAAGGCCAGGCCAGCTCCTGATGGCAGGGGCAGCTTTTGTTTTGCTCAGGCATTAGTGTCTTTGAGAGCTTCAAAGACTAGAAAGCCCTCTATCAATTTCTCTCTAATTCTCCCTTTGAATTTACATTTGGTTGAAGCCAGACTTATTTGTCCAAACTGATGGACTGCATTTAGCTTTGTAATGCTACTGTTCCTGGAAATAATGCCTGCTTAGCCCCTACCCTGTCCTGGACCACGTCTTTGTGACTCAGGCTCACACAGCCAGATCTGCCCAGACCTTTTCTGCTCATTTTCATGGACAGAGACAAACAGCTTGTTTTTGCATACGCACGGAGCAGCCCTTTTATTATTAGCCTTCCTTAAAAGCATTCTGCATCCAACGATGGTCACATTTTATACCACTCTATGAAATCAAGGTCCCCAGAGCTGGAAATGACTAACCAGTCTTCCTGTTGCCAATTTCTCCTGCGTCCAGTCCATCTTCTCTGTCACCAGAATCACTGTCCTTAGTCTCTATTTTAAGTAGTCTCTGCCATTTCTCTCCCTTCCTGCTCCTGCAGAGAGAGTGAGCTCCTTATCATAACAACCAAGATCCTTGACAATCCAGCCTCAGCCTGTCTCTGCGGCCTTATCTCTGGCAAGACTGGTCACCGGCCCCACTCACCCAGGGACCCGCCCGGCCGGATGCTGCTGCACCACTCTCCCCTCTGCTTTGCCTGGCTCAGAACCCATCTTTGCAGCAGCGTTAATCACTCCCTTTGTCTTTCTTATTGCATGTATCTTTCACATATCCAGGGCCACGCATGCCTTGTCGGGCTGTGATGTTGATGTCTTGTTTATGGAGGGCACCGTGTCCTGGCCTCCCCAGTGCCTAGCACAATGGCTGGCACGGAGTAGCTCCTCCAAGGATGTATAGAAGAAAGCCTGTGATAGAGACAGTCCCTTTGACCTCATTCTGCTGCAGTAGCCCTCAGACTGCGTCAAAGCACTTCCACAAGACGGGAATGTCACTTGTTCCCAAGGTGGCCCATTTTAACTTTCAACAGTTTTGTTAGAAAGTTCATCAGTCCCAGAGTTGTCTCTCTCCTAAACCTAATCCTTTCTGAGCCTTTGAAGTCAGTCCTTTTGTCCTTCCTGTCTTGTCTTTTTCAGAACACTGGGGGTTTTGCTATCCTGGTCATTCCTCTGGACACGTTCCAGTTTGTCTACGATCTTCTTAAAATATGAGGCCCAGAACTGGACACAGTTTTCCAAACGTCATTTGAGTAGTTCAGAGTAAAGGAGAACCATCGGCTCCCCATTCTAGCTTAAGATCTCATTAGATTATTTGCCTCCATTACCATTGAGTTTGCAGTCAATTCCATTATTTAGTCTTTCGAGATTTTTTATGTTTTGTAGTGCTGCAGCTAATTCCTGCTTCTCTCATCTTATCTTGCACAATTGATATTTTAGAACCTTAGGTAGAAGCTTGTATTCATCCCAGTTACATTTCATCTTGTTATGTTTAACCCCTTATCTTATCCTTGGCAAGGGCTGGTTGCATCCTAGTTCTCTTCCTGACGGGCATCATCTGCAGTTTTGATGACTGTGCTCTCTATACCATCTTCCAAATTAATATAAATGCTAAACAAGATCAGATTAAGGTCAAAACCCTTATTCCCTTTCCTCCCTCCTTATTTTCATTTTCTTTTTCTATTACACTTTTTCCTCCCTCTCTTGTTCCAAAGAAGTTGCCAGGCTGCTCCTTAGGGCCTAATACTACAAAACTCCTTCCAGGATGATGTGCATCCAAACCACCCTTTTCAGGAAAGCCAGTCAACTGGTTATGAATCCACTTCCTGGTCTGGGTATTATGCACATTGTTTTCTGCCATGTCTACAGGATACAACAAGAGTCAAGCCCTCCCTAATTCCAAATCTATTAGGCCTATCATATTTCTGTGTGTTTTGTCTGTTGCAAGTTGTCCTGGAGAACTAGAGGCCAGTTTCCTCTTCTGGGAACTCACAATCTATCCTTTTTGTGCTCTGTTCTAGAATCTTCTTTGGAATAGACAAGGTCTTCCTTTCACAACCCCAATGATATTTACATATTTCCTGTCTTCCAAAACATGGAAAATATTGGTATCTGCTCAATATCTATGTGTAGTAGCTTATAGTGACATTTGTCTAAAGTTTTTATTTCTAAAAAAAAGTCTAATTTCAGCTGAAAACTCCATAAATTTAAGCTACATCATGGGGAGCACACCGAGTGCAGACTTAAGACATTGAATATAGTACAGTGAAGATCTCAGGCTCTCTAAGTCTGTTTAGAGTAGCTCTGGCATTTCTCTTCTTCCTTCCACCCCTATCTATTATAATTAAAAGCTTTGAGAAGGTTGCTGAGCACTTTGGTGACAGGGCTAGTCTAGTGCAGGGAGCAGTAGGGCCCAGGCCTGAGAATCATAAATGATCCTAATCCATGATCTCACATCAGCTTTTCTGTCAGTGGAATATATTTCAGGATATTTAAAATCTGAGCCTGAAGATCCCAATCTAATCAAAACCCCTACCAACATATAGAATAATTGGAAAGAAATTTGCTAAGAGAGTTTGACCTTCCTCTCTGCTCTCAATAGCTCTCATGGGTTGCTGGCCAACAGTATTCTCTCTCCTGGGGAAAAATAAAAGAGCCTCAACAGTAATGTAACCTGAAACAGCACAAGTAGAGACCATGTCGAAGTTAGAAAGTCTTATAGAACTTTGAGTTCAGCAAAAAGGCCTCACATAGCTCTTCCAAAGTCAGCTCAAACTCTGCTTCCTATAAGAAACATTTCCAGAACTTCCCTGACACTAGGCTGGGCCCCAGAGCATCCTGGGCACATCTCTGTTACTGCCTTTACCATAGCACTTTGAAAGGACGTTTTTGATGTGCCAGTCTGCCCACGTTATATCTTGATTTCTTCAAAGGGCAGGGACTGTCTTATTCCTCCTGGCACCCCTGCTGCCCAGCACTGAGCTTGGCATGGAGCAGGGGTTCGACAAATATTTACTAAACTTAATGGAGCAATTTCTCAAGGCTTTTAAGTTCATAATGTCCACTGTACATTTTGTTCAACTGCCCCTCTCTCTTAATTTTAAAAGGCCATATGAAATTTAATACATTATTTCAGATTCATGAACACTTTGCTCATTACATTAGTCTTGTTAAAGGAGTCCATTATTCTAAAAATCTTGTTAGAAGAGAGCTCTTCGCCGCTATAGAGTTTTGCATGGATTGCTGGAGCTTAGGAGGACAGGGGATACCCGGTACCTTCTGCTTTCTTAGGGCTCCAGAATGTTAATGAGGAGGGACCTTAGACATCATCTTGTCAACTCCCTCAGTTTGAGGACAAGACACTCAAGCTCAGAGATTTTTCCAAAGACACGTAGTAGGTGGCAGAGCCAGGACTAGAACCCCAGTCCTGTGAACCTAATGCTTTTCCCATGACCCCCACCCCCGGCCCATGAGGTCTGCTCATTGGACCTGTGGCCTCCCCATCCACTTCACGTTGCAAACTGTGCTCCCCTGCTTAGGTTGTGGGGCAGGCCGGGCCGCCCACGGAGGAGCAGCCCACACCACTCACACAGGCGTGGGGCCTAAAGGATAAAGAAGTGGGACTCCCTGCTTGGCATCCGCTACCCTGGCAGCCACTCCTTCACTCCATGTGGTTATTGTGGCTCCTAAAGTGTCCTGCCATCTGCCTTTTGGAGGAAGACTTGCTATTCTTCTTCCGACACACAGATGAGGAAACAGAAGCTCAGAGTGGCAGGTGTGGCAGCCCTTTGTCAAAAGAACTGGTTTGCTGTTCTGAGGGCTGAGGCAACGGGGGGACAGGGCTCTGAAAGCTTGGAGGGGGCTGATGTAAGTTGCTCCAGGAAGCCCTCTGTGGGGACAGGCATGTTGGGAAGCCCCAGCCATGTGGCCCCTGAGCGGGCCCTCCTGGGCCTTTGGCACATCAGGAGGGCAAGTGTCACAGGCAGGGTCCTATCTCCAAAGGTCTGGCCAGGCACCATTGATGTTCGGCTCCAGTGCATCAACCATCATGGTGCCTGGATTAACATCATCATTAAACAACATTAAGGTGGGGGATCCCACCTAAAGGAAAGAAGGAAACCCCCATCCTCTCACTCTCATGGAACGTGTGATGCCTTGTTGTACATGGCTGGGGTGGGACAGGATCCTCTGGGTTCTTCTGTGGGTCCCTTCTCTCCCTTCCAGCGTACGTGAACCTCTCTAGGGGTTTTCCTTTTACTTCCGGTATCTGCATGTATTAGCCTGCCTGTCCTCAATAGCCGTGAGGAGGAAGCTGTGCGAGTCCCCACTGTGGGG
>VBSM01002608.1:22490238-22496259 GCA_008086735.1 Cheirogaleus medius
CCTTGACTCTTCTTTCATAGATTGTGATTCAGAAAGTTTCATGTAGGGCCCCAAAATCTTCATCTCAAAAACTTCTGCCCCACTCCAGAATTGCCCTAGGCAATTCTGATGCAGGTGGTCCAATGACTGTGTTATTTAGAAACATCAAGAGAATACCACCTGGGAAATAAGGAATTGAACACTTCTTTCAGATAGAGGAAAACCACTAAAGGGCTGGGCATCAATTAACTCTATACGTTGTATGAAGAAAGCACCTAGAATTGTGTTGGGAAAAACAGACTTTTGAGACACCTTACAATCTTTTTTTTGAGACAGAGTCTCACTCTGTTGCCCGGGCTAGAGTGCCGTGGCATCAGCCTAGCTCACAGCAACCTCAAACTCCTGGGCTCAAGCAATCCTTCTGCCTCAGCCTCCTGAGTAGCTGGGACTACAGGCATGCGCCACCATGCCTGGCTAATTTTTTCTATATATGTTTTTAGTTGGCCAATTAATTTCTTTCTATTTTTAGTAGAGACGGGGTCTTGCTCTTGCTCAGGCTGGTTTCGAACTCCTCCCACCTCAGCCTCCCAGAGTGCTAGGATTACAGGCGTGAGCCACCGCGCCCGGCCTCTTACAATCTTTCTTAAACAGCTTCTTGTGAAAGTAAACACAGAAGCAAGTCCAGGGCCCACCTGGAGTCATGCCAAGCACAGATACTGCTTTGGAAAATAGTACTTCTCAACAGCAGATGCAGGCTAACTCATTTCTGAAAATAAAATTAATGTTAACACTAGAAAGGGTGCTCTTACCTCTTTCTACTTGTGCAATCCTACAGGGTTGAAAGCCCTTGGCCAAGATTACATAAACACCACTCACTTAGAAAATAGCCATTTGGTTGCCACCTTGGATGATGGGCTGGAAGGAGTGTGATCTAGTCGTCTGTGCCCTGGATCAATTTGTGCCCGAGAGCTCTGATACCCACTAACTCAACCTGTGCTCCTAAGAGAGTTATCTAACTTCTGTACTGCAGGAAGCCCAAACAATAAATCCACTAAGAAGTATTATGTTAACACAAGGCAGTGCTATCAGGGCCTTGCCCAGCAGGCTCCTTAATGTCTCTTGCAGTCTCAGGCCTCTCTCCTCCTCAAGCAAGGATAAGCCTTGGCTCCCTCCGCATTAACTGGAAGACCTGCAAGTCGTTAGATCCTAAACCCTATATGAGTCTAGGATAATAGTAAAGTTTTTTTAAAAATTATTTTAAGAAAGAGTCATTTCCTCAAAAAATTAAAAATAAAATTACCATATGATCCAGCAATTTCACTTTTCGGTATATGTCCAAAAGAATTCAAAGCAAGATCTTGAAGACAGATTTATGCAGCCATGTTTATAGCAGCATTACTCACAATAGCCAAGAGGTAGAAGCAACCCAGATGTCCATCGGTGGGTGGATGGATAAACAAAATGTATATACATACAATGCAATAATATTTAGCCTTAAAAAGGAAGGGACTTCTGACACATTACAACATGGATGAACCTTGAGGCTAAGTAAGCCAATCACAGAAAGACAAATACTGCGAGATTCTATTTAAGTGAAGTATCCAGAGTAGTCAAATTCATGCATAGAAACAGAAAGTAGAATGCTGGTTGCCAGAGGCTGGGAGAAGGTGGCAATGGGGAGTTGTTGTTTAATGGGTTTCAGTTTCAGTTTTACCAGATGAAAGTTCTGGAGATTGGTTGTATAACAATGTGAAAATACTTAACACTACTAAATTGTACATTTAAAAATGGTTGAGAATGTAAATTTTGTTGTGTATTTTACTACAATTTAAAAAAATAAAAAGTCCCTTCCCTGCTTTTTTTCTCTATGTCTCATCACACAAATAAAATATGAATACAATTTTGTAAGTAAAAAATTTTGGCAAAATGTAAGTTATATTCCTCCCTCATTCCTCTCCCCAAGGATAATTACTTTGCCATTTGATATGTATTTTTCCAGCCTTTATAGGTGGATTTATGTACATATCCATGTACACATGGACACATGGATCTATACATACATTATTACATATATATTTCATTTTAAATGGGCCTGAACTTTACCCATTGCTCTGGGGCTGGCTTTTTTGCTTGAAGAAGATTTTTAAGATTTGTTCTAATTCTACAGGATTTCTTCAAGATACAAGAGGTCGCTTAGCCTTACTATGCTGACTTTACCACGACTACATGTTCGGGAGCAGAGCACACGGATAGTTCATGAAGGTGCTCACTGGCTCCACAGGTAGAAAGATCACAATGGCTGCTACCACCAAACCTCACCGCTGAGCTGAACCTTGGGAGCCCTTGCTCTCGGCAGCGTGGCCCCATCACCAGCAGAGCCAGATAACTGGCAGCAGAAGGATTTTCTGTTGGAAGCCACCCATTTCCATCAGTGCAGTGGGCTCCGGCACAAAATGTTGTCTCCTACCACACGGGGTGGTGGGGACTTAGGGAAATGGTAATCAGAGAAAGGGAGCAACTGGGATGCAAAGGGCAAATCATATCTGGGAAGAATTACCAGACAGGCTTTACCACTTTTATAAAATATGAACAACTGTATTGATCTGAGAAAAAACCCTCACCCTTTTAGCCTTTTCTAAATTGAGATGATAGCACTGTTATGCATTAAAAGATGTTATCAGTCCCAAAGAGCAAGTATGGTCTTATACCAACTAATATCTGCTAAAATGTACCTGACTGCATTGGAAATGTTGCAGCAGATTGGTATAGCCGGGAATAATGAACCGCTGCACCCCATTGAAATGTAATTACACAGCCCTCTTGTTCTTAAACCTATAAGGTGAAAGAAAGATGAATAGTGAAAGTAAAAACCGCTGACCCTTCAAACTTTAATTTACGTTATGCATTCGCTCGCCCTTCTGATAGGTTTTAGAAAGGTCATAATTTAGGGTATTTTGCAGTTGATAAATGATCTGTATGTTTGTGTTCACACGCACCGATTGATTTGTTATAGCCAAAATATTGTTTCTATAACAACCCAAGGGCCCTTAACTAGACAAACGGCAAACCGGAATCCAAGGGGAAGCAAAGGGAAAGCTAGGCCTGCCCAGAAGGGGCTGGCTTTGGCCCAGAGACTCCCGGATGATGGAGTGGAGGGCATGGGTGAGGACGCAGGGGCGGATTGTGGGAGGAGGAGGTGGTGGCCGAAGCAGATGAAGCAGCGGCTTTGGTTCTTGGTAGGCCCGCAGTCGTGGTCTCCTCAGACCCTCTCAGCCTGGTGTGGGTGGCTTCCACCCAAGCCAAAGCAAGTCTTGTCAAGACTTTCAAGTTGAGCTTCCTTTGGTGCAGAGTAAGCTAGTGGGGTTGTTAGGGCAATTTTCCCGCCTTTCCAGCCTTGGAAGAGGCTCCTGTTTCCAGGCCCAGTTGATGCATTATGCATCAGGGCTGCCTGCAACTGACAGCCCCTCAGCCAACGTCGACTTGAAAAGCAATGGTGCTAATCAAAGCCGACACATTTGAATGTCCAGACACACACACAGAGAAATTTACTAATCAAAAAGTGTATTTCCTAGGGCTGTCTCCAGAGAAATCCGCGGGAAGAAATTGGAATAATTTATTAGCTTACAAGTTTTCGTTGACAGTTAGCCCAAAGCTATTTATCTCTGTAATAGAGAACGTCTCCAATGTGGCAAAATTGACCAAATCAAACAGCTTTGATCAGAAAATGAATCTGGCAAGCCTGCCTGTCGGAGGGTCCCAGGAGAAAGGAGGGAAACAAACAAAAAGATTTAACAAGTGGTCAATAGGAAAAAGAGAGCAAGAGAAAGGGATTTGAGAGAAGAAAAGAGCAAGGGAGAAGGAGGCAGAAAAAGAATTTTGCAAAGCCACAGCCCCAGCTCAGGAATGAATTGCTGAAGAAATAAATTATGTTTCACATCATAACATTTAACATGGTGCTTGTGCATTTTCTGAGCCCTGCAGCCCAAACTGAGATATGATTTTTATGGTAACAAGATGATGACAAACTGCGTCGGGATGGGGCTTGCTGCTGCTGCTGCTGGCGGCAGTGAGGAAATAAGCTCAGGAAAATCCAGAGAAATGGCTTTACCCCTCCTGGCCTCAGGATCAGCATATGCCCATTTCTAGAAGGCAGCAACGATGCCAACTGTACCCAGTGCACCTCGGTGGACACGAGGTGCTTCCCGTCGAGCGCTGAGCTGCCTTCTGGGAAAGACACAGTAACCACGTGTGAGTCTGAAGGTGAGGCCTGGCAGGAGGCTCCTCTCCTCTGCCCCTGAAGGGCAGTGCCAGGGAGATTGTAGAGGGAAGACTCAATCTGTGGGGGAGTGGACCACGGGTGCACTGCTCTCTACCTTAACTTCTTCTCCCAAAGTATACAGGTATCCACACCGCAGTCAGGGGAGCGCACCACATGCAGCTCTGAAGCCCGATGGTGGTTGGATAGGTAAGAGAATAATTATAAACTAGGGAGAACCCTCAAATCATTGTCGCGTATTTTTCCATCTTAAAGCAGGTCTCTCTCCATCATCCAAGTCAACCAACCAGCCAATCCCAGTCATCCTCTGCCGTGGGCAACAACTCCACTTGCCAACACCCAAGTGTGTTCACTGGCAAGGGAGTTGCTCTATTGAACAGCCAAATAATTAGAAGGATGCCCCAGCAGCCAACCTGATGGTCCCTAACATAATTGTTAAAAAACCGTCATCATCACCACTCACTTTATTCTAGAGAAGACTTTGTGTAAACTCTTTATGTTGAAATACATTAGAAAATCATGGTGAAAAGTTGGCAAGAATATGTATCAATGTAGAAAAATTCTAAAATATGGAGAAATGCTTTCACCACAGTATCCTCTGGGTTAGAATTGTGTGGTGAAGACATTGTTTGATGAAGATAGGAGAGGGTCAAGTTGACTTGAAAGGGAGCACCAGCTCTGAAGTCTGAGGACCCAGCTGGGACACTGACTGTGAGTTTCGGGACACCCTCCTTCTTCTCTCTGTAAACCGTGTGCCCTGGCTGAGATTATTATTCCCTGCATACCAGGGGTTGTTGTGGGAACCAAGCGAGGCAATTACCACAAAGCACTTTGTAAAATAATTAGAGTCCTAAACAAACACTGGAGGTCATTACTGCTGTTTTGTCCTGGGAGGAGGAGAATGATCAGCAATTTTGCTTGTCAACCAAGCCCAACTTAATTGGGGAAGACTCATGTCAGGAAACCAAGCTCCATACTCTGAGAGCTTGCCCTGGTTTGGGTGTTTTCCTTAGTGACAGTCATTATGGCTTTTTCCTCTTCTTCCAGAGAACTTGAGTCACAATCTCACAAGAAGGTCCTGGCCAAATATCCATTGCTTCTAGGGACTGTCCCCTTTTGGCCATATGTCCTTCCTCGGACATTTGGGGAAAAGACAGAGTTGGCTTTAAATCCTTTCAGGCTCCCAATTCAGGTTTAAATCCCCATGTCTGATCCATATGTCTGTGTATTCTTGGAGTTATAACCCCTGGCTAATTGAGTACTAAAGGTGGATCAGCAATTTTGCTTGATCAACCAAGTCCAACCTAATCTGCTCTGTAAAAGGACTTAGTGGACAGTATCTGAAAGTGAAAGTATTTCTAAGCCATTCAAACAAAGACAATCTACTTGGTTTTGTTGATATTTTAGAGAGGCACAGGGAAAATAACATTTCAGCAGGTCTGGGGTTTGTTCTGTGATAGCAAATAAGGCAGCTCAGCTTTATTGGACTAAAATTTGCAGTCTGTATGTCTGTATCATGCAGGATAATGGGCTGGTTTGGGTGTTTGGATCAGGTCCTCCTGTGAATGCATCAAAATTGGTTCTCATTTACAAGAATTACATTTTAATACCCATCCTGACATCGTGATGGCCACACACCACAGATTTGCACAGTGTCTCGTAGCAGTTTCCCTTAGAGCTGCTCTCCAAAGCAATCACGACTCTGATCCATGTTTTTTTTTATGTCAGCATATTATGGGGGTACAAATGTTAAGGTTACGTATATT
>VBSM01002608.1:22496359-22585935 GCA_008086735.1 Cheirogaleus medius
TACTGGAGATAAGTGATATCTCATTGCAGTTTTGATTTGCATTTCCCTGATGCTGATCCATGTTTTATGCCCTGCCTGGGAGCAGGATCCACACACTGCCTCCTGCTGTACCCGCAAGCCCCTCTGCCCTAGTCTTCCGGCATCCCTGCATCTTGTCTAGTAAGGACCTCGGCAGTGTTGGTGTGTGCTCTTCTCTTTGCAAAACAGAGCAGTGAAGTTCTATTCCATGGTGTTGCTGTGTGATGTGCTAGGAATGTGCCAGGAAGCTCCTACCAAGAATCAGATACAAAATGGGTTTAAAAGTTTCAAGATTTCTCATAGCCAGATTTTTGCCTCCTCCTCCTTGAAGTACTCTGAAATGTGTAAAAGCCACTGACTTTCCAAATTAGGAGGCAACTTAAACGATTCCTAGTATGAATTAAATTTGTTTCCCTCTTGTGTAGTAAAATGTCTAGTATGGGAGGCCCAGAATCAACACTTCTAGAATTCATGAGGAAAAAGACAGCAGCCCTTTTACTCAAGGCATTTCTAAAATCTTGGCCATGAAATTCTGTTAAATCTCTTAGGTGGGAAACATAGATTCTTAGGAACCAAGCACTCAAACTGACAGTTCAGAACTTACATCTTGGGTCATGAGGTTCTGGAAAGGATAAGTTTTTCTTGAAAACTACCCTAATGCTGCCAGCTGTTTAATGTGTAGAGTTAGAAGAAAGGAAGGGATAAGGAAGTTAAGTGGAAGAGAGCCAGATAGTTATCGGGAAGCCATTTTCCTTAGAAAACATGATTTCCCCCCCCCACAAACTATTTTTTCCATAAATTTCATCTCCCCATAGAAATAGGTTAAGATTGGAATTTGTGGCATTTTTCTCTGCTTGAAATTAAATTGGAAGCTATAAGTGACATTCTCAAAATCCTGATCTCCCCCACAAACCTTGCCTGTTTTTCAAAAAGCACAATTATATACATAATATATTAAATATATATTCCACCAAGACTTTAACTACATTGCAAGTGTTCACATTTCTTTTGACCTTAGAGATTCTATTTCAAAGCCATTAAATTAACTAAAATGTTTAAACGGCCTACATTAGCTTTAATTATATAATTATATAGTCAGTAAGAAATGAATCTATATGGATGAGAAGCTAATTGAAAGAAGGAAAATACCTATTCTAAAGCTTGACATGGATGAGCACTTTGACAGATGCCACAGGAAAACTTACTTCTGCCTTTTTCATGAGGTTAATAGACTCTCCTAAAAATAACAGGAATGTTTTTCATGAATTTTGACTGTATTTCAGGTGTTCATCTTAAGTGAAAACCTGAGCACAGACTCTTCTCCGGATCAGGGCATTCTTGCTAGAGAATCTGTATAGTTTATCAGTAACCACATTTTGAATAGAAGAAATCCACCCCGAAAGCTTGCTTCTGAGATTTCAAATGCAGCACCTTTTAAAAGCTTGATTCCCAAAGAGAATCTTCCAGTTACTAACATTCTCCTAACCAGAAAAAAAATTGTAATGTCCTGATTCTTCTCAGTCATTGCCCCGCGCACATCATCACCGTGTTTCACTCTCACAGTTGTGGGAACTGAGAAACTGGAGAAGGTCCACCCTGATACCTCACATCTATTCAGAGATCCTGCATTTTAAAGAACCCCAAATGTAAAGACTCCCAGGCCCAGTGAGAGTCTGTATAACATAATTCCTTCAGGGAAGGTCTGTGGGGTTGAGAAAGCTGGACAGGAGTTTTAGGGTTTTGTTTATTTTTTTCCTTGGACAGGACTCTACATGTGGGATTAACCAACACACTTTTTTTTATCCTCAACAAATACTTTTGAGTTCTATGATGATCTACCTCAGAAAACTCCCAGCAGCCCTGCAAGTCTGGACTTGTTATCCTATTTTACAGACACGGGGACTGAAGCTCGGGGGGGGATTCAGTGATGTGCCCAGGATCACACTGCCAGCTCGGACAGAGCTGTGACGGGCCCCCGGGTCTCTCTGACCTGACGTCCACTCTGCCAGCTGCCCGTAGGGGACAGAAAAGAGGTCCTGGTTTATTCTTAAGGAGACATTTAGCTAAACTCTTTGCCACAGTCACAAACACTATCCTGTACTTTGCTCCATGCCATCATGGTATGTACTTGTACTGGTGAGCATGGACTAGATATGCTATTAAACAAAGGCTCATTCATACTGCAAACCCAAGGCAGCTTGGCTGGGAGGCTCTGCTTACCATAGTCGCTCAGAGACTCCAGCTGATAGAGCTCTACCACCTTATTATCCCATCTTATTCACTCGCCATCTTAATACAATGCTTTGGGCTTCACCACAGCAAGGAAAGAGAGCATGGAAAGTTACAACATGGCTCTTAAATGCATTGCCCAGAAGTGACATAAATCTACTCACCTTTCATTGGCCAAGGTGAGACATGTGGCCATGGCCAACTTCAAGCCAATTCTCCCATGTGCCTAGAAGAAGAGAACCAGAAATTTTCAGAGCACTTCAGTCATGTCTACAATAGTACTCTTGGTCACAAGGAGGAGGGAGCCCTGGGCTGAGAGCCACAGGGCCTTCGTCCCAGCACTGGCTCTGCCACTTGATACACTCCACGACCTTGTCCTGCCTCTTAACCCCTGTGACCCCCTACATCCTCCTCTGTGAAGGAGGGTTTGCGATAGATGGCGACCTCTCTGATTCTGCACCACAACAAATCTGTTACCTTTGCTAGACCTCAGAGCCCATGTGTTTGGGAGCAGGTCACTGGGTCATCTCCAACTAGAGCCAAACAGCACAGGGATGATGATGCAGGTCTTCATGGAAACTGACTCATTTGTTCACTTGGTAGGAGAGCTGGCTAGAGCCCACCAGCTCTGAGAGTTTTGAGACGGTCCACACAAGCGTGATGAATGTGTCAAGGATTCCATGTCACACAATGCACTTTGTTAACTCACTTTGACAAAGGCATTTTAGTTTTAACTGCTTGTGACAGCGGCTCACAGTTTACTCGCAAATGTGGCTCACATACAGGTGTTTCCCACTTTTATATAAAAGATGTGTTCCTTAAAAAAATGGCATATGAACAAAATTCAAAAACTATAAAATCACTGCTTGAGTTTATGGAAAATCATATTAGTCCAAGGAAGCCAACAACAAACATCTTTTGAGAAAGGGTGAAAAGATCATTCCTGGTTTTACTTTTTCTCTCAACACGTTGTTTGATAACACCCGGAGCCTCTGGCTGGTACATAAAGCACAAAGACAGAGATATTTGTAAATGAATGGATAAAACTCAGTGTCTGTGTGTGGTTGACCTGCATTTTCAGAAGATAGTAATGAGAACTTATATTCATATAGTGCCTTCCAGTAAACAAGCCTTACATTTACCTGGGACAGGCGCAGAAAGAGCATCAACTCCAGTGTTAGAGTTCTGATCGTGGATCTGTTTCTTAGTAGCTGTGAGCTGGAACACCTTACTTCACCTGAAGCCTCCATCCTCTCATTTGTGAAATAAGAGTGACACCAGCTTCTCAAGATTGTTGAAAAGGCGTGATGAGAGCCGTATGTTAACATGTCTATTACAGGACCTAACATGAAGAAGGGACTTAATAAAAGGTGATCTTCCCTCCCTTTTCTATGAAGCAGGAAGGGGAGCTGTCATTATCTTTGTTTTACAGATGAGAAAGCTGGGGCCCAGAGAGATAAAGTGGCTGCCCAAAGTCCCACCAATACAAGACTGGAGCTCTGATTTATGCCTCCCCACACAGGGAGGCAATGACTGTGCAGTACAAATATCTGTGTGGAATGTGTACAGCATGTGATTTAGGGCTGATGTTGTCTCATACATATCATTTTATTGTCTTTCCTTTCTGCCTGGGCTGGACACACTCTGAGAGCCAGGGCCAGGCCTGTGCCCCCCGTGGGATCCACCTCTGCATCGCAGTGGTGGGTGCTCGGTGAGTGCTTATCCACTAGCTGATATCCAAGTTCTTGCAAATCCACCCAGCCAGGTAGGAAGCAGTAGCACATTCAATAATTAAGAGAAGAGCTTGGTTTTCAGGAACTTTGTCATCTGAGTTTGACTATTACAAAGGGCACAATAATTCTTTTTAGGGTATGGAAGGAAAATAATAACACTACCTAAAATGCTGAGATGACTAATTAAGTGTTCTTATTTGTAAGAACAACCTCCCTCTCTCCTCATTTTATGTGGTGCTCTGTAGGCAATTACGACCTGAGTAATATGTATGTGTTCTTTTTTTTTGTTTCGTTTTGTTTTTTGGGTGTTTTTTTTTTTTCGAGACAGGGTCTCACTCTGTCACCCCAGTTAGAGTACAGTGGCGTGATCATAGCTCACAGCAACCTCAAACTCCTAGGCTCAAGCAATCCTTCTGCCTCAGCCTCCTAAGTAGCTGGGACTACAGGCATGCGCCACAATGCCCAGCTAATTTTTTCTATTTTTTGTAGAGACAGGGTCTGGCTCTTGCTCAGGCTGGTCTCAAACTCCTGGCCTCAAGCAATCCTCCTGCCTCAGCCTCCCAAAGTGCTAGGATTACAGGCGTGAGCCACTGTGCCTTGCTTTAGTATGTGTTCTTTAACAGGTAGAGGCTGAGCACCTACAAGGTGGCAAGCTCTAGGTTATAACAGTGAGACAGACATAATCCCTGATCTCATGGAATTTATGGGGCACAAGGCTGTCAACAAGTAAAAACACAATATATTTATAATTATAATTTGTAATAAATTAAGGAAAAGATGAGGAACTAAGAGAGAGCATAACTGGGGGATCTCATTTAGATTGGGAGGTTGGGGGAAAGTCCCCATGAAGAAGTGATATTTATACTGAAACCTGAGAAAAATCAGTAGAAATCAGTCAGGCAAAAAGTGGGAGAAAGAGTATTTCGGGCAGAGGGATTAACATTGTGGAGGCCCCAAGGTCGGGAAGGGCTTGGAATTAAAATGAGGTTGGGGGCCATGGCATAGGGGAGCTACAGGGACATGTATGAGGAGATGGGAGTGGGCAAGGACCAAAGTTTTGTAGGCGTATCAAGTTGCAATTGAAAAATGGTAAGCAGAGAAATCATATGGTTGAACTTATGTCCTAACAGATCTCTCTACTGTTAAATAGAAGAATGAATGCTATTTAAGAATAGATTTAGGCCGGGCGTGGTGGCTCACGCCTGTAATCCTAGCACTCTGGGAGGCTGAGGCGGGTGGATAGCTCAAGGTCAGGAGTTCGAAACCAGCCTGACCAGGAGCGAGACCCCGTCTCTAAAAAAAAAGAATAGATTTAATGTAATGGGGCATGAGGAGTGGCCAGGAGACCAGCTGAGAGGCTGCTGAAGTGGTCCCGGTGAAAAATGAGGGTGGCTTGGACTTGGGCGGTGGCAGTGAATGGAGAGACTTGAGCAAAATTATGAAACGGTTTAGGAGTAGAATTGATAGGACATGGTGATCAATGTTATATACAGAGAGAGGGGTCTGAACTGATGGATTGAGATTTGAGGAGAGCAGAAGGGCAAGGGGGGTCAGAAAAGTTCAGGTTTGACCATTTTGCATGTGAGGTGCCTCTGAGACAACCAAGAAGAGGAAGTTCTTGGATAAGGAGTTTGGAGCTTAGATGCACAGTCTTGCCACCCCAGAGAAACTTCCAGGGCAGCAGCCAGTAACCCAGGGCTAAGAAACCTGACCTTCCTCTCTTTGTGCCTCCCAATTCCCCACCTAGGCCCTGAGCCACAGAGGATTGTGTGATTTCAGTGAGCTGTGGCTTGACAAGAGCGTTTTCCCTTGCCCTCAACTTGGCCATGTTTCCTGTAGAGGAGATGTGAGCTTGGGGGAGAGGGTGGCGGGAGAGGAGGTTTGCCCTGGCAGTGTTCACTCACTGTCTGAGGCATGAGATTTGATTACCAGTCTTTTAACATGCATGACAGCAAATGCTAATATTTGCCACAGAATTATCTGGCCCCCTTTTAAATTCATCTACAGTGTTAGGCTCTTTGACCCCTAGGGGTAGGGAATGCCACAGGCTGACTTCATGCTACTTAGTGTTGCTGCCTCCTCTATAGCAGTAAAACTTTTCTTGAAGGATGCCAATCACAAGAAAAAAGATATCTTTTTTAGTCTTGTGCAGAAGACTAACTGAAAATTTAGATGGGGGCCTCTAGAATCATTGCTAGCTAGTTATTTTATAAAATAAGTGGATGTTTCCATAACTATAGTATTTACTTTCAGAAATCAGGCATTTTCTTTGTTCTTATGCCTTATTTTTGTGTTGTGATTGGCATCCTTGGTTCATTGTTCTAAAAAGGATATTACAAATAAAAACAACAACCAACCATCACCAGTTAATAGCTTATTACCTTACACATCGGCCTCAACTTTTACCAAACTTAACAGGTAGACCACCAGAAAGAAATCCAACTTCTTTTAGGCTTATAAGTCCGTTATCAAAAACGGACTGAACGTTTTTTTAACGTCTAGGTGGTGGGGAGCTTGGAGGCAGTATCTGAAACTACTGGCTGGAGGAGGGGGAATCCAGAATTTCAAAAGCAGGAGCCACGCTGGACTTTCCTCTCTGGAACGTTAACAGCTTACTTTCACACTGCCTCTTGTAATACCCATTATAGTCTTAAAAGCCGTTATTCAACAAAATATCCTTTAAATTGTTGACAAGGAGCCATTTTAAAATGGTGGGCTCCCTCTGCCACTTCCCGCCCCCTCCCAGGTGGGCCCACACTTGTTGTCAGGGCAGCTTTCTTCTCCGTTGTTCAACTACACCTGGCACAGTGCTTTTGCTCTCGTAAGGCCATTTCAAATGCTCTCTCTTTGTAACACAAGCTTTGCTTGTGCTGAAACCTTTTCTTTCATTGGCTCTATACAGCATTTGTCACACTGCATAATATAAGCTAGACAATGGTGGCATAGAACGAAATAACAACGGACATAATCATCTATAGAACCACTAATGAGCCGTCTGCCTTTTGAAGGCTTCTTACAAACTAAAATACAGACCAGGATAAAGGGCAAGGCTGAAGCAAAAGTCAATAGAACCTCACAATGTGGAGACTTAACCTCTGTCTCTATCAACTCATTAGATTTTTGAGTTGTATCACCAGCCAGAACATTCTCCGCTTGTCTAGAGCCAAGTGCCTTGTCAGGGCTTGGCAAAAAAAAATGAGAATTGCTTTTTCTCCATGCTGAGTGAAAATATAAACTTAGAAGTCACAGTTCATGTTGAAGGTTGTTTTACATTTTCTAAATACTAGAAAGACATTAAAATCAGTATAGTTACATGAAATCATCTCAGTTACATAAACGTGTAATGAAAAGAAGCAATTTTGTTGTAATCATTTTTAAAAATTATGCAAAGATAATATCTATGGTTTATGCTATTTCTGCCACTTTGACTAGTATTTTTATTTCTTGGTATATTAGGTTAATGTTCAAGGTCCATTCTGTTTTTCAGCTTGCAAAATTAATGTCTAAGTGCTAGCATAAGGGAAATCAAATTTTATTTTTTAGGCTCCCTGACTTCCGAAGACTGGAATCGACATATCCAGCCATTCATACCATGCTTCTCAAATGCCAAAATAATGTTTTTTCTCCTAATATTTGTTGGGGATTTACTATACCAGGTGCTGTCCTAAAGGCTTCCTACCTAATGTCTGTGTTCCTAGCAGGTCCCTCCTCTGGAAACAAGACACACTTCCTCTGTCCACACATCCTTAATGTGGTTCTTGAGAGCCCTGATATATTCTAACATGACCCAGCACCTCACTCCCTGCCCTGGCCACAGGTGTTTGGGCCAGGGCTGAGCACTTCATTATTTCATTTAGGAAATATTTAGATGTTGAAGTGAGAGACAGCCAGGGGAGAAACAAGAGGTATTGCTGAGGGGGCTTTAATGGGGGTGTGAAGCTCTGAAGGGCCTGTAAGTCAGTTTTGATAAGATTCCATTTTCTAGGCTGGTCGCGGTGGCTCACGCCTATAATCCTAGCACTCTGGGAGGCCGAGGCGGGCGAATGGCTCAAGGTCAGGAGTTCGAAACCAGCCTGAGCAAGAGCGAGACCCCGTCTCTACTAAAAATAGAAAGAAATTAACTGACCAACTAAAAATATATATATACAAAAAATTAGCCAGGCATGGTGGTGCATACCAGTAGTCCCAGCTACTCAGGAGGCTGAGACAGTAGGATCGCTTGAGCCCAAGAGATTGAGGTTGCTGTGAGCTAGGCTGACGCCACGGCACTCACTCTAACCTGGACAACAAAGGGAGACTCTGTCTCAAAAAAAAAAAAAGATTCCATTTTCTAGTACCATAAAACAAAACAAAAGCAAAAATGAACAAAAATATCTAAGAAAATGTATTAATTTATTATTTCAAAAATTACTTACGCAAAGTTTTTTGGTGTTTTGTTTGTTTGTTTTGAGATGGGCTCTTGCTATGTTGCTCAGACTGGTCTTGAACTCCTGGGCTCAAGCAATCCTACCGCCCCAGCTACCCAGTAGCTGGGACTATAGGCGTGTCCTACTGTACCTGGCTCTATGCAAAGTATCTTGAAATGGAACATCCATTGATGAGACCAGAACTTTTATTACCTTATTACCTTTTAAAAATATGCCACTTTTTACTGTAAGACAAATTCATACCTTTGTTGTGAGCTCAAAACCAAATTTTGTAGAAGGGGCTCCTGATAGTTAACTATTAAATCCTCTTCAAAAATACTTTCCAAGGTCTTCTGCTACATCTTTTGATTTCTAAAAACTAGACATGCAGGGACTTCTTGGGCAGAGAATGGCTATGCATCAAGGTACCTAGAACCATCCATGACCCACTCCTTTAGTAATATTGGTTCTACTGGATGAGATTCAAAGAAAGACAAGGACCTGGTTCCTGTCCACAGGCAGCTGGTCCAGGAGATAGCAAAAACAGGCAGGCTTTCATGCCATAACCAGAGAACAATTTCGAAGCAATATGTATGATTAACGATGTTTGCTTCTGTCTAGGAAGTCAGGGTTAAAGGAGTACTTTAGTCAGGGGAAGCTGCTTAACAACAGGAGTAGTAATGTGTGATTTTAGGATGATTATGCTAAATATTTGTATGGTGGCAAGAAAGCTGCATAGTTTTACTTCCTAAATTTGGGTTGGGTGTCTGCAGGGTGAGTGGGCTCCTAGTAAATCCAGTAGGGGCGCTGAGAATCATTTGCTGTGTGACTCCAAGCAAGCTTATTTCCCTCTGGGCCTCAGTTTCCTCATCTGTAAAAGATGGGGTTAAAATAGAAAATTTCATGGGTCTCTGCCAGCTCTACCATCCTGGGGGCAGAGGTTCTGGCTGTGTTTCCACGCGCAGCAGGCCAGGTCTGCAAACTGGTCCAGTTTTGGAAGGATTACTCGGCAGAGGAGGGTGTACCTGACTATGCCCTGAGGGAGACAAGTGATGAGGACATTGCCTGACCAGAGTTCCTGGGGCATTTTCATAGACTGCTTAGAGCAACCTTTCCATACCTTGGTACATATTCCCTAAAGGGCTTCATCAAACTTTAGGACAGATGGCATCCTTCATTTTTGCTAATTTGGAATCCTAGCAACATCCTTACCTTCTCTCTAACTTTTAAGTTGTTTGACGGAGTTGCCTAATTTTCTTTCTAAACTCATATGCTCTCATTTATCTATTTCCCTAGGATCTCTCTGTCTCTGTCTCACATTCAGTTTGAGTTACTCAATCAATTTTATTATCCTCCACTTCCCACTTGATTAAATCCTAATTTTTTTCATCAAAGTATTTTCAGGAGATAATGTTATAAAAATTAAAGTAATTTTTAATTAACACCATAATATGCTCATAATTGCATTTTCCATAAAGTTCCTTAAACTTACGGAATTCTCATCAAAAGCAGATGTTGAACACTTTTCATTGACTGTACTCTTTCCAAAATATAATATGGTAGACCTCCTGTTAGTGAATTATTCTTTGTAGCTGCTTTCTTTATAGGAAGCTAGGATACATGTTAACATTTTCCAAGTATATTCCAAATTGCACCAAAGACAGAATAAGGACATTCATAATCTCTGTAGTAATTTGTACTAGATGTATGACATTGGGAAACAAGTTTGTAGAATTACATCGATTAATTAAATTAATTAAATATCACATAGTTAATGTGCAGGTCTCTGTCATGTTAGTTTAGTATAAAACCACAACCCTTATGTTTAACTAGGCACAAAAGTCATAGATGACATTTTCTCATAACATACCCATTTTAGACAAAAAAACTTCATTTAGTCTATGCAATCTAAGAGTTTCCTCATCTGTAAAAGATGGAATTAAACTAGAAAATTTCATGGGTCTCTGCCAGCTCTACTATCTTGGGGACAGGGACACTGGCTTCTTTGCTTCTGAAGATGTTTATCTGGCTCCTGGAGAAAGCGTGAGTCTTTATGTTACAGGGCAGATTTGCCCAAATCAGTTTGGCTTTCTTGACTGACCTCAAGAACATATCAATGTCAGCCAAAAAACTGCTTAAAATATTTATAAGCCAAGTTAACAGTCAAGCCAGTTTAGGTTTGTGGGCAGTCTCTGTTTCAATCCCAGTAGGAGAGGAGCTGCCCATTGCTTCCCATCACTGCAAAGGACAACAGAGCCTGGCCCTGGCTGCAAAAAAAACCCCAGAGATGAAGCTTCTCACCTAACACAGGAGAGGATCCTAAGCGCCCCGGCGGGAACAGCACGAGAAAGCTGGAGGAGGGTCCCCATCTCCATCAGCTCCTGGGCACCACTAGGCCTCAGCCCTGCCAAGGGGCACCTTTTGATTTAGAAGAACAGCTTGCTAAGAGGGGGTGAGGCATTTCTGAATCTTTACATCTCTTCTGGCTGGATATTTTCCAAACAAATGCTCATTTTTCTTGTCCAGTAATGACTCCACAACCACTCTATATATTCCTGAACAATCACACCTGTTGACACTTTGCTATCACAAGAGAAGCCCTGAAAGATGAGAGAAGAAGCCATTAAATTTATTTGTGCTTTTGGTTATTTCAGAGAGAAAGGTGGTATTGCAGCGATCCATGAAAGCCGCGTACCTCCTCAATGCTAAAAGTCTGTCACATAAAAGCACCACCTGTAGCCACTCTTTTGAAAGGAAAGTCCTTGGCAAACAATGGCCTGAGTGAGCCAGTTTAATCAGGCAGGAGTCAAGACCACTGAGACATAAATTAAGCATTCATCCTTGAGTAGCAGCCAAGCAGCCAAAGCCCCCATAATCCCAATTAATCCCATTTTGTACGGTTGCCCTTGGGCCAAGGGCAGAGGGGAAGAGAATTTGCACAAGTTGGTTCCGCATCAGCTCTTTACCTGTACAGGGGGTGGATCTGTAATAAAGGAGCGCACCTATGCAAGTGTCCTGTCCTGACCACGGAGCACTCAGAGCCCTCCCCCACCTGCTTCTGTGATCTGTCAGCAAGAACTTACTTCAAGGGCATCCTACACTTCTGAGAGTCAGATGCTTGGCTCCTTTGAAGACAGACATGACTCTGTTTCATTCTCCTTCGTTTGTACAACTGAATTGGCTTCCCATCACCTACCCCTGCAGTCACACAGAATGAATGAATGAATGAATGCCCTACAATCCCCCTGGGACTCATTTTTGCTAGTGGATACTCTGTTCTGGTAAAAAAGTTGACTAGCTTCCCAGGGATGGAAAATTTCCCCCTAGAAAGCAGCTATGCTAGCCCCAGACAGAGTCAGCCTAACGGGGCCACTGCTTACCTCTCTTGCTCCTTGGGGGAAGGGAATGGTAAGGTCCACTCTTTGAAAACACATCCTCACCCTTGCTGCAGATTTGCAGTGCTCAGGCCCTCAAGTCCCCTTCCCACTTAATCAGAAGCCCACCCAGATGCAACCACGTGGAAAGGGCTTCATGGTGGAGACTGCTGGGTGACTGGTTCACTGACTGGCTTCTGGCCACCAGAAGTCTTCTCCCCACCAGAAGTCGTCTCCCCTGCTTTGGCCACACTAGTAGGCCCTGTGTCCCAGACTTCCTTGAAGCTGGGGGGAAGTGCGATGACAGAGAACTAGGTCCTTTCTGGTAGAACATGAGCAGCACAGGTAATCTGTACCACTTCTTGCTTTGGCTCATAAATTCCTCCTGGACATACTCCTCCATGCTGTTTCTCCCTTTCTGGCTTACTGAGATGGACATACATGCCCTCCAGGTATTCTTCTGGAAGCTAAATTTTAAAGATGGCAGCAGCATCATCAACCCAAGTCCTAGGTTGTCTATCTGGGACAGAGCCCTGCTCCCCAGCCACATCTCTTGTCTCCATGCTTTCCCAACTCTTGTATAAAGGTAGATGAATAAGAAATACACTTTCATTGTGGGGAGCAGCTGTCTGTTTGGACCTATTTGTTACTGTAGTCTAGCCTGCCCTGACCATACAAGCTCACATATGTTGGCTTCTTGACCCTCTGCAGGGCTCCACCTCTGGACCACCGAGCTTCTCTGGCCACAGGTCAGGAGAGAAGGAGGGGAGACCAAGGAGTCCAGGACTCCTCAGCCCAACTCAAATCTTTCCACACTGATCTTTAGAAGCCCTCTGATGATAACAGGCTTCTTTCTATTCTAGTAAGTCTCTAACCACACCCACCCCTTCCTGGACGTAAGTGCTTTGGTTCTTGGCACTGGCAGTGGGCTGGCGCTGAGGGTTCTTCTCCATTTGGAAGTATAGGCTTCTGTGGCACTAGGCTCTGCTGAATCATTTATGAGTAAGCTCACTAAGGATGGTGGAGAAGTAGTCCTGACCTTTTGTGGGAATTGGGGCTGAGAAGAAATCTGCATGCATCTCACTTCTGGGAAGAAGGAAAAGCACTGAAACTTTTCACTCTAAATCAAATGTAGGAGAATGAGGGTCTGTTTTAACTCTTGTTTTAACTGCAAGGAGTCCTTGCCACTTGAAATCTTTGTGTTTTGAAGTGTCAAGTTTAATTTCCAGGATTTCAGTTGTTTAAATGAAGTTGATAAAAAGAAATAAAATTTATGTCTCCTATTATATTTATCTTTGAAGATGCTAAGCATTAAATATTTTAGAAGAAAAAGAAATAGAAAATACTATTAACAGTCTCATGACCAATATACTGGTGTCGAGAGATTGGATTTAGGGAATCTAAGTAACATTGAGAATAGGACAAATGGGACATTAAGCACTTTGATCAGTGTTAAGTTCAAATAAAAACCATCTGATTTTGAATAGGTAGGCCTGTTTCCTTTAAGAGGAAAAAATATATTCTATGATGAAATCAGACTTTTTAACAGGCAATGTAGAGAAAGTACAGGTAAGAAAATAATTTGCTTATAAAAATCATTAAGAGGAAAATGTTGCTTTACTCAATATATTGATGCTTATTTCAACATGTTTCCAAACTCTTCAGTTGATTAGAAGTTACAAAACACAGAGAGGGGCAGTGTGCTCCTACAGAAAAGTCACTTCCCCCTAGATGGGTGACCCAGTTAAAACTGAGCTTCTTCAGGATATCTCTTAACATTGCTGGTGGAAATGTAAGTTTGACAATTTCTTTAAAAAGTATATACCTACCATATTATTCAGTAATTATACGGTAGGCATTTACCCCAAAAATGAAAACTCATGTCTACACAAAAACCTGTATACAATTGTTCATAGCAATTTTATTTGTAATAGCCAAAAAGTGGAAACAACCAAAATGTTCTATAATAGGTGCATGATTAAACAAACTGTAGTACATCTATACCGTGAAATACTACTCAGCAATAAAAAGGGACCAACTATTGACCCATGCAACAACTTGGATGGATCTCAAGGACATTATACCGAGTGAAAAAAAGTTGATCTCAAAAGTCACTTTTATTGTATAAATTTACTGTATAAATACCATATGATACCATTTATATAGCACTCTCAAAATGACAAAATTATAGAGATTAAGAACAGACTAGTGCAGGGGTGGGGAACCTGCAGCCTTAAGGCCACAGGTGTCCTTCTAGGTCCTTAAGTGCAGCCTTTTGACTAAATCCAAATTTTACAGAACAAATCCTTGTATTTTTATTGATATATATTTGTTCATCTTTTATCCTTTTATTTTTAAAATGAATGTACTTAAAATACCAAAGAATAAAATAATCCTCCCAGATTGCCCAGAACATTTAGAACATTAGTTAGTCATAAGGGCAAAATTGACAGCTGCTCCTCTCATGATTTAGTTCTAACTTCCCCCACCTGACTGGCCCCACAACCACATGAAGCTGATTGGCAAGAGTTTATGGGGGTCGAGTATGCCAGTCTGCTATCAGATTTTGACAATGGTGCACTGTGTTTCTGTCTGAAGTGGAATTTGTGAATAGTTGCACAGCTCGACAGTATTTTTTAATTCTCTCTGTTTAATAGCCCATCATATCAAAGAAGACCAAGAGAACGCCAAAGGAAGAAAACAGATTTTTTAAATGAGGATTGGGAATTGCAATTTTATCTTGATTCTGTGAAAGATAAGATCTTTTGCTTGCTTTGTGATACTGCAATATCAACATTAAAGAAATTCAATGTTTATCAGCATTATAACACTCATAAGGACCACAGATATTCTAAATTAGAGGGAGAGGCACAAAAGGTCATATTGCAGAAATTAGAAGACGAAAAGCAAAAGCAAAGACAATTCTTTCCAGCAGCAATAAGGCATGGAAATAATGCCACTGAAGCAACTTATAAAGTAGTTTATATACTTGGGGAAAAAAGGGAAGCTATTCAGTGATGCAGAAATTGTGAAAGAATGCATTGCTGAAGTTGTAAGATGCTTAGACTCTGATAATGTTTCAAAGTACAAACAACTGCCTCTTTCAAGGAAAACCATAACTGATCAGCAGCATGAATTAGCCTTCAACTTAACAGAACAACTTCATGCAATACTTCAAAAAGAAAATATATATTATTCAATTGCTTTTTTGGATGAATCAACTGATGCTACTGACTTAGCTCAGGTTTTATACTGCATTCGGGTCAGACTGTACAGACAGTGCACCTTCCATGACAGGAAAATATGAAGGGTTTATTGTACAGATAAAAAAGTATAAACAGATCCAGATGCTCTCATTTCTTTTCATTATATCTTGCACCAGCAAAATCTCTGTGCTAAAGCTACTATTTTAAGTGAAACTTGACAACAAGTTATAAGTATTCATGCAAATGCAACACAAGCATCATCAGTTTTGTAACATGCTAAAGTTGAAGGATGAGGTATTCAGTATGGATTGCCATATTATTCTAAAGTGTGTTGGTTATTGCAGGGACAGGTATTAACCAGAATTGTATCTTTGTGAGGATAGTTAAATTGTATGAAGAACAGAATCAGCAATGTAAATTATTAAAAGAAGATTTCTGTAGGAATTCAGCATTTCTGTGTGCTATCATGTCAAATCTAAATGACTTGAATATATCTTTGCAAGGTAAAACTTAGTCTATGTATGATTTGCAGCAAAAAAATTCCAAGCATTTTGAAAAAAGCTATCTTTTTTTAAAAACATTTCTTCTTCTAAAAGAAATTTCGGATGAACATTTTCCCCAGTTAGCAAAGGTCACTGATGAGCAAGCAGGATGATATGTGCAAATCATTAGAAGAATACACAGCTGTTATAGACCTAATAATTGGAGAATACAATGAAAGTTTCACTGACTTTGAGAATCATGACATCACACTCAAATTGGCATTTCAGTCTTACATAGTTGATTATCACCAAGACACCTACAGAACTACAGATGGAATTGATTGAGCTCTCAGTAGATGACATTTTAAAAATCACTGCTTAATGCTAAGAGAGATACAACTGAAATATGGAAAAATGCAATAGAATACCCATGCCTTCGGCAACATGCCCAAAGAATGCTTTCTTGATTTTCAACCACTTATTGCTATGAATCTACATTTTCCTACCTAACCCAAATCAAGACGCCCTTAGGTCACAAATGACTGACACCCATCTAGAGGATCAGCTGAAACTCCGGACCTCCAGTCTGCAACCAAATATTCAAATGCTTTTCAACAAAAAGCAGACACAACAACGTCATTAAAAGGTTAATTAACTTTAAATTAACACATAGTTTTCCTTTTTTTGAAATTATTAAGTACATAGTAGACTTTTATAAAATAATGTGCATTTTAAAGTATATCTAATTGAAATTTCTTGAATATGACCTTATTTTATTACAGCTAAATTAAAGTGGCCTTCCAACATGAAAAGTTTCCCCAACCCTGGACTAGTAGTTCCCAGAGGTTAGGGATGGGAAGTGGAGAGGGAGGTTGGTAGAAAAATAATTAGTTTCTAATTTCTACTTCGCATGGCACAAGTAATTTTTAAACTAAATTCTTAGATATTTCTAACTTTTCATTTTCATGTGTGCTAAATATCTTTGAAAAAGAGTAACGAATGTCATTTTCTGAATAATGGTAATGCAAAACATCTTTTCCCACATGAAGGAGGAGGTCAAATGATCTCTTTTAATTGGGGGCTTCAAAAGTAAGAGGGACATGCTAGAGGATATGTAAGATAATCTACTGGGGGAGTGGGAGAGAAATAGTACAACACCTATTTCTATTTATTGCATATCTTATGCATTTAAAATTTCTATCTTGGGGTGTGTTTTATAATGCATATCATTTGTTAGTTTTATCTATAAGTAAATGTGAATATGGGGATCATTTACATATAATAAACACATCATTTATACGTAAGTAAATGTGAATGTGGGGTGCAAGCTCAAAAATGTTTTCCTGATGGGAATGTGTGACCTGGGGAGGGTCGTGGCCAGTGTCAGCCACCAGCCCCACACAGCTGGCTCAAGCATCTCATTCTTTGATGTGTAGTCAGCATCTGACAGCTGAGGGCTTTCCTGATACTCATGTTAAAATGTGGATTACTCTTTCTATCTGGAGGAAAAACTATACATGTAGGTTAAAAATGGGCAGCAATGTACTTAGAAAATATAAGAAAACTGGGGGTCTATGTTCTTTATCTTCAACCCACCCCCAGAGACTCCCCAAGTAAAAGAGAAGCAGATGTTGCTTCTGCCATCTAAATAGTCAATTTTCTCTCATTAATCTATTTATAGATTAGAAAGCATCACTTCTTTCATTAGAAAATTCAAGGCTTTCTCCTTTAAATATCTATCTTATTATTATTATTATTTGAAGCAAGCTGAAATTGCCTTTAAATATCTTATGGAAAATTGCCATGGCTGTTGACTTAAATCTAAAGGAAAGAATATTTCCTATAAAGATGTAAGGAAAGTACTGTCTGTTGGTTCTCTACCCTCAATTGTTGGTATTTGTGGCCTAGATTCCTGCCTTTGACCTTCATTTCTTGTCACTAAGCATGTATTTCCTGAGTAATCTCACCCACTCGAAGAGTCGTAACTGCTGTCACTATGGCAGAAGGGTAAGGCTCTATCTCTTGAGCACTCCTCAAATGCAGTTTCCCACAGAGCATGTCCCTTTAGCATGGCCCCAGTAAGCAAGCACGTTCCCCGTATCCAAATTGAGCTCCATATATTCCAGCCCTCCTCATTTCAAACCTGTTCCTTTTATTATATTCCTTGTCCTTGTCTGTAATTCACATGATCACCCTAGCCAGAAATATGGTAGTTATCTGAGATTTTTTTCCTCCCTCTTGCATTTTACATTGTTAAGTTTTACTTTTTCATTATCTCTAAATTCCTCCATGCATTAGACCTACCTGTATCAACATGGATAAATCTCAAAAACAAAATATAAAAAAGCAAGCTGCAAAAGGATGCATGGGGTGATATGTAAAATTCTAAATACACAAAACAGTAGTGTATTTTGTTTATGGACACATACATGCATCTAAAAACTAAAGACCATGTGTGAAAATGATACACTCAATCAGGACAGTGATTACCTCTCAGGAGGAAGGGGAGGTATGAGAATTGGGGGTAAGGCTACATCTCTTTTTAGGAAGTAGCAAAATGTTGACTTATGTTAAATCTGGGTGGTGGTCACATGGGTGTAATGTTATTATATGAATTTTTCTGTGTGTTTGAAATATTTTATAATTCAAAAAATTTTAAGGGAAAAAAGTCTTAATTCCTCTCCTTACCTCCCTACCCATGGCCAAAGGGCCTAGTTCAAGCTCTTGGCATTTCTTCTTGGATTATTACAGTTGTCTCATGGGCTGTCTCTCAGCCTTCATTTTTGCCCCTTTTTAGCCTATCCATCACATTCATACAAAATATACATTCTAAAAATGAAAATTGGAATATGTTTTACCCATGCTTGTGGATTTTAGTGGGTCTCTATTAATTAGTTAGCAAAGTCCATAAAAATGCTGCATAATGAACAACCACAAAAATCTCAGGTGCATGCAACAATAAGCATCTATTTGGCTTGTGAGTCTGGAGAATGGCTGGGTGGTCAACTGAGCTGACCTAGGCTGGGCTTGGCTGAAATGAGTTGGTTCTGGTCCACGTGGTTCTCATTTTGCTAGCCTGTACGTGTTCTTCTCATGGTGATGGCAGAGATGCAAGTAGGGAAATGGAAATACCCAAGGTCTCCTAAGGCCTAGGCTTGTAGCAGGTACACCATCACCTACACCTCACTGTATTGGCCAACTCCAGTCACAGGGCCAAAATCAAAGTTAAGAAGTAGAGATGCGTACTCTGCATTTTTAGTGGTAAGAACTGCAAAGTCACATGACAAAGGGTGTGGATGCACAGAGGAGTGAAGAGTCAGGATCAACAACATAATCATTCATAAAGCTGAGCTTTTAAGGACAAATTTCCTTTCCTTAGCAAGGCTCAGAGAACACTCTGTAAGGGCATCCTGAGCTACCTGCAAAGCGCATTTCCTGTTGCTCTCCCCTTTATTGTCTATGCTCAGGCCATTCTGAATTATCTGCATGTCCCTGCATGTGTTCTGCTGTTTCTTTTTTCTTTGCAGTTGCATATGTTATTCCCTTTGTCTTCACCAGGCAAACACCCACATATTTTTTATGGCCTTAACTCAGATATATTTGATCACTCCTCTCCTAGGTAGATCAATTTTCAGCTCCCACCTTCACAAAATAGAATGAACCACACCTCTTCAATCTTCACTGCATCTCAAGTACACAATGTGAAAACCCAGCACCGCTCTTACTAGACCATGAATCTTTCCAAGACAGAAAATATATTTTATCTTATTTGCATCTTTGGTGCTTAATATTTTACTGAAGCTTAATAAATGTTTGTTGAATTAAATCCAACCTTATGACTATTGATTAAACTTTCCTAGTTCCCAGAATCTAAGAAAGGTATGCTCTGACCATGAGAGACTAAACAGACTAGTTTTCAAGGCAAGTGAACTCTAGTTGTAAATGAATACATTGATGTTCTGGCAAAACGTATTTAGCTTAGAACTCTGATCATTTTCAAACGAGCTGGGCCAGGAGTCCCAACATGGAATCATGGGGCCACCAATAAGATGCTCCATGTCCAGGGAAGGAGTGGCCTAAGAGTCAGCTGATCTTTCTCATTATATTACTACACAGTGTGATGTGAGGATAGAAGAGACCCAAGGTGTACTTGCCTTATGAAACTTCAGATGAGTAGAGTGTGCTAAGAAAATCAGAGGGCAAATCTCTGCTAGAGTCACCTACCCCCAATTCTTGAAAGAAGCCCTAAAATCATGCTCTGATTGTGGCCTGTTATTGTAGAGGAATAGAGGGAGGGACTGAATCCAATACAGTCTCACTTCAGAGTGATGTGTACCAGCCCCTTCTTTAAAGCGTCATTGAGTTTTGTGTTCAAGGAGTCCCCAGGCAGGAGCACTCTAATGTGGCAAAACTCAGATTTGCAAACAACCAAAACATCAAGTCAGTTAGGGACAAAAGTGAGCACAGAACATACATCTAGAAACAATGGAATCACTGTTGTTTGTTTGCTTGTTAATTTGGAGGGGAAAAATGTAAATTAAAGAACAAGAAGACAACTTTTTAGTCAACTAAGAAACTTAAATATCACCTTCAAAGCTTAAATATTCAAGAGAGAGCTAATTCCAGGATTAACAAATGCTTTACTATTTACCAGGAGAGAAGACTAGCTTCTTCATCTGCTGCTTCCGTTTCTAATTTCCTTAAATTCAGGAAAATGTACAAAATGACTTTACACCAATATCGCATGCTACAAAGCAGAGTTCATTTGGGTGGTTCTGGCAAAGAGGTTGTTCGTTAATGTTGTTAATGTACACTAGAAGACATCTGATGTGAAATTCATAATTGAAATGTTATGAGCAGTTTAGCATATGGATCCTTCACATCCACTTAATTGCCAGTTTAGTAATAATTTTATGTAATGAGGCATTATTAATAATACGTGAAATACTAAATTGACGTAATGCCCTAAAAACGTAATATGACATTTGCCACTGAAAGAACATTATGATTCCAGGTGTCTTCACTATGATTTCAAAAACATATGTGATATTACATAAAATATTAAATTAGTTTTTAGGAACAGCTTGGTTATGATGAATTTAAAATTCATTCTCCAAGTTATAATCCGTTTTTTACAAAAAGTGCAAAACTTTGCCTCCACTTATGGACTTGCATTGATTGCAACTGCTGCTCTTGCACCATTCGATGTTTGCCATTTTGCTCCTCCATGGCTGAGGTGGCATCTGAGATGGTAATACAGGGAAGCCAGACAGAGAAAGGTCAAAAGGTTTGTCCAAGCTCAATCGTGAAGAAAATACAGGGAAGCAGAAGCCAAACGCTCAGTGTTGACAGACTCTCATCACACTTCAGGGATTTATTTTTCATCTTAATACAGTTCTTAAAACCTTATGATTGGGGCCATAATTATCATTGGCAAGGCCTGAGGGAAGAGTGCAATTGGCCCACACACCATATGGTTATATATGTGAAAGTTACAAGTGAAGCTAACAAACTCGTAAATAAAATATGATCTTTTCTACCTTGACAAATATCCTGTAATGACAAAATGGAAAAATATGCAAAAGGCCTTGTTTTTTACATGACTTAAAGTTATATAAAATATGAAATATCAAAGACAACTGAAGCTAATGATAACGTGCATGTTGGAGTGTTCCATTGTTGAACTGGTGAAATTTGGATGAGTTACAAAATAAATACATAATTCATAAAAAATTAAAATTTAGTCTATAAAATTTGTTTTTCTTG
Source organism: Cheirogaleus medius (assembly GCA_008086735.1). NCBI lineage: Eukaryota > Metazoa > Chordata > Mammalia > Primates > Cheirogaleidae > Cheirogaleus > Cheirogaleus medius. The sequence continues at coordinate 22,517,574 of VBSM01002608.1, forward strand.
CTTTTATTTCAACAAAATTATTAAAGATGCTGTTATAATCAACATGTTAGAATAATTTGCATTCTATTAACAGGAGTGACCTGAATGACTAAAAAATAGAATGTAATTATATTCAGTACAGAAATTCTAATATATTTTTAGAACATATAAATTTAATATAAAAATATTTTTCATATATTTTTCCAAAAATTTATTTGCCCTCTAAAATATTCAAATTTATTAATTTTAAAAGGCAGACTGAAAATTATGATAACTATCAAAAAATTTAAATTCATTTATTTAAATAATGCTGAAAATTATATTTTGAAATTTTAATTAAATTTTACTAAGTACTTTACAAAAACTATTTGCAATTATAGCATTCAACCTCCATTTGGTTGCCAATGTAAAGAACTAGTGTCACACTTTCACATGTATGTCCAAATACATATATGTATATATGCATGTGTACATATATGTGTGTATTTTATGTATGACTTTAGGAGTAATATAACTTTTTAATATTGCAAAATGTTCTAAGCTACTCTGTGCAACTCTTGGAAATACTGCACTAACTTATGAACCAGGGATTGGAACTCAACCGAAACAGGAAGAGAAGAAAATGGATACTTAGCACTAGTGGGAAACAATGCTTCATAATCTAAGAGTCTATTGCATTCATGCTGACAGAAAGGATTTGACAGGTTAATTAATGTGTCTTTTCTCTTACCTAAGCGCTTCAGCCACTTAAATTCCCCTGCACTCAAAAGCAGTGTCCATCTCTGAAGCTAGCAGTGGCACAAGTCACAAATTTTCTCAGCATTTGCATGCAGTTACCTTTTGTTTTGAGGACATAGAGCAAGGCACATGGAAGGGTGCTTCCTGGGGCCTGCAAGGTATAAGTCACATGAACTGACCTTTAGGGGTTAGGTGCCCTATGTCAGCACTGAGCACCAGATCCCAAGTATTCCTTAATAAATTATCGTGTGTGTCTGTGTGTGTGTGTATATGCATGTGCATGCACACATGTGCATGCGTGTGATTGTAGGGCCTCCTAAAGTGCAGGCCCCAGAACAAGGCCACCTCCTGCCTGGCTCTAAGTGCAGCACAGCATGTAGTACACAAACACAGAAAGAGTCTAATAGATGTTGCTTTCACACCAACTAATAATACTACCTTATAGATTCTGAAATTTTCCCTGCATGCTTTTCTATTTGAGTCAGACTTTAGCTCTAATCTTCCCCCATCTATTATTGATATGTCTTGGGGGCATGGCCATCATCTGTGGAATTGTCTACGTCCAAAGCTGTTCAGCTGGATCATGTAGTTGCTGCCATATTGTTAAAGTCTTGAAATACTCTCATAATTGTTGAACAGTAGTTGTCCCGAACTCCAGGTGTGCCTCCCACCTCGACGCCCCCCTTCTCCCTTCACTGAGACGCTGTTCCCAAGATCTCTACACAGAATCTCTCTAGGACCTTACTTCAGTGCCTGGGCTACATGGATTGTTCACTGTTTTTAATATCACCCTTGTACATGTCTCATAACAAGGCACAAGTACAGGTGAAAGGGACAATGGATTAACACCGGTCACACTTGTATCAGATAAGTATATTTTAGAAAACATCATTACTTGGTAGGATATTTCTGGATAGCACCAACTTATCCAGATAAGAGGAGGAACAGAGATGCCTTTTCATTGTGGTGCTGGCTATTGAAATCTGATTCAGGGTCAGCTAGGAGAGCTATTTCCATACTGACAGATGTTCAATGGCTTTTGTCAAGTGAGTAAGTAGCCTTTATCCAGTTCCAAGTGGCCAGATGTCCAAATCACTGAAATCACTATTCTAAGATGAGGTATGATCTGATTAAGGTCCTTCCTTCTTGGGCTTTTTGGCTCAGAGATCAGAACCAAATGGGAGTGGAAATTGAGACAGGCTTCAACATATTCAGATTCTAAGACAAAACTAAATGACTAAATGTACTCAGCACTAACCCATTTTGCAGATAGAAAACCTATAACTTAATCTTCATGAAATGTTATTCTGGCACCTTCCAAAAAGTCTGCAAAAAAATACTTAGTTATTAAAAGTAATTATGTTATTTTAACATTATATATTTTCTATACTGAATGTTCAACAAATGCTGGTGAGAGTGAAAGAAAGAAGGACTAACGTAATGGAACACTTTCCAAGTTGAAATCACTTGTTTTGATTTCCAAACTCCCCAGGTTAGTCTGGCTGCTTCCAACCCCAGGTGGCCTAGGGTTTCTTACAGCGCTTGACCCAGTGCCAGGAGTTTGCCTGTTAGGAAATGGATTCAGTCTTTATGTATTTTGATAATATCTGTGTTCAGAGGCAGATCCAGGTTTGGTGGGTCCTTAAACTTACACAATTTGGAAGTCTCTCTTTAAGAATACAACATCATAGATTCAAAATTGTTGGGGCCCCAATCACGGCCTTAAAGGGGCCCCTACAAGTGAGGGGCCCACTGCTGCCTAGACAGCTGTCTCCTGTGTGTCAGGCACTAACAACTCTGGAGCTGTGATCTGTTTTGCTGCTCGTAGGGCTGTTTTTGCTGCTAGGGCCTAGCTAAAGGGAAATGCAAGTTGGGCAAAAATCTAAGTTTATGTAGCAAGAGAAAATGGATTTTCTGTCATTTGAAAGAGATCTGACTAATGGACCACTCCTTATAAAGTCTTGATAAATGTGAGCTGTGTGGCCAGAAGAAAAAAAGGGTGGAATTTGTGCTGTTTTCTTCAAACTTAAAAATGGGGATAGCTGATATTCATACCTGGAAAACTCTTTCAAATCAATGATACAGTGAAAGCCTCTGTGTATTTTGGGATGGTACGAGAGGGAAGCAGGCAGATCGTGACATGGTGAATACCTTCTCTCCCTCCTGGGCCATGCAAGGCAGAAGGTAGGGGTGGGATAGGCATTACCATAGCCTCCCTCAGAATTTTAGGTGAGATGTTTTTTTCTGAAGGTTTATCTCTACTTGGACTTAAAAAAAATTATAGAAACATCATTACATCCTTTCCTTTTTCTAGGTTTATGGGAGGCGATGGCTTTGAGAGTTATGTGGAAGTCTCAGTTCTGAGTGAGACAATGTGACATCATAAAAGACATATATTTGATCTGAGCCCCTGATTCCTGGCACAGACCTCCTAAAACCCTTGTATTTTCCTAAGTGATAGGGACGTTAGGAGCATCTTTTGCTCCGATATTGGGTCTTCGACCCCAGTTCCTGACACAGAGCTCCTACATCTCTTGGAATTTCCTGGGTGATCGGAGCATCTTTTGTTCTAATGAGATGACTCTTGCTGGGCTCCTGGAAAGCTTTAGGATGGGGGTTGGTTACCAGACAAACTAAGCCATGATTAGAAGCTTGAAACTTTCAGCTCCATCCCCCATCCTCAGGGGAGAGGAGAGAGGCTGGAGACTGAGTTAATTGATCATGCCGATGCAATGAAGCCTCCATAAAAATCCCTAAAAGATGGGGTTTAGAGAGCTTCCAGGTTGGTGAACATGTTCAGGTGCCAGGAGTGTGACACAACTCAGCTCCATGGGGACAGAAGCTCCTGTGCTAAAGAGCTTCCAGCCCTCGCCCTATGTGCCTCTTCAGCTGGCTGTCTATCTGCATTCTTTATTACATTCTTTATCATAAACCAGTAAGCACAAGTGTTTCCCTGAGTTCTGCAAGCCATTCTGGCACCTGATCAAACCTGAGGGGGCCATGGGAACCCCTAACTTATAGCCAAGTTGGATGGAAGTGCGAGTACCCTGGGGACCCACTACTTGTGATCGGCACCTGAAGCGGGGACAGTCTTGTGGGACTGAGCCCTTCACCTGTGGAGTCTGCACTAACTCCAGGTAGCGCAGAATCAAATTGTCAGACACACAGTAGAGAATTGTAGGGTTTTCTGGTTGTGGAAAAACCCACACACATTTGCTCATCAAAGTGTTGGAAGTGTTGATTGTGGTAGAGGAAACAGTTTGTTTTCCCCATACAGGTGGTCTGTAGGAGGTGGCACATGTGATTCTGGGGACAGGCAGGGACGAGGAAAAAGGGCCAGGCCCTTCAGCAGCTTGTTCTGCTCCCGGGCAGGGCTCACGTTCTTGTGGGAAGACGGCATCTGGTACCTGGCAATAAAGGCAAAGTGCCTTGGTTTTTTTAATGAGTTATTTAGAAGTGTTTTTAGATTTCCAAATATAAGGATTTCTTTTAACTTACTTTTTGTTATTAGTATTAGCTATCCTAACTATGCTGTGGTAGCCATTCTTTAAAATATGCTGGCACATCATCTATTTTTTGAAATGTTTCATGTGTGCTTGAGAAGAATATCCTCTCTCCAATTGTTTTTTTGTGTGTGTTTTTTTTGTTTTTTTTTTTTGAGACAGAGTCTCACCCCGTTGCCCAGGCTAGAGTGCCATGGCATCAGGCTCGCTCACAGCAACCTCCAACTCCTGGGCTCAAGTGATCCTCCGGCCTCAGCCTCCCGAGTAGCTGGGACTACAGGCATGCACCACCATGCCCGGCTAATTTTTTATATATATTTTAGTTGGCCAATTAATTTTTTCTATATTTAGTAGAGACGGGGTCTCGCTCTTGCTCAGGCTGGTTTTGAACTTCTGACCTTGAGTGATCCTCCCGCCTCGGCCTCCCAGAGTGCTAGGATTACAGGCATGAGCCACCGCGCCCGGCCCCACTCTCCAATTGCTGATAGGAGAATTTCTTTGTATGTCCATTTGAAGAAGTTTATTAATTGTGTTCAAATCTAAGCCTTTGCTGATTTTCTGTCTGCCTGACCTACCAAAATCGGAGAAAGAAAAGGAAAAACAATTTAATTTTAAAATAGGCAAAAAATCTGACCAGGCATTACACAGACTTGAAAATATATATAGCCTATAAGAATCCAAGAAGATGCTAAACTCATTAGTAATTAGAGAAATGTAAATCAATGAGATACCATTTTTCATCAATTTAATCTGCAAATATCACCAAGTCTGACAATACCAGGTGTTAAACAGATATGGATCAAGAGATTTCTTACATACTACTAGTGGGAAAATAAAAAAGGGACACTACTTTGAAAGATAGTGTGGCATTATTTTATACAGGTGACCATATATACATGCTCTAGGACTGATCAGTTCTTAGGAATATAGCCAAGAGATACTCCTACACACATGCATCATAAGATGTGTTTAAGAAAAAGTTCATTGCAGCACCACTATAATAGCAAAAATACGAGAAAAGACTCTAATACCCATTAACATGAGGATAAATAACTAATGAACAAAAATAATCAAAAAATAAGAAATAAACTACATACTGAGAAGAAAAAACTAATGAAATAGTATATACAGCAGTGACAATGAATAGACTATAACTACCTGCAACTACATGGATGGATCTTAGTAACACAATGTTGTATAAAAAAAAGTCAGGTGCCAGAAGTTGTCTACAGCATGATACTCATTTTATGAAGTTCAAAAAAAAAACCTAAAATAATTGTTAGGCACATATATGTGTATATATAAATATTCATATATATAACAAAACATTATTATATATATACAAGATAAACACACTTTACAATAGTGATTATCTTATGGGACAAGAGGGGAAGAGAGGGGCGGGACACATATATGGATGTAAGCTGTTGCCAGTGTTTTAGTTTTGGGGTTGAGTGGTGACTTTATAGATATACATTACATTATAAGAATGAATAAATGAAGGATAGGATCACATATGGATAATGGAGACTACATGTAATAAACCAACAGAATGGAATAGTTCTGTTTGCTTGAGGCCCCACTTAAATCCAAATAAATAAAAGGTAGATGGCCGGGCACGGTGGCTCATGCCTGTAATCCTAGCACTCTGGGAGGCTGAGGCAGGAGGATCGCTTGAGCTCAGGAGTTCGAGACCAGCCTGGGCAAGAGCAAGACCCCATCTCTACTAAAAATAGGACAAATTAGCTGGGTGTGGTGGCACGTGCCTAGTCCTAGCTACTGGGGAGGCTGAGGCAGGAGGATTGCTTGAGCCCGGGGGTTTGAGGTTGCTGTGAGCTAGGCTGCTGCCATGGCACTCTAGCCCGGGCAACAGAGTGAGACTTTGTCTCCAAAATAAATAAATAAATTAATTAAATGAAAGGTAGAAGAAGGCCTGAGGAATTCCTAGCTATAATGAGGGCAGGAGGATTGTGTTGTAAAGTATACTTTGGCCAGGATTGCAGATATCTGATCCCCTCAGAGCTGTTGGAAGACTATACCCCAAAGTGGAAGCCCAAGGCTGGGTTGATGTTCAGCAGGTCCCATACTTACCCTTACAGAGCAGCAGATGCCTCAGCTCCTCTCAGGTTCAAGGAAAGGTGTCTATGAAGATTCCATCTATAGGATGAACACTTTCTCAGACCTCCTAAACCCCTATCCAAACCCTATCGTGACCAACTCTTGGCTAACCAGCAAGGCCTTGGGAGAGGGATGGAGCCAATCTTTAATGGATTAGCAGGGAAGAGCTAAGGAAATAAATTGCTCAACTTCACTCTTCTTCCACCTCGCCCTCTCCTTCCACCTCGCCCTCTCCTTCTCAGCCTCCCATTGGCCTCACAGAGCAAATGATGCTGCAGCTTCCTCTGGAAGCCAGATGGCAAAGGATCCATTGAGGCAGTCAATGGTCCTCCCAGGGAACAGAGCAGGATGGAGGACAGTGGAGTCATCTGGAGAGATAAGTGGGTCTCCAACAAGGAGATATGGAGAAGGCCTCTGAGCGAGGCCTCTGAGAAAAGCATTTTCAAAAGGGAGACAGATTATTTTCACCATTTTTTCTCTTCTTCTTTCCTGAAATGCAGACACAATGCCTAGAAGCACAACTATCATATTTTGACCATGGAAGATGCAAACACATGCTAAGAAGGGTGAATCAGGAATATAATGAGAGCCTGGTGTCATAGCAGGTATGAACCACCTAGCCCCAGCATCACCAGTATATGATAAAAATCAAACAATCAGCTCCCTCTCAGCCATTAACGTCAGGCTTCTGTTACATGCAGCTAAATGCAATCCTAACTAATTCAGATACCCTGCCAAGCAGATATACTGAATTATCAAGTAATTTTCTGTTCCTTTCAATGTATTAGATAATAAGCATCATTTTGGAATAATTCTAGTCATCTGATATATCACAAAAGAGAGATTCATTCATCTTCATTTTTAAAATTAACATAATTTAATTGGCACAGTAGAAACAAGCTGAAAGTCAATAATTTTTCTTTTATTTGCATATTAATTGACAGACAACTCAAAGTTTTTCTTCATTTTTCTGGCTTATTTCTGATAGTTCAGTTTGGGAGTAAATAAGGTATCAAATTGGTAAAATTTACTTAGCACTTCTACTTAAAATATCCACTTTTCAAATAAAAGAAAGGCTTTATACCTGAAAAATAATTACAAAAATATGGCAAGAAATAGAATGATACCACAATTACTGTTATGATTAAATCAAATCTCTCTCAAAGACAACATAAAATGAAACAGCTTTCTCATAGATGCAAAAAAAAAGAAAATGTAGTACATAGCAAATTAGATTGGTATCTATTTACTTGTTCATCTAATAGTATGCCTTATATGATACATTAAAGCCGTACAACTTTTCAGTACCATCTAAAATCTTTTAATATCACTAACATTTTTACTTTACTAGAGAACTTTACCACTTAAAGAAATTTAACTGGTGAATTTTTTGGTAAGGAAAATAATTACCTTCTAATTTAACTGCTTTATCAAACCTACTTCTTTTTATGAACATCATATGGTGCAACTGTACATGGATAAACCTGTGATTTGTGACAAGTTGGAATCCTTAGTTAGAGGATCGTGAAAGATTTTATACCCCTTTATAGACCAGTTAGAGCCATCAGTCTCACAATCGCCAGAGGCCCCTAGTGAAATCCTACCAGGGGTCCTCATACTTTTTAAACAGGGGGCCAGTTCACTGTCCCTCAGACCATTGGAGGGCCGGACTATAGTTTAAAAAAAACTATGAAAATATTCCTATGCACACTGCACATATCTTATTTTGAAGTAAAAAAACAAAGGGGCAAAAACACCCGCATGTGGCCCATGGGCCGTAGTTTGAGGACGCCTGTCCTAAACTGTAGGTGATGTCCAGAAAAATGAGGTCTGAGTGGGTTGGTAACAGAACTCAGAGTGGTGGGGCAGGGGCAGGGTCTGTGTGTGCCGGGGAGCTCAAGGGAGATGCAGGCAGATGAATGACTGCTCACGCCCACTGCCCTTGGGCTCAGAAATTGATGAAACTTCATTGGTTGAACACACTATGGTTTAACAACATGAAACTTCCCTTGGAATATTTGTTGTACGATTTTGAGCAAACTTTGAGATGCAGATCAGATTTCACTTCATAAAACGCCTCTGAGAGGATATCTAGTAAACAATGTAGCTGTGGTTGCCAGCTCAATGTAGCCAGGTATGGAAAAGACTTACTATCTTTGTTAGGTCACCAGTTTTTTTCTTGGAGATATTGTTTGGGCCAACTTTCAGAGATTGGCTAGCTATGCATCCGACTATTTCTCTTTCCCTCCTTGGCACCAGCTAGACTATTGTTCCCAGATTCCCTTGGTGTTCCACGTGATAAATATTGCCCAGTGGGATGTGGGCAGAAGTGATGTATACCACCTTAGGCCTGGCCCATAACAATCCTCCCTTCTGCGTTTTCTTTATATAACAGCTAAACACAGAGGATCAAACAGGGGACTCTAAGGCTCTAGAGGAAGACACAGTCACTAGCTGTAAGGAGCCTGGGTCTCTGAAAGACCCTGTGGAGCACAGTCTCCTTGCCAACCCTTATTGGGCTGTGATAGGAATAAGAAAAACAAACAACCAACAACAAAACACATTTATGCATTATACTAAGATTTTAAGACTGTTATAGCAGCTAACCCACTGTACCTAATAAATCTTAAGTCCTTTATATGAAAAAAATACTGTTATACTTATCTTCTCAATTCATACATACAAATAAAAATGAAGGCATACGAGATTTACTGATCATTTCAGTGAAAGTCCAGAAAATACCTATTCCCTAATGACTTTAACAGACTTCAGCACATAGTTCCCTAAAAGTTCTGATAAATATCAAACTTCATTTTTGGCAGATAAATGCTATAAACCTGAGAGCTAAGTGTTTATTTCATTCCTGTTTACTTCACCAGGAATCCATTTTAAGAAACTTTCCATTTTGAGAAAGTTATTCATTTACCAAATGATAGCATCAATATGTCAGAATACAAGGCCCTGTCACTCTTTCTTAACAAGGAAGAAAAACAATTGCATATGCATTATTTGTTTAAATTTTTTTATCCAATGTTACCTTTTGTTTTAATAAGAATAAATGCTTGTCCCATTGGCAAATGCTCACAAGAAATACTTTTCTGATTGTTAAACACTAATTACTGCATTTATACAATACTGTCATGGATATCCTATTTTTTAAATATGCGCTCAGTACATTCAGATAAACTCGCTTGCACAAATTGTTCTTGGAAATGCTTATTCGATCTCAGTGTCTTTATTCACCCCAATCCTGTATTATGCTATTTGACCAAGTTAAGAATGTTTGACTCATAAGCAAAGTGAGCCTCCAGTTATTTTTTCTCTTAGATGCTTTCCATCGACTATTCAGAAATTAGTTTTCCTTACACAGAATCATTGAACTCAGTCATCTCAAAATAGCTAAAACAAAGCAGTATGGATCAGCTCCAGGTTCAATGGTCACACTGTAGGAACACAATTCATTTGTTAATTAAATGCACACTAGCTACACCACTGCCTCCTGCTAGCTTCAAATTTCTGTTTGTGGGAACTCTCGGTTTGCCTAAGGAGTAGAAATAAAACAGACACCTCCCTCTGCCCTTGCTAAAAACTCTTCCATGGGGCTTTTCTCCCACTCCTATTTTTAAAATGTCAGTTTGTAGCTTAACATATTTAGAATTTTTATGAATATCAGCTCTCCCATTTGTTTTAAAAAAATGAAAGACATTAAATCAGTAATTTGATAGTAACACCATTTGAGTGATAGTAACAACCATTATAGTTCTACCCAGAAGCCCCAGGGATCAACCTACTTTAAACCCATGTCGATTTTGCCCTGGGTGTAGCTCAAGTCTGCTCAATAGTGAGCTCTCTGAAGGCAGGGACTATATCTATTTGGTTTTTTTGATGGATACCAGCACCTGGTACAGTGCCTAGAACACAGAAGCCTCTCAGAAAATATTTGGTTGAAAGAAGGAAGAGATAAGGCTGGAAAACTTTATGTGTCATCTAAGGAAAATGAACCTTATCCTGGAGGAATCAGTCATTTTAAGTAAGTGAGGTACATGATCAAATTTTTAGAAAGCTCCTTTGAGCATCATCTGCTATATGCAGTGGACTCTAAGCTATGTGAGGGGAGGGGACTCTGCTTGTCTTATATTCGTCATGGTATCCCCCAGCAATGAGCACAGTGCCTGGAACATAGAAACTACCCAAGAGACATCTACTGAATGAATGAACAATGAGTCTATGAGGCCAGTCTCTGAATCTTCCAGAAGAATAGGGAGATGTCAGGACCACATGGGAAATTTTGAACTCCCCAAGGTTTGCCTTATGATTTGATTTCTGAGCTAGTGGGCTGGTCCTTGACCCATCTGAACTTCTAAGAGCAGAGGGAGACATCACTCTGATCTGGAGAAATCTCTGTAGACCCCACTAGACATGTTTTGGGGGGCTAAGCTGGCATCAATTTCATTCTCTGAGATGTAGAGAGAGAGAAGCCATCCTCCTTGAGAACATTTTCTCAAGGGACATTGACAGGATGCCTGGATGCCCTCTTCAGTTCATTCCCAAAGTAACAGCCCTCTAAAGGAAGGGGACCAACCTTCTGACCAGCAGCTAATTTTATGGTTGATAAACATGTTTCAACCTTGAGCTCCCAGATAATGTGTTTCTATGGGTCACCTGGGCAGTCTCCGGAGTGCTGACCTCTGAAACGTGGGCATCACAAGCTGACATGTGAGACTGTTTGGTGCCTCTGGTGTCCACACAGCTCAATAAGTCTAGCTTCTCACAAAGCCTCCTCCCCTGCTAACCCTGCCTGTTCCCAAATATAAACGAGAAAATTAAACATTTACCTTGATGAGAAAATAGCGCTCTCTCATTGACACTTCCTCACACCCTCACCAATGTGATTTAGTTGTAGTTTTTAGTAGCTGTTTTTACATTTTTAATTATTTTGTAGAGTTAAAATATGTAATAATGGATAACTATGCAATACATTAAATACTTATGGGTATGTTGTGCCTTCTGTTATAATATAAAATCCATCTATTCTGGTTGATGGGTTTTAACCTCACACAGAATACTTTAAACTCCATTTGGACTTGTGCCTACAATCACCTTAGCAAAGTCTCTTAAGTAACTGCGCACAGCCTAATTAGTATGCATTATCAATTAACAAACTTAATAGCCGGCAGATTGATTAGATCCTCTGTTGCAGGGGCAGAGCTGAAGCGAAACAGAATGAAAAATCATTGCACGCATACACTGCAGCTTTGTTATTTTCTCAGATCCCCTCCTCCTCCTTCACATTCCTTTAATTAATGCATGCATATGGTTCTGCATATCTGGTAAACCGGAGCTTTTCCTAACTCTTTCATAAAGCTCATTCTTAAACAGAGGGAGTCCATGCCTCCCTTTTCTTTGGGGGCCTCTGCATAGATCATTTTCACCCCTCTTCTTGCCCTTTGCATAGCACTGAATTTTAAAGGGCTGTTTCTCCCAGCCTGATTATCCTCCTGGTGATGGAAATGGGAGAGGAATACAAAGATGAGTGGGAAGCGTGTGCTTTTTAACACAGGACCGCTAGGGAGTCACATCGGTGGGGCTTTGACAACCGTAAAGTGCTTCTGGCAATTATTTCCAAAAAGAATGGTACAAATGGACTGTCCTGTTACATCTTGTCTATTTTTGATGGACTGGAAACAATATGAATAAATGAAGGGAAATCCACATTTCCTGAAAGCAGGGATCAAGCTAAAAGGAGTTGCCAACTGCACTGTTCATAAAACGTTGGCATTATGAGAATTTTACACCTTCCATAAACATTCAACACAAAACTCTAAAAAGACTTCTGAAGACATTTCCAACACCATAAATTGTCACCTTGCAGTGCTGGTTTGAGTTTTATTTTTCTATTTTAAACTAAATAATGGTTCATGCCAGTTTTTTCTTTATTAGCTGTTCTCAGATATTGTATCTTTTTGCTTCTATGTGGGAAGAGTTATAATTAGGTTTGGGGTCGGGGAAGCACAGAGAAGCTTTAATTTCTGGTTTTGAGGACACTGATATGCTTGTGGTTTATTGACTGTTCCCTCCAAACTCATACCAGGGATAATTCTGGGGACCCCAGGTCTAGGCCACTTTTTCTTGACTGTCCTTGGCAAGGAAGGCCTTTCTAACCCAGCTCCTGTTGGACTTCCCTTCACTCTGCACATTCCAGCCACTCTGGCCTCTCTCACTCTTCCCGGAACACATGTAGCTCATTCCTCTCACTTGCTTCCCTGTACCTGGGATGCTCATCCCTAGTCTTGGCTTGCTTTTTCTTATCATGTAGGTCTCAGCTAAATGTCACCTCCTAAGCGAGGCCTTCCTTGACCAACCAATCTAATAATGGAGGAAATGGCCACCTCCTCCCCAAACCATCAAGACTCTTTTCATCACTCAGTCATACTGATGTCATAGTTCTCCCACTATCTTACATCACCTTACCCATTTACTTTCTGATTTAATATCTTCATCCCCTGTAAGGACACAAGCTTCCCAACAGCAACGACCTCATCTGTTTATTTATGGTGTTTTGACTTCAACACTGAGCATGGTGCCTGGTACAATTTAGGAGCTTTATAGATACTTGTTGAATGAAAATATGATGAATAAATGAATGGGGAAGGAATAGGGAGTGGGTATTAGTGTGCATGTATACAGGGAGAAGAGAAAAGGAGGTCAAGACTGAACCCAGAGTAATGCCAACATTCACAAAATGAGCCCCTGGGTAAATGATTTGAATAGACATTTCTCCAAAGCAGATATATGAATAGCCAATAAGCACAAGAAAAGAGGCCTACCATTAGCTACCAGGGAAATGCAAATCAAAACCACAATGAGATACCAGTTCACACCCACAAGGATGGTTAGAATTAAAAAGACAGATAATAACAAGTGTTGTCAAGGATGTGAAGAAACTGGAATCACCATACATGACTACTGGGAATGTAAAATGTTACCCATTGGGTTACCCTGTGACCTAGCAATTATACTCTGAGATAGATCCCCAAGAGAAATGAAAACATATGCTCATGCAAGAACGTGTACATGAATATTTATAGAGAAATAATTCACAACAGCCAAAAAGTGGAAACAGCCCAAAAGTCCATCAACCAATAAATGGATAAATAAAATTTAGTATATTTATGTAATAGATTATTATTTGGCCATAAAAAGGAATGAAGTACTGACACAATGTTCAAGAATGAACCTTGAAACTTTATCTTAAGCAAAAGAAGCCAGTCACAAAGAAACCACATATTGTATGACTCCATTTATAGGAAATGTCCAGAGTAGGACAATCTAAAGAAACAGAGGAAAGATGAGTACTTGCTTAGGACTTGGAGGAGGGGGAGATGAGTGGCTACCATGCTTCTCTTTGGGGTGAAGAGAATGTCATAAAATTGATTGTGGTGGTGCTTATAAAACCCTGTGAATATACTAAAAAACATCGAATAGTCCATTTTAAATGTGTGAATTCTATTCTATGTGACTTATAGCTGAATAAAGATGACCTTTTATGTTAAAAGCCCATAAAGATGATTGGAAAGGAATGGCCAGTGATATGAAGAAAACCAGGGACATAGGGTATACAATGTTTCACAGAGGAGGAGGTGGTCATCAGCCAACTCTGTCAGAAATCAAGTAAGACAAGGACTGAAAAGTGCCCACTTTGAGCTACAAACAGGGAGATACTCAATGGCTTTGTCAAGACAAACCTGGGCTCCAGGGAGCCATCTTAGTTTGGGTTTTCCAGAAACAAGCACTGGGATAAGGAATGCAAGTGTCTCTTTGAAGGTGCAGGGAACATTCTAGTAGGGGAGTGGAAAATGGTACAGGGGAAGGGAAGCAGCCAATAAAGGGTGCATCACTAAGCCAGCTATCACCCAGAGCTGAGTCCCTCAGGGAACTCTGGGATGTGGCACAAGCACACGCCTCACAATTATTCTCCCTGGGCAAGGAATCTGGGGTATTTATACACCAACTCCAGAGTCACAGGTCAAGGCCTGCCCCCAGGCATGTGAACACTCTCTCCAGCACTTCTAGTGCTGGGGCAGAGTGGCCTTCTGTGGTCCATGGAACAGGTGCCGCCTGCTGGAAGTCACAAGAAAGCACTGAAAGGTCTAAAGGCTGCAGGGAGCCATGAATGCGTCTGCTCCAGCACAGCTGGCTTGTTCTTTAAGAGGGAAGAGTGGGCTTGGTCAAGGCTGAGAAAGGTGGTGTTAAGCAACCAGAGCACAGGTGCAGGGGCCAGGAAACACTGCCCTATAGTCTTACCTGGGGGAAAAGATTCGGGGAAGTAGGTGGGTTCAAGAGAGGAGGGAAGCAGCTTCTGCCACAAAGCTGGGGGTCTTCTGCTGAGAGTGGGGGAGGTGGCGAGATCAGAGGCTTGAGGAGGATGAAGGTGTGGACCTCACCCAGCTGGAGCCTGGCCTGCTCTGGGACACATTCTCTACATTGCAAACTGACTCAGCAAACATCCTCACCTCCTGCATCACGCCATGATCCCATTCTAGCTCTGCACACGTCCATTTGAGCCTTTTTGTCTGCCTTCCATGTGTCCATCCCACCAGCAATCTGTGAGCCCCAGCCCACTGCTATGTAATCCCAGTGCCAGCCCACCCCTCCGTAAACACCCCCAGCTAAGACTATAGTTTCTAAGACAACATGGAGGATAGTAAAGCTGTTTTAGATTTTTTGTCAGTTGACCTATTTTATGTCCCAATTACTATACTCTGTTCTCTCTGAAGTGGGAATGGGGAGGGTGGAAAGGGGAGGTGGAGTGGAGACTGGGCCACAGAAATGGAGAGGGTGGGGGTAGGAAGTGTCTGCCCTGTCCTGAGTGCCCTGGCCACTGGCCGTCATACAGACTCTCATGGCAGCCCTGTGCAACTCCCTCAAGGGCAGCATTGTGTCACACTCATTTTAAATCCCCAGTGCTTAGGTCTCCCAGCTCTTAGGTTCCCTTACAGAACACCCTACCCAAAAAAGACTAAATATACTTTCTTCTCATCAGCTCATGGAACATTCTCTAAGATTGACCACATCCTAGGCCATAAAACATGTCTCAACAAATTTTAAAAAATAGAAATTATACTGTGTATCTTCTCAGACCACAGTGGAATATAATTCGAAATTAATTCCAACAGAAACACTCAACTCTACACAAAGTCATGGAAATTAAGCAACCTAGTGCTGATATCAAGTGACTATAATGAAGCAGCAACAAAAAAACTCCCAGCAAAAAAAGAAAAAAAAATTGTTCCATACCAGATGGTTTCACAGCCGAATTTTACCAGACCTACAAAGAATGACTGGTACCTATACTGCAAAAACTATTTCACAACATTGAGAAGGAAGGAATCCTCTCCAACTCATTCTATGAAGCCAATATTACCTTAACACCAAAGCCAGGAAGGAACAAAACAAAAGTACAAAACTACGGACCAATATCCCTTATGAATATAGATGCAAAAATTCTCCATAAAATCCTAGCAAACCTAATTCAGCTACACATCAACAATAATAATAATAATAATCTACCATGATCAAGTGGGCTTTGTCTCAGAGATGAAAGTATGGTTTAACATATGACAATCTACAAATGTGATTCACCACATAAATAGAATCAAAAACAAAGACCATATGATCTTCTTAATAGACACAGAAAAAGCATTTGGCAAAATTCAGCACCCTTTCATGATATGAACCCTTAACAAAATAGGCATAGGTGGAATATACCTCAATATTATAAAAACCATTTATGACAACGCCAACATCATACTGAACAGGGAAAAACTGAAAGCATTCCCACTTAGAACTGGAACCAGACAAGGTTGCCCTCTGTCACCACTTCTGTTCAACATAGTCCTAGCCAGAGCAATCAGGCAAGAAAAGGAAATCAAGGGTATCCAAATGGGGAAAGAAGAGGTCAGACTATCACTCTTTGCTGTTGATGTGATCTAATATCTAGAAAACCCTAAAGTTTTTACCAAAAAACTCCTGGAATTGATAAATAAATTCAGTAAAGTCTCAGGTTACAAAATCAATATACAGAAATCAATAGCTTTCCTATACACCAACAACAGTTAAGCTGAGAATCAAACCAAAGACTCAATACCTTTCACAATAGCAACAATGAAAATAAAATACTTAGGAATATATTTAAACAAGGAAGTGGAAGGCCTTTACAGGCAGAACTATGAAACTCTGAAGAAAGAAATTGCAGAGGATGCAAACAAATGGAAAAACATATCATGCTCATGGATCAGTAAAATCAACATTGTTTAAATGTCTACATTTTAACTCAGATTTATATCTCAGGTTCTCAGAACAGAAAACCCAGGTATAAAACCATCCTCATATTGCCATCTGATCTTTGACAAAGCAGACAAAAATATACACTACTCAATAAATGGTCCTGCGAAAATTGGAGAGCTACATGTAGAAGACTGAAACAGGATCTACACCTCTCACTTCTCAAAAAATCAATGCACGATGGATAACAGACTTAAAACTGAGGCATGAAACTATAAGAATTCTGGAAGAAGAGGTTGGAAAAAACCATAGATATCAGCCTAGGCAAAAAAAACTATGAAGAAGATCCCAAAGGCAATCACAGCAGCAACAAAAATAAATAAATAGGACCTGATTAAATTAAAAAGCTTCTGCACAGCTAAGGAAACAACCAATAGAGAGAATAGACTACCTACAGAATGGGAGAAAATATTTGCATCCTATACATTTGGTAAAGGGCTAATAACCAGAATCTACAAAGAACTCGAGCAAATCAGCAAGAAAACATCAAACAACCCCATTAAAAAGTGGGCAAAAGACATTAACAAAGCTTTTCAAAAGAAGATAGACTGATGGCCAATAAACATATGGAAAAATGCTCAACATCTCTAATCCGCAGGGAAATGCAAATCAAAACCACAATGAAATATTACCTAACTCCAGTGAGAATGGCTTTCATCAAAAAGTCCCCCAAAACAGATGCTGCCATGGATACAGAGAGAAAGGAACACTTACACACTGTTGGTGGGACTGCAAACTAGTACAACCTCTATGGAAAGCAGTATGGAGATACCTCAAAAACCTAAAAGTAGACCTACCATTTGATCTAGAAATCCCACCACTGGGTATTTACCCAAAGGGAAAAAAGACATTTTATAAAAAATATACTTGCACTCGAATGTTTATAGAAGCACAATTCATAGTCACAAAGATGTGGAAATAGCCCAAGTGCCCATCAATACATGAGTGAATTAATAAAATGTGGTGTATGTATACCATGGAGTATTAACTTGGCTATAAAAGAAATGGTGAACTAATACCTTCTATAACAACCTGGATGGAACTGGAGACTATCCTTCTAAGTGAAGTATCACAAAAATGGAAAAACAAACACCACCACATGTACCCACTATTAAATTGGAACTAATTGATCAACACTCATGTGCACATATGGTAATAAAATTCAATGGAATTCAAGCAGGTGGCAGGGGGAGGAGGGGATGGGTAAACTCACTCCTAACGGGTACAATGCCCACTATTTGGGTGATGGACACACTTATAACTTTGACTCAAGCTGTACAAAAGCAATTTACATAACCAAAAAGTTTGTACCCCCTTAATATTCTGAAATTTTAAAAAAAGAGTCCTTATCTTTCATAGGTACATACTGAGGTATATATAAAAGAAAATACCTTATGTCTGTAATTTGCTTTAAAATAATCCAGTAGAGGAGGGAACATGGGAGAGGTGCCCAGGTAAACAAGCCTGGGCAGGTGCTCATAACTGTTCAAGCTAGAAGATGGGCACATGGAGGTTTATTATATTAGTCTTTCTGCTTCTACATATGTTAGAAATTTTCCATAATAAAAAATAAAACTCTAGCTTCCCAAAGGTTTTCAGCATTGTACTTTCCTGCCAGACTACACATGCTAGGATTATAATCTGTAAGAACAGAACAGGTAAAACAAACAGCTTGCCTCCCAGGAATTGTTATGGACCTGGGTCTATGGTGGTACATGAGCCTGCGTTGCTTAATTCTAATGCACCCCACAAATGAGAGACTCTGGGGCTCTCTTGGGGAAGACTTTTTCTTGTTCACTTGGTAACACAGAAGAACGGCAGTAAGGCAAGTGGGACCAAAGAAGCTATGTCATTTCTTTTCCAGTCTATGTAAAAACAAAGGATAAAAAGAACCAAACTAATTTAATATAGGCTCCATGTTTCTCATGGAAGCATACTGGACTAATAACAACAACAGCTAACCCTCATTGGGCACTTGCTAAACATTAGTCACTGCGCTAAGCACTTTATGGTACATACACCACTATGAGAGAGGTACGATTATTATCCCCATTTTACAGATGAAGCGACGGAAGCATAAAGAATTAAAGTAACACCCATCTTCCAGCTATAAACGCGCTGAGCACATCAGGCAGATCTGCTTCCCAACTCTGTGGCTGTTATCCATTCTGTTCCTTCAGTCTCAGAACGGCAGCTGTCATTTATGAGCGCCCACTGTGTACTAGCCATGTGATTTATGGACAGCAATTCACTTTAATCCTCACTCAAACTCCAAGGGGTATGTTATCATCTCCATGTTACAGATGAAGAAACTGAGGCTGGGAGAAGTAACTTGCCCAGGATGACAGAGCCAGCAATGGAGCAGGGTTTCAAACTGACCCCGAAACCTGCCTCTTAGCCACTACCCTTCATCTATATCTTAAATGGTCCCTCCACGACACTCCTCTGTCCCCCACGACACTATTTATACCTTCACTTTTTGGAATCAGTGTCATTATGTCATTCAGGTTCATTGAGGGGAGGGCTGGTGTCTGTTTAGCAAATAGCAACCAGACACCTTTCGTGCAGACACTAAATCGTTCGCAGTACCTAGCATACAGCTGGTGCTTCATAAATGTTATTTGAACTGCATCACATTTGTTAAGATCAGGATGAAACAAACCACCGCTTACAGCCAATATTTTTAATATACTATATAATTATTTTCACATACACCCCAACTTTTATCCAAATAAAATATTATCTAGTACATTGGAAATCATTGTTGGGATATATTACGGCCTGAAAAGGAGAATTTCCTCAGGACCAGCTGTTGGCACAAAACCATGAACGGGTAATGTGGTATATTGGCAGGCTCGGCTCAGAAACCTATGGCACTTTGAGGTACAGAAAAGACAAGTTCTTAACCATGTGTTCTTTCTTTAAATTTGGCAACTTCCCCTCTAGATTCTTTAAAATTATATAACTAGCCACTCTAACCCTTTTTAATTTTAACACTGCTGACATATAATTGCTCAAAACGGAAAAGAAAAAGACATCACTCTTCATTATTGAATTGCAAATGAACCAAATTGGAAAAATTATATGTTTCCTCCTCAGTAAAAGCTATGTCTCTTATTTTTATCATGCTTGGTTCTTTGTTTTATGTCATTTACTCTTGATTCAGAAAATGCCTGCCTAAATTCACTCTCTTAGCTTAAGTTACTAACCCTGTGTTCTTGTATTTGACACTAACTCAAATAGCCTTGAAACAATTATCCTCTCTACTCCCTTCAGAATTGTCTATACTTTAATGAGTTCCCACTTAATCTCTTCTTTGCTAAAGACTACCACTCTGAATAACTAAGATCCTTAAATCCCCGCGTGGGTCTCTTTGCCCTCTGTTGTACCTTCTCCATTTCTGTAGTATCCTTTTATAATAAGGAGACTGGAACTGTGCACAGTGTTCCAAACGTGGCCCTGCCAGTCCTTACAAATAACCGGGCTAATTCCCTGGATTTAGATTCAATTCCTCTTCTTAAGCATCCCTAAATGGGAGCTTTTATACTGTCTTTATTGCTATTAAACTCTGCAAGTTTGAAGGGTTAGGTTCCCTTCTCCTCCTCCTTTATCCATCCAAATTTCTAGTTCCCAAACACACTGGGGAATTCTGAAACATTTTGGCAACTAAATATGCCTTTTGTGAAGGCTTCCGGGCATGAAGGATCTATGTCCTTCAGTCAGGTTCACTTTGGAGAGCAGGCGCTAGCAATTCTGGCTATTTCTTCAGGGGCCAGTAACTAAAAGGGGATCTCTCCTAATAAGGGATTTGTTTTATATGGACCCCATCACCCACTCTTCCCCAGCACCCCCTTCAGAGGACAGGGTGGATCTGCAGCTGAAGGGGGAGCTGGAGTGGAGGAGAGACAGCAGAGGCCACTCAAAGATGCACAGTCTTGAGGAAAAAAATTGGTGAATTCAGGTCTTTGAAAAGATCTCCAGGACCCAAAGAATGCAGATGTTTCAAATAGTTTTGCATCTAATCTCAAAATACACACCTGCACACACACTCACACCCACCTTCTACATCCCGGCTATTTGATGTAAAACCTATCTCAGCCCTCTTGGGGCTTCAATCTAGTGTGGGAGACAGATTTTAATGAGGTGTACACCTAAAGGAGTATTTAATTACAAAGTGAAATTAGATTTTAGACAAGCCTTATCCAATCAGGGGTTGGGGGAGGAGGGGGTCAGCAAAGCCTTCCCCAAGGAAGAGATACTTGAACTGAAATGGGGGAAATAGGAATTAACTAGCTGGCTTGGAGGTGGGTGTGGGCGGAGCATTCCAGGCAGAGTGAACCACATGTGCAAAGGCCCTATGGCTTTTTAGGGGAAATGAGACAGTGCCAGTTTGGCTGGAGTGCAGAGAGTGAAGGAGCTTGGCGTGAGAAGAGTTGGAGGTAAGTAGGGCCAGACCACGCAAGCTTACAGTAAGAGTTTTCTTCCTTTTTTTTTTTTCTTTTTTCCTATGAGCAATGGGAAACCACTGAAGGATCTAAATTAGGGGAGTGTTTTGAAAGCAGATTTGTGTTTTGAAAAGTTCTCCCTGGCTGGTGTGTGGAGCATGGATCAGAAGGAGAGGTAGAGGCCTGTGGTTTAATGCAACACGTCTCCTTGACCCACCTGACTTCAGCATGGCTGTGGTGGACAGTTCCACGCCCCTTGGCTGGTGTCCCATGGTGAGCGGTGAGCGTGTGCAGCAGGGTTCCTACACTCTGCTTCCTCCTGAGATGCAGAAGGAGGCCAATCTGTAAGCAAACAAGCTTGGCCTGGGAATGCACAGGAGCTAACACCCCTGCCCCCTGCAGGCAGCCTCAATCAGTGAGGATGAGAGTGAGTGGGCGATAAATGCTCCAGTCTCCCACCCTCTGGTGTGCCCGTTCTGAAGCACACTCTTCATGGTTCCTGAGAGCACCCCCAGTGGGACTGAGCCCACTGCCCACGACAGTAACCAAATTATTTACAAACACTTGTTGGCTTTCTTCCTTCACTATTTCACTTTCTTTTCTAGTTTACTTCTACTCCCTGTGATCACCTCCCAAATCAACTACCTGCACCCAAGTCCATATCTTATGTCTGCACTGGGGACATCTAACCTAAGACAGAGCGTGCTAACTGGGTGGAACTGCAGTTTTAAAGAGCTAGCTGTAAAGCCATTTATATAATGAAGAACCAAACAAAATTCACATCACTTTGCATGGTATTCCAATAATCTACTGCTGTGTAATGAATTGCCCCCAAAAACTTAGTGGCTTAAAACAACAACAATTATTTTGTTATTATTTTTTCTCACAGTTTTAGTGGTTGACTGGGTTCATAATCCTCACTTGGGATAACTCACCTGATTGCAGGTGGACAGTGGTTAAAGGTGGATAATCTCTAGGGCTTCCTGACACACATGTCTGGAATTCGATGTTGACTGCTGGCCTCAGCCGAGGCTGTCAGCTAAAACACCTATACCTAGCATCTCCTGTGGCCTGGGATTCCTCACAGCATGATGGCTGAGTTCCTAGAGCAAGCATCCACGGAGAGTGTGCCAAGACGAAGCAGTGTTGTCTTCTCTATCCTAGCCTCAGAAGTCACACAGTATCATTTCTATTGCATTCTATTCATTTGAAGAGAGTCGCTAGTGCCAGCCCATGTTGCAGAGGTGGGGGAATGAGATTCTACCTGTTGATGAGAGAAGTGTCAAAACATGCTTTGGGAGGACCCTGGAGATGAATTCCTAGCCTGTTTTCACTTCCATTGTTAAAACACTGGGAAGAGAGAACATGGTTTTTTTTTCAGAGTTCTTCTGTAAGGGTCTTATCTTTACCTACCACATCAAGACACATGACTGAATCTCTCTCCAAATCACTCCTGCTCATTGTGAGGGAGATTCCTACCTTGGTACTAAGGCAGTGGGGAGAGAGGGAAGAATTGAGACTTAGAACAGCCAAAAGTCAGGAGTATCAGGGAAAGCAGCCAACTCCTTCCCTGTGATAGAGGCTGCCTTAATCAAGAGAAAGTACAGGGAAAATATATTAACGACATATTCAAGCTTTTAAAATCCAACTTGCAGATAGCTAGGTTAATGATTTATTTTTCAATATGGAAATTCTCTTTATATTGATTATTTTGCCCTTACAAATGTCAAGCCATTCATTCTATTGCTAAGGTGCCTATATTTTCAATGGAAGTATTTCCATGTAAATGTTAAGAGATATCAGCCCCCAAATCAATTCATTTTTATCCTGTGCTAAAAATTAGAATATCATAGCAGAGCACAGTCTAATTGATGTTAACAGGGATCAGTGCAAAAAAGGAGACCCAAAGTCTTCTCTTTGATTTTCCTTTTAAGACCCACAATTGGCTAATAGTAGCTATTTTTGAACTCATCTATGCTCATTGATCTGACTTGTCAGAAATCAATCAATAATCAATCAATATGTTCTCTGAACTAAGCAGTGGATTTGGGAACACTCAATTCAAATCTTAGTACCACCATGGCGACCCCACTCTAGCCACTTATCCTTAGTTAAACAGCATCTCAGTTTTTTCACCTGCCAATAATGGCACTACTGATTTTTTCATCACAAAAATAAGTTGATTAACAAAGTTTAACCCCTAGTCCTTAGTTATTTCCTCCTGAAACTCTGTTCCTATACTTCCAGAAGCAGCTAAGAGGGAGAAAAGTGGTAGTGTAGATGCGACACATAGATTAACTGTGTGAACATTTGTCTCAGGTATAATATAGGCAGTTGTATCATTTCTATTTTTAAAAACCCTATTCATTATTTAAAACAATGTGAATTTTTTCATATTCTGGTTAACTATTATGGTGTAACAAACTATTCCAAAATGTAGTGGCTCAAAACAATATTATTAGTATTATATACATCATGATTTGTGGGTCAGGTATTCAGACAGGACAGTGAGGGTGGCTCATCTCGGTTTTGTGATGCCTGGGATCACAGCTGGAATAACTTGGAAGACTGGGAGCTGGAAAGCTGTAGCTATCTGTATTCCTGGCTCTTTCTTCTTCCCTCCCTCCTTTAAGATGCATGCCTGAATCTGTTTCTCCACATAGCCTCTCCAAGTAGCTGGTTTAGGCTTGCTCACAGCTTGGAAGCCTCAGGGTAGACATATTTCTTACATGGCACCTGAGAACTCCAGGAAAGTGTTCCCATAAACAGAAACAAAAATGAAAAGACTCTTAAGATGCTGGCCCAAACTAGCACAATGTTACTTCTGCTACATTGTATTGGTCAAAGATGAGTCCACTCAGATTCAAGGGGAAGGGATTTAAATCCTTTGGCTCAAGAGGAGTTTTGAAGAATCTGAGGCATCTTTCACCCACTACAGTTCATTATATCCTAGCATGCCTTAGAATGTAGCAGACAATCTAGTTTCTGATCATGGAAGGGAAGCCCTGCTATAGTTTGAATGTTTGTCCCCCACGAATCTTATGTTGAAATTTGATTCCCAATGCTGGAGGCGGGGCCTATTAAGAGATGTTTGAGTCAAGGGGGCAGATCCCTCATGAATGGCTTAGTGCCATCCTTGCAGTAGTGAGTTCTCACTCTATTATTTCTCACAAGAGCTGGTTGTTAAAAAGAGCCTGGCCCCTCTCCCTGTTCTTTCTTCCTCTGTCATCATGTGATCTCTGACATGCTGGCTCCCCTTCATCTTCTGCCATGTGTGGAAGTAGACTAAGGTCTCTCAAGATGCCCAATCTTCCAGTCAGCAGAATCAACAGAATTGTGAACCAAATAAACCTTTTTCTTTAAATTACACAGTTTCAGGTATTCCTTTTTAGCAACATAAAATGGACTAAGACAAGCCCATCTTGGACCAACTCTCCCAAAGATAACAATATAAACACTGGAAAAAACATAAACAGAAAAATACCTGAAGGCACTGGAGAACAACCAAAAGCAGATACTTGGAGAGAGTCAACACTTGTCGCAAGGAATGGCACTAGATAAATTTTTCATTTTTTATGGCTTTTTACCTAACAGCAGGCCATTGTCCATGCCACACAGGCAGCTAACACTAGAGTTTAAAGTCTTAAGTTTTACTGGCTTGAAGAATTCAGGCCAATTACAGTAGCCTAAAAGTGGAGATAGGATGCCCCAAATTCTGCATATGAACTATGCATAAATCTCTATCTGACCACTGAACTATTCATATATAGGGTAGACTCCAAGCAGCACAAGTAAGACTAAAAGTGTTGAATTAGTTTTGAGCTTCTGTTCAGCCAAATTAGCTGCCTGTTTTATTTTTTGAAAGCAATAATTTTCAGAAGGACAAAACAGAACCCAGAGCATTAATTATTATTTAATGTTCGGGATGCAATCCAAATATATAAATATATTAGAAAATATGATCCAGATTCAAGAGAATATGAAATCAATGGCAATCAACCCAGAGGTGACCCAAATATTGAAATTAGCATAGAAGGAGTTTAAAACAGCTGTTGTAACTATGCTCAAGGACATAAAAGAAAATATGCTCTTTATGAATGAACAGATAGGAAATCACAGCAGAGAAATAGAAAGTATAAAAAAGAATGAAATAGAAATTTAACAATGGAAAATAAAATATTTAAAGCAA
This sequence comes from Cheirogaleus medius, assembly GCA_008086735.1. Classification (NCBI taxonomy): domain Eukaryota; kingdom Metazoa; phylum Chordata; class Mammalia; order Primates; family Cheirogaleidae; genus Cheirogaleus; species Cheirogaleus medius. Next base: position 22,542,890 of record VBSM01002608.1, read on the forward strand.
AAATTTACGGGGAGGGCTTAACAGAAGAAAAGAGGTGACAAAGGAAAGAGTCGGTAAACTTGAAGATCCATCAAGAGAAATTACTCATTCTGAAGAATGAGAGAAAAAAGCCCTGAAAAATATGAACATAACCTCAGGGATCTGTGGGACAATATCAGAAAGTTTAACACATGTAAAATTTGAGTCTCAAAAGTTGAGGAAAGAGGAAGTGGGGCAAAAAAAATTTTTTTTAAATAATGACCAAATTTTTCAAAATCTGGCCAATGAAACAAATCTATAGATTCAAGAAGCTCAGCAAATCACAGAAGGATAAACACAAAAAAAACCCCACATGTATGTACAATGTGGTCAAGCCGCTGAGAACCAAAGATAAAGAGAAAATCTTAAAAGCAGCTAGAGAAAAACAACACATCACCCATAGGGAAACAACAATAAGAATTAAAGCTGACTTTTTGTCAGAGATGACAGAGGCCAAGAAAAATCTTTCATGTGATGAAAGAAAAACACCACTGTCAAGGCAGAATTTTATAATCAGCAAAATATCATTCAAGAATAAAGGCAAAATCAAGACATTTTCAGATAAACGCAACAGAACACCAAGTAAAAATATATCTTGCTAATGCCAACAGAAGTTATTATCAGTCACTGTTAATTTAGGATATAAAATTATTTGGCTCTTTTGATATTCCCCACTGTTCTGCTACTCTATTTCACTTTAGCTGTTTTAATCTGTACACAATTCCCAATTGCCTAACCCCAGTTCTGCCTCCTTTCTCCTGTGTATCAAAGAGTATTAAAAGCTTATTTGATTGAACAGTAATAAAAAACTATTAATCCAATTTTGAGCAAATATTGTCTGCCAGGATCCTTCTATGGCTATCACATTTAATCCTTATTCTTTTCAACAGTTGGAGCTGGTATTATGGGGACAAAATTACAGATGAGAAAATAGGCCAAGAGAAACTAATTACCAGTAATATGTCCAAGGTCCTACAGCTGGTAAGTGCTAGCACTGGGTCCAAGTAGAGGTTCTTGACCTGCATGAATAATATTATATGGACACATATGTAGCTTGAAAATTGATTAAGCCTCTTAAGGACCTCTTCTAGATCCTTGCTTATGCTATTTGAGTAGCTAACTCTTTTTTCATTGTAACGGTAAAATTTTTGTTTAGCATGCTGGTAGAGTCTATTAATTGCCTGCTCACTGCCTGCCTTCTCCCACTCCTTACATTCCCTTCTTTTAGCAATAAAGAATAATCCAACAGCCCCCAGACATCACATACACTGCTGTTTTAGCAGGGCTCATAGCTGCTCAACTAGAGACATTTCCTAGCCTCCCTTGAAGCTAGATGTTGCAATATGACCAAGCTTGGGCAAATCCAAACTATGAGTGGATAGGAGTATGACTCAAGTTCTTAAAGAAAAACACATTTGCCTTAAACTCCCCATTACCCCTTTTTGGCCGGTTGGAAAATGGAAACGTGAGCATCTGCTTTGGACCTGGAAATGGAAGCCACATGCTAAAATGCAGCACAGCCCACCTGTCTACCAGACCTAAAGAATACAGTGATGTTGTCGTTCCCGATGGCTCACTTCTGGACTGGGCATGGAATATCTGTACAATTTGTTTTTCAAAAGGTTAAAAAATCTAAAGGTGCTTATTAGACACCTAGATATATGACTATCTCTGCATCTTTGGCATTTTACTTAACCTCTCTGAGCTTCTGTTTCTCCAGCTCTAAAATGGGGTGATCATTTTACTTTCCTTATGGGGGGGCCTGAAAATAGAGTAAGATCATGTGCCTGGCACAGTGAGAGCCCAATACACGCCACATTCATTGTGTGTCACTGGGCTGGACACTGTAGGAGATTCAAAGTCAGACACTGTCTTGTTCTTCAAGTACTGAGTGCCCTCAGACTCTGAAGAGAGTATCTGCTTCATGAATCTGTTGACCTATGAGTGGAAGCAGAGATCCAATAGCGTCTAAGACAGATGTTATAGGCTGTGTTTTAATCTTCATTGACAATCCCTTTTTCTCACCATTCTCAACTCATTTCCCTTAAAAGAATGGAAGGTTTTTTTTTGGTTTTTTTAAAATGCCTTCTATATTTGAGAGGATATGTGTGTGTAGTGGGGTGTGTGTGTGTGTGTGTGTGTGTATATATAATATATACATATTTCAGGTTAATTCTTAGAAAATTATTAATACCTCATTTTGAGGCCAGCTCATTATTGGGTTAGTGGGATGATACATTTCCTTTGATAAAAGAAATTACTATTTTCCTGCTATATTACTAGAAACTTCCCTCCCTGTGCTCCACCCACCCCCACCGCCCCAGATCTGAGCTTCTCTCAATTCTCTTTCCAAAGGATATACAATACGTTTAGAAAGCAACACCGTGGTATGACTGTTCAACATTCAATTCATGTCTTCGGCACCAACAGAGGAAAGGTCGGAAACATAAGCACGGCGCCCTGTTTATTGCAATTTCACAGCCCTGGCCAGTGCCACCAAGCTCAGGGCTGGCAGCAGGAATTAGTTAAAACCTGGCAGTAATGCTCCCTCTCCCATCACTGCCTGTCTCTTTTCAGGGTGGCTGCCAGTTAATGCTTATAATATGTTAATTTGTGGAAATAGAGAATAAAAGGAAAGACAAGGTGAGGAGGGCTTGGGGAGAGCCAGGACTCGAAAAGGAAGAGGAGACGCCAGAGAGAAGGGGTAGAAAATGGGAGAGAAGGGAAGGGGGGCGGGGAGGGCAACATGAGTCTGGGTCAAAGTAGAGAAGACTGCTAAAGGGAAAGGGGGAAAAGAAGTCAGGTGCAGGAAGAAGAGGAGTCATTTCCATTTTCTCTCTCTGGCAACCGGATAAGACAATGGGGGGAAAAATACAGTGATAATCTCCAAACCAATGAAGGAGTCACATCTCAGTCTGGACTCTCTTCTAGCACCTTGAAAAACTGAAAGGGAACTATTCGTACCAATTCTAAGGCAGACATCCCCCCTCATGGCCGTCCATTCCTGCTTCTAGTGTTAAGTTATCGCTAGCATCTGAGCCCAGGGATAACCCAGGCAAGGCCGGACTCCAACTGCCCAACCCTCAGTTCTAACCTACCCTGCAGGGCTTGGACGCATGGGAATGGCCCGGCCGTAAGGGTGGGTTTCAGTAAGGAAGGGACTGGGTGTCTAGGCGGCATATTACCCCACAGGAGGTGCTGTAGGTGGGGCCCTCACGCTGTCTCAGATACGTTTAAGAGTAGGGCTTCCTGCCTGCCACCCTCACACCTGCACCTGATGTCGCTGCCTCTCTGCACGGTGCTCTGCTGGCCTCCACCTTCCCAGGGGGTGCTCAGCTGCCACAGAAGAGGCAGAGGCCAGGGTTGACTTGCCTCCCGATAGTAGGAAAAGGGTAAAAACAAAATGCAAAATTCGAGAGGAAAACAGACTAGATAAATGAGGGATGACAAAAGGCTGTGAAATCTGAAACCCAATTTCTAGCTCTTTCTCCAAGAGCTTAGTTTAGTCTCAGCAGTTATAAAGCAACTGCTTAGAGAAAGCATAATTTATCTTACAACAAATATTCCGGGTCCAAGAAGACCTAGAACAGAGGAGCGTTCACGTGTCAGTAGGCACATCAGCCTCTATTATGTTTTTTCCAATTTAAAAGAATTGTAATGTTTACCAAAGCTCCTGGCTAAACAACTCTGGGTAGCGTCCAGGTTCCCATGTGTAAGGGAAACTGTATTTGTATAGGCAACAGGTTTCTTAGGCCAAGCCAAGATGACGGCCACAGTGTTTCTTCCAGCCCAGCCTGAGTCAGCACACTCATGTAACCAAGGTGTTATCTCCTGCGCGAACCCATGTGATCACGCTTTCCCATGGCATGTTGCCACTATTGTTCAGAGCCCTATATAAGCGCTCGCCATGCTTTTTGCCACTGCTGTATCTCCCCCCCACCCCGACCCCGACAATAAAGAGCATATCCTACCTGCCTGCTGCCACTCGCTTTTTCTTCCAATTCCCGAAGTCTGCGCCAGAGGACTCACTAGCCGCAGAGCATCCTCCTCACACCATGTCACCGGGGGCTGTGGTGTCCACATTCAGGCTGTGTGGCTTTGCTCTTCCACCCTTCCGATTCCTTTTCTTTGAACTATCACAGGCCAAGTGCTTATTTTCCCGCCCCTTCTTCCGCTTCCCTGTCATGATCCAAATTCCCTGCGTGTTGGCAAAACCCAGAGAAAGCCAGGAGAGACACCTCATCTGCAGCCCTAGCCCCAGCTTTGCTGCCGCGAGGAAGGCAAATTCAGTGCCAACTGTCACCTGCCATCTCCCTCCCGAGGAGGGGCCGTCAGAGGGCAAAGTGCCTTTCCCCAGCCCCAGACCAGCCGCACTCATTCCCGGGAACCTACAGAGAAAAAATGCTCCAGTCTCCATCAGTGGCTTGAACCTTTCAGTTCTACTTTCGACAGATTTGAGTTGACTTGTCAAAGACTGAGATATATTTTGTAGTTGAATTTGAAAGGAAAACAGAAAAAATAATAAAACAGTTGTCAGATGTTTCCTCCAGGTGCACTGAGTTTTAAAAGCTTTCTCTGCTGATTTCTTACAGCTGCCCCCAGTAGCAATAATAGAGATCTCCTCTTGGAAAAACAGTCATCGGGTTGCAACTGAGCAGATTCACGTGGAGAGAACATTTGCCACGAGGGATAAAAGCCTTATGGTATATCGGTTATGAGCACAGGCCTTAGATCCAGTCTCCTCCAGCTCAAATCTCAGTTTCACCATTTACTGCTTTGTGGGACCTTGGAAAGTTATTTAATTTGTGCCTCAGTTACTTCAAGTCTAAGATGTGAGTGTTAAGTATGGTATGAATTTCACAGAGTTGGGAGGATTAAGTAAGCAAACAGCTGGTGCACAGTAAGCGCTCTACCTGTATTAATTACTACTATTATTATGATGTATTCTTTGGAACAAGTGTCTCCAGCGTGGTACTAGTCTTCTCTGTTGCTGAGAAAGCTGCATCCAGGAAGAAAAGCCCTGGAAAGTCCCTCCTTTTTCTGATTGTCTTTCCACTGTGATTATTCACCATAATAAAGAGAATAGATTAGAAAAAAGATAAGCAAATAATTAAGGTGGTATTCCTAGCTGTGTTATTACACTCCCCCCACCCAGACTAAAGACTCTTAAATTGACAGCTACAAATTCAGGGATTCCTGAGAGGGGCTTATGCTGGGCACAAAGAAGGAGCTCACAAAATACAGTTGTATTGATCATGTAATTTTGAGTTTAGAGTTGTGTATGACACCGGCTGTCCCCAAATGAAACACTTGGAGCTATAGTCGCATTTATTAACACAGAATTGATTTACAAAACTCAAGGAGGGCACGGAATTCCTATGAACTGTAAATTAGTAAATTGCTTTTTAATCTACCATAAAAGATCACTGAAAAGTCCTTTTAAAAATCAAAGGTCTGCTAATTCAATCATGAACACATTTTATCCAATGGTGCTCAAGCCAAGAGGAAACCTTAAAGGCTGCAAAATTACCATTAAAAACATATATTAACTTTCAAATATGATTTGAGTTTCATGACAATCTCCAATACAGGTATGTGTTATTCTGAGGACACATTGGCCTTGACACTAATATTTGCTTTAAAAAATGAAATGACATTTCCTGCATTATGTGTTCCTGATCATATCTACTTCTATGTGAGCCAACGAAGACAATGGGAAAGACAATGATACCTGGGACAGCTGTCGTCCTTGGGGCAGAGTGTGTGCCCCACCAAGCTTCAGCGTAGAGAGAGGACAGGAGAAAGGGAGGTCAAGTTGGCCTGGTATAGGAATTAGGATACAGCCCACATCAGAGAAAGAAATCATATAGTTCAGCCATCTGTCCCCCATGTGATAGATAAGGAAACTGAGACCCAGGCAGGTGAAGTCATCTGCTTGCCATTAGGGGAAAATGCCACTTCTCGTAATTCAGTGTCCTTTCTTCTTTACCAGTTGCTCTCAATTTTTAAAGCACTTAAGAAAGACCTAGGGCTCTCCTTCAGTGTGGTGACTCCTGTTCCTCCCATTCTGATTCAGTAGGACTGAGGTATAGTTACATTTTTAACAAATTCAGGCAATGTGAACGCAAGTGGATCCGGAGACCACACTGAGAAATTCCACTTTAAGTGTCTCATAGCATATGGTTTTCAATTTATTAAGCTATTCGAGTAATGGATCCAGAAGTGAAAGCTGTTTGAAAAGTTGCAGAAATGCATCTCCAATACGCCCTGACTGGCAAGCTTTACTCCTCGGCCTCTTCTCTATTTGAAGTGTGACCCCCCAGAGAAGCAGCAGCAGCATCTCCTGGGACCTGGAGGAAATGCAGAATCTCAAGCTCCTCCCCAGACCTGATGAATCAAAGCCTATATTTTAACAAGACCCTTAGGTGATCTGAATGCACAGCAAAGTTTGAAAATCTCTGACAAAAGTTTCACTCCTGGCCCCAAGAGACTTGCTCTGGTTATATATCACTGCAGAATAAACTACCACAAAAGCTTGTTCTATACAAAAACAGCGATGTTGTTCTATCTTGTGATTTGGTGGGTCAAGATTGGGTCAGGACTCACCTGAGTTATTTGTCCTATTCTGTGATGTCTGGGGTCTCAGCTGGGATGGCTCGAACATCTGGAGATGCGTGGGCTGGCTCAACTAGATCCACACATCCGGGGGTCTTCCCGTGGCATGTCCCAGGGCTAGGATGCATGGTATGGCACCTCATTCACATGACGGGCGTCTGGGCTGGGGTGGGTGGAACAGCTAGCAGCTGGTCAGCATCATTCTATTTCCATGCACAGTGGTCGCAGGGGAGTCAGACTTCTTACATGGTGGCTGGCTTCCCCCAAATTGAGGGATCCAAGAGACAGGAAGTAGAGGCTGCTAATTTCTTAAAATCTGGGCTCAGAAACTGGCACTGCATTGCATCTTCTATAAGCCATTGTTCATGGAGTCATGGAGCCTGCCCGAATTCAAGGAGAGGGGACATGGGCCACAATTCTCAACATAAGGAGAATTTGTGGCCATCTCTAATTAGCCATAGAGTTTATTAACTGTGCATGGCAAATGCATAGGGTTGCAAAGCACTTTAAGACAGTCCATGCTTAAAGAGCCTTACTGTGGGGGCTTAATCAAAAGTAAAATCTAAGGTGAGAAAAAGGGAGATTAATTGGAAAAGGCTTTACAGGAGGAGGTGGGACTCAAATTGGACCCGGAAGCATGAATAGAGGATAGATAAGCAGAAAGAAAGGGAAAGGACATTCAAGAGAAATTTCTAGACCTACCATAGCCTAAGCCCAGTTTGTTTTTTGTCCTAGTCCCCTACCTCACTCCACCCTGGGCATTAGGTTTCCACCACACTATAAGGATACCTATGTTTTAATCTTCCCATGGTAATCTCAAGTGTAAATTTGCAAAGCATAATCGGCCTTTCCAATGAAAGTTTCCAAAGAAATCTGAAATTTCCCACAGGCTCACCCCCATAGCAAGTATTTAGGGAAAGTACACAACTTTGTTCTATACCAGAGAGAATGATTTGCTCAAATCTAAGTCATGTCCTGCCTGAAAAGGATGGACAATTCTAGGCCTTGATTTCCCTGTGCTAACTGGGAATATTAGAGCCATCCCATCGGAAACCCAACCACCAGAATGACCCTCGGGTCCAGAGAAGCAGCCAGAAATACACTATGTACAAACATGTAATTTTTTAAAAGCAGGAAACCAATTGAACATAAGTAAGTTCCCAAATATATAGAAAATAAGTATAGATAAAATATTGGAAGAAAAAATGGCAAAATGTTGACTGAGTATTTCTTCATTGTGAAAATACGCATAATTTTTTCCTTTTATCTCTTCCATATTTCAGTAAGTTTTCCACAATGAGTATGTGTTATTTTCAAAATCATAAGAACATTTTGATTTTGATTTTCAACGACATTCCTAAGAACTCTCACGTAGCAAAGAATTCTTCAAAAACACAGTTTTCACAAACCCTGTCACAAATCCTTCCAGAGACCCCCGTACTACTAGTGTTGGCCCTGATAAATGCCAGTTCTGTTCTTTAAGATTTACTTGTCAGAAAATCAAGACACACAGAATGAGTTATTTCAGAAGGAAATGTTCCAGGATTCTAGAAACAGATGATGCTTTCTTTCAGCCTGTTGTCATTCTTCTCCTTCACTAAGATATTGTCGTCATCACTCTGGGTTTAACTCAGCTTGACAGTAGCCTCATTTCTGTGTTGATCTTCATCTCCTCTTTCGGAAAAAGTCTGTAAATTGAGGCTCAGCTAACAGCTATTTCATACTAATCAGACTCTGGGACTAAATTAGAACCAAGAAAGGGCCCGCGGTGAGATAGCGTGAAGCCAGCCGCCCCCCAGGCAGACATTTCACGCTGTGGATCTCTCCTCATGAATGCTGACTAAGCCATTCGCTTCCCCTTTTTATAGGCCAGAGGGTTGCAGCTCTCACTACCTATCATAAACTACTGGCAGCATAACCCTTCATTTGCTTTTCTTATTCACTTCCAGTTTGCACTGCTGCTAAAATATTCTGCTTCTCAGCTGCCATTATCAGCGTCTAAATCATCCCTAGTCTAAGGCACCGGCTTTCCTTGCGCAGAAACCACAGAGTCAGCAGCCAGGATGTCATCAGCATACTCGAGATTACATCATCTCCTTCTGCCAACCTTAATACCACTATGGTAACCATCAACCGCAATACCCGTGATTATTTCAGCAGAAATATTGAACAGATGTGACAGCCTTGTCAAACTCCTTTGCTGGTGTCCAACCACTCTGTTATACCTTTTGCAATTCTAAAATGTCTCTTCTGGCCATAATAGAGACAGCACGTGCTGACCTCCTGAGTGGGAAACTGGTCCTGTAGCGTCGGTTGGCATATCAAACAGGAATGACCGACACCACCTTCCATACATAGCACCTTCCAGCCTGCTAATCATTTTCACATCCTCCTTTTCAACTCTCAAGACAGCTGGGCTGTAAGATGAAAGGAGACTGGACTCTCCCTTAGAAGTTTTGAGTTTCTTGGTCCCTTACTCCCTTTGGAACCTTGAGCAAGTCACTTTGAACTTGTTTCTTGTCAGTAAAATCCTTCATCTTCTCAACTCAATTTGAAAACCAAATGAAGTGGTACATTTAAAAATAATAAATTGCGAATACAGTTACTCAAACAAATACTTGTACACAAATGTTTTTATCGGCACTATTCACAATAACTAAAAGGTGAAAACAACTCAAATGTCTATCAACAGATAGATGGATAAACACACTGTAGTGTATACATACAATGGGATATTATTCAACCGTGATGCTACTGATTGTACACTTTAAAATAGTTAATTTTATGTCATGTGAATTTTACCTCAATACAAAAATAATAAATTATTAATTACATGAAAATCCTAGTTAGCATATCTCAGGGACAAAACAGTCTCAGAAAGATTAGGTGACTTATGAAAGGACAAAAACTTTAAAAACAAATAAAACAAATCCATTCTGAGATGAAAATTCTGGTTTTCTGACAAGCTAAGGAGGGCTGCTATCTTGTTCTGAGTGTGAAATAGAAGCTTAAGCTTTTGAGATGTCACCAGTCTGAGCACCAAACTTTTGCTCTGACTCCCATGTCTGCTGCCTAATCCAGCCCAAATAGTGCTGATTTCAGCCTCTTCTTATTAACTCACAAAGGTACTAAGACAAAATAATAATTTGCCCTGAAGGATGTAAAGGGTCTTTGGAAGACCAAAGGAGCTTCTCTGTTTATCTTACCTAAAGAAAGAGAAGGTACACTGTAGGTGGGAATGTAAATTAGTGCAACCACTATGGAAAACAGTATGGAGATGCCTCAAAAAACTAAAAATAGAACTACCGTATGACCCAGCAATCCCACTGCTGGGAATATTTCCAAAAGAAAGGGATCCAGTATATCAAAAAGATACCTGCACTCCTGTTTATTGCAGCACTATTCACAATAGCCAAGATTTGGAATCAACTTAAGTGTCCATTAATGGAAGAATGGATAAAGAAACTGTGGTACACCCATTATATGATGAAATAAAAGGGGGAGGAAAAGAATTTTAAAAAGAAAAAAAAAAGAAACTGTGGTACATACACACAATGTAATATTATATAGCCATAAAAAGAATGAAATCCTACCATTTGCAACAACATGAATGGAACTGGAGAACATTATATTAAATGAAATAAGCCAAGCCCAGAAAGACAAATCTTACATATTCTCACTCATATGTGGGAGTTAATATTAAAAACAATGGATCTTACAGAGACAGAGAGTAGAATGATATTCACCTGAGGCTGGGAATTGCAGTGGGGAGTGGGGAATAAACTGGGGATGGTTAGTGGGTGCAAAAATATAGTTAGTTAGATAGAATGAACAATATTTGATAGCACAACAAAGTGACTATAACCAGCAATAAGTTAGGGTATACCTTAAAATAACTAAAAGAGTGGAATTGGAATGTTCCTGACACAAAGAAATGATAAATGCCTGAGGTGATGGATACCACAATTACCCTGATTTGATTAATTCACATTGTATGCTTAGATCAAAACATCACATGTACCTTATAAATATACACAACTATTATGGACCCATAATAATTAAAAAGAAAAAATTTTTTAAATAAAAAAATAATAAAGAAGTTTCTTGAATACCTACTATTAATAGTAAATTGAGAAGACAGAGAGCTTTGTTAGAAATGCATGTCTTGAGCCCTTCCCTAGGCCATCGGAAGCAGAATCTGCATTTTACCAAGATCCCCAGGTGATTTGTGTGCATATGGAAAGTTTGGGACACACTATTCTGGGCCACTGGACTTGTAACAGAATCTCTCGATAAAATATGAGCATGTCAGAGATGTAAGCAGTAAGTCATGTTTGGGTCATTCGGCCATTTGTTCTGAATATAGAATATGTTTTGTTTTGTTTTGTTTTGAGACAGAGTCTCACTCTGTTGCCTGGGCTAGAGTGAGTGCCGTGGCGTCAGCCTAGCTCACAGCAACCTCAAACTCCTGGGCTCAAGCGATCCTACTGCCTCAGCCTCCCGAGTAGCTGGGACTACAGGCATGTGCCACCATGCCCGGCTAATTTTTTCTATATATTTTTAGTTGGCCAATTAATTTATTTCTATTTTTAGTAGAGACGGGGTCTCACTCTTGATCAGGCTGGTTTTGAACTCCTGAGCTTGAGCGATTCGCCCGCCTCGGCCTCCCAGAGTGTTAGGATTACAGGCGTGAGCCACCGCGCCCGGCCTGAATATAGAATATGTTACTTTTCATCATCTTCACCAACATTTACGGAAAAGCATATGACCATCAGAGAAAGTACATGGGCTATTCACTCTGTGACACCTAATTTCATAGATATTCTTAGCCTCCATTATTCTTCTATACACTGGAAGCCACGGTGCCATCTCTCTAGTCTCTGGTAGTCTCTCTAGTTCACAGGTAAGTGTCTACCAAAACATTATTTAATTATTCAATGCCACAGTTTGTGGGAACTTTGGAAGTAATCTGGCCAGTGGTTCCCAAATGCTATTCTATGGATCAGTTGTGAGTGGGCTACATCAGAATCACCTGGGGAGCATTTCAAAAATGCAGATTCCTAGGTTATAGAATCTGCTCATTAAGTCTGGGAAGAGGCCCTGGAATATGTTTTGAAGAAGCTGTCCAGGTGATTCTAACGCACAAATTTGGACACCATCTGGCTAGCTCAGCCTGTGCAGCCACAGCCTGGGCTTACAGCTTCCCCACAGGCATGGCCTGAATACCTTCAGGAACAAGAGCTTCTCATTTTAGAGAGCTAATTGTTAGAAAGTTCTTTCCAACACACGGAGTCAATACCTGCCTCTTTATAATTTCCACCTATAGGTTCTGCCCTTTTGAACCATGTAAAATAACACGAATGTGTTTTAGACACAGAATTTCTTTCATGTGGTATGACAGCCCTTCAAATGTCTGGTTCCAGACACTGTGTCCATATGTGTGCTCCCTAATGATGCTTTTTGCCTTGAAGTCTATTTTGTCTGGTAATAATGAAGCTACTGACTTTCTTTTTCCATTCTTTTACTTATAATCTTACTGTCTCCTAATAATTTAGATTTATCTCATAAGCAAAATACAGCTAGATTTCAAAAATCAAGTCTGACAATCTCTTTAAACTGGCAAGTTTAGGCAAATCACATATACTTATTACTAATATATTTGAAATTACTTCTACCATCTTATTCCATGACTCTCTTTTATCCTGTGTTTTCTTTTCTCTTTATTTTTTTATTACCCATATCTGTTGGATTGAATTTTCTTTGTTTTTCTACCTTTTCCTTCCTTCTCCTCCCCCATCGCCTAGGTGTGGAAGTTGTACCAGCTTCAGTAGTCATTCTATAGAAGTTATTTTTAAAAAAATATTGAATAATATGAATATATGATAAATTTTAAACTTAATTAACCTTAATTATTATTCTTAAAAATTTGACATACATGCTTAACAAAATCTAAAATTAATCAATGTCTGTTTTGCCTCCTCAGCAAGTCAAGGAACTTAGAACACTTTAACTTTGAACAACCCCTTCCTGCTTTCCATATACCTGTTGGTCAATATTTTAGAATCACCATGGTTTTATGCCCCCAATAAATTACTGTTGTTGTAGTTGTGGTTGTTGTTTATGTCAATTCTTTTTTAGACTCATTCACATATTTCTTTGCTTCCTATTCTGTCTTTCATCTGAATTCTTCCTTCTGGGTTCAGTTTCCTCTTTCACTGAGGATCTATTAGTAGAAAATTCTTTCAGTGTTTGTCTGAAAACATTTTCGTTTCTCCCTCACTCTGTATAACTTAGCTGAATGCACAGCTCTTGGTTGGCAGTTATTTTCTCTGAACACTTTGAAGATATGAAACTCTGTCTTATGGCTTTTAATGTTGCTGTAAATAAGTCAGCAATAGTCTAAATGTAGTTCTTTTATAGATTACCTATCCTTTTTTCTGAAAGCATTTAATATTTTCTCTTTGACTTTGGTGTTTCAGTTTTATTACAATGAATCTAAATGTAGACTTTTAAAAAATACGTCCTGTTTGGGGCCTATTGTTGTTATACTAAGCATCTTAATTCTTGAAAACAATAATAGAATTCTTTAACAAAAGTAACACAGAACAAGAAATCAGAAAACCTAGGTCTTGATCAAACAAGCCCTGTAAAAAGGTTACATACAGCCTCCTTTTAAAGGCTTGCACCAAAATGTGTTCTAGTTGTACTTAGTCAATATTTTCAAAGCTCCCATGCTGTGGGAATTGTACATGAGTCACCTTGTCATGTTCTGTGGCTACTACATTCTTTATTAAACTCAAGGTCACCTTGCCTCTAAGCACTCTAAACTGCACTCACTCTGCATCTATCACTTTTCTGACAGCCTTAAAAGGATCTGAACTATAAAGCAAATATCCACAAGTCCATACTGATATGAATACATGATTGAGTAAGTAAATAAATGAGGGAAAGGACCAAACTTCCTTACAGAAAAATTCCAAATAATTTATATGGATATTCCTCCCTTTGGGAGGTAGAGATTAATTCTTACCCCCTTGAGGGTGGGCTGGACTTAGTAACTTGCTTCCAAAGAATAGAGTATGAAAAGGGGAGTGAGAAGGACCTTCACAGTGGAGAAACCTGGCAAACACTCCCTCAGCCAATGGTCAAGGTTAACGTCTCCAGGCATGAGACGTGGTGATGGCATGTACCCCCTGGTGTAATGTGATGAAAAGCGCATTTCTCTATATGGTATTCTTCCCCAAACTCCAGTTTAATTATGAGAAAAACATCAGACAAACCCAAATCAAGGGACATTCTAAAAAATACCTGACCAGTATTCCTTAAAACTCTCCAGGATGATGGATATACAGATATGCTCTGTACTATATTTTCAGCTTTCCTTTAAATCTAAAATTATTCTAAAATAAGTTTATTTCAAAAGAAAGGATATGACCAAAATAATTGAAAACACATCCTCAAATAAATACTTATACATGAATGTTCATAACAGCAGTATTCATGATAATCAAAGGGTAGGAACAATCAAAATGTTCATCAATGGATGAATGGATAAACAAATTGTGGTATATCTATACAACAGAATATTATTCATTCATAAAAAGCAATGAAGTACTGATACATGCTACAACATGGATGGATCTAGAAAACATTATGCTAAGTAAAGAAAGCCAGACACACAAGGTCACATACTATATAATTCTATTTATATGAACTATCCAGAGTAGGTCAATCCATAGAGACAGAACGCAGATTGGTGGTTGCCAGGGGCTGGTAGGAGGGAGAAAGGGGAAGCTACTGCTTAATGTGTACAGAGTTTTCTTTTGGGGTGATAAAAATGTTTTGGAACTAGATAGAAGTAGTGGTTGTACAGCATTGTGAATATATTAAATGTCACTGAATTGCTCCCTTTAAAATGGTTAATTTTATGTGATGTGAATTTCACCTCAATAAAAAATGAATGTAACCTAGATGGTAGGCTTGATGAGAGTCTCAGTTCAGAGACAGAGTAGCAGAAAACAGATCTAGAGTAACAGATCAGATATACCCCTCAGACACATCCTTAGCGAGAAAACAAATGAGCAGGAAGAACTAGGAAATGAAAAGCTAACATATAGAAAGGTAGACATCAAAGAACTTAAGACTATTTTTCTTGGAAATGTTATATGGATTAAGAACAGAGTTCTATACACCAAGAAGATAAACTCCACAAGGCAGACCATATCTAGCTTTTTTGCACTAAATCCTTAAGGCCTAACACGATGCCTTGGTGGATCTTTGATAAAAATTGTTTGAAGTTATCAATTTTGAAAAAAATGGGGTATACTAATGGTAAAGACCTGTAGTAAAAGATTCTATTTTATTTTAGTTATTTTTTTAAGAACATTGCAGCTGCAATAATTAATGTGCTATTTTTCATCAATATACATATTTAGAAATGAACTCTTGTGATGCTATGGCAAGGTTTCAATAAACATTTAAAAGACTGTGATAAGTCAAACTGTATGCTTTTATTTAATTTAAGCATGAGAAAAATCATTTGTTTTTAAACTCATTCATTCATTCAGTCGAAATTCTACATCCCTTGTCAGCATCCATAAGTTGGGCAAATTTTTGAACAAAAGTTCTTTGAGCTAAAAATGAGGGTAGAGTACTATCTGAGAATGTGATTTTTTATGTTATAATTCTACTTGTAATTACATGGCAGTGACTATGAACCAGTTATCCCCTTTAGTGATTTACAGAAAAACACTGCATCTAGAGGAATTAGGTTAAGCTAACAGTTTAAAAGTTCAAACATACAGATCAAAATTTTCCTTTATGTCTTTGCTTATTTTCAAAGAGAGACTAAATAGAGCATTAAGGTGTGGCTTTTGGGAGTATTTTGTAGAATAATAACGTACTTGGAAGGCAGGCTCTGCCGACAGACTGCCAGAGTTTGCTTCTCTGCTCCATCCAACACTGTGTGACCTCTGCCAAGTGACTGATTCCTTTAGGTTCATGTCCTCAGCTTTCAAGAAGGGTGACAACAGCACCAACCCCATGGGCTATTCATGAGGACTACTAGAGCTAACTTACCTAAAGCATCCAGACAGGGGTGTCAACTAACAATAGCCATTATTATTACTATCACCAACATTACTATGTGATCTTGTGATAATTAAATGAAAAGAGGTCTTTTAATTATTTCTTCAAAGAACAAAAGTCTTCCTCAAAAACTAAGTTGGTTAACACTAAGTTATATTTTTATGCAAAGGATTTCCTGCCAGGCTTATGCATATTTCAATGATTTGAACAAAAAACAAAAGTCAGCCCAAACTACTTGGGAGGGTGAGGCAGGAAGATCACTTGAGCCCAGGAGTTTGAGGGTACAGTGAGCCATGAAGACACCTGTGAATAGACACTGCACTCCAACCTGGGCAACATAGCAAGACCCCATCTCTAAAAAAACGAAAGAAAAGTCTATGCAAGAAGGAAAACTACAATGGTAGGATGGCAGAGGGGATATACCTTTATGTTTAAGTTTCACAATAGCCAACTATCTCAGCTTCTGTAATTACTAACCCCAAAGGACACCAATTTTAAAACATCACTCATTCTTCCATTTAGAATTTTCAAGTATAAGGTCTGGAACATACTAGTTTCTTTCTGAGATACATGAAAAAATTAATTCCTAAAGTATTGCATGTTGTTTCTTTTAATATTAATTTTAATAATTTAAAACATTCTCAATAACATGAATCCATATAAATAATTGTTCATAAATAAGTGCTATACAAGTCAGTAAGCCAGTAACACATGAATCTACAGAAATAATTGTTCTGTAGATACAAGTGCCTTAGGAAGAATAATCTGGAGAAACTTCTGTCAGCTGGGCATGGGGTTGCTGTCTAGGTGAGACCTAGAATGGGAAGCAAGTTGGCAGGGTTCCTTTCACCAGTTCCACCATTTTTTCTTGCAGCCCAAGACAGCTCTCAATTTTGTTACAGTTCTGTATTCCTGTCCTAACGTTTAAACAAATATTTGCCACTTATCCCATTAACAGAGATGCTGTGAAGAATCAAGAGATAATATTTATTAAGAGCCTAGACATGTCTATAAACACAAAACATTATCCCTGATACATATGATGGTTTCCTGGCAGGTTTTGTTAAAGATATACGGTGATTGGCAGTGTCAAGGGTGAGAAGGATAAGTCACATCTGCAGCTCCAACATGACCTCAGCCCAGGGTCTGGGTGCCATAGCC
Source organism: Cheirogaleus medius (assembly GCA_008086735.1). NCBI lineage: Eukaryota > Metazoa > Chordata > Mammalia > Primates > Cheirogaleidae > Cheirogaleus > Cheirogaleus medius. Next base: position 22,559,771 of record VBSM01002608.1, read on the forward strand.
AGGGGGCAGATGTGGGTGGTGACTCTGCACCTGAGGTTCCTGAGAGGCTCTGATGAGAACAAAGCTGTCAGGTCGCCTCTCCTCTCCGGGTTCCAGGATAGCTGGTGGTCAGTCCAAGGAAGATCCGTTCAGCACTGGACAGCGCCCAGCCCAGCCCAGTCCACCTGAGAGGGAAGGCTGTTCTCTTTCCTGATCTTTTCTTAGAAGAAATTGATGACTGTCAACAATGGCCTTTGTTCACTCTTCCAGACTAGCAAAACTGAAACTGAATCAAGCACTTCAAACTCTCTTAAATATTGAAACTAAGAAAAAGAGCAGTGAAGCTTTGGCTTTTAATCACCCACATACCAGCATTTAAAAAGCGACTTTTTTTTTTTTTAATCTATATGGGCTCCTCTGGTTCTGTGCATGGAAAAATAGAAAACATCTCATTTTCTGCTTTTGCATTTTGTTTTTATAGGGAAAAAATGTGAAATAAACTTCTTTAATTTTCACTTCAGTGTTTGCAGCTTAGGATTCCATTAATATATCCTTTTCCCCTCGGTTGTGCAGGGTCCTCGTTTGCAGTCAGTTCATTCTGCACTGATGTATATTTCATTGCCCAAGGCTTAATTTTGATTTATTGTCCATCCATAAATTAGAAAAATATGCTCTGGAATTCCATCCCGCTGAAAAGCTGTGCCTGATGTCAGGGGACTGGGTGATATTTAAGATGTCAGAAATACATATTGGATTAGTGTGCTTTGTTTCCCCACAACAGCAGGTGTTTAATCATAGCTGATGGCTGAAGTTAAATGCATTAGGACAGCAGCAGCCAAGAAGATGGAGTTTTTCTAAACCATACAAACTCCAGGATAAATAACTCAAAACTAATTGTGTGTCCACATCTTAGATACATTTTTATTTACTTAATACATTAAACAATGAAAATAGCCTCTGGCACTTAACTTCATGTTTAAGAGCCTGTACAAATATTTTATGTTAGTGAAGTGTTGGCTGTTTAAACATAATTACTATTTCCCTTACTGGCCCTCTGGTGGCTTTATACAAAATATTTCTTAAAGCCGAAAAGAATAAAGGCTGAAATCTCCCAGTAATTCAGGGATAAGGAATGTTTTTTTCAGGGGTTGCTTTTTTTTTTCTCAACATAATTTAAATGTTTATATCTGTCTAAATTCCCATTTTGCCACAATCCAAATGATGCTCCCCGTACCTACTGCCCAGGCATTTTCCCTTCTTCTTTTTGTAAAGTGCATGTTCTCATTGCCATTATGTTTATATTAATTAGAGTTCTATGTGTATAGAAAAATGATCAAGCTTGGTGTGGAGCAATTTAGCTGGAGGCTGGAGAGAAGACGCTTAGGAGAGCAAACATTTTCAAGGTGCAACCGGTGACCTGTAACAAGCTGGGGAGATTCATGGCGAGAATCGTATATTTTGACACAACAGTGATTTGATTAAAAGAGAAAGTAATGGGTTTAAACAGTCACTATGAGGATGTAGCCAGACTTTGGTAGCTTTTTGCAATTTACTTTACAGACCAGTGATGGAGCGGGAGAGAGACCTTTGCTGCTGAAAAAGGCCACTTGGATTTGAAAACAAATATAAACAAAAATTGAGTGGTTGAAACTAGGTTTTTTCCCCCCAGCATTATTTTAACACACATCTATGGAGAAGGCAGGATAATACCAAGGCAAAAAAAATTATTAAGGTCATTTTAAGAATGGGACTAAAACTGGAATTAATTTTGCTGGAATATTTTTTAAAGCATTATTTTTGAAGTCAGGCTCGACTGAATCAGTCTGAACAAAAAGGGAAAAATGTAATTCTCTGCATTTTGAGAAAAATAAAAATTTGTATTAGAAAACTGGAATAGTTAATTTTGTTTCACTTAGATAAGCAGTTTGAGTCCTCAAAATAGTTAACAACCCTAGGTTCAACATAGCATCACATTTAATTCTAATACAGTGGTTAGGAATCGCACAGTATGATTTTGAATTAAATAGATTAAAAAGAATATTAATAAAACATTGTTAAGTTAGAAAGTGCAAGTTACAAAAAATCTGCATGGTTTGATTCTATTAATGTAAGAATATAAGAGAAAATGAAACGAAAGACACCCTGTATATGTATGTATGTTTTAGAATAGCTCAATTAAACTGAGAACAGCGATTACCTCTGAGGAGCATATTTTAACTGCTTATTTATTCTATATACTTGTTTTGTTGGATTTTTACTTATAATAGTGTTTTGAGATATAACTTATACAAATTAAGTTTCAGAATTCCAGTAAAGGTTTGTTTTTAAGAAAAAAAGGGGCCTCTTCCCTATTTTGATATATACATCCTGCCTGAATAACCATCACTTGTGATTATTTTTGTTATAATGATGTGTTGAATGAAATAGTCATTGGATGCTACTATAAGATAAGTCCTTTGAAGAAAAAGTTTTTAAAATTACAGCCCTGCTGAGGTGTCCACATGGAGCAAACTGTTAAAACAGCCCTCTGTTGGTATCTTGGTTTTCCCACTGGTAGCCAAATTTGTCTTCCTCCATCAGCCCTGAGCCTCCCTGACCATGGTAGGTGGCTGCTTCCATCATTAAACATGTATTATACTAAACTGTTAGCTCCTTAAAAACAATACTGAAAACATCACGGTACTAACCCTGCTCTTTGTCTCAGAACTTCTTATAATAAGATTCTATTTGATAACATTTTAGGTTTCTCACAAGTCTCATTTTAAAGGGATATTGTGATGCTTTTGTTAAAAAAAAGTTCTAAAATGCATTTCTCATTCATAGCAATCATTTTCATTTACTTAAATATCTTTGCTATTTTGCAACTGATATCCCCAAATTCTTCCACTATTTTAGCCCAAGGAGTATAATATTCTTAGGGGAACATGCAGATATTGGGAGTTAAGACTCTCACTCTCAACTGCTTCCTATTATTTCTAATATTTTTAGCCTGAGTGTCAAGTCAGGCTCCCAGGAAATAGACTTTGAAGTGAGATTTCTTGCGAGAGGTTCACTAGAGGATGCTCTTGGAGTCATTCCTGAGGTGAGAGAGAAGGAAAGAGGACTGGGTAGAAGTTGAGGCCATGCAGTCACCTCAGCTGGTCCACAGAGTGCTCTGGAGCCGGGATGGTCCTGTAGAGGTGTTTCCCCTTTGGCCACCACACCAACCTGCCTTGGCTGCAGGCTGAAAAAGAGTGTAACTTTGGACAAAGCAGCTCCCTTTGGCAGAGGACAGTTCCTAGAGAGGGATTTTGCTGAGAGCTTTCAGCAAACAACACTCCCAGAAGCTCCAGGAATGAATATCTCAGTCTTAAAGGGGGTCCCTGAGCAGTGGACCCCATATCCACTGCACAGAGTTGCCAGGTCTCATTACCTGCATTTTCTTCCACAAAGAACAATATTCAGTTAACAGTAGCTAGAGTACCTCTCCAAAACAAAGGGCAGAAAGGAGCAACATTCGTTCGTCGTGGAAAAACATGAGAGGACCATAATTCCAAGGCATTTTCCCTAAATGAGGATAAAAGTAGAAGAGTAAAAGCCATTCCACTGTTGTCAAGAAAGCAGTAAAGCAAGAAAGAGAATGACTTAGTGGGTAGCTTACGCTAAAAATCTGAGATTTTCTTTCCAAATTTTCATACTGCAGGGGCTAGTTCTCTGGTTTATTTCTTGCATTTGTATCATAGAAATAATTAACAACACATCCTAGGATGGGGTCTGGGGACTATTCAGTGGAATTTTCTATCATGCATGCAATAGTGAGGGTCATACAGGCGTTCCATGAAGTAGCTGATATTTTGGTCCATAAGACAAGAGTGGAGGACATGAGGTACCCATGACTGTTGTCTTGGTTTTCTGTCCCAAAGAAACCTGGTTCCAAGAAGAGATAGTGCAGATGGAGTAGATTTGCATAGCAAATGGGGAAAGAGGGTTTTAGCAAATGCTTAGGGACCAAGAAGGACACCTTCTGGACTGGGAAGAGTGTTGCCGACCTCTCCCTGTCAACATATGGCAACTTGAACCCTGACTCTGCCTTGGCAGACTGGAAATGAACTGGGCATATTTTGAAGCAAATGACATTAATTAAGATCTGCTTAGGTATGTGGGAAGGAGAAAATATAAATATTTTAAAGAGCTTGTTTGCAGGAATGTTTATTCAACCTCTGGTAACCAAAGCAGAAAACGTATGTCTTAAAAAGAAAACACTTGACATATGTGTTCCTAATAAATCACAAAGAAAATAAAATTCCCTAAGCATTGCCAAAACAGTAGTCCTCATCCAGAGAATCTTTTTTTTTTTTAGACAGAGTCTTGCTCTGTTGCCCTGGGTAGAGCACGGTGGTGTCATCGTAGCTCACTGCAACCTCCAACAGTATTTGGGAGTATTGGGTTTCACCTCACAATATTATCATGATGGCAATTAAATTTCAACATGAGTTTTGGAGGGGACAAACATTCAAACCATAGGACAAGGATCGTAAAGAAGTCTCTCCACTTTTTTTTGTCTTACAATATATGCATATCTACTGCCCCTCTCAAGCTATTTACATAGACAAAAACATGCAGGTCAGGATGTTAATGTTGTGGAGATTTTTAGAAACAGCTATTTGTTTTGTGTCCCTTCATTTTTCTATGTGTTAGAACATAGAGGGTTGGGTTTTCCTTCAAAGATTCTCTGGCCGGGCATGGTGTCTTACACAGTGATCCCAGCACTTGGGGAGGCAGGAGGATTGCTTGAGATCAGGAGCTCAAGACCAGCCTTAGCAACAGAGCGAGATCCCATCTCTATAAAAAATTTTAAAAATTAGCCGGGCGTGGTGGTGTGCACCTGTAATCCCAGCTACTTGGGAGGTTGAGGCAGGAGGATCACTATGATAACGTCTGTGAATAGCCACTGCACTCCAGCCTGTCTCAAAAAAAAAAAAAAAAGCTTTTAGGTCATGAGGGCTCCACCCTCAAGAATGGACTAATGCCATTATCATGGGAATGGGTTTGCTACCACATGAATAGGACTCTCTCTCTCTCTCACTCTTTCTCTCTCTGCCCCACCCCCTTGCTTCCATCATGTGATGCCTTCCATCGTGCTATGACACAGCAAAAAGACCCCAGTCAGATGCCGGCACCCTGACATTGGACTTTCCAGCCTCCAGCACTGTGAGCCATTAAATTTCTGTTTATTATAAATGACCTAGGCTTAGGTATTCTGTGATAGCAGCACAAAGCGAACTAACACACCTTGCAGGATCTAGGATTAGGCCCTGGGATTGCTCATTCTTAGACTTGAGACTGGAATCCCTCATTATTGGTTCCTTTACAGTTTAACTCTTGAAGATGGTTTGTGTGGTAAATTGAATTTGAAAAGATAAGTGATAGAAAGTGTGTGGTGACAAAGAAGGAGAGATAGGGAGCAAGAGGAAAATAAGCAAAAAGAAGCTATTACAATGAGATATTCTAATAGTCATCATAATAGCTCATATAAGTTGAGTGCCTTCAGGTAGACCTGCTCCGAGGTCTACCTACAATACCTTAATAATCAGAGCAACAGTCCTACCAAGTTGGTGCTGCCCTCATTTCCATTTCTACCAGTGTGGATGCTGAGGCTTGGGGAGGTTGCGTAGTTGTGTGGCACAGACAGGAGGTGGTACCAATGAAACCATAGCGCACAAGGCCGCTTCTGTGTAAGAATTTCACTTGCCCGTGTGTCTACAGACTCCTGAAGGTTAGAGCTGAAGAGCCATGCGAGGCCCAGAGATCATCCTGCCCAAACCTCTCCCACTGCAAGCAAGGAAACTAAGGCCCAGAGCAAAAGACAGGATAGCTCTAAATCGCTTCTGTGGTCGTGTATGTTATCTTCCAGAAAGATATGTAATTACATGATAAATGATATTGTGGTCTGTGATATTTCTATTTGCCCTGGTAATAAATCATCAGGACATTGAAATGTCCTGGGTTTTGTGACCAGACCCACAGTCTTTTTTTTTTTTTTTTTTGCATGGATGACAGCACTAAGCATACTGACCTAGCTAGCTAGAAAAAATCATTTTGGATCCTTAGACCCCCTTGAATAGGGTTTCTGAGGATCAGATGAATCAGGGCCCTATTTGTCCTGGAGTCCTGATATCACTGCATGCCAGAACAAAGACAGCAGCTCCTGCCATCTAGAACTGAGAAGATCTGATAATTCTATAAAGTCTGGGATTGATTTTCATTCAGGAAGACCTTGGTGTTTCCAGTGGACACAGCAACAACATGGCCTATGTTGGTCATGTGTTCCTGGGATTAGAGCTGTCTGAGGCAGAGACTCAGATTATGGGTAAGGCCACCCTCAAAAAGACTCTGGCCAATTTATTTTCAGGAGCAGAGTACATTTAAAAACTTACCATTTATTCAACTGTGGAACAGGGTTGCCCTATATCCTACTTGACATTCCCCATAATGATTGTTGAGCTTGACAAGAATAACTCTTTGTCAAAAACTTAAATGGAGAGAAAAAACAGAATTACATTTTATGACTTGACTGTTTCCATTCAAAGACTGAAAAGCATTGCATATGCTAAACAAGGCCCAGGTTTTCCTTGTTCCTCTCTTGTAAGGAAGTCTTAGCAACTCTGAGGAATCATCATGTATTTATTCATCAAACATAGATGCAGCCTAAGGCTGGAGGAATTTACTTCAGTAACTGATTTGCAGTCTCCCAGCGGTTTGGTGACAGATTCTGTGCTCCAACTTAAATATTCAGAGTCTGACATTTTACATCCTGAGAATATGCCAGCCCTGTCTCTTAGGCTTCATTGTTTTAGGATCATTCCCTGTTGCTAAGTTTCCAAGTCTCTGCCCTTCGCTTGCTCCAAGAACATCCTGTGCCTTATCCAGGGAGAAGTCTGAGGGAGCAGTCACACGATCCTTCCTGCCTTGGAACAGCCCCAGGTTTCTCAGCTCACCTTCTGTTATCTTCCTAAATGCAAGAAAAAACTTGGGATCTTGCAATGTCACTTTATATTACTCAAATTTATTCATTCTTAAACAGACACAGAATGTTATGTAGTGAAATGACCTTGGACCGTGAAAATAACATAATGATTCCTATTTCATAAGATTGTTGTAAAGCGTAATAATGTAAGTGTACACTGCCTGGCATATACTAGATGCCCAATAAATGATAGCTACTATTATTGTCCATTTTCTAAATGATAAGGACTATTCTCAGTGAAGATGTTCTATACAATACTCAACATAAGAGGACAGAAACGCAGATATCAGTTGTAAATTGAACTTTAGCTTAGGTTTCCTCAGGCTGTGGACAAGCATCTCCAGGCTGTAGCCACTCCACTTGGAGAGGAACAGACTTGAAAAACTTCAAATGAGGAGGTGATTTCCCCAACCATCCCAGCACACTGGGCCCCACACCCTCCAAAACCAAATATGAATGAAGATGCCCTCTCTACAATCTTCTCCCACCCCCTTACCCTGCCCTGACTTCAGACTGGGGCCCCCAAACCAAAGTGCTCCAAATCACAACTTAAGGACTTTCTAAATCAGCAGCTCAAGAACCTGTTGTCCCTTACACTTCTGGACTTATATAAATGTATGATGACTGTTAGAAAGTGAGCTGCTAAACGAATATGACAATTCTACCTCACTCCCATAGTGATGATTTTTTTAAAGGCCTACAAAAATTTCTAGTTTGTCAGCCCTCTTAGGCAAAGCTGTGCCAAAGACCATCTGTTGCCTGTTTTAATTCACTTTTATTTGCCTAAGAGTAAATCCAGGCTAACACCCAATTCGAACAGGGAACTAGAAGGAAATTTAGAAAATAGGGCATGCCATATGGAAAAGCCTAGACAAAAACTAGAAGCTGTGGAAGGGGACATGAAAAAATGAAAACAATTTTGTTAGAATGGAAGGGTTGCGGGAAAGGTCTGTCTTTTAAAAATTATTTTAATTTGGTACAATATAATTTTTAGAATTAACGAAATCTCGGCATTGAGTTGAATGGGGAACACCAATCTTCTGAAAGACTTTTAAACTAAAAGTCAAACTTTTCTAACAACAAAAAAGAAAACAAGTGAAAAGATACAACATTTTAAGGTTCACTGCCTTATTCTTCAGCTCTAAATACGTTCCCATACACGAACTTAAATAACGGGGCTGTTCTTGCACACACTGGAAAAAGGTAATATATTCCTACAGTGTTATTACTAATGATGCATTGGCAAAGAGGCTTCACAGTTTTTTTCATACTAATTAATTCTAATATTTTGACATGTGGATAACACAGAACTAGAAGGCAAAGCTTATGAATTCAAAGACAAAATTGGTACACAGAAACATCTAGACAAGGCTGGAATAAAGAGTCAGTTTCGACCAGAAGGCGTTTAGCATGTGTTAGTGTAAAGCCCTACATTTAGATACAAAAATTTAACTGCCTAAGTACAGAGGCCACACATCTTAACAAGAACAAGTACAATAGACTTAGGGTTTTTATTGACCACAAGTTGAGCAGAAGTAAACAGTGTTAGAGCTGACTTAAAGGCTTAAGTAATTTTAGGTTCCACTCCCAGAACAAGGAAGGCAACTAATCCCCTGCACTACCCAAATAAACCCCAAACTCGAATATAGTATTCAGAACTTTGCTAAGCTGCAGACCAAAAACTCCCTCAGAGCATCTAGGCAAAGTTCTTTCCAACTCTATGATTCTAAGCTGTCAATTCTAGCTTTAGTCTAAGGATTCCTAACCCAGAATATAAGGATTCAATACTGGGTCTGTGAATGGGTTCCAAGAGGTCTGCAAACCCTCTAATGTCATATGTAAAATTTTCTGCTCACCATGAAATAAAAATTGAAGAAATTTAAGAACCAAGGCTCTAGACAAGTGAGCTTCAAAGGTGGTAGTGCCAGCCCCAAGAAGGCAGTGCATTGGTGCCAAAGAATTGTCACAGGTCCCTCAGAACATTTCCAAATGTTCCATCACATATTCATGTAGGTGGAAAAGCCCTTGGTAATTTTCTCTAGCTCCATTTTTCATATGAACACAAAGTACATTTACACAGTTTTAATGTACATTGAATTTTCCAGGAATACAACTACTATGTGCACTGCTTTGTCTAGAACTTCACCCAGGAGTTGCTCACCATTTGGGGAACCCACGTGGACAACAATGCAATGTAGCCCCTGGGTTTTGAGTTCCCCTATCAACTCTGACAGTCTGAAAGCATAGCTGTCACATTTGGATGATTCTACATATATGAGTAAATATACTTATTTAGCCCTTATTTCAAAATGTCAATTATAAAGAAACAGAGTCAATAACAATCAGTTGAATAGTTTTCTATTAAATCAAAATTTCTTTGTTATAAAGTGGTACAAGCATTTGATGACTTCATTCTTTAGCTGCCATGATGGAGAATGTATCCATTGAAATATATATTTTATTACACCTTATTGGGTTTTTTCCTTTACAATTAGATCATAATGTTTTGTCTTTCCCTTTCTTCCTTTCTTTTTCTTTCTTCCTTCTTTCTATCTTTTCTTTTTCTTTCATTTTTTAAATGATGTGTTTGGGTAGGATATATTATTCAAGATTTTCATTTAGAATAATAAAAGCACATGAGCCTGTCCTATGTGCTAGGCAGCCATAATAATAAAGGAGATATTACAAAGTATTTATTATGAAAAGAGAGTTGCTGGCACTGAACACTGTTGAGACTCCCTGCTCAAGACAGACGCATCCTCTATAAAGTTTTCAGAATCTCCTGGAAACTAATTCATGTTATTGCACTCTCAAAAGAAGATCCAGCACTGGTATGCGGAGGGTGGTCTGAGCACCTCAGAAGCAACATGTAAAAGAAAAAACCCCAAAAAACAAAAAAACAAACCAACCATTCCTACTCTGCAGGAAGGGGGTCATCCCATCTGAATGCTAGGGAAGTAGGTCCCCACCCCAGGCCCAGCTGTGTCTCCCCGTTGATGTCACCTCCTCCCGGGGGCGGACCGGGGCTCTGCCCCCAGAAGCTTCCCCAGGGCCGCAGTCCCGAGGCCTCCCTTGGTCCCAAACCCAGGCCCCGACGCCCTTCCCAGCCCTCTCGGGCTGCCATGGCCCATGGTTAGGGCCACGGTGGCCCCTGACTTTCTCTTATTAAATTTTTTTTTTTAATTGTAAATCATTACTCAGCTCAGCTCAGTCACCAGGCAAACTGTGTTTAATAAATTAGCTTAATCTATTCCGCAAGTGGTTTGTGAGTGCAGTGTTTCCTCTAGTTAAGGAAAACATTTATATTCCCTCTCTTTGCCCTGCGTTCCTGGGCTCCCAGAGCAGCCGCCCAGGGCCCAGCGCGGAGGGGGGACTCGGAGCGGGTGGCGGAGACCCCACCCCGCGCGGCCAGGAGGGCAGTTGGTGGCCGGGTGGCCTCTTTGTCCCCGCCAGGCCGCCGGACAGCAGCCCGAGGCGGCGCAGGGGCCCTCCGGCTTCCCCGGCCCGCGCACACTCCCCTCTTCCAAAGGGGCCTCTTTAACTGCTCCCCGTGAAATAATAATTCATTATGTCACCGGGAGGGAAGAAAGGGAGTGTAAGTGTCTTGATGGGATTAGAGGAAACCCCCGCAGAGATGATTTAGGGGCCGTGATAATTCATTTAATGGGGGCCTGGGGCAAATTGCTAGACAGGGAAATGGAACTGAAGCAGCTCGAAAGGGCGCCCGCCAAGGCTGTGGGGGGTGGGGAGCCGGCTTCATTAGCAATATTTAAGAGATTTCATTTAAGAATGAGTCATAAAGTGCAGTACTATTTTATCCACCTGGTTTGGTGGCCTTTAGCTTTCCTCTGCATGAATATTAAATTTGAAATGGCACTACAGCAACACATTTTGGAAAGTGTTCTTTGGGCTGTTATTTGTATGGTTGGTTTAGTTTCTCGTTTGTTAACCTTTTAAAATGAGTATCATTGAAAATGGATAACTGTACAACCAGAACTCGAAAAGATTAGGGGGACTATAATGCTTTAGAATAGGTTGTTACTAAACTGGGTAAAGGATTTAAGTTTTTATTGATCAAAACACAAAAGGCATAGAGAGTGAGTCAGTAAGTGGCAAATTACTTTGACAATTCCCGATTTTCATGCAGATTTCGTGGAGCTGCCCCATTCAAAGCCACCACCGGCGGCCTGGAGGGGACCACAAAGCTGTGAACACAGCTGGGACTTGCCCACCAACACACTGAAAAGTCGACACGCTTCGGAAAAATACTTCCAAAGAGTGTGCACAGATAACATTCCATTTTGTTTCTGAGAGGCAAAAACAATCTCTAGTTTTATTGTAAAACTATATCCTTCAAATGTACGTTTTTATCTTTTGTGGGGGGCTGTCGCTTGGGGTTTTACAAACCTGAGAAGTTTACATTGGGAAACAATGATTGTTCTTATTACAACTATAATGCAAAAAACCCCACCACCACCACCACCAACAACAACAACAACAAAAACCAACAAATCTCTCTTTTGGTGTGCATCTCCTCTGGTTTCCAGGGCGACTTTCCCACACATATCTGCCACTAACTTGGAAAGTCCTAGTTGGGAAACATTTTAGTAAATACACAACCTTCACTCCATTATATCCCACACATTTGCCTGGCCTAACACTCCTCCCCAGACTCTTATATTTGCAAAATAAAACATTAACTCAGATTTCCTCCCCCCACACACACTTTAAAAATAAAAATAGCTCTTCCAGATATGTTGCATCCATTTTTTTTTTAAAAATCACAGCTGCACTCTGTTATTTTAACAAAACAACTGGCAGGTCTCTATTCACAGAGCTGCTTTAGCCACATAGGATACATAAGATGCATAATTAATATGTTCTTTAAAAGACTTTCTTAATCAAAAAAGACACTAACTATATGTAAAATTATTCACTTACATATATTGGTTTGTGCAATTTTCCGCAATGACAGTAAAGTTGGTAGCTAAATATATTTTTATATATAACAAAACTTAGCAAATATCTTTTGTAAGGCATGCATTGTGAGGGTAGTATTAATATTTCTGTTCCTACTGTTTGCATTCTACCATCGCTCAGTAAAGGTGTTATATTTTATACAGAGTTGTAAACCACTTTGAAATATAGTGAGAGGATCTATTTCAAATAAAATAAGGTTACTAATGTACTATACAGTCAGCATCTGGACAAAAGCAAGCCTCACTGAGGGCTAGTGGGTTCCTTTCAGATCCTCTCCCCAGTGCTGAGGCCTCAGGCCTGTCTCAGGGCTCCCCTCTAGGGAAGAGCAGCCAGCCTCCGCCATTAACAGCCATGGTCAATGCTGGGCCAAGTTCTGAGAAGGCAGCTCCCCTTCAGCATAAGAACTTCCATTCTTTTCTCCCTCCTCTGAAAAGACATTCTCAAGCTGACCAAGGCAACCCAAAGAAAGATACCTGTCTGAAACCTCTATTTTGCTTCTCAGAAATAGGATTTAGTTGCCAATTAGAAAGCCAGAAAGCAAAGAAGACCCATGAACCGCCGCGTAGAACAGTGAAAGCCACACACTAGCAGAAAATGGAGGATTCATCAGAAAACAACCCACAATTCTTTGCCTTGCATTTAAATGTGAATGGGCCTGCCTGCCTACTCTGCCTTCTTGCTTTCCTTTCTTAAAGTGATTTCCCATTATTTTTACTGCCCAAAGCATGCATACCCATGCTGTTGCGTCTTGGGGTAACTGACAGTGTTTAAATGTTGCCATGGATTTAAACAGTTTCAAGCACAGCAAACACATTGCCATCTGACAACGGTGTTGCAACCCAGTGTGTATAGGATGCAAGGATCACAAAGGCAGTGACTGTCCTCTGCTTTCAGAGAGCCCAGCCTCTGCACACAAGCATCAGGGGACACAAAGCCACATCCTTGTCAACAGAAGGGACAGCATCACACACACAGCCAAATAGCTTAGACAACTGAGGTACTGTGGACAAAATATTTAAAGCCAATAAAGCTAGGAGTTGGGTGAGCAAGAGGGCATAAATACTTTTATAGTCCCATTTGTCTAGTAATAAATCCCAGGGTTTTTTTCTCTTTACCAAAAAATGTAGATAAAGGTAAAAAAAAATGAATACACAATTATTCAAGTTCTCTCTATTTTTCAGTTATGATTAATGCTTAAAATAGGACTATTTCTGAGGACCACATAATTTTTAAAAAAAAAAACAATTCAAGTGAATTAACCAGAACAACTAGCACATGCAGACAGCAGATAAATAGGCCTTTGCAACACTTTCTTGCACCTGCCTCAGAGCAGCCACAACAGAAACTCATTACAATCACAGATCAATGCTTTGGAAATCTGAAACCACATTATTTCAATAATGTGGGCAAAATACATCAAATCTCATTAAAATAAGTTTACACTATAAATTGGCCTAAGCTTTGTGGAAAGTGGTATGGCAATATGTATCAAAAGCCTTAAAAACATTCACTCTATTTAATCCCATAATTCCATCTCTAGCACTAGCGTCTGGGGGCAATCATTTGAAATGCCAACAAAGATTTATGTAAAAAGATGTTTATTTTTTACATTTATAATAAGAAAAAACAACAACAACAAACCACACATTCAATTAATAGGAAACAAAGTAAATTATAGGATTATACAACAGAATTTAATAAATCCATACTCAATTTTATACATACAGGATGCTCTTAACCATGTAAAACAATACAGAGGAAAGAAAATGTTAACACGGTTATCTCTGGGTGGTGGTAATAGTTTTTTACCCATATTTTGTAAGTTTTCTATAATGAGGATGTATTACTTTTATAATCAGTAAAAAAAGATATATATATGCATATTTTTACATCATATATCAATTTTGTACATATACAATTCATTCATTTCTCCAATGTTTATAACATAATAAGCAGACAGGCAAACCAGGAATCTCAGAGTCAAAATAAAACCAAAATCACTTAGATAATGTTTCCCTTAAATAACCACATAAAAATAAATTAGCATATATTTCTTTATTCCTGCCAAGCATCACATATCTACATATTTTCTTCTCTATCCAGTAAGCAAATTTCATATTTAGTTATCACTGTGATTGTCTTTTGTGAACATATATAGAGAGAGATTGAAAATGTCCTATGTTTTGAGTAGAAAAATCAAGCTGTCAGGTGAGAAGTCCATATGTCATCAGATCATCTGCAGCTCACACTTGGCACCTGAGATCTGCATATTTATTTTACTGACCTGGCCATACACAAATAATAGCACATGGCAAAACTGCAAAGACAGCCCTGCTCGCAGGCCATTGCATTATCTGCAAAAATCTGTTTTCAGCAGCAGACTATCCATAAATTTGACCCCCTTGCTCTTCTAATTTTTTTTAACTAGGTCAAGTGGCTGTCCCTGTAGCACCATCAGTATATTTAATAAAAATCAAGTATATCTTGTATTTGAAACATACATTATAAATAGATGTATAGATGGAGCAGATATTGAGAAAGGAAATGGTAAAGATTATGAATATTAAGATTTATATTAATCTATAAGCCTATTAAAGTACAGTAAAACCTGTCCTTCAGACCACCTTTTTAAAGATATCACCTCCCTGATGGGACCACTAAATTTCGGGCCAAATTATTTTCCCATAAAGAACAATGAAAAGAAAATGATTATATTAAGACTACTTCTACTATGGTTTCTTTTCATTGTTCCGCCAAAAATGATTCCAAACAGTAAAATAACATTGATTTTGACCTTGTTAATGAACCTGAAGAACTTCATGGAATACTCAAACACCGATTTCCATTTTTAACAGGGAAAAAAATGGACCCTCCGCCTCACATTTTCGAAAACACCAGCAGCAGGTAGGGGATAATTTCATTGGTATTCCACAGATATAGCTTATCTTGATATCGCTAATGTTCCGTAAGGTTTGTCATGTGGATTTTTCTTTGTGCCCAAAGCTGGAGATGATTGTGTGATTTGTAAAATATTGAAGACGCCTTCAAACCGAGAGGTTTATTACATTTCTTTTTGGTTGCAAAGATTCTCACATGCAATATTACTGAAGTGATTTTCAGTTTTCCAAAATGCCACTCTCTCCAAGGGAACAACTTTCTCTCCTTTGGCCTTGCGAGGACTCCCTGTGGCTTTGACCGGCTTTTCTTCCAAACAAAACTGCCGAGTGCTCCATGCCGCCTGCACCCCCTCGAGTGGGCGCTGCTTCTCCTAATCAGTCTCTTCTTCAGCTCGCTCATGTCGGTCCGAAACACCAGAAGCCCTACCATCCTTGTGTGGGACTTCCAAGGTATATTTCCTAATCGCTTGAGTCTCTCGAGTTGCTTCCCTTTGCGGCTTCCCAAAGATACAACATGATGGCTTTTTCAGAGCTCCTGCCATGTGTGTACATTTAGCAGCAGAACGCGCTCACCTGTTGGGCCACGAGATACCTGCTCAACATCTGTGCACCTGTTTAAATAGGTCTTTCTCCATTGATTAGAAGGAAGAATGAATCAGGTGTAGATATTCTTTAAACCACTCATATTGTACAAGGAACACATCTTGAAATTTCACCAATAAAAGGTAAACACGTGAGCAATAACTGCCAATTATTCAGCTGGGGAGGCTTCACTAGACTCCATACCCCCTGAGGGCAGGAACTATGTCCTGTGTGTGTTCATGGGCCCAGCTTTGAGCCTAGTGTCTGCCATCATCTGCTCCCAATAAGCCAATATGGATCTGAACTGAGTTTCCTGTCATGTCTGTCCCAGTTTTGCCCCTGCCCTTTAGCTGCGGGTGGGTGGACTCTCACCCACTTGGCATCACAGGCTGCTGGTGCTGAAAGGGAACGTGGAGTATGTTGGTCCAGCCCAGCCCTCTCATCTTAGAGATGGGGTCACTGAGATCTCAAGGATGCCCCACATAGAGTCAATACACACAGCCCTGAGCCTTATGGTGAAAATCATAGGTGTTTATTCCTGTTCCTAAAAAGAAGAGGCCTGTGGAATAAAAAGAAGTATATTTTAACAGACAGCCCAGGGTGGTAAGCAGCTGTCTGGGTGGTCTGAGCTCAGAAGTAAACTGTAAACATCCATAACTTCGTTCTTCAAATACTGGAGTGTCACAACAATAAAGTTTCTTTCTTCAAGCAGGATTCTTTTTTTTTTTTTTTTTCAGTTTGAGATGGAGACAGCAAATCATAGTGCACAGTAAGATGTGGCATTTAGCAACCTGGGTTTGAATCCCAGCTCTGCCATTTGCTAGCTGTGTGACCACGGGTGAGTCACTTATCCTCTCTGGGCCTCAGCTTCTTCATGTGTAAAATGGAGAGGATAATACCTTGGGCCTCCCTGGGCCATTTGAAGAGCAAAGGAGATTAAATAGTCCAATGCACTGTGTAAGACAAAAGTAAGGTGCTTACTCGAAAGTGAATTTCAGAGTTACGGCGCACGCGCACGCTCCCTCCCTCTCCATACATAGAGCACAGGTAAGGAGGAAGGCACACACACTTTAGCTTAGGCGCTCCCCACCTCTTTTGAGCAAGCTGACTGGGTATGTGTAATGTGTAATGACACACAGGCACCTGGGTATCAATCCAGCTGCAGCCACGGGGCACACCTGGCCAATTCCTCCTCCAGAGTCAGAGTGCCACCTCTCTCCTCCCACAGGGACAAGGGATGTAGGGGACCAGAGGACTCAGTATGGCTTTCTCTTTCCCTCCCTCCCCAATCATCTTCCAGCTCCCTGCTAGAGACACTAAGAAAGTTTACTCTGTGAAAATGAGGACAAAAATAGCCCGGATTCCTAAAAATATTATGGCCTTTTTTTCTGTTCTTCAATGACAGTCTCCTTGTCACTGCAAGAGCTAATCAAAGTGGTGAGGCCATCCTGTCCTCAAGATCTTCCCATTCTCTCCTCCCTCCGATTCTTTTTGCTGGAGGTTAACAGACCTCACTTCTGAGCTTAATGTCTGTTCTTTAAGAAGAAGTGTTCTTTAAGGTAAGCCTTGTCAATTTTCTGATTCTTTCCTCTCCAAACCTGCTTCATGAACAGCTTCAGCCTTTTGCATCAAAACCAGGTAGAAAAAGACAGGAGGGAAAAAAGACATTATTTTTTGTCCCATTTTTGCTATTTCTGTGGGGACAGGGCTGCCTTACTTTGCATGCTCATTGCTGAGGTAGACAATGCTAGGCCATGAGCACCTAGTATCCAGGACTGAAATCTGCCTTTCCCTTTTTTATGTATTGAGTGAATACATAAAAAAGACACTTGTCATTTTTATGTATTCACTCAACAAACATTTATTGAGGGGTTATTATGTGCTAAGCACTGTGCTAGGTGTTAAAGAAGTGAGCAAATGATGACGTTTATTGAATCTACTTGAGCTCAAAAAAATACTCTGAAATAGAATCTTAGAACTTCTGACAGATAGGACCACCAAACCCAACCACCATCTTGAACCGATGAGGAAATAGAGGATTAGGGAGTAGATGACGCCTCTGAAACCACCCACAGTGGCCGATCTCATCTACCTTACGGGGGCTGGTCAGGGTGGAGGCCAAGGAATATCTCCAAAGATAGTTAGATGTCCTTTCCAGTCTGGAGATTCTGGGCAGACCAGAGAGAATGGTAGTGACCTGACCACCGGCTCTCTGGAGAGTTGGAGAATCTGAAGCAATGTGAGTGGTCACCGGTTTGTGCCATTGCTGGTGTTTGCCTATGCCGTCACCATCAGCATCAGACTCACTCTCTGCTTTGTTAAGTGCTTTGGGACTTCTCAGGTATAAAAGGTGCTATATAAAATCAATCACAGGAAACTCTGCTGCTGGCAGCTCAGAGCAGATACAGTAAGCGGTGTCCACTCAATCAATAGTCCCTCACTGAGCAGGGGAAAGAATACCATTAAAAAGATGTGCTCTTAGAAAAACTTCCCTTAAGTAAGGGGAAAAAAATCCTACCTTACACAGAGTATATACACGGAAAGCATGCAATAAATATATTGTTCCTCCATGACCGATATTAAACATGATAGAAAGAGGAACTTACTGCTCACCACACACTTTTGTTTTTATTTTAACCATGCAAGAACACAAATGGATACACATTGAGTCTGAGAAACCTTGCAGGCCCCATACAGGAAATGCCTATAGGATTTTAAAATCCAGTTATACAATGAAACTGGATCTATGGCACCAGGGTAGAAAAAAATGATTTCTACAAATTGCTTGCCAAAGAAGAATACACAAGTTTGGAATATAGTATTCTTGTCTGCCTTTAGTGATGTTTAAATAAAAGGAACATATGTAGATGTATATCATTTTATGATGTTAAAGAACTAGGCTGCTTGCACAACCCTAAAGGAATGTTGATTTGGGATCCTTTCATTTTCATTCTATTTCAAAAGTTAAAAATGCAAAAAATAAATAAAATCAAATTACTATGTACATGCAATCATGCAACTTAAAGTTACAACATAGTAATTTAAACAAGTGAGAAAATCAGGGAGAGGATATCTCACAGTATTTTTAATCCATAGACTATTTTTGTGAATTACAGAAATGCATTATGTTTTTTTAAGGTAGAGAAAATATTAAAAAGCAAATAGGGACTCCCATTGATGTTCTCCACAAGGTATGTGTAATCTACGAAGTCCTTGAAGAGGCTGCCTAATGAAGTCCTCCTGTGGTCTAAAGGAGTATTTAAAATCAGTCATCAGTGCCTCTTCAAGTCTTTTCCACAAACTGTAATATTAAAGTTAAATTTAAATTGCTAGAACATAAGTGACTAAAAACCTTACATTTATAAGAAAATGTGTCAGTCCTTTGATCCAAGTGTGTTACATTCTAGAGTGCTTTAGAACCTCCTGGAGGGACTGGTTGGATGCTGACTTACTTGACTCATGGACCTCACCTTAAGAAATTCTGTGCCTGGTTGCTGGTAAGGGAACCACCATTCATGGCTGTTTGACAGTGACTTGTTCAAGGTCACACCACCAGGCATTCCTAGGACCAACCATAACCCAGGCTTCCCACCTGTCCCACGTTAGTGGTCTTTCCCTTCGGCACCTGGTTCTTTCTTCTCTCCGAAATGGCTTTGATTACTGTCAAATGCGCCCCGAATTGTTCACCCAGGACAAATGATGTTCCCTCATGGAGATAATTCCGGAGTAGCTTTTCCCTCTTTCTTCCTTTAAGGGAATTTTGTACAACCATTTCAGTCTACAAAATTAGAACCTAGTTTAATCTGATTATTGTATGAAAGTGCCCATTGTAGGCCCAGTATTAGTTATTTTGATAATGACTGCTTTTGAAATTCTCAAGAACTCAGGGTGGGGAAGACAGGGGTGAGTGGATCAGGTCAGCGTTCATAGTATCTCAGATTCCAGGCTTACAGCCCCAGTGATGGTCCCCAGCTTAAATTTCAGCAGTTTCCCTGAGGACTGACACTACCTCCCAGAGCTACCAAATATTACCCAGAGTCTGACCACATTGCCAGAAATTTCAGATTAGATCTAGATGTAAATAGTCACATCCAACATTGTGGGGGAACTAATTTTTTTCTTGGTTAACATAATTCAATTTCAGTTTACTCAGCTTCTCTTAAAACCTAGCTAAATCAACAGGGCAGATGCTTAATTATTAATTAATTTTGTTTACTTTTATTTTTGAAACAGGGTCTTACTCTGTTTCCAGGCTAGATAGAGCCTAGTGGTATGACCATAGCTCACTGCAACCTTGAACTCCTGGGCTCGAGTGATCCTCCCGTCTCAGCTTCCTGAGTAGCTAGGACTACAGTTGTGCACCACCACACCCAGCTAATTTTAAAATTTTTTTAGAGACAAGGTCTTGCTATGTTGCCCACACTGGTCTGGAACTCCTGATCTCAAACAATCCTCCTGCCTTGGTCTCCCAAAGTGCTAGGATTACAGGTGTGAGCCACCATGCCTGGCCAGATGCTTAATAATTTAGACACATACTGAAATTTGTACCTCAAAGGCAATCACAGGAACTCCAACAGTGATTTATACACAAATAAATCTGTAACTTTCCAGCATAATTATTTAAAAACCTATCAAATATTACATTTTCTTCTATGGGCCGCTAGACTATTCCTTGATTACCAATCATACTGAGAGCCAGGGAAAAGTATGATAATCAAACTCCATTCTATCTGGTTGTTCTGTTCTATTTTCTTTATGAAATTTTTATCAAGCAATGATAAAATCAACTTCTTGGAGTCTTAGCTTCTTCCTAAAAGCCTGAAGGAGAAGGTAAAAAGCCAAAACAGCAGAAAGAGTGGGAGATAAAGGAAACAGAAAACTAGAAGAGAAATAATAAAATCTCAACCTCAAATAACCAAGACATGGCAACAGTATTTTTCAAATACTGAAAACATCTTTAAAATTTTAATTGTTTCACAGTTTCTAGATAAGTGATCAAGGAATAGTACCCATTTTAAATTATTTCTTAAATCATAATTTAAAAAATCAGTTTTTATGTTCTAGGAAAATTTTAATATTTATAACTGCCTGAATAATTAATGTTTACAGACTATAACAAAAATATTTGATGTTTTTCTTATATATTTACAATGCTCATGGCTTGATTGAAATAATGATGTATGGGAGGAATATTTGGAAGATTTAGTTTTATGTGTATGTGTGGCTTTGAGCAAAAACTTTCAACCTTTCTGAGCCTCAGTTTCTCCATCTGCAAATAGGGCTACAAAGAGGGTTTGATAGTCTCTAAATTTCCTTTTAGTTCTAGGAGTCAACAAAGTAAGATTTACAAAGTATAATAATTAGAATCAACAAAATGAATTAGCAAACTTCCTATATGAATTCCAATCTTTATTATAAATGAAGATCAGCAAAATTTCTGCATGAACTCCAATCTTTACCATAACAATATATATTATAGGTTTTCAGAAAACTTGTTATCTATAATACTTGTGACATTTTGGTTTTCTAAGTATTTTTGTCCTAATGTAGAGCATTAGCTCTAATTTTATGCTCTAATCAGCAGTTTGGATGGCTTTAGAGTTTTACAACTGAAATGCATTGAATTGATCCAGCATATCATTAGTAAAATGTATTTAAGATTTACCCGTTGCAGATTCAGCTCCATGATTTTCTGACAACAAATGGACTAAAGGAAATCTCAGTGTTTGCAACACCCAGAACACTGTTCTGCCATCCCTCTACCCATAGCTGGGGCAATTTATGGGCTTTCTGTGGCCAGCTATTGAAATTTTCAACAGCAAAATTTATTTCATTCTATTATCCAGATATGCAGATAGCCAGGTCACCATTTTCTGAAAATACATTAAATGGAATGGCACAGAAGGCTGGATATGGCAGCAAAAAGGGCAATTTTCGGACAGTTCAGGGAGATCTACAGCCAGGTCACAACTCTTTCATAGCTTCACTATAAAACTCCCAGCCTCTAAAAGGGAAAGCTCTCATGATGCAAGGGAAATAAGTGGGAGCTGTACCAAAGTACATTATATTGTGACACAAAAAGCATAAATCATGTGTGTATGAAAATCAGAGGCCCTAAGCTTTAGAGAGAGTTGTGCAATTGACAATCAAATGGAGCTTAAAGGGAATTACGAGGTTTCCAACTAAAGTCTCGAAATAAAGAAAGTAATATTTTACGGCAAAAAATTGCAAATGTCAAGTTTAAATCATAAGACTTTGCACCATTGAGCCACTAGCTAGTTCTATAGCTTCTTCAGTCCTTAACACAGGGAAAGACCAACTTTCATGCTCAATAAAACTTAAGAACTTTAGAAATACATTTAGGAACATAATTCATGTATTTGTGACTTTTTCCCTCCCTAAATGGCTAATTGTAGAAGAAAAATGAGTGAGCATAAGAACTTCTTGGATGGTAACCTATTCTTCCATTTGCTTTAGACTCTTATAAATTCTTGTGATTTTTTAAATAGGGCTGCCACCAGTTTGGTCATTTAAAGAAAAGGGGGGTCTCGGGAGTGTGGAAGGCTGTCCTCCCTTTCCCTTTCAGATGTCAGCCACATCTACTCCTGTTTTGGAAAACCCCAGGGCAAACTGACCTACCAGGCAGCCAACCAACCACCAGCCCCCATGAAAAGCTGGAACCCAGCTGCCATATTCGGTTGCTCCTGTCCAAAGCCAGACAGGTGGCAACCCAGATTGAATCTGTTGTTGTGGGAATGATTTGATTCACAAACAGGGTTATTAAATTTTATATGGAGACACAGGCGAAAGTCACAAGATCCTGGAGAGAAAGACCTGATTCACATAAATTTATCTTAATAGCTGTGAACTCGGGAGCATAAAGCAGAAAAAAAATTAATGGGAAGGCATTTCACCTCCTCCGTCTGCCTGCTCCCCTCCACTCCCCAGCACATAATACGCCCACACACACATAGATCAACAACTGCCACGACTCCATCCAGCCCTTTGCAGGAGGAGCCCGACACATTGATCTGAGCCTGTTTTGACATATAAACTCCAATTTGGCCCCAAGTCACTGCGAGTGGACACTGCCACCAACGGTTCTGACACTAGGTTATTTGTTGTTGCTGTTCGCTGTCCCTGTTTGCACATTAATCCAGTGACAATTAGGTGTCAGCGAGCGTTGTTTCTGCTTAGCTGATAGCCTTGGGCTCTGCGCTTGAAGCCCTAATCAGGAGTGTAAACTCTGCTATATTTCAATTTGGAGAAGCGCTCTTCCGCTAAGAGGCCCCTGGCACTGCGATAAATAAAACGCCTATTTACTCTATTGCCACACTTAGACATCTAATGCACTTACTACCAGCCCCCTAATCATAGCCTACAGTTAAAACCGCCTATAAATCACTCCGTTCTCATCCTGCACATTAGTGAAGCCATTTTCCCCAAACCCCACAATGAGCACTGTTTCCTTTTCTTGTTAGTCAAAAGCTAGATGATTTTTATTAGGTTAAAGACGAGTTCACAGATGGTAAATCGCGTGGAGAGAAATGAGCTGGAGAGTTACACCGAGTCAGCGCGGGACGGGGCTGGGAGGCGGTTCCCGAACCCAGGCGGCGGGACCCCTGCGCGCCGCGGGATCCAAGCCCCCACCCCACCTGCGCGCCCGCCCTGGGGCGCAGAGGCCTCGCCTCCCATGCCCAGCGCAGGCCGCGGCCTGGTCTTGGGGACCCGGCACCTGGGCAGGCTGGGCTCGGCGGGGCATCCTCCCCAAGGACCTCCCGCACCCCCTAAACCTGTAAACTCTGCCCCATCCCCCTGGATCTCGCCCTGCAGGTTTCCCACCGACGCCCGCTGGGAAGGCGGGAGCCCTACCCGGGCCCGGCGCGGAGCGGCCTCCGGGGACCGCGCGCAACAAAAGCCCGGCCGGCAGCCCCTGCTCCTCGCCTTCCTTTTCAATTCTCCCCCGATCTCAGGTGGAATTAGGAGGATTAAAGCAGCGAGTAAATGAGGCGAGTGTGCAAAATGACTCCTTTCTGAACCAAACGGCATGCTCCGTGCTGGGGAAATGAGATGCACATTTAAATCTCATCCATCCACCGCCTGCGGCCACCGCCATGTACCTGCCTACTTAGCCCAAGGGTTAATTAATTGAGGCTTCAATGCACTATTGCAAGAGCATTATTGCATTTGATACTCTACATCTGTGATTTAAAACTCTTTCAGTCCCTTGTCAGCAAGGGAGGGTTTTTAACTAGGAAATTAGCATTCAGATAAGGGAACGCTCTATTTGCTTCTGAAAGGAAGGAAATATTAAGGATGCTGGTGCACAAACCGGGCTGTCATATCCTGTCCCATCCTGGAGGGAGCGCGAGGGCCCAGCTCCCCTGGGAGCAGCGGCGACAGGGGCCGGGCTTCGTGCAACTGACGCCCGCGCGAGGGGCGGGCAGGAGGGGGCCGGGCAGCCAGAGGGACCCTACTCCTCTCGGTCTCCAACCTGCTGGGGCGTGTTCACCTCTGCAAAGTCTAGTAATACATTTTCTCCCCACTTCTTAGGAGCCGATTCTTCTTAAAATGCATTGCCATGTTACCGCAAACGTTGGTTTTTATGACTTCCCCAGGGGTTTGGACAGAGGAAGTAACCCAGTTTCTTAAGGAAGGATGAAAGATAAACATCGAAACAGAATTCTAATAACAATGCAAGAAAATTGGGTACAAGACGGCTGTTAGTGATTATTACCTTTATTATTTTAAGCATTGGATTCAAATACTCATACACCAATGAATACAAAGAACAGCAGCAAAGAATAGTGGTTGACAAACTAATGTTCTGGATCAGAAACAAGTTAGAATCCCTTAACCTAATCATGGCTGTAATGTCATAGACACAGTTTTCATGCAAAACGGCTACATGTTTAAGTTCTGGACTCTTGGGCAAAAACCTTTTTAAAAAAAAGAAAAGAAAAAAAATGACAATAAAAAAGACTTTGGCACTTGCTCACTGCTAAATGAAAAAATTGCCAGTAGAAAGAAGAAGGTTTCCCTTCTTGAGCCCCTTCAGGGCTACTGGAATTTGGAAGGCTCAGTAATCCTTCAATAACAAACACTTAGCTAAGTGCAAGGAGTTGGAATTTCTTCTCTACTGAAGCTACTGAATCATGGGCTTTAATTATGTGAAATAGCATCACCTATGGTGGGATTCAACTGGGACACCCAAGTTAAAAACCTGATTGAATAAAATTCTTTGGAATTTTCATTAATCAGGGAAAAGACTAGAAACTGGATTTGATAGGGTATATGTGTGTGTATGACATCAATTCTGTATTTCTTTCTAATGATGGTCCAATTCTGTCTTTAGGTACTTCTTACTGAATGATCAATTACACAAAAGTCTTCTTGGCAGATATTAATCATCACCTACCTTGCTTAGATTCTACTTTCTACGTCTTCTCGGCAGCATTTAAAAAAAGGAATCAGAAAAAGTTGGTGATAATAGCAAGAAATCATAGTTGGACTGTGTATTTGCCTTATGGTTTCTTGACTATTTCCATTCAAACCTGAGTCTCAGTGCCAATTTATAAGTTGCTTTGGTCTGTTTTGTTCTTAAGGGCCCAGTACTCTAACCTTGTTATGTACATAGCATTTCAAGTGTTTCACAAAACACCAGTCTGTATAACATTGTCTTATTGGTGGCAGTCACCTTTCTGCTACCACATGCAGAGAGACCAGATACTTTCCATTATTTTAAACCTGTTTGATATAATCCTTTAGAAGTAGGAAAACTAGAACTTGCTTTTCTGTCAGCTTTGCACCATATTTTTCCTACATTGCTCACACTGGTTCATTTCGGAAAGGCTTTTTCCCTTGACTCTTGGGTGCCTTGCATTGGAGTCTTCAAAACAAAAGAGCACCGCGGGAAGAGCACACAGTTATTTTGGAAGCAAAGAAACACATAAGTAACTCAATAAGCTCTGAAAATTGATAAAATGAAATGGTGAAATTTTGCATCTACATACTTGACAGCTATGCTTTGGGGACATTCAGTGGCATCAGTCTCTTGAGATTACTCTGCTTTCACGACAGGAGAGATCTGCAAATTTGGAGTGGCTCAGAGGACTGGCTGGACATCACTTGGTATCTGGAAAGAAACATGGAACTATGTTCTGGTTTGATAACAACATGCAGAATTTGAGCATCTTTCCTTAGGGTGGAGCCAGCAATCTTATACCATGAAACAAATTCTGTCCAAAATATGAATATAAAAAACCAGAAAACTAAAATGACATTCTCACTAGGAAATTAGTAGCCAGCAAAAGTTTTCTGCTGTAAGGAAAGGACTCCAAATATCAAAGGCTGAAGAGGGTAAAATTAGCCACAATGATTTCTCCAACCTACAAGTCCATTCCTTGCTTCCTCACACCCAAAGCCCCTCTAGCTGCTTCTCTGTCTAGGTCCCACTGGGACTTCTCTTGCGGGTTCACACCCTCAGCTTTCCACGTTGTAGGGTCAGAGGAAAAAAGGAGCTTGCTCCGCTTCCCCCAACACCATGATGTTCCTGACAGAAGCAAGGATGGGGTCTCATCTTGTATCTCCTGCTGCCCCTTCACTGTGCATTGCCCAAAATAGAATCTGCAAAAAGAACTTGCTGGATCAACTCGTGAAATCCCATTATGACCCAAGGGACTATTCTAAATCCTTGGAATGCAGTTTTATTGTACCGAAAA
>VBSM01002608.1:22586035-22623535 GCA_008086735.1 Cheirogaleus medius
AAAAAAAAAAATGAAATTAGTCTCAGTCTTTCTTTATGTAGAAACATGGCAGTGGGGGGGGTTGCTGAGTATTTTGTTTTTGTTTTGCTTTTTGTTGGAATTTGATTCTCATGAAGGAGGCTAAATGGTTAGCTTAGATAGCCAGAAGTGTCACTCCATAACTCACCAATCATAGGACTGACTCTAAAAGGGGGTGCCACATAAATGAAGGAACAATGGCCCTGCCTTCTAGAGAATCTGCCTTGTGAAACTCCCCCTTTGAACGTGGAATTCTTGGCTTCCTCTTGACCTGGAGTATACAGGAGAGAACACAACTTTTTTTGCCAAGCAGAAGACACTAATGCTTCCCTGCTTCTGCTAGCAGATTTCCCAGTTCAGAGACTAAAATGTGGGTTTGGGGGTCCCAATTCATCTCTCCCTCTCATGCATTGAAGGGAAATAATTCTCCTATCTGTTCTTAGGCTACAGATACATTCTAAACAGGTAAACTCCAGGAGGTAGTTCCTGGAAGATCCATTAGTAAAAGCCAGGAGAAGATAAATCCAAGAGCAACTTCAAATTCCCTCCAGAATTCGGTGGGACAGGAATATAAATAATAAACACAAAGATTAATAGATAAGCAAGTATATAGACTTTTCCTGGTAGCAAAGGGACGCCATGATGCAAGGTTTAAGTAATAATATTTTTTGCAGAAGAAGTCTTACTTTGGTAAACATCCACAGAAAGAGGTGTGAGTAGTTTAAGTCAAGGTTATTTTTTTCTCAGAGCAGAGAGGGCAGTTTATCTGCATTAAAAACAATACAAATCAACTTGAAAAGTGCCAGCTTCTCAATGGAAAAGAATAATGCAACAATTAAAATATCTTCCATTAATGATTTTCTTTTCCTTAGCAAAGGAAAAGCAACCTCACACAGAAGCTGCTGAGCAGCACGTAACAAAAGCTGTAGCCATCTTTGGGGATTCAGGATCTCAATGTTCTTACAGTCCTAAAACAATCTGGAAAGAGATTATTTCATTAGCCACACCCCCAAAGTTGGCCCTGTTAGCAAGTGTAACAGGACTTTTTTCAGTTTCATAAAATATCTTGATAACTGGAAAGTGCCAGTTAATGGTACCCTGTTCCAACTATGAATTTCACAAAGATTAATATACCCCTTTAGGTTTCTTAAGAATTCTATCAGGAGGCCTCCCCTAGTCTTGGGTGTTTTACAATCTCTGTGGGCACGAAGCTCAACCGAAACTACCGTTCAACAGCCTAACTGTCATCTTCATCTTCTTCTGGCATAAAAATACATATTTTTTCCCATAATAAAGATTTTTTATAATAGCAATAAAGTAACTCCAGAGAACATGGTTGTCTTGAGATAGCTTAACTGTGTCTGGTGTCTCATAACGCCCTGGGGATACAGCAGGCCCATAATACTCCCTTTTGCTGCCATGTCTTTGCTTAATTAAGGAATAAAGCCAAAAGGTCAATGCTGGAGAAAAATGTAAATCTTCAAAACTTTTCATTCTTGACCCAAACTCTGTGTCATAAAACCTCAGTAATCTCTGTAATAAGCAGTACACTTACCCAGCAAAGAGATACCAGAATACATGTTACATCTTTAAAATATGCTTTTGACACTATAAAAACAAATTCCTGACCTCTGTACTTGGAATTACAACTCTGCCTTTTTAGAGTAAGACCCTCACAAACCATCCACTGATCCCCAGTGACCAGAAAGCACTAATTGCAGAAAGACATCTCCTTCATCCAACATGATTTGTCACTGTATTTCCGTGCATCGCTGTGTTGACTCGCATGCAGCCAGAAGCTGAGTAAGGTTTGTGTGTGTTTGTAGGGAGGAAAAACGAATATGCATATACATCTCTAAGGCTTATTCATTATCCCATTGCTGCTGTGAGTGCAAAATATGATTTCAGCTCCAATTGTTCTATTAGTTCGCTGATTACTGTCCTTCATAATGAGCAAGGTGATTTGGACATGAGTTTAGTTTGCTGGAGCTGCAATCATTTGCGATGGAGATTTACAGACTACAACATAGACACCACACTCAAAATGGATATTCTGACCAGCGATACTCATTTTAAACAGGAGATGTTCAGCCCCTAAACTGATTTGTTAGAACTGGTGCAATGAAATAATAAATATTACTTGCCTTCAAGAAATAGAACCTTCTTATCACATTCATGGCTGTGCTAATTGGAGAAAAAGTGTTATTCCATTATGGAACTAATTAAATGTCATCTGCTTCTCTCTCTGATGAATAAATGGACAGACAGATGCTATGTTGATCAATTAATGTTGTGATAGATCAATCAATTGATCTGGACCTAGATAATATGTATTTATGGAAGACAGAGAATGATTTATTTATTTTTGCTAGCAAATAAGAGAATCCAAATGTGACTTTATTCTATAAATGGGAACAGATGATGAGGGAAGAGTTGCCATTGTAATCTTGCTGTAAAAAAGGAAATTCATCCTTCTTTTGCTTACATATTCAGCAGACATTATGGCTCAATAAAAATGAGGTGTTTAAATATTTGATAAACATGGGGAGAGCAATGCATTGCTAAAACTGCTAGAGTAGCCTGGCAGAGTCTCATGGAGACATAAATTTGCCTGCATACAAATGGAACTGTTTGGTAATTCTGGCCTTAAAATTACCTCTCTCACCTCTCTCTCACTTTTTTCTTTGCAATTGTTACCTGCAAGGGCTTGGGTTTTCACTGGATGAGATTTAAACTGTGCAAATTGTCAGCTTCACTAAGCAAGTTAAATGGATCTCACACTAGTGCCTAGACATTTGCAGGCATCTCTTAGCTATCACTCAGTGGAAGCAACCAGAGAGGGTTCTCAAGCTCTGTCGATTTCACATCATTGACACACTTCTATATCCATCTGAAAGTCAAGTACAGTAAATAAACTCACCACTGATATTGAAGTCTCCTCAGGTTGGTCTATACCCATCTTCTGCAGTAAAAGCTGAGCCTGCCATGCCTCAAGCAGGGTTGGTGGGGGGGTGGGCTGGCCCTGGCCCTGGGTTACAGGAACCCTCCTTTTATCAACATGGAGTTTCAGCTGGGCAGAGAGAAGTGGCATCTGGTAGACAGAGAGATGCCAAAGAGGGAGGTGCATGGCTGTCCATGGGGGTTGTCAAATGCCAGCATTTTATCTAGATGGTCTCTGCACTTCAAGGATAGGCTATAGAAGCAAACAAACAAAAAGGCACGATTTCTGTGTGTGTGTACATTTTGACAATTGTTTCGCCTGGCCTCTACTTCATGACGCTGAAAGCCTGTCTGCTCTTAGTGCTTCTAAAATCCATAAACAATAAATGAAGCCGTGGGGTTTATAAAGTGAAATGAGTGACATGGCTGGCCAAGGTGGGCTCCCATACCAATGGCTTTTAGTAAAATTCGATTAAGAGTTGGATTATAGCAAGGATCACAGAATGTGGAATTCACTCGGAAAACACAGAGGCCATTGGAGAGGCGTGTGCTTATGGAGTTGTAAAATAGATAAATACACATCCTGAGTACCTACTAGATGCCAGGCATAGAACAAAGTGTTCTACTTAAGAAAAAGAAGCAGGAATTGTGCTGAATTATGATTATGGAAATGCTCTGTCTAGACCAGGGTGTCTCAAAATTTGGGGCACCTAGGACATCAGCTTTTGGCCCAAATGCTAGGGCCCACCACTCAAAGCGAATTAGGTTAGCAGAGGTGGGGAGGGGAGGGTGAGATGGAATGGGGGATGGTAGAGGAGGGATGGGGTCGGAATCACACGATTTTAAAAACGCATCTCAGGTGATTCTTACCCACACTAAGTCTACGGATGCCGATCTCAGCTGTGAAGCCTCGCATTAAACAAGAGCAAGCCCACCTCTTGCAATCTGCATTCCAGTTTTTATTTGTTTCCTAGTGTATTCGTTTCCCAGAGCTGCTGTAAAAAATTACCACAAAGGCAGCAGCCTAAAACAAGACAAATTTATTCTTGTACAGTTCTGGAGGTCAGAGGTCTGAAGTCAGTTTCGCTGGGCTAAAGGCGAGGTGTGGGCAGGGTCGTACTACAGTACTAGAGGGAGAATCTGTCCCTTGCCTTCTGCAGCTTCTAGAGCTGCAGTCTTTGCATCGCTTGGCTCATGGCCCCCTCCTCCATCTTCAGGCCACTAGCATAGCATCTCTCTCTCCAATTCTGCTTCCCCCTGCTTCTGTCACATGGCCTTCTTCTCTTCTGTGTCACATCTCCTCTGCCTTGCTCACAAAAGGACACTTGTGATTGCATTGAGGACCCACTGGTATAATCCAAGATAATCTCCCCATCTAGAGACCCTTAATTTAATCACATCTGCAAAGTCTCTTTTTCCCTACAATGTAACATTCATAGGTTCCAGGGCTTAGGACATGGATATCTGAATAATGGGG
Source organism: Cheirogaleus medius (assembly GCA_008086735.1). NCBI lineage: Eukaryota > Metazoa > Chordata > Mammalia > Primates > Cheirogaleidae > Cheirogaleus > Cheirogaleus medius. Next base: position 22,590,471 of record VBSM01002608.1, read on the forward strand.
GGCATTGTTTAGCCTACCCCACCTAGTCTTGCTGATTTCTCTCTCAAAGTCAGTTTCATTGAGGTACGATTTATACACAATAAAATTCACTCTGTTAAAGCATGCAGTTTGATGAGTTTTGACAAAAGTACATAGTTGTGTAACTACTACCACAATCAAGACATAGAACATTTCCATTATCCCAAAAAGTTCCCTTCTGTGTCTGTGTAGTGATCTATCTCTTGTTCCCATAATTTTGCCTTTTCCTGACTGTCATAAATGGAATCATACAGCACTTAGTCTTTCGTGTCTGGCTTCTTTCACTTGGCATGATGTTTTTGAGATTTATCTATGTTGCTATGCGTTATTAATTCATTCCTTTTTATGGCTGAATGGTATTCCATTGAATGGAAATACCACAATTGTGTATCTGTTCATCAGTTAATGACATTTGGGTTGTTTTCTGTTTGGGACAGTTATAAATAAAGGTGCTAAAAAGCATTTGCAAATAGATCTTTATGTGGAAATGTTTTCATTTCTCTAGGAGTGAAATTGATGGATTGTGTGATACATATGTGTTTAAGAAATGGCTGAGCTGTTTTCCAAAGTAGCTATACAATCTTGCATTTTTACTAGCAAGGTATGAGAAAGTTCCAGTTCTTTTATATTCTCACCAACACTTGATATGGTCTTTCTTTTTAATTTTAGCAATCCTAATGGGCATGTAATGAGATCTCATTGTAGTTTTAATTTGCATTTCCCTGATACCTAATGGTATTGAACATATTTTCATGCGCCAATGAGGTGATTTGTTTATATTCTTTGGCAAAGTTTTTCGGGTTTTTGCCCATTTTTAATTGGTTTGATGGTCTTATTAATTGTTAGAGTTCTTTATATATTCTAGATATAAGTCCTTTATCCGATATATGTTTTGCAAACCTTGTTTGTGGCTTTCTACTTATTAATATCAATTATTTTTTTAAGTTGAGAATTAGGGTTTAAAAAACCCCCACCTAAAGTGGATTCATAATACAAAAGTTTAGAGAAGAAAGTGTTTTAAAAGTAGAACTAAATTAACATGCATACATTTTTAGATCCCAATTTTGATCTTAAAATTAGTTGCCTGAAAATGAAAGTCATCTGGATCCTAGATTCCTGGACTCCTAGTTTTGATTTCCTGCCCTGTGACTGAAAACTTCTATTTCTTAAGCTGTAATTTTCATGGGGCCCAAAGCAGCATTTGTTATTCTCTCAACATTTGGCTCTGTAGCAATTGTAAAATGCTAATCATGGTGCTGAGCTGACATTCCTCGGTGACATTGGCATACCAGAAAAAAAAAGGCATTTGGCAGGATCTGGGCCTATACATATTGAAGTTGTTTGTTTATTTTTGGTTAAGAAACAGACAAGTTAATTTCATCTCCATTTGGGACACAGAAAAGAATCAATGTTTGCCAAGTAGAAAAACACCAAATTGGGAAAGGGAAAAAATTGTATTTTCAAGCTTCTAAAATGGAATTAGAAACAGGAGAGGGGGGGAAAAGTTACCCATAGGACTAGAGAGCGTCTCCCTTAAAATTGCCTCAGGCTTCTACTTGAAAATCTTGCTTCTTGAAAGTTCCCTGCTTGAATATTCCATCCCAGGCTAAGCATAGAATACAACTTCAGAATAGCTGGCTGGCATTGTTAATGACTGTGCACTGTTTTAAAAATATTCTGTGACTTGAGAGCTGGGGTGAATACTGAAAATTAGAATGTACGATTTGCTTCCTGATAGAAATATAGCCTTGTTTGAAGAAGGTTTTGGAGGGCATAGCCTTATTTTAACACTCTGAACCTCAACAGTCTGCTTCCTGGGGGGAGAAATGTGTAAGTGATGTTCTGAAAAAAAAAAAAAGAGACCCCAAGTCCCTGGCGTCAGGGCACCCACATTAGGATGGGGGTGGAGGTGTCTCGTCCTATCTTGGCGGGGGAGCAGGGAAGACCAGACAAGAGCCTTCCCCCAGGGAACTTGCCCCAACACTGGAGCAATGGTGCCCCACAGAGAAATGTTATCAAACCATCTAATTCTGCCCTCCCGTCAGCCTGACAGGGACTTCTGAATGCACAACTGGCCCAGAGCTGATTACCTTCAGGTGCGGTTAGGTCGAGTTAAAAATTCCATTAGCAGTGCACAGACATTGGGAACGAGGTTTCTCAGGGGTGGGCTTTTTCTAGTTAACAAGGAAGAAATGGCTTCTCATGTCCCAGTTATCGCAGGCAGAGGCCCCTGGTTTGTTTACATTCTACGGAGGAGGAGAGCCTGGGCTCCACAGGCCTGGCGACAGAGGTGGTGGAAGCCAAAGAGCAGCACACTTTTCAGAGGGGACACTTGCCCAGGCCGTCAGGCCACGCACAACACGCAGGGCCCCCTGAGAGCGACCTCATAATCAGGGTCCCCCAGGCCACTCCAGTAAGCCACCCACCCACAGTTCTCAACCTAATTGTTTTTCATTTTCTCACAATAACCCTCTTCCCTCACCCTAGCCCAAACCCTGAAACATTGCCCTCTATTTACAAAGCTCCAAGGCGCGCAATAAAGGTGAGCACCGTTTGCTCCTCTCTGCCTTGCTTTTAATTTTATTCTAGAAGGAAATCAATTAGACCGTCAGAGCCCCAACTTCCTTCTTTGAGGCTTTTGGGCTTGAATAGCTCATAGAAGTACTTCCCGTGGCCTCAATATTTTAATAAATGCTTGATTGTAATGGCTTTAAAAGGCAAAGAAAAACGAGGGGGGCAAGCAGACAGGCAACTTCAGAACAAAACTAGGCATTTGAAAAGGCCCTTTAGGTTGAGCTGTTTTTCCACTCAGGCAACCTCTCATGCGGCTGATAGTGCTTTATGATCAGGGCTGGCGTTCTCTGCCTTTCTCCTCACCTGCACACTCAAGCTGCTTGTTAGCTAGAATGGGACATCCTGGCAAAGGGAGGAACCGACAAAGCAGCCACAGGGAGCTGGGACAACAGCTCTTTCTCCTGTGGTTGCTGTCCTGGGCCTTCCTGGGAGCCCTGGCCAGTCCCCTTGGGGTCTGGCGCCAGTTTAAATGGTGATCATGGCAGCGGGCATGTGAATGTGTGTGTGATGGGGGTCGAGGATGGAGGGAGCCAGAACCCTACACAGGCACCGAGCAAACACCTCTGTGGCTTCCCACCAACCTCATGGGCAGCCTGGCATTCAGGAGCCTCCATTGATCTGTCAGATATTGGCATCATGGTTTGTGCACTTAGCACTAACATTGATCAAAATGTGGCTGAAATGCTATGAAGGGTTCAAAATATACGGTGTGCCAAGGTAGAGGGGCAGAGAGCCACCTATGTCAGGTGGCTGCGAGAGAGGCCCAGGAACACCTTTCCTAAAGGCCACGTGGGACCTCATCATGGAGGGCCTTGGTGTGGATGACTTCAGAAAAGCCGACATACGTAGCAAACTACCTCTGAACTGTTCCCGGATTGGCATTTGTTCATTTGTCTTGTTCCCCCACGGAGACGTGGGCCCCTTGAGGTCAGGGGTGACGCACCACTGTCGCTGCCTCTCTGGCTGGAATGCTGCGGTCCCAAGAAGGCGCTCGGTGTGTGTTGCAAGGAAGAGAAAAGTGGCTGCGGAGTGGGAGAGGAGACGCTCGTGGTGCAGCTGCAGGTGATAACCGCGTCTTGAGAGGAGAACCCTGAACCACCTGCTGATGTCTACACAAAGCTCTGCTCCCACCAACCCTGAAAGGACAGAGGACAGGACAGGCTCCTCCAGGTCTGAGAGGGCGAAGGGCTGGCAGGTCAGGAGGGCGGGAGGCAGCCCCAGAGTGGCTGACTTGCCTTCAGGTCTACTTCCAGTCTCCAACAGCCTCAGCGAATCACAGAAGATGCTGAGGATGGTCTTGGCTGTCTCTCTCTGAGCACTGCACGGCCTGTCTCTGGGGGGTTAGGCATTTGGTGTGTTTTAATCCATGGCAAGCAGCAGGTTCTCTATATTGTTAGGTGGAAATATGTACTGATGATCACCACGAATGTCACCAACAGGGTGGACCACCCTTTCAGCCAGAAGGTTCTTCGGGAAACTTCAGGAAAGAGCAGCGCCTTGGACAGGAGGGAGGAGCCCTGGTCTTTAACTAATGGTGTGACTCTCTGCCATCGCCTGTGGCTTCCTTTGCTGGGGTCTAAATTCCTGCCTGAATGAGATGTGGGGTTTGAAGGTTGTTTTTGTTTTTCACTCTCTTCTTAAATATGGAGCTGTATACAGGCTTCCCAGCACGAAGGGAGCCCACTTTCTGTGGGATAACCTCCCCGTGGGAGGTCCTTCCAGCCAGTTCCTTTCCTTCCACTGGACACCTTCTCTCCTTCCCACATCTGCTTACATCCTGGCGTCCCCACGCCCACCCCGAGCAGTGACCGGCCTACAAAGGCTGCCCCAGCCAGGGCCAGCCTCTTGCTGCCACTGCTCTGTGCAATTGCAGTCACAGACAATCAGATTAAATGTCCTACCACCCAGCATTGATCAGATTAGCAACCTTGTGACTATCCATTAATTGTATTTTCTCTTGGAGCCCTGTTCAACTCAATACCAAGTGCATTGTTCATGGCATAAAAAGTAAATACAAATAGGATGTTTGTTACATTTTAAAATGAACTGTCTACTACCTTTTCAAAACAGAGTATGGGAAGATAGGTAGGTTAATGCAATGTTAAAGGTGGACAAGGTAAATCAGGAGATTCCCCAGCAGTCATTACATTTCTGTAAAAGGCCTTTTAGGATTCCTGTCTCCTCAGTGCTTCAGGAAACCCCATGCTACCTCGGTAAATTTGGCTTGGGGCCCCTGGGCTTCCTTTTTTGTGTGGTAGAAGTCACAGAGGTCAGACACAAACCCGTGGAGTGAAGGGGGAAAGAAACCGGGCTGTTTATGTACATGACTAGAGAAATCGCAAATATTATCGTGCAGGGTTTTAAAGTGATAGGAAGAGGACGAACGTGACCCAGGGTGTTGCTCTGCCTCAGGTGCCCGTTGCTCAGAGGCCCTGCCACACTCCCTGGTGTGAAGCAGAGAGCCACTGAGGACACCGAAGGCCACCAAAGCAGGGCAGTGCCTGGGAGCAGCTCCCTGCTGTCCCGCCTTCCCACAAGAACATCTCCAGGCCCCATAGACACCAGCTGTAAAGCGAGTAAATTACACACCTCCTTGGATGCCCCCGGAACCCATTTGATGTCTTGAGGGTCACAAATCCGGGTGCTCCCCCCGCAATTGTTCCAGTTCAGAATTCACGGCATTCCAGTGGGAAGAAATTTAGAAGAGAAGTTGCTAAATAATTACCCATAAAAATTTCCTGACAGTGAGATCTATTAATGAGTGGAACAGTCTCTCTGGGGAAATGGTTAAGAATGTCATCATTGGACACTATTAAAATTATTGGGTAAGGAGCTCAGGAGACTGGGGACACTCTTGGAAAGACCCATAAACGGGGTTGTGTCACGTGTTGTCTGGCACAGGCTTTTTTATGAAGACGTTTGCATTTTTCTTATGCACTTATACAACTTTCCTCCTTTTCCAGTCTCTAAGTGGAGAATATCTGCTACTTTGATTTTTTTCATATCAAATAATGTCTGTAATTTAATGTTTAATGAGCTTGAGGCACAATGCTGGGCACTTTAGCTCAGTCAGTGAATTTTAGATCCCCTCCTCATCCCATCTCAGTTCCTGCAGGGCTTGGAGAGCAGAGGGATTTCTCGCATGTGCTGGGGAGCCAGGCTGACCTCGGTCCTGCCACCCTCTCCTGCTGTGGGACTCTGAGCAAGGTGCTAGCTTCTCCGGGTAGCATTACCCTCATCTGTAAAATGGGCATGGAGACGGCCTCTCTCAAATCTAGCTATTGTGAGGATAGAAGAAAACATAGGTTAAAATGGATCAGCCTAAGGCCAAGTATAGGAAGCCCTTCATCATGGAAGATACCACTTAAAAAAAAAAACAACAACTTATGATCAGTGTGAATCTACTGTTTTCCTTTTCCGCCTTGCTATTTTCCACACATCTTTGTTTATCACTTACTTCTTATAGCCGGTGAATCTCATAGGAGCTCAAATCCTCTTCAAAGCAGATTTAACTGGGGCTAAAAAGGCAAGAATCCTATGAAAAAGAAATTACTGTGGCCATGTAAGTGTGAGGGAATAAATATATCATTGGCAGAAAGGCCCCAATGTTGCTTATTACATGAAAATCTGCTTAATTTATAAGCAACAGTGATATCCCCAATAGGTTAGGTTAAATTGACCCTTAGAGAAATTTTAATTTCAGTGTTACTATTGTTATAATCTTGGAGGTCTCCCAAGATGAAATGTCAGTAGAAAAATAGGGACCCAACTGAGAAACTCATCTAACAGGCAATTTCAGGGCAAATACACACAACACACACACACACACATTCTGCTTTGTATAGCTTAGCACTAAAATGTATTTGAGTAATACCTAAGAACATGTCTATTTAATTTTAAGCAATGGGTTATGGGAATCATCAAAAATCAAACACAATAAAAAGGAACAATATTTATGGCATTTTAAACCCCATCCCATTATTGGTTAGTGCTCCCCTCAATTGTTTAACTGCAATTGGTTCCACTCTCTCAGTGTGGATGATTTTTATACATCTGAGTTAAAAAATAATGCCGCTTGCAAGGGAAAAGTTAAAGACCAAGACAAGGCCTATTAGAATAACATTACACTTTTTTATTCCCTGCACTTACTTTGTCAATTACTAATTATTTCCCTTTTCCTATGCAACAAAATAGAAGCCATAAAATCTTTGATTTAATGAAAACTTCCTTACCAAATAGGTCCTCCAACTCTGCTGAAGGCGTATAGGTAATTTATCTACCTCTGTAGGCAATGACCTTTTGTGAGTCAGGAGTCATTCCTCACTCCTAATGAGATGGATCCAGATGCCATCCCACCCTCGGCCTGGCCCCCTCCTCCCTCCATCCAACAGAGGCTGCCGGGCTCCGAGCGCTGCCTCCCAACTTGTGCGCCGTGGCTGTAATTAGTCCCTGCACAGCGCACCTGCTGGGAGGCGATCCCCCTCCGCTCGGTGCTCCCTGGCCCCTGTGCTAAGGTGACTGAACATTCAATGTTCTTCTCTAAATGGCCCCGAGGAAAAAGGGGTGAGGAGTGGTAGAGGCCAAGGTAAGTCTCATTAATGTCTGGGAAGTAGAAATCCTTCCTGGCACTTCCATAGAGGCCTCTCTGGCTCCTCTTCCTGAACCACAGTTATGGAGAAATTAACCAGGTGCTTGGAATGCCATCTTGGTGGGCCCAGTGTTTTCGCAGCACAGACAGCACGTACTGGGGGCCACGCTGCAGTCCTGAGGTCTCCACGAAGTTTGGGCTGAGGAGACTTTAATGTGCATATTTATTTGTAAACGGTATACATGTATTACTGACTATATATTATATACATGTCTTGCTATTTATAATGTCTACAATTAGTAATAATGTATATGGGTCACTGATTCTATACATGGATTACTATACACATATATGTATTGCTGTCCTGTACCAACATATTAAGTGTATTCATAAATACATACGAAAATAGAACTTTGAGAAGCATGAGATAAACAATAAAGATGAGTGTAAGTTTTAACATTTCCCCCTGTTTGCTTCTGGATCTTCTTGTAAATCTCTCTGCTTTCTGAGGGTCCAGAGAGAGAGAGAGTGACATACACTTGTTTGGTCCAAGGTAGATCCCATAAGGCCGTAAGTGGCAGAGCTGGGGTTGGGGACAGGCAGCCTCTGCATGTCACACCGGCTCTCGCTGTGTTTGCGGAGAAGGGTGGGATCAGTGACTGTCTAAAAGACCAGGGTGTCCTCCACCCACCGCACCCCATCCCGCCGCGCTTTCTGTTCCTGAGAGTGGCCACTGCTGGGAGAGTGAAAATAGCTGTGGAATTCCTTCCGAAAAGTTGGACGAATGTATCTCCCAAATAGGCGGCCAGCGGTGGAAGATTCGGCAGCACAGGTGCGGGCGGCGCAGCAGGTGACTCCGCACTGCCCAGGTGGACTTGCACAGGGACGGACTTGTCCTTTCTCACTGGAAGGTCGGACAGAAGTTAGAGGTGGTCTTTCATTGCTGCCTCCCCCAGGGGAACATCCCACCTGGATGTAAAAGACGCGAACCTTGCAAATGTAGAAGTGGGTAGAGCGTGGAGAAGCGTGGAGAAGCGTCAGGCTGAACGTCTCCACGCCTGATTGCGATGGCTTCTTGCTGGCACGTCTGGATAGCCGAAGAAACAGTGGGAAATAACTGACAAACCAAACTGCGTGATAAATACAAACCTTGAAACGTTTATTCAAGTGCTTTTTAATTAATATGCACATTCGTATAACGAATTAAATGAGGCTACCTTTATTTTGAATTCACGAGGTTGAATGAAGTAGACACAACACGCTAATCTTACAAATGAAACTACATTTTTTTTTCTGTGGGGGGCAGGGGAAAAAGATCTAATTCCTTCAAATAGGATATTTCTTCATAGGACCTAGACATTCCTATTTAAGTTCAAATTAAAAAGAGAGTCATGGCATAGTGTGGTTTTTTGAAAACAATTTATCCAAAAAAGAGGAATAGGACTCCTTGATGACTTTCTGCATTTGAAATAGGTAAGCTACCAAGAATACCAAACACTTGAATCTACATTTTAGGGAAATAATTAAAAAAATAAAATAAGATGGAAAAACCCTGACCAATACGGTTTCTTTGTAGGTCAATGATTCTGCTTTATTCACATGTCTGGGTGAGGCTGGTGACTGCGACCTGCCAAGGGAAGCCACTGGATTTGACACATTTCAGTGTCAGCTGTGGGATTTTGCCTTAAATCTGTCAGGATAGCCCTGTGGCCACTTCTGCATAAACCCTTGGGGACAAAATTTATTGTTATACCTCAATAGCTTTTTGTTCACCTCCAAAATAGGGGTCCTGGGTCATGCTAACAATTGTGGAGACACAAAATGCTCTCTCTAGATTTTATTAAAATAGATCTCTTAATAATTAATCAAATGTGAAAATTATTTTCTATCACTCTGACACTAACACTAAAGCATTGCGTTTTTTTTTCTTTCTTTCTTTCTTTTCTTCTCAGCCTGTTTCTTTTCCTTGTAAATTACCCTCTGCGGATTCCCTCAGCTACAAAGCCCGTGAGTAGAGAAAGCCCGATTTACGATTTACGACTTGGCTTTTTAAACCATAATTACCCCTCTGGGCTCCTACTGGAGAAGGGCTGGGGGGTTTTGTAGGTTGTCAGATAAATACCTGAGAAAATCTGTTTTCAGATCCCCCACATCCGTAGAGGGGCCATGATACCACAGATAGGAACAGTTCCGTGGAAGCCCCCTCGTGCTGTGCCACGGCATGGCACCTCCCATAGGAGGTGGCACCACTGGAACACAAAGACAGGGCTCCTTCTCTCAGAGTTTCTGTGTCTTGAGGAGAAAACAGCTTAGTAAGAATGACTTTGCTCACCTCCAACTGGGGTAAGAAGGGAACATGGCAGCGCTGAGGTATCAGCCCCGAGTTCCATCTCCAGGCGGTAGAGTTGGCACCATTTTCAGCCTCCAGCAAGACCACGTTAGAAGATGGGTAGCGTCTTAGGGAGCCCAGGCCCCAGTCACTGACAGATTCATACCAGGTAAGGGACACTGCTAGGGAAATGCACAGCAAGCAGTTCCTCTGACCTTTCCTTACTAAAAGGTCAGAGAGAAATCAGAGGTGGTCTTTCATAGCTGCCTTCCTCACAGAACAGTCCATCTGAATGTATAAGATGTGAACCTTGCGAATGTAGAACTAGATAGCCTTGTGTGGGTGGGGACGTGGAGTTGGGCTTGTATCAGGAGAGGGGCCTCTGAGGAGCCTGTGGGGAGGAGTGTGCATGGGTAGGGGCACAGCTGAAGCTACCGAATGAGGTGATGCAAAAGCCAAGTGGGCATCGGGAGCGGTTTGGAAGTGCGCGGAAGAGCAATGCCTGCTGGCAGCAGCATCAATATTCTCCCTCTGAGCACTAATTACATTATTAAGCAAACAGACCAACACAGGGTCTGAGGAACGGAAACATGTATTTAGGATCCAGTCACTCTCCACTTGGCTGTAAATAATCACGTGCGATGCACAGTTCTTTCCAAATGAAGTGTGCTATTGGGCCCTTTCCTTAAGTTCTCTTTAATTTCCTAAGCTTGAGAAAGGAAGTATTGTTTTCCATGTAAGCCGCTCTCGAAGAAGAAGTCACATTCTCTTCATTCAGTGCTTCCCAGCTCTAGTAGATATTTCTGGGAGCGGGGGCCAGCGTAGCCAACATCTTTCTAGAGGAGAGGCAGGATTCAGGAGGTACAGGAGATGGTTTCCAGGAGTGGCAACTTGCATTTTCTTGGCTGTGAACAGCACACACTTGCTAATTAGACTTTTGCAATACATAAGAACCCAAATCTCCTAAATCTCCTAGCTAAATCCAGTCTGAAGAGGTGGGTGTAAACACAGGATTGGAAGAAACCAGGAACAACATGGAAAGGATTTGTATGCAATGGGAATAAATCTGTTTTTTTAAAAAAAAGTCTAAGAGGAGCTTGCAGAAGGAAATCTGTGGCAGGCTGAGCCAGCCGGGTGAATGGCAGAGAGAATAGAGGCTATTTGAATACTGATGTGGCCCTCACTTTCTTCCATTTCCATTAATGACATGCTCATCAAGGGCAAACAATGGGACCGGCTGCCGGCGCCTGTCACAGTGTGTGGGTGCTGGGATGCCAGGCTGTCATCCCCGGGCTGCATTTAGAGACCTGCACGCTAATAAGAAGTGCTCTGTGCCGTCAATGCAGACAGGTGCTTCCGCGGCTGGGACATGCTCCATTCCCTTCCCCCTGAAACCCTCCTCTCCCAGCCCCCCTGACAGACACCATGAAATGCACAAATTAACAGCCCCATCATGTTGGGCTGCTGCTGCCTGCGGTGAAAGCAGAAAATCAAGTTGTCACCCAGGGTGCAGTGATAAAGCCACAGCCTCATTTCTCTGTTGGTGCCCTATAATAGCAAATGCCAGACAGCTGGATGGATGGGAGGCTTTAGATTAAGGCCCTGATGCACTCTGGCCAGAGAATTAGTAGTTGCTGTTTCCATGTGGATATTCTGTTCAAAACAAACATCTGGAGAGAGCAAAGTTTCCTAGAGCAGAAATGCCCTTTGCTGCTTCTAGAATTGAAGACAACAGCCAAAAGAGAGTGGCATTTACTTTCAAAAACACCCATAAGATTCCAACTCTAAATTTGCTTAGAACTTTATCAAGGACATAGAGCTATGCGAAGGTTAACAAGTTAGCAAAGAGTCTAGTGCCAAAGCCAATCTTGCTGATGCAGAGAACAGTTCCTGGGTCCACAGGGCCTCAAGTTACTTAGGCCCCGTCCAGCAAGCCCTCCTCTGCCTCCTGATCCAAAGGATTCTTTCCAGGGTGAATTTTTAGAAGTCCTGGAGTAGTCTGCTTCCCTCCCACAAGAGGCCTTTCCACTCCTCACTATACCTCTGCATGGATGGAAGCTACTTCTCATGAAATAATAGATCCCAACAACCCTGCCCTCCTGGCGCCAGAGCCAGTTGGCTCTAAGCCTCTGGTGACCTGACCCAGCCTGGGTAACATGTGCCCTGGCCAAGTGTGCAGAAGGGAAGAAATGGAGGGCCTGAGCCCTTCAGACTCCAAGGAGTTTAATGACATAATGGCCTGAGAACTTCAACATAAAACAGGAAGAGCAACTAACGAAACTTACAACATAAAACCCCCCTCCTGTCATTTTTATAGTAACAGTAAAACACTTTATTGAATTTATGAGCTACATAATGACTATGAAGAATGTAACTTGAATTAGAACCAACTCGGAAGTATAATATCAACTATAAACCCTTCTCTATTACCCCATCCCTTTAGCTTTTTCTGTCCTCTTCTTTTAACCAAGGGACATTGCCTTCCTCAGACTTACACCTGAGACAGAGTTCGCAACTCGCTAATAAATCTTGACTCTTCCTCCAAAGCTCCACAGCCGACAAACCTCCCTCCGGGGGTAAGACGCTCTCTGGGGGTGACCATTCCTTTTCAAAGCCTCAGACCCATTAAAATGCATTTTAGAAAAGAAACCAGTTAGTCTTTTCTTTGCGTAAAGCCTGTCAAATCGAGAGGATCTCTGGGGATATACATCAGCTATTTCATTATATGTGACTCTATATTGTAATAGCTTTTCCAAAATAGAAACTATAACCCCCTTGGAAGTTTATGAAAATCGTCCTCAGCCAAGGATGCAGCACGCGAGCAGGGGATGGTGGTCAAGTTTCTAACGGCTGGACGTAGGGGAAACGTAGATCACTCAGCTAAGCAGCATACTAGACTCTGTTTTCTGTTTCCATTTCACTCCTTACGTCTTTCTGCTCCCCAAGGATTTTTCTGAAGGGGTAATAAAATAAAATGGGTGAAACAAAGCCATAAGCCAGTTAAGTCTGAAAGACATGTCATCTCATCTAAAAGGAAGAAACGGACCATTTCCATGCCTAAGGCTGACAGCAACGCCTGAGCTGGCAATAGTGCTATTCCATTTGATTTATAGAATAATGGGGTGACAAATGATGACAAAAATAAACTTTTACTGCACTGAACTGCTCCTTTATTTATGAAATTTGGCCAAGTAGTGAAATCTTTTATCTGCAAGTTGTAACACGGAGAGGGAACGAGCGATTATGGTGTGGTAATAGTAACCCGGCGATGGAGGCTGAGTCAGTTGGAAATGGATTGAGGTAAAATAACTACCGCACCATGATAAATGTGAACAGCGCTTTGCTGACAGATGATCTAACAGGTGTTCATAACAACTATATAAGAGGATTTATTTATGACCAGCCACAGCCGCAGCACTGTAAATCAACTCCAGCAGCTGCACACCGTTGAAACCAAGTCCCCGATGGAGGAGCGGAGCAAGCTCCCGAAGAACACAATTCACTCCAGAATCTTAATCATCAAATAACATTTTTTTAGGTAATTACACCACAGCACAGAAATCATGATTACTTTCAATTAGAAAAATGAGCTGTCCATAACTTTGTTTACAAAATATTTTCGTTGAGGCCCTCTGGTTTTGATGAGGCCTGAGTGAAATGAAGACTCGGGGGTCAAGGAAAGGGTGCCCCCGAGTGATGAGCATTTTCCTGTGATGCCAGCCAGAGGCCTCTCGCACTGGCTCCGTTTGTTAAGGCTCAGAAATCAAACCTTAAGTTGCAAGGATACTTGGTTTCCCCCAAACTTCTATGGTACCTCCCCTTGTTGCACGTCTGAGCTCCCACGTTACTCTAGATTGCCGCTCCTAATTTTATACACGGTTTATTGACAAAGGGAAATAAGCATAAAAAAATGAACTCATCAGAAATGGGCTTTAAATTTAGGCTGAGGGGCCTACCTTCATACAACCTTTCTTAATCACTTTGCAGAGGCAGAATTTAACATTTTTCTTTTTGTAGGTCATGGTCTTAAGTCCTTATGGTCATCCATGGAGATGGTTGACTCTGTCATAAAACAAGACTCCTCATTCATCCCCTCGCTAACAAAAAGAGAAAAATGTTCTTACATGGGGTGAGAAGATGCCTTTCTAGGAAGTAAAACAAGAATCTTGGTTGGATACTTTTGAGAAAGCTAATCTCCTCTACTTCCCTCCCCAACTAGATTCTATACTTTCTCCTTGGTAAGCTTCCTCTCTCCCTCCATCCCATACAGTTAATGAGCAGGGTGAAGGTGAGGTCTCCCTGTTCTCTCCAAGTGCCCATGTAGCATCTGCACTCTCCAGGGCCTGACACAACTGAGCCTACTGGCAGAATTATCTACTGGTTAGGTTTTCTAAACATCTCTAGATCTCAGGATAAAGACTTTTCTAGATTTAAATCTGGATTTTGGCTGGGTGCAGTGGCTCATGCCTGTAATCCTAGCACTCTGGGAGGCCAAGATGGGAGGATCACTTGAGCCCAGGAATTCGAGACCAGACTGAGTAAGAGCAAGACCTCTTCTCTACAAAGAATAGAAAAATTACCCAGGCATGGTGGTGCGCACCTGTAGTCCCAGCTACTCAGGAGGCTGAGTCAGGGGGATCACTTAAGCCCAGGAGTTTGAGGTTGCTGTGAGCTATGACGATGCCAATGCACTCTAGCCAGGGCAACAAAGTGAGACTCTGTCTCCAAAAATAAATAAATACATGAATAAGTAAAATAAATCTGGATCTTTGTTGTCTGTGGCCCTCATGGTTGTAGATGAAAAACCAATGTCTTTGTCGTTGAAGAACCTAAAGACAGGTTCCTCTCATCTTAATCTGCTCCAGAAAAATAAAAGGTTTGAGTCAGTTGTAATAATTCCATATTTGAGTTCTGAGGGCTTGGGGGTCTTTGGTGTACATATTTACGGAATTAGCTAGGAATTATATGCAGAAGAGACTATTTACATAAAACTGACTCTAGAGAAAGACAAACATGAGGGGAGATTAGAAATTTTAGTATCACTTCAACTCACAATCACTTAACTAGTAAATAGATAATAATGGAGTTTAATATTCTTTAGCCACTTTGACTATAAGTCTGAAAAGACTCATTTTATAACCTGCAATGACACAGGAAATAACTAAAATCCCCAAGGAAATATCTAAAATTGGCCTCCAAGCAGGCAAGTAAAACCAACGAGTTCCTGATTTTCTCCTGATCTCTATTTCAATGGGTCCCAATCTTTCTTTTCCGCCTCTACGCTGTTTGCAAGTGCAGCATGCTCCCGTCCACAATTTCTCAACCATTCGCTCCTCCTCTAAACCACTACGGGCCATTGAAGTGGAGGTGGGGAAGGGCCTTGGGAGAGAGACTGTATGAGAGGAAAGAGTAAGGGCAAGAAGGGAAAGGGGACACTTCACGTTCTGGTGTGTGGCCAATGTTGCTTTCTGTACAAACGTATTTTAAAAACATTTTTAAGAGACAGCCTCAGCTGAGAACAATATATTCTCCAATCTCCCATGCCTAGCAACTCCCTTTTCTTCTAAATGCCACCCCATTTTTAAGACCTAGCTAGCCTCGCTGCCTCAGTTGAACCTTCCCAAACCTCTCTAGCCCACTGATCACTTCTTCCCCTAAACCCAGTGGCACGTACTGGTGCTGTTTGACAAAATCAGCCATGCCACTGCCTCACAATGTTTCTCACAAACCACCTCCGCTTTCAAACAGCTACGTTCCAAGCATGTTGGTCAAGTGATCACGTGGAATCTAAAACATTTTCCCTCAGAAAACAATTACACATGGTGGTTAGCTTCCTAGGTTAGATCATACAATTCTGCTTAGTCCATAATACAGTTGAAAAGTGGATGAAAAAAATAAAAGTAATGTTACCAAAACAGGAAGAGAGGAAGGCATTCATTCAGCACGTTGAATGCTGTGTGGTGGGCAGTCACATAAAGAAAGGCCATGGGGACTCTGGGAAGATTCAGAAAAGAATCTTCTGGTCCAGCCAAGGCTGTATTTTTCTATTAAACACAATTTCCATTCATCTAAGACCATTACGAACATTTGATTTTTGTGCTGTTGTTCTCCCCCCCAAATCTCAGGAATAGCGTGAAAGTGATCATGAGACCTTTTCCTGAGGCAATAAGTCAGGTTGGAAGGCAGAAGGGGGAAGAAGGAAGAGGATTTAAAAAGATAAGAACAGTCAGAAAGTAAGTCTTTCAATGAACTGACCTCCAATTGATGGAAGAAAAAAGTGTGTACCCCATGGTTGGCCAGCCTGGTCCGGTCACCTGTAAGGAGGCCATGGAAGTGAGGAGACCGGTTCACCTGCTCACGTAAAGCTGCTCAACGTGGCACCCCAAAGCAGTGGGGCCTGGGGGCGGGGAGGAGGTAAGCCTGTATTAGTATATAAGCAAAAATGTGTTTGCAAACCAAGGCGCCCTGACTTGGGCAAGTCCACATTGCCATTTCTTTGTTTATTGCCAATTAGATTGTAGGTTTCTTGGGTGGGTATATGGTGTGACTTGTATTTAACCACACCCCTGACGAGGCTTACTGCAGTTCTTCAAATTCACAGTGGATACAGTCTTTCCACAGAAAGGGAAGAGCAAAGCTCTGTTAATTTTGTGTTATAACAGGGCTCTTTCCCCCCTCTCATAAGAGGATTTTTTTCTTCTTTTAAAGAAAGTTCCCTATGAGGTCAGAGAGATTACAGAGAGGGAAAAAAGAAGGGGAAAGATCTTAGGTTTTTCTTAACTGGTCCAACTTTTCTTTTTTTAAAATCCCCCTTCATATTATTCATCATTCTGGATTCTTATATCCTAATATAACATCTAAATTCTTAGCAACAGAAAAACGGGTTATAAGAGCAAACTTTTTGTAAGTTATTATATTCATATGTTTGCCAATAGTTATTGGGAAGGGCAAGTATATAGTATTTTAATTTAATAAGTGCATTGTTACAGTCTCTTTATGAAAAAAACCTATTCTTTTCTTATGATAAAAAAAGCAAATGTATTTTGATATCAAAAATGAGGCTCAGTTTGAAATATACTGTGAGAGTCATTCTTCAAGATTGGTATACATAAAATGTCCCATTAAGTGAACATTAAAATGAAAAAATATAGCTAGAATTAAGAATTCAACATTGACTAACTCGACTCAATGGAACAATTTAAAGATAATCATGGATTATGATAAAGTTAAAGGAAATACGAGGCAAGGAACTCTGAATCACTGTATCAAAAAAGAAAAAAAAACTCAAACCTTAAACTTGGGTCTTTGGTCGTTTTTCTGATTCATGCAAAAAAATATTTTAATGGTATTAAGCTATTGATGTTAAAATGGTTTCAACTGGTAGTTCATACTACAATTGATACATATTATTCACTGGTTCATACTACATTAAATTATTATTTAATATAGATTTTAAATCCAAAAGTTAGTAGCCAAAAATAACTTATTCAAAAGTAAAGTCTTATTGAAATTTCTTTAGTTTAAAAAAAATACAAATGTGGGATCTATTTTTAAAGATGAGTGCCCTAATTTAAAGAAAATAAAAACCTTTGTAAATCACAACATGTACTTTTCCCTTGGCCTGATGATAATTTTTTTTTTTTTTTCAGAAAACAGGTAGGTAGCCTGTCAAAATCTGTGTAATATTTCAAAAAGTTATTGACTTAAAATCCAAAGTTATGAAGCCCCGAGATACAGGGTTAATGAATGGAAATGCCAGTGGGTGGCAATTACACAGTTGCTCCTGGGTGTATCAGCCCAGCATCTCAGGCTCCTGTGTGGCCTCCATAGCAATATTCTCTTCCCTCAGAGTCATTGCTGTATTTCAGGAGCAGAAAATTTAACAATTTGGTTTATTCTCGCCACCTCACAAGCCTGAACATTTAAATAATTTTTCCAGTCTGTTTCGTTTTTCTCAATATGTGTGTCCCAAGAATGTTTCATTCTTTTCTTTCTACTCTTGGTATATATTCTTTAATGTTTCAATGTATACATTCTTCTCTCTTACTTTTTAAAAATCATTATTTTATGTGGCTCTGTACAAAGGGAACTGACTAGCTTATAGGATCCTAAAGCCCATTACTTTGTATCAGAAAGGAAATAAAATTTCAATTCATTTTACAAAGGTATAAAAGTATTAGAAAAGTTTTCTGATTATAGAACAATCGTAATGAAAACAGTAACTTGCCTAAGGTAGCAAATAAAATAAACATTCTAGGGAAAAATGCTAATATGTTGATCATATAGCTATTTTAAAAATTTTCTACAAGTAAGTTTATATTTGTTTCTATTAAAGTTAGGCACCAAGATTTGTAAAGGAAAAATGAGATTCAGAGAATTTATTCAGCAGGTATAATAGGCCTTATAATTGATCTCTACTAATAGATCAAAATCGTATGGAAAGAGGTTTTATTTTGCAACATGAAGATTTTTGTTTTTGTTATTAAACATACCATTTTTTTTTCCTTTGGAGTTAACTACTCTATAATACAATTTGGTTCAAAAGTGGTTTTTCTTTTACTAACTAAACCCCAGTGCTTCTCCGTGTAATATAACACTCAAACTATTTACTTTAGAATAAAGAAACATTAGCATATAAACTTTAGGATTATAAATAGTTTCTCATTAAAAATGCAAAGACGAATGCTATTCATATGCTAGTTTATTTATCTTATGATTCCGAGATAATTTCATGATGACAGTGGTCAATTACCAATTACAAGATCAGGAAATTCAAAGAACAATATTTTGCAAAGACCGTGTTTTTGCATTTATTCTCAAAAGTATGCTATCGCATTTTCACATACCAAGCTGACAGAGCATTTAGACTATTTCTTTGCTAATTTTTGCTTATTGCTGAAGGGAAGATGATTTCCAATGAACTTTAAATATTTGATTCATGTCCATCATTGCTGAAAGAGAGAAGGAAGACAAGGAGGCCAAAAGAAGTAGCAGGACAGAGAAAATGCCACATGGATTCGAGAGTTGAGATAACTGACAGTAAAATATATGTTCTTTGGTTAGCAAAGCGAAAAGGGGGAAAGTATTGCATACATGATAGATACACACTAGCATTCTAAAGCAGGAGACAAGAATGTCAAGAGTGTATTCTTCCCCCACTGCCAGATGGAAGGGCTATTATTATAAATGAAAGGCAGCAGTAGTGGATGCCAGGCACTTTTGTTATGTGCCAGATTCTGAAGTCCAGATGCAAGCAGGTTACCCCTGGGACAGGACAGGCTTCAGTTCCCGCAGCAGAACAGAACCAATCACAGTTTTCTCAGTGTTTATGATAAGCTGGGCTGTAGAGCCTTCCTTCAGTTCCACTGTGACTAGCATCAATGACCCACTGTGCACAGTTTTAGCTGCAAACCTGGAAGAAAAAAACGAGAGAGACCTTTTATCATGAGAGGTGGGAGAAAAAAGAGGAGACAGCATAAATTCAAATAGGTTTAAAATAACTCTTTTTTCTCAAATGAAATAATTTACTACAGGTTCCCTACTGCCAAAAACCCAAAGCCAAGCATTCTTTTGAAAAATCAATAAACTGCCCAGCCCATGCTTACCACAAGCAGGTGATTTTAGTGCATCTTTAAAACAAAACGTGAAAAGTAAGTCTGTTTTATTTATTAGTTTGAACAATAGATGCATGTGAATAATTCTCCAGTATGACATATTTCAGAATCATTCATTCATTTGATATTTAACATTTCACCATGCATGAGGCCATTTAAAATAAGCCATTGTATTTTTATCTTTAAAACATATTAAGAAAAGGTACCTTTCTCAAAGAGCTTGAAATTTTAATTCCTCATATCTGAAAACGATTATGCAAGAAGTTAGATAATTTTATGCACATTATAAAATTCTTACTAAGTTTCAATGAATTCACTCATGTAAAAATATTCAAATTCAATCTTTAATGTTAATGATGGCGTGAAACAAAATCATGTGACGGCTAAGTGCAACCTCACACTTCCCCCCTGCTTTTTTTTAATGTTTAGAATATTAGATCCTTTTTTTCTTTAGACTATAACAGAGGAAACTTGAGGTCTAATGCTCTATAACTAAATTCCAAGACATGAAGAACCTACTAATTACATGGAATTAAAAGCAAAACTAGCCTTTTAAGCACTGCAATTGACTGAAAAGCCGTTGGAGGCACAATGAACTTCTGTCAATCCTGCTAATTCATTCTGCATGCACAGTTGAGCCCAGGAGATGTGAAGGAAGAGGACGGGAACCTCCCAAGCCTCCATTTTCCACATGGAGCATGTCCCACACATTTTTGGGGGAAGGGGGTTTGATTGCAGGGATGACTGGAGAAAAACAAAGTTGCTGCACATGAGCTTTTGAAAACACTAACAAGTGTAGAGCAGGTCTGCGACCTGCTGTGACCCCACTTTGCAGGGCCAATCCCCTTTCCCCTTTCTGTATGACACGTGTCTGAATCTGAGCCATCTGCCTCAATTTGCGCAACATCTTCAGCCACAATGGCACCCAGTTAGCCCTGACAACAGCTCACAATACATAAAAATAAAACTGCCGTGCTGACAGCACGCTGCGGACTATTCAAGAGCAAACCAACTGGTCAGTGTCTCATGTCTGACAATTAGCATGGGCCTTGCACAGAGCCCACGGCGTCCTCGGGGATCTGTTTAATTACCATCAACATAAAAGAGGGAGTTTATCAGGAGACACTCAGAAAAACTTCACTCCCGACTTAATTAAAATATTAGCCACTTAAGCAGGAAGCAGATTCTCTTTAAATGAAAAGTAATTTCTCTTTTGAGTTTTTAAAAAATGACATCAAGATCTCATAACACATTAGATGTATTTTTCTGAAACCAAACAAGCCATTTTTGGCTTAAATAAAATCATGAAAATCGGTTTCCCTACAATAATTAGAATAATGCATCAAAAGCAAAACAAATATGCTAATTTCACCAAACTGAAAATATTATCAACACTTTGAATTTGTGTTTTAAAATGTTAGCTAATGGGTTGTTGACAAAATATCTTAGAAACCTTTCTAGTCATTTACTTGTGTACTCTGTACAAACAAGCTGAAAACTTGCAAGGAATCTGACAGAGCAGTTTTCCTACTGAGAGAAGCAATTATAGGTAGCCAGTTTAGGAATATAAATCATACAAATGTTTTTAAAGAGGTTTTTATAAACCTCTTAACATACACATCCATCTGCCTTTTAGACGTGCACACAAGAGATTAGGAACTGGGTACCTCACTTTCATCTTTGAGAGAACACAAAGATCACCAGCCCCCAAGTGCGTTCTCTCTTCCTATAGCTCCTTACAGGTTTGTGCATTCCTTTTGTCTAAATTTTTAAGGCCCTTCTCTTCATAGGAGAATGCAGTTTCTATATTTCTGTTAAACAATGTCCCCAAAGAATACGAGGTGGCTCTATTTCCCCATTCATTTATTCAACTTTTCCCACAAATTTGGTCATCGTGTCTGTAATCCATTCAACAAATATTTCAACAGAGGTCCCTATTTCTGACAGGGTTATAATTATGTAAACAATAGTCTTATTAGTTAGTCCCTTTATTTACTTAACACTTGTGCCTTGGGACCATAGAGAAGGAGATTATGTCTGAATAGGAACACAAAAGCACTGTTGTTTGAATTTCAGGGTTGCACAGCCCCAAGGTACATTTTATCTCTTTTCTATTAAAAAAAACTTAGAGTCAATGTTACAATTAATACAAACTTGGCAGAGGCAAATGCCAATTTTGGTGTCAGTATGTTTACAGAGATTAAAATTAGTATCCTGTACATGTTTTTGAAATCCTATTACCACAAAATTCTCAGTACTATAAAGAATAGGGGCATGAAAGAAAAGAGGCATTTGCTTACACTGCAGTGGAAACATGCTAAGCAAAATCATCCTAGCAACAAAATCTGTTAGCTGGTGTAGAAACTACTGCCTTTATTAACTAGGTCTCTATGTTGTAGTGGGCACAAATGGCAGAAGCAATGTTTTAAAGCAGAAGACTAGAAGATCAGATGTTCTGACATTCTCATTTCACAGTTCAGAAAGGATATATTTAATTGGAACACAGCATGATCACAATTTGGTTTGTTTTGGCCCATAGAAGGCAAAAGCCACCCCCCAAAATTTATTAATCATTTAACTCCTGAACAAGCTATGCTCTAACATACATTTAAAAGATAGTTATGGAAAGAGTACTAGTTAATACATAATAAATAGCTAGCTTTTGGATGTCAGAAACATTGATTATAAAGTCAGCTTATATATTAAACTTAATGGCTGACATCGAGAACCTCTATACTTAGCCTCAAACTAAGATGACACCAAGACAAAAATTTTTTAGAAGGCACGAGAAGTTTTAGATCACTATAATGATGACAGTAGCTATCATTTATTAAGTGCTTACTGTGTGTCTGGCAATGGGTTCTAAGTACTTCACTTGCATTGTTTCATTTAATCCTATGAGGCAGGTCACTCTACAGATGAGGAAACTGAGGCTCACAGAAGTCAAAGAATTTGCTCAGGGACACGCAGCTAGTGAATGGTTGAGCAGAAATTTGAACCCAAGCATTCTGATTCCAGGTCACACATATTCTCTTAATACATACAAAAATGTACTCATAACAATTTGTTTTTACCAGTCAACAGATAAATTAAGGTTTCCCCTGTTTACCTAATATGCATATAATCTATGATTGTTTCAAAAACTTTTAAGGAAGATTTTTCCTTCTTAAAATGGTATACTTGGCTTTGTAGTATTCTGTAATTCAAAGCATTTTGACTTTCTCTGTCATATTTTACATCTCTGCCTTTAAAGATTTAAAACATGTTATATATCCCCTACCTGCTACTCCCTGAAGAGACACTAGCAATGAAAAATACGAAAGCTTTTTGAATGGAGTTGTAACACAGGGAGGGGCTATTGGGAGACCAATCAACCTGGAAAACCAGGAACACCACAAATGAGAACAAATAAGTGGCATGACAGTTAAAGATGTATTGCCTATGTACGATGGGCTCCATGTTATTAAAAGGATACCATCTAGATATTTTTCATAATTTTTCATTTCATTCTCCCACCAAGCACTCGCTGTTTGTAATCACCAACTGAGAAGGTAAAACTGTTTGGATATATCTGTATTTCATCTTATTAAATGTCTCTTTGTCTATTATCTCTAGCAATTGACATTTAATCTTTGAAGCCTATAAGAATTCTTAAGATTTAAGAAAAAGACAAAATAAGCTGGTTGCCAAAACTAAACGAAAAAATGTTTCACTCATCTTAAAAAGTTATTTTGTTTTAACTGTTGTCAGAATTATAAAAATGGGTCAAATAGCAACAATAAAATTGAATAAATATATTATCTGTAATACATAGATTTATTCCCTCATGCACTTAAACCATACTTTTTAAAGATTTGTGACAAATTGGCTATGAACCATAAATGTTCTTTGTTAGAGGGAAAGAAATCGTATAACTCAACTGTTCTACCAATTAGAATTGCTAATAGTATAACATGAATCTAAAAATATTTATCTGAGAGGCTGCATCAATCTCCAGGGTAGTCACAAACATAAATTTTTTTACACGGAAACAGATTTGCTATACTAATGCAACAGCTCTAAGACATGCTTTTTCTTCTCTTGGATAGTCTTCCTGGTTTCTGATTTTTCTATTCTGAGTTCAATTTTCTTGTGCTTTCTGTTCTACTGGTTACCAGAAGCTGTGACAATGGCCCACTCAGGCTAAAACTTTTTTTTTTCCTACTCTGTACATGAAGCCTTCAATTACTGCCTGCTGAAGCAGACAGAATCCTATTAGTAAGAAAGACGATCACAAGATGCAGTGCCCTGCCCTAGCTGTATAAAAATAATTAGTCCAAAGTTGACAAATGTGTAATGAAGTCGCACAATCATTATATGTAAGAAATACTGGTTTGAATAAGCCTCCTAAACATCAATACCACAGCATGGTGATTTGAATTGTTATCTTCCACCGGCTTTAAAATTATAAATCCTTATTACCTTGAGTTAATATAGTAGAACATTTTAAATAGGCAGAGAATTTGTAAGTTGTAAAAAATTCTATTTTGTTGACTATAAAATTATATTTTAAAGTTAAGCCCATTACACTATTGAAGTAACAGTGAGGACAGAAAAAGCATTTACATGTAATATTCAAGTTTAGAGAATTTATACAAAGCAATGTATTTTTCCCTATTTTTTTAATTGCCTAACAACATTGTAGTATTTTCCTCTAATATTTAGGATAAGAGTTAAAATAAAAAATAAGCTACTATTATAATTTAGGACTCTATATTTTCTATTCTAGTCTTTAGACATGGTATAAAAAATTATTCCCCACACTATCAGGTCAATGATGCATTCTCTTTCTTTATACAGGAAAGCTAAAAAACCTAAGTGCACTTCCTCAAAGAAGACATAAAACATTCCAGTTATTTCAGAGAATTTCTGGTTTGTATGGTAGGGGTGGGGTGAGATGGGGGTTAACAAGAGAAAACCAATTGTAAAACAAATAAGTCCTTACCACATTCTCTTTCATTCCTTACAAAATTGTCAACCCAGAAGGAAAACCACCAAGAATACTTTTCTTTCATTTTTACATAAAACAATTATATATTCCTATTAGTAAAACTGTTTCTAGAGATTACTACCTCACAAATGGTGAGATTAAATAAAACTTAAATACAGAATGTTTTTTAAGTAAAAATCAGCTGTGCAGTTTGATTACTTCTGAAATATCCAAATATTCTTTTCTGTGTAAAAACTGAGGTCCGCGTTTGTTCAGGGAGCCTGCAGGGTTCAAAGCAGTCAGATAAAAAAGCAGTGCTGCCCTCTAGTGGACAACCACCAACCTGAGAAAGAGCTCTGTTTTGATTGCATTTAGCAATCACCTATCTTCAGTCCTATTTGAGACTCAAAATTTGTCATACTGTAGAAAAGACCTAAGCCTGCTATTTTTATATTAACAACTGTTTATACAAAATTTTGTTTAAGGACAGATGAAAGAGGTTGACAGGGCTTATAAAATTAGAGTATCAAGTCTTCAAATGTTATTTGACGAGCAAAAACTCTTTTCTATTGTGATTCTCGAGAATAACCCAGAATTTAAATCTCTTATAGCTTCCAGCAGAAAAGAAATAAAACAACTAAAAATAACTCAAAGGGTAATTAACCTATGAACAGAAGAAAGGAAAGTATTAGAGACCCCATCAAGAAGTGACTATGCCATTTGTGTTTGTATCCCTAGCACAAGCTAGATCTGTCACAAAGGTCTTCAAAAAATATTGAGTGAAGGAGTTACACACTATAGATTTTTTAGGATACAAAAATACCAGTATTTCCTCTATTAGTAACCTTTAAATAGGTATATAATAATGGTGATTAATTGGATGAGTTTAAGCCCTAGAAATGAAACAGGTTGTTCTTTACCTGTACTTTAATTAAATAACAAGATTTTTATTTTAAAATTGAAATAAACTGTCTTTATATGTGTTAATAAATTGAAAAGTTGACTGCCAGGTTGCCATGGATACACTGCTTCATTTAGAGCACCAGACTTCCCTGAGAGTTAAGGACCTAAGTGACAATAGTAAAACAACATTTATTTTACTAAGATTGTAATTATCTACAAGTTGCACATATTAAAAACTTGCAAATTAAAAAAGTGACAGGGTAAACAAAATCAAAACCACTAATTAAGATATACAGGGGGAAGAATAACTGTAAGTACTGAATACAAGTTAATAATGAAAGTTGTTCTAGGATCTTAATGAATAAGCTCAGAACTAAAATAGAATCATGGCAGAGACAAGGCATTCTATCTTCATTCAAGTATCACATTTTCCTCTTGTAGGGTCAATTTGTTGATCATGAAAGGGCAAAATGAGTAGGTAGTGTGCCACCTCTTTTCAACAATACTATTGTATACAAATATCAGAATTCCTGAATATGGGGTAAAATGCAAAGTGGCTGAGATTGCTCAAAGACAAACTTTTACTTGTGGCCTAAGACTGTTTTATAGACACAATTATAATGTACTACTGCAATGAATGATATACTATACTATCTTGCTGGAGCACACTGGGATAGATATAAGAAAAAAATACATCAAATATCTCATCTACTGGTATCCCTTACTGATTAATCTGTAAAAAAAGGACATATATAAATATAGGAAAAATATTTTAAAATATGTCATGTGGTATTAACTCTTGATAATTCACCGCAGCCTCAAAATCTGGACTCTGGAACAGTCGCCTTATAACCACTTGGAGTTCTGGCTCAAATACAGACTCCTGGGCCCTGTCCCAGATGTACTGAAGCTGAGTTTTAGGGGATGGGTTTCAGAAATCTGAGTTTTATACAAACTCCCACATGATTTTTTTGTATAGAAAAACCCTTAGAGACTTCAGAGCTATAGATTAGTTTTCAGGCTTCTGGCTATGGTACTACTCATTAGTCCTGATCAGAGGACAAGCAATATAATACAAGCAAAGCACCTCAGTTCTGTGTTGCTGAAAACAAACCTCCTTCATAAACCCCTACATGGTATTTCTCAGAGGATCACGAGGCATGTTCTCTGGCCCTGGATGAACCTAGGACTCCCACAGTGAGTCCTCTAATCTCCTCTCTTAAAACACACTAATCTTGATGTTTGCCTTTCGCAGTCCATTCACATACTGGTTTAATGCTGTCCATTTTGCTCTTTATTTATACTTTATGTATTAGTTTATTAGCGTTGTATTAAATAACATGCTTTAAGACTTTTACAATGTATAGCTTACTCATTAAAATAAATGAGAATATCTAACAGAGGAAATGAAGATATTCAGCCACATATTTATCATTTCTGTATTACTCCTTATCATGTGGTAACTGTAATTTGCAAAAGCAGATTGGCACAATGGCCCCAATTCTGTAGATCTCAGTGAGATGATTTTGTCCTCAAAGAGCAGCTTTTTCAAGTAAATACCGCAGAAATGAAGATAAAGTTGAGTCCTTCAATAGTATACCTTTTGGCTTTCTGATCCTATCACTCATTTAGAAAACAAAACTAAATGTCATATAATCTAACAGTGGATAAGTTTTCTCAATTGGTCTTTAAAAGTGTTAATATATAGGAAATGTTCTTGGTTTTTGAAGTGAATTCCATAAAACTTGTGCACCTTTAATTGACTTTTTCTTAATGAGGGCCATTTTTCTGTTAATGTGTTAGAAACCATTTTCTATTAAGTGTTCAAACAAAATTCATACCTTATACCATGATATACTTTTGCATATTAATGGAGGTTCACTTTTTCTTAGATAATTCTTTATTAAGTATTTCTTTATCTGATATTTAATGTAAAAAATATTTAAAATCTGAAGAGTAGGAGGAATAAATTATTCCAAAACTAAGCAATGGGAACTTTGTTCATTGAATGGTTAGAAAGAATACACTAGCACTCTAGGAGCCCAAGGTGGAAGACTGCTTGAGGCCAGTTCGAGGCCAGTCTGAGCAAGAGTGAGACCCCATCTCTATAGAAAATAGAAAAATTAGCCAGGCATGGTGGTGCACCTATGGTCCTGGCTACTTGGGAGGCTGAGGCTGGTGGAATCACTTGAGCCCAGAGTTTGAGGCACTGTGCTCTAGCTCTAGCAGGGGTGATAGAGCAAGACTCTGTTTTAGGAAAAGAAAAGAAGGAAAGGAGAGGAGAAGAGGGGAGGGGAGAGAGGAAAGGGAGGAGAGAAAAGACTACACTAATGCTTATTAAAAGTCGTCTCAGAAAGAAAAGGTCTGGAAAAATTAAATAGAACATAAGCCATCCAAGAGTAATTTATCATATTGAAATTTTTATATCTTAAAATACTATGGATAAAATGCTTTTTATACTTGGTGTTTTTAAAAATAATCCTAAACTGATTATCATTAATAAATATAAGAGTGACTTTGGTCCTACTCCTCATAAACTCAAAAATGCAACTATCACAGAATAAGGGAATTATTCAAAATCTCATAGGGGTTTCAATTTTATCATTAACAAATTACATATAAGCTTAGATATAGAAACTCATGAATTCCATAAGGTAATATAAAATTAAACACTACAGTTAAAAATTTATATAATGCAATAAAGTGGTAAACTGTTAATTTGTTATTATAATGTAAACAGTAATTGCTAGTTCAATTTAAATGAAATTAAGAAAAGCATTAATAAACAATTGTTTTGTTTTAATTGCTATAGCATAAAAGAATGGTCAAAAGTGTTACATATTATAGGATAATAATTTATATCAATTTCTGCATGAAAAATATATATAATTTAGGTTTATTACCTGGAAGCTTTCTAACATTTAGAATATTATTACAGCCATACTTTAGCTATCAAAGCAAATATGAAATATTTTCAATTCAGTATGGTGGGACTTCAGAAGCCAGTTAAGACAGCACAGCCTGTTCTTAAGTATGTACAGGCATTTAATTTACTTTTGACTCTGTGCTAACTTGGGCGAGTCCTCCCCCAGGTTACAGAGCCAAGCAGCAGGCCGATGATGATAGGGCTAAAACAGAAGAGCGTCAAGACATCGTGAATGTGTAGGAGGACCATGAACATTAAGTTTGAGTGCAATTCCACATTCTAAAGTCAAATATAAATAGTTCTTAGTTGTGTGTCTCCTCTGTATTAGCATGGATAATTGAGAATTGACTGTAATTTTAATATAAATCATTTGAACAGCCATTACATTACAAACCAACAAGACAAGTTACTGGCAAACTATGCTTTAATAAGAATTACAAAACTGTGCTAAGTGTCCTTCTTAGTCTATCTTCCAAAAGGAAGATAGTTTTCATGTTAGTGTCTTTGAGAAATCCTTCTCCAGACACATAATAGGAAAACAGAAGGTGGCCACTGCTTTCAGAAAAGCTTAAAAACAAAACAAAATAACCTTACCCCCACATACAAAACAAAACAAAAACTAAACTAGAAGTTCCAACATAAACAATGGCTACTCTATATTTTTATACTTTACAAAAGAATATATTACAAAAAGACTGCTGTATTGCTGGGTACAAGATGTACTAGGTAAAAGTTCATACTGAATAAGCCAAAATTTATAGTTGATATATGACATTTTGGTGTTTTAGTAATTTCAATAATTCTAAGGACCCATAAATAAAACAAAACAGCTTCTGTTAGAGAAAATCACCTAAGAAAGTAAAAAGAAATATTCAAACCAGAAAAAAATTAAAGGAGGAAAACTTAGAACCAACACATTTATTTTCACTAAAAAGGCTTCTGTTCACTTTTTTTCCCTATTGAACACCACTAACTGATAGATAAGTTATATTTGCATGGTGGTACCCATATGAGGACCTTACATTCATTTTCTTATTTTATCACCACCCTATGTGAGATATTGTCATAAATAAGAAATGAAAGCATCAGACTTCTTGATAAACTAACTGAAGGACTCTTTACTCTTAAAAAAAAAAAAAAGTACAAGGCAAATCTAGCACATGCAGTTTTCACTCTGTTACACTACAGTGAAGTTAGGCAACTTTGAACACTGTGATGGCAAATCAGCTCTTCTAAAATCAAGCACGGTGTTCTTCTGTGGCTATCACCGAATTTCAGTTTAATCCCTCCTTTTTTCCCTGCCACCCATTTCCAAACACATGAGGAATGTAAAGCCTATAAGAAAAAGTTATAAATTGCCCAAGATTACCAAGCATAATAATAGCAGAGCTAGGTCTACAACCCAAATAACCAGTAGCACTTTCTATATGGAGCTTTTTCTGCTCCAGTGCTAATTAAAAAAAATGTTTTTAAAGGTCTGAAGGCCTTCTCTTTGATTCAAAATTTATTTTCTAAAATTGATAATTATATAAGAAAGGATAAAATAAATATAGTGTATAGATATTTTTAATGGCAGAAGTATGCCTGCCATTAGTTTGCAATGAATTTCCTTAAGCTCACAGAGAATTATGAGACAACCGCATGGATAAGGGATTATTATTTTTATATTCATTTTCATTTAGGCCACTGGCATTCATAAAAATACAAACATATTAATCACATTTTCTTCTGCCTTTCAGGACAAATGACTTGGCTCTCACATTTCAGATCTTGGTGGTAAAGATATTCCTAGTCTAAGAAATAGAAGCTGCATTTAGCCCCATGTTGGTTGTCTAGCAGCTCTTTATTAACTGGAAGCAGTCTCAGGGGACTGCTATCAAAAGGAAATCTGTACTACCCAAACTTCCTCCCTTTCAATTAAAAAAGTCCAATTCCACTGCTTTATAAATCTACTGAATCCAGTGAAATAAGATAAACTCTTAACCATCTTGTAAAAGGTATCTTTACAAATTTCCAAGCTACTATAAAATGTGGATATACTCTGTGTATCTTTCAGGAAAGACCATATAAGTATAGGAAGTATACTACGAAATGGGGGAAGAGGGCCTTAACCCAAACCAATCAACCAAATAAACATACCATCAGAAAAAAGGAGGGAGGGTGTATATATAGGTTTAGGGGTTATTATTTCCAAAGAAAACAATGAATTGAAAATTATGTATTTATACATATACAAGTTATCTTGTGTTAGTGAACCTACCTGTGTATATTGTCCTGGCCAGAAGGGACTGCACCTACATTGGCTACATTGACAACCTTCTGAAGGATCACAGAGGGAGTGAAATTCTGTGGTGCAGCAATGATTATAGTAGAAGTTTCATTCATTCCTGTTAGCTTTCCTGTAAAAGCAAAAGAAAGGCTCCCTTTTACTAATTTCTTTATGAAAATCAAAATTAAACAATTTTAAGCTCATGGCCAAAATTTAAAAACTTTTTTCAACAAAAGAAATACCACTTTGGAATGGAATTTATAAGATAATTATCGTAAAATGAAAACAAACTGCAACTATTTCAAAGATTTTTAAAAATCTTCATTGTATAGGAAAATGTGTAAAAATGCAGTTGAAAATCACTTTTAATACAACTAGTTTGAAGTATTACAGGATAAAAACTTAGAAACACAAAAATGAAATTTCAATTTGGTCCCTTTAAACTCAGTCTGGGCTTAATGCAAACTATTAAGGTTTTACTTCTTAAGAATATATAAATGTATTTATTAGTAGTAGTATTTTTTCTATTCATTCAAAGATCTGTTATTGCCAAATGCTGCTTGAGAACAAATCAAAGTAATTCTGGAATAACTAGCAGCATTACCTGATGAATGGCCTCAGAATAAGAGTTGAAGTTATATCAACAATGTCTGGAAGTCACTGAAAATGACTGGGAGTCACTGAAAATGTACAAGTACCTAAGCTACACCTGATGATAACAGTATTTGCTTAGTGAATGGAACTATAATTGCTGATAGAAACACTAATTGAAACTTCTGAAGTAAAAAGTTTGAAAACAAAGGAAAAAATGCGAATGGAAAATCTTAAATCCCAGAGACATTTCAAATAATTTTAGAAAAGAAACTAAGTTAAGCAAAAGCATGAACAAAAACCATACATAGTTAATGCAAGGCATGCCATTAATATCAGAATCTCATGTAAAAAAATTCAGTGAACAAATTCAATCACATAACACTTGGAACAAACATTGAAATTTAGTACCCAGGTTAAAAAACAAAATAATTACAATAAATTCCACCTATTTGGATCTGTGATATAAATCATGGACAGCTAACGGTATCCATTAAAGCCAGTAATCCTTTGAGATATTTGATATGTACACAGTAGTTTACTTATGCAATATAAGATTTATGAAATTTATGAAAATAGTAAAATTTGATTTCACATTTTCAAAAGACCCTGTACCTTCAGGCCTATATGTTTAATTTAATTATTTACTGCAAATGCAACCTAATTTTTTTTTAAGTCCTTATGATTAACACTATGAAGACACTAAAGCCTAACACTGCAAAAAGACTTAAGCCATCAGATAGAAAATAGAACTATCTAACTTCTAACAAGGAGCAGTTTTTACTAACCACTTTCAAATTCGGGAACACTGTGTTCTGTCTTAGACCGTTTAAACTTCAATATTAGGCAAAAGCTTTAAAAACTACACAAGCAGTCAAACACTGCTTTTAAGTAGAGCACAGTGGCGGACATAACACTGCTGAGAGATGTGTGTACTCATTTAGGATTTAAACCTTCTCCATTAAGCTCTATTGAAGAGCAACTGCTGAATAAATGAATGCAACTATGTTTATGTTAAAAGCCTGTTTCCCGCAGCATGTAATTAAAGGAAATGTTGTACAAAGCCAGTACTTTTGTCAAGCTCCTGTAAATGGAAAGATGGATAGCACTCAGAGAAGTGAATGCATTGCTTCATATTTAACCTTAACACTCTTGTCATTAATGGTTTGTCTAACTTGTTCTATAAAAGACAAGGTACTGCTCCATTGAAGTAAAATTAAAAAAATCAACTAAACCATGCTTTTCAGAACAGAAGATTCATTATCGTCAGCTAATGTATTGGCATAAAGCAAAGTAACATCCTATCAAGTAAGGCACACATTCAATCTGCCTTCCCGCCCCCCTTTATTTTTAACTCATGCTGTTTTATTGTTATAGGCAATTTGTACCACTCAGCATGACAGTGTAAACTGAATCAAGATTAATTTACATGCAAAAGAACACTTAGGAGAGCAGCATGGTAAGCAAATGTATTGTCTCGATTGCTGAGGTGGAAAAAGAACCTGGAAAGAAAAAAAGGTGCTCTAATTAAGGGGCATCAAATATGATTGCTTGTGGTAGTTAAGGGCCAGAAAATAGTAAATGTCTGACCATTTAAAGAATTAGCATCTTGCTAGCTAGGAACCCATAAGATGGATGCATAAATCATAATAAAATTAAGTAAACATTTTAGGTTTCTTAAATCAGAGATTTTTCTAAATGAAAGTCTATCAGGTATTCTCAAATTAACAAGAAAAAAGTATGCCAAGGTGTCATTAAAAGTTTCTCCTAAAAAAAAAAAAAGACTAAAACACTGTATAGCTTGTTCATACATAATAAAGGTAAAATTACTGGGGAAATGTTTAAAAATTGCCAGACTAAAGAATCTGTGGCTTCATTAGAATTTATCTAAATTTTGGTGAGGGTAGTAGACAGCACTTTGGGCTAAGCAGCTGGAACTGCTGAAAGGCAAACCAAATAATATAAGAAAATAAAATTAAAAAAATTTTTTCTAAGTTTTAGATTTGCAATTTAATTCACAAGAAGAAAATGAGTAAGAGAAGGTAGCTTGGAATAAGCACTTAGCTTAGGCCTCTTGAAATGAAAACTGTCTAAAGAAACATTAAATTTTTTAAGTAAAAAAGAAAAATCTCATGTTATTTATAGTATTGAAAGCGTTTCACAGCTAGTACATTAACTTTGCAACACTCAAAACTCATAGCAATGAATAAATCATGCTTCTGTTGAAGGCTTATAATATGAATACTATAAATACCCTTCAATATACAGGATAAGCCAATCTTTC
>VBSM01002608.1:22624739-22654909 GCA_008086735.1 Cheirogaleus medius
AAAGGCTTAGAGAAAAAAAAAAAATCTTCAGCGCTGCAGTAATGGAGTGCCAGGAAGCATGCCCCTCTTCTTAGGTAAAGGTATTTGTGTGTGCCTAGTACCTTCTGGAAGCTTGATGGATATGATTCACTGACCTCAAAATGAAGGGATCTTGTTTGATAACACCCGCCAGAGGAAAAAATAGCTTAGATTCACATAAAGTTTTAAAAATTGCTGACCATAGCATTTAAATATGCCCTGGTTTTATAAATGTTATCCTTAATTAAACATATAAAATCAGACAGAATTATTTCCCTTTACTCATATATGAAAAAAAACAACCTCATTTTTATTAGAAGGTATGCTTGACTGTGGGCCAAGTATAGGATGTTAATACTTTCATTCTGTTGAAAATATTTTCTTTTTAGGTACATATTTTAAAATGTTTCAGCTTGGATATATTCTGACAATATAACAGTTTTAAAATATAGAATTAGGTCAAAAGAAAATAGAGGTATTATTTTAATGCTATAATTAGGACTTTATTTTGAAAGGTAAGGTGCTCTAATGTGTGCAGGGAAAAATACATTAGTAAGACATGAAAAACAGTTCTATAATGAAAAAAATACAGAAACACAATATTAATAGTGGTAGGACGCTGGTAAGTCCTCAATTCCTGGCACTTTCACTAATACAAAACACATTAGTATATCATCAGGTTGACAAATCAAAACTCTCAGAATTGCAAAGGTGATTAAGAATTTATTATTTTAAAGACATATTAACCAATTCTGAAATATGCCAGGAATGTAGACAAATGTATTTTTAAGGTTATTTATAGGTGCAAAGCATTAACAAAAATTGGAAGATTGTGCACTGATGTCTGTTAATGGCTATGTGTATATGGTAAGTTATTTTAGAGACTGGGCAAAAGAATTAGCACATATTATTTGGTATGTAGATTTCTAGTAAATTGCAATAATTTCTCACCTTGCTCCTTCTTAAAATCTTTCTCTGACATGGCCACAGGTAAAAGCAGTTCTCCGACAGGTGGCTGAATATTAACATTGAAGCAATCATCCTTGGTACTGAAGAAAAAAACAATCCAAACTGACTAAATGCTTAATAAATAAACATTCTTAATACTATGCAGTTGAATATAAGGAATTAAAGCATATGCCAGCCTATAAAGCATAAGCTCTTTTTGGCTTAAATATTACAGCTGAATTTTTATCAAACAACATTATTTAC
The DNA here is from genome assembly GCA_008086735.1 of Cheirogaleus medius. NCBI lineage: Eukaryota > Metazoa > Chordata > Mammalia > Primates > Cheirogaleidae > Cheirogaleus > Cheirogaleus medius. The sequence continues at coordinate 22,625,970 of VBSM01002608.1, forward strand.
AGAAAAATACATTTGTTATTCTCAATCAGAATTTTTAAAAACAAAACTGCACAGTTATAGTAAATTATACCATCTGACATAGAACTTTTAAAAATAGTAGCAAGGGTATATAACCACTACCACCAGAGGAACACTTCATGCAGCTTGGAGAGAAGTAATATTTTGTCTTTACTTTGTATACTTGAACAAGTGTAGAAGATGAAGTGCTTTAGTCTTAAATGGTTAAGATTTCTTTTTTTAAATGTTAGTTTTTAATAAAATGGAGTGACCATACTGTGTTTAGATATGTGCTAATAAATATATATTAATATATAATAATATCTCATCTGCAAACTTGCTTTCTTTAAAAAAACCCCTATTGTCTAATAGTGTTACTCATTAACATTATTGATCAACATGTGATAAAAGTTACTATTTCAAATGACAAGATATGAAGAATTTAAGAACGCCAACCCTGTTTGGTCTAGTAACAGATACTGAGTACTGATACTGAGTACAGATACTGAGTACAATACTGAGTACATTTACTTCACTTAAATCTCATGATATGACTATAGATAAAAAATTACTAAAATGGCATTAAAATTTTTTTTAAGTTGGATGGTTAAAGTTAGGTTGATGAATATACCAGTTAGGAATGTGTGTGGCTGCAACTAAGCAGAAAATCCAACTAACAGTTTCTTGAGAAATAGGTGTTTATTGTTTAGAATACAAGAAATCTTGGAGTTACCACTCAAAGGTTCATTAAGTGGCTTAAAGAAGACTTCAGGGGCCCAGATTTCTCTAGCTTTTCCACTCTGCCATCCTTAGTATGTTGGCTTTCATCCTCATGGTTGCCAGATGGCTGCTGCATCTCCAGTACCACTTTTACATTCCAACTGAAGGAACAGTGGTGATGAAAGAGTGTTGAATAATTGAGCCAATAAAATCTGCTTCTTTTTATCAGGAAAGGAAAAACTTTCCAGGAAGTCCCACAGAGGGACTTCTACTTTGATGTTAGAACTGGATCCCATGCCTCTGGGGAGGTGGCTGGAGCAATGGAGGTAGTGGATAAGAAATACCAAACATTAGGTTAAGATACACTTGAATTTATTCAAGTGTGGGGTAGGGACAATGATAAAATATGAAAAAAGAACACAAAAATCCACTTTTATTTTATACTATTATGTATCATACCCTTGTAAGCTGCCTTATATTTTTTTTCACATGTGGATTGTCTAAGGTAAATCAATAAATCCAATTTATTAATTCAACAAAGATTTACTGAATATAAACTTGATCCTATGTACTGAGTATCTGGGGATTTAAAGCCAAATGATATTGGCCCTTGAAAATCATGTGTCTAGCGGGAGGGAAAGAAATTACATTTATAATGAAATGATAGGCACGACATTAGATATGTGGAAAGCATTACAGTCCATGGGAGAGGGACTGATTCGTTTTGCAGGAGTGAGGTGAAGATAAGTTTATTTCCAAGAGGAGAGAGAGGGCATTGTAGGCCTGTGTTTTGGGAATGATGAGCAGCCTGGTGTGTCAAGAGATGAAGCCAGGGCACACTGTAAAGAATATCATCTATATTACGGCCATTCATCCCAGTTCTCCCAGGATAGTCCAGGTTTATGGCTGTTGTCCTGGAATCCTGTCCAATTAGTGCCTCCTTTCACTCTCTAAAGTGTCCTGATCTGTATGATTAAAGTATATGATTACTTTATTCATATAACTAAGACAAAGGTGTTTCAATGTTTCTTGAAGCAATGAGAAACCACCAGACACTTCTGACATAGGAAAGTAAATGACCCCATTTGTGTTTCAGAAACTCTGGTGGCAGTGTGTAAGGTGGAGTAGAGGAATAACAAAAGGCAGGTAGACCAGTTAGGAGTCTAATTTAATAGTCTAGGCAGGGGATTTTAGTATTTACTGTGTGTTTTACTTTAGTAAATCCTAACAAGGACACAAAGTGGTAGCTTCTTTTACGTCAAGTTTACTGATAAGAAAACTAAAGAGATGTTTAAATAACACGCCAAAGGTCACATTGCTAGTAAGTGGCAGCACTGGGATTTGAATCCAGGTGGATCTGACACCAAAGTCCACATTTATTCCACTATATTATGTAGCTTTCCTAGGGTGGATAGCACAGAATATATTATGGCTATTCTAGAGTTAGAAGGGACAGATCTGGTGATGGCTGGGAGGAAAAAACTTTCTACCTTTTGATGTGAACAACTGGGTGTATGACAACATATTGAAGGACTTTGGGGGCTTGGACAAAATGATTTGGCTTTAACCATGTTAAATTCTGAGTACTGAGTTACCTGGGAAGAGATATTCAGCAGATAACTGGAAATACAAATCAAGAATCAGGAGAGAAGACAGGGTAGTGCACCTGAGTTTTAAAGTAGTAAGAATGGTATAGGGAAGAGCTGAAGCTTTACAAGAGGGTAAAATCACACAGGAAAAGAAGATACAGATAAAAAGATGAAGTGCAAACCTGAATTTAAGTGAAAATGGAAGAAGAGCAACTTGCAGAAGAGACTGGGAAAGAGTGGTCATGGAGAAAAGGTATGTGTAAAAACACTGCAGGGAGGAAGATGAGGAAAGAAGTGAGTATAACTGCTGACCTTAGCAAGGCAGTGAGTCAAAGGGTGAAGGGAAGACTGTCAGTGGAAGGGACAGAAAGCCACAGAAGCTTCATGAGGATGAAGAGGCAAAAGAAGAATGTTTAAAGAAACCTAAGCATGTTTAAAGGCTGGAGGGAAAGAGCCAGTGAAAAGGAGGAAACAAATGAGGTCTTAGGAGAGGTAAAAGAGTTTGGGATTGAGAGCACAAGAAGTAGGTGGACAGGTTAGCCCTAGAATGGAGTAGGTACTTTTTCGGAAATAGCAGAGAAGGAGTGGTTAAGACAGAGAGAAGTACTGAAGGTAGGATACTTGAGAAATACATTAAGAGAAATACATAAAGGCTGATGAAGGAGTATATGAATAGGCATACATACATACATGAATCACATATACAAATTATAAACTAATTGAGCGTGAAATATAAAATTTTAGCTTCAAGTCACTGGATACAAAGCTTCCCAAAGTAGGAGGCACAAGGCAAGACATTAAGGTATAGGCAAAAACCTCTACTAATTATATCTATTTTTTTCTCATCCCTTTTTAAGTTCTGTTTTTGTCTGTTTTAGTACATTCATGTAGCACAGTGAGACATAAACATAACACATATATACACACATAAATATTAATAATTTAGAAATAAACTTATACATATAGGGAGTACATAGTAAAAATATTTTTACTAACAGAGGTACATAATTTTAAAAAGTCAGGGACCACTGTGTTCAATTATATGTACTACATTATTTTTAACTACTTGTTTTTTTTCTTTTTAATAAAAACTGTTCTTCCCAACTCTCCTGAAGGTATCCCACATACTCCCTTGATTAAAAGGGTGGCAAGTATGAAGAGAAAAGGGGAAGGATATTTGCCTTCTAAGGCAAAAGTCAAGGTGGGTAAGCAGGAGGTTTAAGTTTGGCGGGAAAAAGTTGATCTTGAAATGTCCCCACTAGCAACAAGCAATGTGTTAGAGAATAATATATATCAGCAGTCCCCAACCTTTTTGACACCAGGCACTGGTTTCATGGAAGACAATTTTTCCGCAGATCGGGGGAGACAGTTTCAGGATGATTCAAGTGCACTACATTTATTGTGCAGTCAAACCTCTCTGCAGGCTATCATTATTAATGATAATGCTATTGATATTAATGGTAATGATATCACTAGTGATAATCTGTATTTGCAGCCGCTCCCCAGTGCTACCATCACCGCCTCAGCTCCACCTCAGAGCATAAGGCATTAGATTCTCATAAGGAGCATGCAACCTAGATCCCTCACATGTGCAGTTTACAGTTGGGTTCGCACTCCTACGAGGATCTAATGCTGCTGCTGATCTGACCAGAGGCAGAGCTCAGGCAGTGATGCGAGCAATGGGGAGTGGCTGTAAATACAGATGAAGCTCCACTGTTTGCCCACCGCTCACCTCCTGCTGTGCGGCCCAGGTCCTAACAGGCCACAGACCAGTACTGGTGCATGGCCCACGTCTTGGGGACTGCAGATATATATGATTCAGCTTGACTGGTTATCTTTTTGCTTTTGTTGCTTTTGGCTAATGCGTGTTTTATTTTCTGTAGTTGGTGAAATGGTTTAACATGTAATGATGTATGAAAAACCAAGGATTTATGTATATCCCAAATGGGTCTACTAAGGCAAATGTAACGAAATTAGAACACTGCTGGGGCAGACACTGCTCATAGCTTCCTCAATATCTATTTTCTTTCTTCTTTCTTGATGTAATCCTGATTTTGTTCAGGTAGACAGTGTGCCCAAGTGAAGCATATTTCTCAGCTCCTCTTGTAGCTAGGAGTATTCAAGTGACCCAGTTATGACCAATGAATTGTAAACAAATTCACTGGGGATTTCTGGGAAAGTTTTGCTTTTCTGACATACACATGGCTCCTTCCTCTGTGTTACTTCTTTCCTTTTTTTGCCTGGAATGCAGATAGAAGCCTGGAAGTGGAGCAGCCACCTTGTGACCATGAGGATAACACTCTGTGAAGCTATTAAACCAGTTCTGAACTACTGACCTCTATACTTCTTGTTCTAGGAGAATAATAAATCCCTGTTTGATCATACCACTATAATTGGGTTTCTGTTAATGCAAAATCTACTATAACTAGTACATAACATATTTTATAAGCCAGTCCTAACTTCTAAGCAAGGTATGGCTTAGAATGGAGTTAAGAGAGAATGTTTCCTCTTTATTTTGGGGAAACTTTACTTTCATTTATGTGGGTATTCTAGGATGTCCTCCAGTTCACTATGCACCTCCCTTTCTATCCTTTTGCCTTATGTGTGTGTTTGCTTCTTTCTCCTTATATCTTTCTTTTGGTTTTTCTTCACATTTCCTTTGGTTTAAACATGAGAGAAATAGGTATCTCCATTTTTATGCATAGATATCTCAAAATGGGTAGGGAATGGTGAAAATGATTGATGATAGATGTAAATTTATCAGAATTAACAGTTATCAGATCAATGAAGTATTATTAGAGCAGCTCTAAATAGCCTAGCTACATAAGATCAGATGGCATAATAGTTTAATGTAAGACAAGATTCTACTTGTTATACATTTAACTATAATAACTGTACATACTTGTACTACATATAATTGCATTTCACAGACTCATTTATAGGATCCAAATTTTCTAGGTAAGAGAAACGGGCAAGCAGCCTAACTATTTGGAGATTCAAGTTTCCTCATCTATAAAGTGAGAAGAATAAGAATGATACTTACCTTGCAGGCTAATTTTCACTATCAAGTGAAATAAAATACCTAGTATAATGCATGGTAGGTACTCAAAACCTACATACATAATAGGAATGTATCATCATTTAAGCATTCATCTTTTATCACTTCTAATTTTTCCCCATTACAAACAATGTTTATTTAATATCCTTGGCTAGATCTATTTCTTTATAAGCACAAATACTTCTCTAAGCTTGATACCGTAAAATGAAATGATTAAATTGAAAAGTATTTAGCATTTTGATAGATACTGCCAATTTAAAGTCCCACAAACTGTATACAAGAGTACACTTTTTCTCCACCTTCCTTGTCAATACCAGATATTAAAATTATTTAAAAATTTTGCCAATCTGATGGGTGAAATGTTTAAATTTTTATTTCCCTGAATAGTAAGGACACTGAACACCTTTTATTAGCCATTTGCATTTATTTTCTTGTAAACCGCCTGTCCTTAGACTTTTCCCCACTTTTCTACTGGGTTCCTTTTCATTGATTGTCAGAGTCTCCTATATATTCTGGTTGTTAAACTTTTGTCCATGAAATATGCTGCAATGCTTTCTATCCTGGTATGATATGGTACCTACGTTTTCTTTTTTGGCAGAGAAGTTTTAAATTTTTAATAGAACTTGTCAGTTATTTCCCTTTATATCTTTCTGAGTACTTTGTCTTGCTTAAGACTTTCGTCCTCAGGCTGGGCATGGTGGCTCATGTCTATAATCCTAGCACTCTGGAAGGCTGAGGTGGGAGGACCAATAGCTTGAGGTCACTACCAGCCTGAGCAAGAGTGGACCCCATCTCTACTAAAAATAGAACAAGTTAGCTGGGCATGATGGTGCATGCCTATAATCCCAGCTACTCAGGAGGATCACTTGAGCCCAGGAGTTTGAGGTTGCAGTGAGCTGTGATGATGCCTTTTTTTTTCTTTAATCATTAATTAGCCCATAGTTTTTCTATTTTTTTTTTGTACATCCTAAAAGTGCTTTAAAAAATGTGTATTTTCTGTACTCAGGAAACAGAAAGAATTATTTTTACATGTGCATATCTTAGATCAAGTTTGATAACTAAATTATTAACACTGCATATTTCTGTCTATTTATCTATCCTTCCTCTTTGATTTACCAATTTCTGATGTATTAACATATACCATGATCATGGCTTTGTCAATTTCTCCAAGCATTTGTATTAGTTTATGCTTTATAAATTACAAAGCTATATGGTTTAAAGGTTTGTAACTGATATATTTTCTTGGAGGATTGCAATGAACAGAAAATATCTTATAATTATTATTTTTTAACAGAAATGCTTTTTTATTTTTCTAGTTTTAGCACATCTACCTGATAAATACACACACAATTCATCTTTCTGTTCTCAACTTTTCTGTGCCATTCTCTTTTAGGTAGGGTTCTTATAAATAGCACATGTTACATTTGGTTCTTGCCTGTTTAATAAAAGTGGAATTTAATTCACTGACATGAGTTATGAAAACTAGCATGTGTGGTATGTTTGACCCCTTGCATCCATCTTATTTTGTTTTCTATTAATGTTTACTGTGCTTTTTTCCTCTTCCCCTTGGTTAAACTTATGAAGTTTTAATTGTTCCTTTTCTTCCTCCCTTTAGTTGTCTAAAGTTATAATATATCATATTTCTATTATTTTAGTGGTTATCTTTAATATGTTAAACCATATTTAAACTTCTTTTTGCCATCAATCAATCCTCTTGCCAAATATGATAAGAACCCTAGTACACCATCATTCCCTCTCATACTTGTCTATGTTGGGATTTGGGTTCCAGTTTATTATTAATATTTATATTTCATACTATGTGTCAACAATTATTTTTACACATTGATGGATTTTACAGTTAGAATTCTTTGTCCACTTTTTTTTTATTCTGCTTTTCTCTGTCTCAGTTGTATTTCTTTTGTTGTTGCTGTTTAGCTGTTTTTAAGAGATGTGATCTTACTAGGTTGCTCAGACTGGAGTGTAGTGGTTATTCACAGATGCAATCATAGCTTACTGCAGCCTTGAACTCCTGGCCAAAAGTGATCCTCCTACCTCAGTCTCCAAAGAAGCTGGGGCTATAGGCATGCGCCACTGTGTCAGGCTCTGACTGATTTTTTTTAAAAAAATTCTAATACAGTATATCTTTAAGCAATCCTTTTAGAAAGGGTCTATATATGGTAAACTGATATAATCTTTGCTTGGCTGAAAAATGACTATTTGGTATCCTTAAGATTTTAACGGTCATGTTCTTTGCCTTCTGGCCTCCAGAACTGATGTGAATACTGATGAGAAATCTGATACCATTCTCATTCTGGTTCTTTCTTAGGTAAGCTGCTTTTTTCTCCATTTTGGAAGATATTAGGATATCTCCTTATCCTATCTAGAATTTCACCAGGATTATTTCAGGATAATTTCACCTCCTTATCTAGAATTTCACCAGGATGTGCTCATCTTTTTTCTTTTTTTTCATTTCAGAAAATTACAGGGGTACAAATGTTTTGGTTACATAAATTGCTTTTGTACAGTTTGAATCAAAGATACATGTGTCCCCTCACCCTGATAGTGTGCATTGTACCCATAAGGAGTGAATTTACCCATCCCCTCATCCCCCTCCCACCTGCTTCAATTCTGTTGAATTTTACACCATATGTGCATATGAATGTTGATCAATTATTCCAATTTAATAGTGGGTACATGTGGTGGTGTTTGTTTTTCCATTTTTGTGATACTTCACTTAGAAGGATGGTCTCCAGTTCCATCCAGGTTGTTACAAAAGGTATTAGTTCACCATTTTTTTTATATACCTGAGTAATACTCCATGGTATACATACAACACATTTTATTAATTCACTCATGTACTGATGAGCACTTGGGCTGTTTCCACATCTTTGCCACTGTGAATTGTGCTGCTATAAACACTTGAGTGCAAATGTCTTTTTTATAAAAAGTCCTTTTTTCCTTTGGGTAAATACCCAGTGGTGGGATTGCTGGATCAAATGGTAGGTAGGTCTACTTTCAGTTATTTGAGGTATCTCCATACTGCTTTCCATAGAGGTTGTACTAGTTTGCAGTCCCACCAATAGTGTGTAAGTGTTCTTTTTCTCCACATCCAGTCCAGCATCTATTGTTTTGGGACTTTTTGATACAAGCCATTCTCTGGCTCCAGTGTTAGGTGTTATCTCCTTGTGGTTTTGATTTATATGTCCCTGATGATTAGAGACTTGCACATCTTTTCATATGTTTACCAGCCAATATTCTATCTTCTTTTGAAATGTTTCTGTTCATATCGTTAGCCCACTTTTTAATGGTGTTGTTTGATTTTTTTTCTTGCTGATTTGCTTGAGTTCTTTGTAGATTCTGGTTATCAGCCCTTTACCAGATGTACAGCATGCAAATATTTTCTCCCATTCTGTAGGGTGTCTATTCACTCTATTGATTGTTTCCTTGCCTATATAGAAGTTTTTAATTTAATCAAGTCAAATTATTTATTTTTGTTGTTGCTGTGATTACTTTTGGGGTCTTTTTCATAAATTCTTTGCCTAGGCTGATATCTACAAAATTTTCCAACCTCTTCTTCCAGAATTCTTATAGTTTCATGCCTTAGGTTAAAGTCAGTTATACAACAGGAATTAATTTTTGTGAGGGTGAATCCTATTTCAGTCTTTTACCTGTGGCTATCCAATTTTCCCAGCACCATTTATCGAATAAAGATTCTTTTCCACAGTGTGTTTTTTTGTCTGCTTTGTCAAAGATTAGATGGCAATATAAGGATGCTTTTATATCTGGGTTCTCTGTTCTGATTCATTGGTCTATGTCTCTGTTCTTGTGCCAGTACCATGTTGTTTTGGTTGCTATAGCCTTATTGGATAGCTTGAAGACTGGTAAATTGATGCCTCCCAATTTGTTCTTTTTGCTTAAGATTGCTTTGTCTATACAGGGTCTTTGTGGTTCCATATGAAGCACAGAATTATTTTTTCTAGATCTGTGAAAAATGATGTTGGTATTTTAATGGGGATTTCACTGAATCTGTAAATCACTCTGGGTTGTGTAGACATTTTAACAATGTTGATTCTGCCAATCGATGATATGTTTTTCCATATGTTTACATTCTCTGTGATTTCCTTTGTCAGTGATTCATAGTTCTCTCTGTAGAGGTCTTTCACCTTCTTAGTTAAATATTTTCCTAGGTATATTATTTTCTCTGTTGCTATTGTGAAAGGTATTGAGTATTTGATTTGATTCTCAGTTTGACTGTTGTTGGTGTATAGGAATGCTACTGATTTGTGTACCTTGATTTTGTAACCTAAGACTTTGCTGAATTTATTCATCAATTTCAGGAATCTCTTGGCAGAATCTCTGGGTTTTTCTAGATATAAGATCATTTTATCAGCAAAGAGCGATAGTTTGACCTCTTCTTTCCCCATTTGGATACCCTTGATTCCTTTTCTTGCCTGATTGCTCTGGCTAGGATTTCCAGCACTATATTGAATAGAAGTGGTAACAGTGGCAACCTCGTCTGGTTCCAGTTCTGAATGGGAGTACTTTCAATTTTTCTCCATTTAGTATGATGTTCTCTGTGGATTTGCTATCTATTGCTTTTATATTTTTCAGGTTTGTTCCATCTATGCCTATTTTGTTCAGATTTCTTAACATAAAAGGGTGCTGAGTTTTGTCAAATGCCTTTTCTGTGTCTATTGGGAGGATCACATAGTCTTTGCTTTTGCTTTTATTTATAGATTTGTGTATGTTAAATCATCCTTGCATTTCTGGGATGAAGCCTACCAGGTCATGGTGGATTATTTTTTTGATGTGCAGCTGAATTAGGTTTGCTAGGATTTTATTGAGAATTTTTACATCTATATTCATAAGAGATATTGGTCTCCAGTTGTTTTGTTGTTGTTGTTGTTGTTATGTCCTTTCCTGGCTTTGGTATCAAGATGATATTGGGTCTGGGTGCAGTGGCTCACATCTGTAATCCTAGCATTCTGGGAGGTTGAGGCAGGAGCATTGCTTAAGCTCAGGAGTTAGAGACCAGCCAAAGCAAGAATGACACCCCATCTCTACAAAAAAAAGGGGGGAGTTATTGGCTTCGTAGACTGTGTTGGGGAGGATTCCTTCCTTCTTGATGTTATGAAATAATTTCTGTGGTATAGGTATCAGTTCTTCTTTGTAGGTCTGATAAAATTCAGCTGTGAAACCATCTGGTCTGGGACTTTTTTTGTTGGGAGATTTTTTATTGCTGTTTCAATTTTGTTACTTGATATCGGTCTGTTCAAGAGTTCTATTTCTTCCTGATTGAGTCTAGGGAGGTTGTGTGTTTCCAAGAATTTGTCCATTTCCTCAACGTTTTCAAGTTTATGTGCATAGAGATTTTTATAGTATTCAGAGATGATATTTTGTATTTCCACGGTATCAGTTGTAATATCTCCTTTTTCATTTCTAATAAAGCTTATTAGGGTCCTTTCTTTTCTGTTTCTGGTTAATATAGCAAGAGGACTGTTAATTTTCAAAGAACCAACTTTTTGTTTCATTAATCTTCTGCATAATTCTTTTGTTATCAATTTCATTTAGTTTTGCCTGACCTTAGTTATTGCTTTTCTTCTGCTGGGTTTGGAATTGGTTTGTTCTTCCTTTTCCAGTTTCTTGAGATGGTTCATTAGATTGTTGATTTGGGATCTTTCTTTCTTTTTGAAGTAGGCATTTAAGGCTATGAGTTTTTCTCTTAGGACTGGTCTTGCTGAATCTCACAGATTTTGATAACTTGTGTCTTCTTTGTCATTTAGTTTGAAGAATCTTTTGATTTCCATCTTCATTTCTTTCTCGATCCAATAATCGTTCAGTAGTAGTCTGTTTAATGTCCTTGACTTTGTGTAGGGTTGAGTGTTTCTGTTGTAACTGATTTCTAATTTTATTCCAGTGTGGTATAAGAAGATACATGTTATAATTTTTATTTTTTTAAGTTTGTTGAGACATGTTTTGTGGCCTAGGATGTGATCAATCTTAGAGAATATTCCGCGAGCTGATGAGAAGAACATATATTGAGTAGTTTTGCAGTAGAATGTTTTGTAAGTGTCTGGTAGGCCCATTTGTTCTGGAAGCCTGCTTAAGTCCATTGTTTCTTTGTTTATTTTCTGCTTAGAGGTTCTGTCCAGTTCTGTCAATGGTGTGTTGAAGTCCTCGACTCTTACAATGCTGCTGTTATCATTTTGTTTGGATCAAGTAGGGTTTGCCTTATAAATTTGGGCATACCTTTGTTAGGTGCATAAATATGTAGGATTTTTATGTCTTTTTGTTGAATTATTCCCTTCACCATTATATAATGACCATCGTCATCTTTCTTTACTTTTGTTGATTTGAAGTCTATGTTATCTGATATGAGAATGGCTATACCAGCTTTCTTTTGGTTTCCATTTGTATGGAATATTTTTTCCATCCCTTCACTTTAAGTCTGAATGAGTCCGTGTGGGTTAGATGCATTTCCTGGAGACAGCAGAGATTTGGCTTGTATTTTTTTTTTTTTCATCCATTCAGCCAGCCCATGTCTCTTCAGTGGGGAGTTCCAGCCATTCACATTTATTGAAAGAATAGATAAGTGGGGTGGATTTCTGTTCATCCTGTTGCATAGAACTTTATTCCTTTTTTTACCTCTTGAGCCACTGTGGTATCTGGGCTTTGACCTTTAGCTTTTGGGCGATTTTATACTGGTGGGTGTCTATTGTGCTGATCCATGTATAATGCAGATCTGAGTACTTCCTGCAGGGCAGGTCTAGTTATGACAAATTTCCTCGATGTTTGCTTGTCTGGGAAAGACTTAGTTTCTCCATCAAATGTGAAACTTAGTTTTGTGGGGTACAAAATTCTAGGCTAGCAGTTGTTCTGTTTAAGAAGATTGAATATGGGGGACCACTCCCTTCTGGCATGTAAGGTTTCTGCTGAGAAGTCTGCTGTTATTCTGATGGGTTTTCCCTTGTAGGTCAGTTGTTGCTTACATCTAGCTGCTTGTAGAATTTTCTCTTTCATTTTGACTTTGGCCAGGTTGATTACTATGTATCTTGGAGATGTCCTATTTGCTATAAATCTTCCCATATCGAAGACCATGTTGTATCTGGATGTCTGGATCTCTGGCGATACTAGGGAAATTGACTCAATAATTCCCTCAAATAGATTTTCCATGCTTCTTCTCCCTCAGGGATACCTATAATTTGTATGTTTGTTTGTTTCAGATAGTCCCATATCTCTCTAAGTGATTGCTTTGCCTTTGTTGTTCTCTTCTGTGCCTCTATAAATGACTGAGTTAGCTTGAGATCCTTGTCTTCAAGCTCTGAGATTCTTTATTCTCCTTGGCTTAATGTGTTGCTGAAACTTTCTGCTGTGTTTTGAAAATCCCTGAATGACTCTTTTACTTCTTTAAGTTCTATTATATCTTTCCTAATTGTGTATAGTTATTTTGTGACTTCTTCATTTATTTCCTGAAATACTTTTTGGGCTTGTTTTTGTTAATTTTCAACTTTCTCTTCAATTCCATTCATCTTCTTTGCCATCCATATTCTGAATTCCATTTCCATCATTTGACAATTTCCTTGTAGTTGGAGTTCACTGCTGTAGCTCCATTGTGATCCCTTGCGGCTGTTGATCTGTTTTGATTTTTCATGTTGCCTGGGTTCTTTTGCTGGTTTTGTCTCATCTGAGACCTTTTTTCTCATTTTAGGGCTAATAAGTTTGCTGGAAAGTTTCCTACTTGACTAGAGTAAGGGGAGGTCACTAGATGGTGCTCTTTATTTGACCCCCTAATCTGGAATTTTGATGTGGGGGCAGGCGGGGGGGGGTGCATGTGCACTAGAAGTCTCTAATACAGCTGTTCTGACTCATTCTGTTTGCCTGTTATTGCCTCTGCTCTAGCCTATGCTGAATGCTGTTTATGTTGGGTTTTGGGCTGTTCACCAGATAGTTGTAGAATGTTTGAGTTGGGAGCTGGGTGAGACCCTCTTCACTAAGGCTGGTGTTGTCGGGATTGCTTTACCCAGGTTTTCCCCACATAGTTAACAGCAGCAGCTGGATGCAGTTGTCGTGGGTTCCCAGGTTGTGTGCATTTGCTCAAACAAGGTTGCAGTGTACTGGTGGCTTGAGGCTTGGGGGTCCCTGGAAGGGTGTTGGACTTTAGAGCAGTTCTTCCAGCCTTGCTGCAGTGGTGGAGGCTCTGGGGTGGAGTCTTGGGGTCTAGGTGCAGTGCTGGAGACTTGGGGATAGTGTCTCTGGCCTGGTGAGGTTTTGGAGGCACAGAGGCAGAGCACTGGGCTCTGGGTGAGAGCTTCAGAGCCAGGACTGGGGAGGAGCCAAAAGCAGAGCTTCTGAGCAGGGCCAAGGAGCCAGAAGCAGGGCCGTGCAGATGGTGGGGCTGATCCGACTTGGAGGGCAGGGTCAGGGCCAAGCAGGCAGGAGGGATTTGGGGCCTTGGGGGCAAAGTCAGGCTGAGCAAGTGGCAGGCTGTTCCGCAGGCTCAGGGGCCCCCCGGATGCCAAGTCAGGTGGGTAGATGCCAGTTCTAGCGGCCCAGGAACTGGGGAGTTCTCCACTCCTTACCCAGGACCTGCTGAAGCAGTCGCCCAAAGCTTCTCAGGTTGGAGCCTGCTGTGCCCGAGTCAATTCCTGCTCACCTCCCGTTGTGCTCTAGGGGAGAAGTGCATGGGTTCAAATCACCGGGTATGCCTCAGGGAAGCCACAGTCAGTCCACTCCCTCCCCAGCCCAGTGCAGACCTGGCATGGCGCACCCAAGAGTTCAGGATGGTTTTAGCTGCTGCCTGATCCCCACCACACCTGTTGTCTGGTACAATGGCTCTGCACAGACTCCAGGCAGGTCCCGGGTCCAACCACGCAGAGGTCTGTCGGGGTGGTGGGAGCCATCCTGCAATTCAGTTAACACTACGCCAATGAGCCTGGTGCTCCAGCGCTCTATTCTGTTGTTCTCTGCACATTCTCTGATCTTGTTATATATATATATCACCCCATCACTTTTTTTTTTCCCACTCTGAGTGTCCCATGTTGCTTCTCTATGATTTCACAATGCTGCTTCAGAGAAGACCGATCTGTATGTAGGCAGCTGCCCGCACCTTTCACTTCTTTCCCTGGGAGCGGCATGCTGACAGGCTGCTTCTAGTCCACCACTTTTTCCCCTCAGGATGTGGGTTTGAGTTTTTCTTATTCATCCTGTTCGGCCGTTGATGGGCCTTTTCAATCTGAAGGCCTGTGCATTTCTTTTCTTGCGGAAAATGTTCTTCTATAATTTATTTTTAAAATTATTTCTTCCCTCCGTTTTCTCTTTTCTTTCCTTCCAGATCTATCCTATTAGGTAAACTGATCTTTTTAACTTTCCTTTCCTGTTCTGTCTCTTTGCCTTTTTCCTTCTATTCCAGTTGATTTTCTTGACCCTTTCTTCTAGAACACTCTAAATCAGTATTCAACTGTGTCCATTCCATTATGCATTTACTGAATTTCTTTTGGTATTATATTTTTAGTTGTTCCTTTTTCATAGCACACGGTATATTCTTACTTTATGGATATAGTGTTCTCTTGATCTATTAGTTATAATTTTTAAAAATATTTTTTCTTTTTTTAAAACTGTTTGCTCCCTTCGTTGTCAGTGGGTCTTTGTATTAGTTGCTGCTTTCCTTCAAAAGTTTGGTCATCCTAAGTTGTCCATTTATGTTTATAATGAAGGACTAGGCTTAACACATGTAGCAAGTTCTGTTACCTATTTGTTATAAGATTTTTAGACCAATTTCTTAATCTTCTTGTGCCTCAGTTTACTCATCTATAAAAATGGGGTAATAATACTTATAGGATGACAGATTAATGCTCTAAAATAAAAACATTAAAAAAAATATTGGCTGGGTATGGTGGCTCACACCTGCAATCCCAGGACTTTGGGAGGCCAAGGCAGGAGGATTGCTTAAGCCCAGGAATTCGAGACCAGCCTGAGCACCATAGTGAGACCCCATTTCTACAAAAAATAAAAAAAACTAGCTGTGCATGTTGGCACACATCTGTAGTCCCAGCTACTTGGGAGGTTGAGGCAGGCAGATTGCTCCAGCCCAGGAGTTTGAGGTTTCAGTGAGCTATGATGATGCCACTGTACTCTACCCAGGGTGACAGAGTGAGATCCTGTCTCAAAAAAAAATTAGTAATGAAACTTACAATATTTTTGTGAGAATTAAACAAACTGACACATTTAATGCAAGTGTTCAGAACAGTGCCAAGCATACTGCAAGCACTTGATAAATGTTAGTGACTATTACTACTATGAGTCACCTTTTCCTTAGGTGAGCTGACTGAGTGGGGGAGAGACTGACTGGTTATAGGGACACGAAGTTGGAAGGCAGGTAGGCAATGGTCTTTCCTCTCCACCAACAGATTTAAGATTGGCTTTACTCTAGTGACAGAAGATTTGAGAATATCGTGGGTAGATATTCTCTTGGATGGAACTGCAGTTCAACTCATTTCTGACCCTCCTTGCCTCCTTCACACAAACTCAAACGTGCTGCGCACTCTTGGGTTCCCACATCTACACCAAAAGCCTTTCCCAGACAAGCGGTTCATTTTCTTTGCAGTGCTTTTCTTAGGTCTCAAATTAAATGTGTCTGTTGCCTGCTGCTAGGGGTAAGTTTGGGGAACTGGGGGTTAGAAGTAGTTCTTTAATTCTCTGATGACTGTCTTGATTTTTCTTTTCACTTACTCACTGTGTGCTTGATATTCTGTCAGATTTGTTTTTACCATTATAAGCAGTTTTCTCCCATGAGTGTTTTGCCCTGCAATTTTTATTTTCTCTGGCATTGTTTATCTGCTCTTATTTGTTTTCTAGCTGTCAATAATTCTTCACAATTTCTTGTAAGCCAATGACATTCTTTCTTATTCTTTTGGTATTCATTCTTTTTTAAAGAATGTATTTTTTGTCTTTTTGGTGGATTTTTAGACAAAAGGAAGGGTGAATACAAGTGCTCAGTCCTCTAACTTGTGCCAAACCATATTATTTTTCATACTGGTTAATACATTCGTACCTGCTAATTATAAGAATGAGGATCTGTTTATGCACTGAATCAACTTTTGGAGAGATATATTTATGTATACCATGCATCTATTCAATCTCCATAAATTTAATCAAGAACTTAATTTGACAACAATTTAAAATGCAAAAAGGAGACATCAACACTTACCAAATATCCATATAACTATATAGCTTTATGTAATAGCTCTGTCTATATCTATTTATTTATAGATATAACTATAATGATATAAACTTAATCTAGAATCTAGGGTAGGATAATTTTATTCTCATTCCTTTTCTTCTAATAAATAGAAGAGTACCTGAAAGGCTTACAGTACATGTTTCTGAAGGCTTCTGCATTTCTCAAGGCTTCTTATCAAATATACTTATTACCTATAATTTTATGTATCGATTTGTATAATATATTTCAAGGAAAAAATTCAATATCAGCCATTCTTGCTTTTTTTTCTTTTTATTGAACTACCAAGACTAATACAGCACATCACTAAGCAAAAAGTGCTATTTACTATGCAAAAGGCACAGTCAGTGATTGGCATCTAAGACCAATTGATCTACCCATTACCACACTATCTCCCTACCCCAACTAGAACTACTATGAAGCTATTGATTTAAACACTGTCGATCGGTTTCCATTTTCTGATTTTGGGCAGGCCAATTAAGAAAGTGAGTAATTGTGATTACACTGCTTCAGGATCAATTACATTTGATGCAAGACAAAGTGCTCTTTTTGGAACATAGAAAAAATAATTTCTGATCTAACATGCTTTTGTGCTTAATAAAATCTAAAATAAATAATTAATTTATACCTTTATAACAGAAAAACAATAATGTAAATGGTTAGAATAGCTAAGACTATTTTCTATGTGAAATAAATTTATTATTTTACTAAAATTAGTTTAAAAGAAATGGAGAAAAAAATTGCTCAAACACACTTCCCAACATAAAATAAAAATCAAACACTACCTGCATATTTATCCCTAAAGGGACTTAGTTAATTGTGAAAAGACAAAATGCAAATTATGTCCAATGGACTACAAAGGAGGTCTTTGTAATAAAAATATTGGGGAAAAAACCCTAATTACATAGGAATCAAAAGGTTCTTTACATAAATTGATAAGAAAAAGAAATTTTTTTAGCTCTTAATTTTGGTCTAACTTGGTACATGAGCTTTGTCATTGGGTTCACATTGTCCAAATCATTAAAATGAATATACCTCTGGTGTTGGAGGCAAATCTATTTAGAGTGATGTTACTCATAGTCTGGTGTTCAGTAATATTGATCTGTGTTGTTTGTCTAATAGAAAAATAATAAACAATTACTAGGCAATGTTGGGGAAAGTAATCAGTTTTTATATATCACTAATATAGCAGACCTCCCAAAACATAAAGGTGATGATCTGCATAAAATCAATGTGTTATGCTACATTGCTTATATTTATCACTGCAGGTTCTCAGCAATAAAAAGTATAATATTAGGCCTGAATCACTGGTAAACTGAAAAGGCATACAAAAAAGAAAGGTTTACTATATTTATTCTATAAATCTATTTTAAAATATCTATTTCCAAAACCTGAAGATTTTTAATCATAAAAAATACTGTTCTAAGCTGGCTAAAATTTAGATAAATAAAATGTCTCAATTCTTTTTAGAATAAAAACAGAGCAACTTTAACTCAAAGTAACAAGTTGTGCCCTATGTCAGAAAAATACAAAAGAAAAGAGTTCAAGGATAATACTCAAAGACATATGAATATGGCATGTACTAAATTGTACTAATTTGCTAATAGCCTCTGAATTTCATCAGAAATGTATAAAACATTATATAAAAACAGCAAAATCCAATCCTAAAGAAGCTCTTTTGAATAGTATTCAGCTATGAAACCTTTGCCAACTGCATAAATGTTCTTTTGATTTTTATTAAAAGCAGTTTGTAAATTAAAGTAAAAAGGAAGATAATTTATGGGTTTTAGGCACTGGCAGTATCAATAATATTCCACTGAAGAAGCTCAAGATAAGATATATGATGACTTAAAAGATATCTTCTCTGGGTCTATTCAATAATATTAAAGTTTTTAATTCCTCCTGGATTTTCCTCATGGATTTCTCATAAATTTTCCAAAACTGTAGCATTAAGATAAGTAAACATTTACTTAGCAGTATCTTCTTTCGTTAACCAAAAAACTATGACTTTCAATCACATACGACAGGCAGTAATACTAGGTGTATAATAAATACTAAAAATACACATACTGTACACAATTTGTACAACTATTCTATACCAATCTAAACATCGTCAAAGCAAAACACATTTGTTTAAATGTTTTGTCTTTCACAGAAAAAAAGCTGTTGAAAGCCTAGTTTTTTATCTGCTATCCATTACAAGTAATATAAAAAATAGAAGAACAATTGAACTTACCACAACTGGAAACTGGCAGTCTGAGTTGAATCACAAAAGTCAATACCCATTGAAACAGTAATGGATCCCTCAGGCTCAAGAGAGTCTAGGAAATGAGATAATTTAGACATGAAAACACGGAGGATGTGAAAAAGAGGCAAACTAAAAACTGAAGATGTACGTAATATTTGTAGTTTGATTAAAACACTCAAATTTAATGACGGTTTATAAGAAAAATTTCAAACTGATAATATTAAAGCAAATTATAAAGTAACCTCAGTATTCTGTTTGAAGGTTTTCTTTTTCACAGCTTAATTCTATACATACTCCAATGAACACATTGTATCTATTTGTTTTAGAAACACATACTTTTCTGAGAAATTTCACGATTTCCATTATTGTTTCTGTAGGAATTGAGAGTGAGAAGGAAATAAATGTGCTCCTATTTGGTATACCTGTAATGGACTTTGGGATCTTAAAAGAGATTAGGTACTGAAAACTCAAATAATTATTCTAGATCTAAAAAGTAATTTTTAAACAATGTTCCCAATTTTCAATGGAAAAAAAATCCTAAATTTAAAAATGCAAATTAAAGCAAAGTTGGAAGAAAAAATTAAGATGTACTTAGAAATTAACCAAAAGAATTGGCATTATTGAAACCAAAATAAGTCTAATTGCATTATTTAAAACATTACTGAAATAAAACTTACTGACAGATTAGATAATCTTGACAAAACAAATAATAAAAGGACATTTTATAGATTTGGAATTTCTGAAGCTTCCTCTACCAGCTGACCAAGTATGGGAAATAATTCTACCAACATCCAATATAGTACTGTTTTTTTTTTTTTCAGCTAACCATGGCAAAATTTAAGGCAAACAACAACAGAATTTCATTCTTCTTATGACACCAAAGTTTGGCTATATCTTAGAATAACTGAGGAGATCTTAAATGTATATATATAATATATATATTTTTATGTAGAAACTATCCACTTTTTATTTCCACTTTGCCCAAAATCTTCAGTGTAACTGCAGCCACATCATACAACAGCTTTATATTGAGCTTTATTTACTCTGCATACATCTTGTCACATGTAGTTATATTTTAGCAAGCACACTTCTAATTCAGTAGACTGTGACGATACTAGGTCTTGTTGGTACGTATGATTTGCCATTTAATACCAACCACGACAAAGATGATGGTACAGTTGAAATAATAACTCATTAAGTTTAATATATTAAGAATTATGTTTATGTCTCACAGGCTCAATGTAGATTAGGCATTATAAGAGAGCACTTGTTTGATGCTGATTTTAAAATGCTACGGGTTTGCTCAGTGGTATGTATGTTGGTTTGCTGATTCTAGTTTGAATTTCATTTGTTTATAAACCTAACATTTACCAGGATGCTGCTTAAATACCAGAAGACTTGCTGCCTAAATCTTTGGCAAATATATTTATTTATAATAGGGTAAAAAAAACCATATATATAAGGCACAAAGAATAGCCTTAAGCTCTCTGCACCGTATTCAGTGACTTTGTGTTAATAGTTGACAAATTTGAATTCAGCTAAGATTTTACTAGTTATTGTACAACTGTCACATCAAAGAAGGTGGCATCCCAGGTGATTTCATTTTTCATTATTAATGATGATAATAATTAATCATATTTAATGATTAATGCAAACAATATATATTATATGTATGTGCTTAATGCCTTGGTTTGGTCTTGTTTATATCTGACACCACATTGGTGGCAAATGCCATCATCTGCAAAACATGATGGCATTCATGATTTAGATCTCTCTTCATCATGTATCCTTGTATTTCATTTGACAAAGTGACAGCTCTCAAGATGCCTTGTTGATAGCACTCTTTGACACTGTTTGATACTGTCTTCAGTCTTAAGATAATTAACTCTCAGCTTGGTGCCATCTTAATTCTGGAGAACAGTTCGTGATCAATGGCATGTTTTATTATATAGATGCTTTAAGAGCAAAATGATCAGCATAAAATTATTCACATAATGGATTTTTATAATATTTGAAGCCTGCTAAATTGGGAAAGCTTACCCAACTAGGTGACTACATTTGGACAATGCTTCTAGATTTGTTGTTATATACTTATGTTGGCTATGTAGAAAAGGTTGAATGAACAACACTGGCTCTATTACACCACATCATTAATAAAAATGAAAATCACATAGGATCACATAGGATACCACCTACTTTGATGTGACAGATGTACAGTAACTAGTAAAATCTTAGCTGAATTCAAATTTGTCAACTGTTAACACAAAGTCACTGAATACAGTGCAGAGAGCTTAAGGCTATTCTTTGTGCCTTTAAAAAAATTTCTTATACACTTAGTCCCTTTGGAAATATTCCTAATATTCTTGCAAGGAATCAGGTTTCATGCTAAAGGCAGGGCCAAATCTAGACAAAAATCATCACATATTAAAAAATAGACAAAAGTAAACAGATTGCTGACAAATAAGAAAACTGCTGGACTCCTTAATACGCATATGTACTTAATAAATACAAATCTCACCTCTCTTATTTCACAAAAACACGAAAATATGGTATTTGTTTGTTGCATTGTTAAGATGTTTTTGGAGGACTGATTTATATACATCGTATAACTCTACTGTAATCTATTGGTAATAGAGTGGTGTTATACACAAATACATACCACACATGGGAAAGAACTCACTATCTTGAAGGCATTCAATAAATGCCAACAAAATGAATGAAACATACAGTCATAAAAATTTGTCTAAGAATGAAAAAGAAAAGCCTATAATTAGCACTAAGGCAATGGTATACATTCATATTTTATTTCTGTGTTAAGGTCATACTGTGAAATTTATTATATTTATTTCTTCTATTCTACATAGGCCAACAAAAGGTCAACTCATCAACTCATTATGCCAGCTCAAAGAAAAATTAATACTGTTCTACTGTTCTAACCTTTGGATAACATTTTCAACCTTCAGACAATTCATATATTAGCCGCTTGACACTTCTTAAACTAATTTTTTTAACTAGGTAAAAAGGCTGGATTACAAGCAATAAAAAAGAACACAAATTTGGACATTCTATAATTCCTTGGCAATATATTAACTTCACAAACTAATTAAACAAAAATTAGGATAAGCTGTATTCTTTAAATTGTCTTAATTATCAAAATATTAAGAAAAGACATTAAGTAGATTCTGAAATCAGCTTACTTCAACTCTTCTTTTCTTTGGTTGCTTATAAAACTTTAACAGGCTTTATTGATCAGAAATTGTTCTATTCTTTTGAGTAAAAATATAACACAAAAAATGACTTATTTTACTGAATGACTCATGAAAATACAGGAGAGAATTCAGCAATGCCAAAGAGCTCAGATGAAGATGAAGAAAAATGGAATAGTGATGTGAAATAATGAGTAAAGAGGGCCCAATTATCGAATCTGAGTTCATGCCGGTCAAAAGGCTTTGTTCACCTGAAGTATTATATTGTAAAAGGGAGCTATCTGGAGCATTCTGACTGTAGCATTTGGAGGCTACAATGACACACACCTTACATCACTTTTAAGTGAGCTTTTGCCTGAAGCTTCTCTCAACTAAACCTTAGGACTGTCTCTACTTACCAAAAAACAGAAAGAATAGAGATAGACATTCTAAATATTATACTATGTCAAATTCAAAATAAGACATATGATTGTTACACTTAATTTTTAAAGGGTATATTTTTTAGCAAAATACTTAAAAAATACGAGGGGGATGATAAATGGCCACTGACACTGAGTTGGGAAGACAGTATGATGCAGTGGGCGCAGAGGCAACCTGGAAAGCACAGGCCGCATTGGAGGGGCAGCCGCCACTCAGTACCAGCTGGTTGCTGCACGTGGGAATAAAGGACCAGCACTGCCATATCTTATGCTTTGTTCTAAGAAAAGTGAGATTTCTTTTTTTAAAAATGTAAAAACATCTTGATTTTTAAATGATGGCAATAGATTAAAAATATTTAAAAACATGATATGGGTAAATACCAGCACTATACCATGGGCTGTTCTATATTCTATATATAGAGAAGATGATAAGCAGAATAATGTACATCCTCTCAGTCTCTGCTCCCTCCACTTTTCAATTTATGGAACGTGAAGGGAAACAGGAAAGGGTCTCGAGATATGGGAGTACCGTATTCAAAAAGGCAGACTGATTTTCTTGCTTTTAATACACAATAAGCCACCTAAAATCATGCAGGGAATGAAGCTGACCAGAAAGAGAGGTGGGGGAAGGTGATGTAGATAGGTAAAATAGGATGGCGATTTTGATTCTGCAGATACATCTTTCATCACTACTGGTATTACTATTGCTGGGACCTGATTCACTAAGGGCAAACAAATATATTTATGTTGTATGATAAATTCAGTTTATAAAGGGAAAACAAATATAAACGGAGTATGCTAATAGTCAATAAGATAATACTCTATTTTACTTTTTTTACTAAAAAGTATTCTTTTTTACTTTTAAAATGAACACATTTAATTATCAAATATAGTTAAGATTTTAAACGAGAATTAATACTTACCTATTGGATTAAAAACATGCATTTGCATGCCAGCAGGGAGTTTTTTTTCCCCTATGTGGATATTTTCTATCTTTTGATCAGTAGTATTATTCAATGTTATCTGTACAGAGACCATCTTATCACCAAAAATGCAAGGCTGTCTCGGAAAGTGATAATTGGCAGCTAGTCCTTTTCCACTCATTCGATGAAGCAGCACGTATGTTTTCATTGGTACAAAGACAGGAGTAGAGACCTATTGTGCATAGGAAAAAGAAAAAAAATGGGGAATTAGTGAATAAATTTATTAATTCTTTTAGAAAATAAGCAAACACTTATGACATTTAATTCCTGGTTTCCCTGAAGTATTATATGAGCCACAATAACAATATCACACACATATATATTAGTCAGAAATGATATAAAAATGTAAATGTCCTCAAAACAATATTAAGTTTTTTCTGTACTCTACATGCATATATTAAAATATTTTGACAATATAAGCCTAATGAGAAGAAAATAAGTTCAGTTATTAATGTATAAACATACTAAACTTTTTCAGAGTTTATAAACTTAGTTTCTTTCCTAGATACTCTATATTTGGCTATCTTGCTAATTTTCTTTTTAGTTTTAACAGTTTGTCAGTTTCTTGGGTGTTTCAACTATAAGATAGTATCATCTACCATCTACATCTGTACCTTCATTTCCAATCTTGACTCTTTGAACAATTTTTCACTTGAATTTCTTTCACCATAAACTGAGGACCAAGACCTCCAGGTTAAGATGGCTTCTTCCCTTGCTTTAATGATTAAAAAGACCTTTCCTACTTTGAGATCAGGTAACTATTCACTCACATTTTCTTCTAGACCTTTCATGGTTTCAATGTTTTAATTCATGTGGAATTGATTTAGGTATACTGACTCTATATTTAATTATTTTTCTCCAAATATTGAAGCAATTGTCCCTACATGATCTAATGAATAGCCTTTCCTCAATGATTTGTAAATGCAAACATTCTAATCATTTATGTACCAGGAGATATTTCTGGGCCTCAATTGATCTGTTAAACCAGTACCACATTGTTTTATTTTTTATAGCCCCACAACATAATTCAATTATTTAGTAAAATAAATCTTTCTACATTTTATTCTCAATATTTTCTTGGTTAATCAACTGTTATCTTTCCATTGAATGTTGGACTCTATTTTTCCCTCGATTTCATTTTTATTGGAATCACAGGCAGCATATTAAATGAAGAAACAGTTTAGTCTTAAACCATGTGATAGCCATCTTTCTATTCAAAATCTTAGTATTGCATATTAGGCTTGACCTGACATGGGCAAGCTTTTTTTTAAAAAATCAATTTGTAATTAAACAGGCCTAATCAAGATTTTTTCCTAACAAGTGTGCTCTCCCAACTAGGTTATCTATTATAATTGTGAGAGTACATATCAATCTTAACATTAAACATGTTCACTATGTCACTCACACCTGATATTAAAAACTTAGTAATCTCAATAATTTAAAATTCAACAAAAATCAAAGTTAAAGACATACAAAGTGATAAATAATGCCTTCTAACATAATTAAAACACAGTATTCTTTCTCAAAAAGCTCTTTTAAGTATGGGCTATTAAAAATAATCATAAAAATTTATAGGAGAGTTTATAAAATATAAATGGCTAAATTTTAAATTTTGGTTATATAAAGTAATGGAACTGGTCTATTCATTCTACTTTAGCCTTCTGATGGTGTTAATAACAGTCTAGCACTTTCAGTTTTCAAATCACTTTCATTTCTTTCTTTTCTTTTTTTTTTTTTTGTGAGACAGAGTCTCACTCTGTTGCACTGGCTAGAGTGCCGTGGCGTCAGCCTAGCTCACAGCAACCTCAAACTCCTGGGCTCAAGCGATCCTTCTGCCTCAGCCTCCCGAGTAGCTGGGATTACAGGCATGCGCCACCATGCCCGGCTAATTTTTTCTATATATTTTTAGTTGGCCAATTAATTTCTTTCTATTTTTTAGTAGAGACAGGGTCTCTCTCTTGCTCAGGCTGGTTTCGAACTCCTGACCTTGAGCGATCTGCCTGCCTCGGCCTCCCAGAGTGCTAGGATTACAGGTGTGAGCCACCGTGCCTGGCCTAAATCACTTTCATTTCTAAGTTTAGGATTTTTTCCTTAACTAAAAATTATTTTCAAAACTTCTGTTTCAATGCTCACTCTAAGTTCTACTATCATCATGAATTCTCAGGTGTTGATTACCATAACCCAAGATAACAATTCTTACCAGTGAACACTCACTCAAAGATATAGTGGGCATCTAAACACATAAAATGTGTGTACATGTGTGTGTGTATTTATATATATATACACACATATATTAATATATATTTATATACAGCAAAATATCTTTTTTCCACATAAATTCCCATGCCACTGAGGATATGATAATCAACCTTAAACACAATCTTTTAACTGGCTAATTATATTTTTCAGTATCATATGTTTATTCCCTTAATTAGATGGTTAGCACACTGGAGACTGTAACCAGGTCTTACTTGTTCTTTCTACATTGTTCCAGAGACTCAGTTGTGATTAAATCATCAAATAGGTGTTGATGTGGCTAGTTTTATCTCTGTGGAAACTCATAAAAGTCTGGGCTATATATAATATGGGGAAAGAATGCCAAAACTGTAATCTAAAAGGGAGGATTATTTGAAAGTTGGAGAGAGGCAAGGGTAGAGTAGTGTGGACAAAGTAGAACAGAAGCAAGGTTCACAAGCAGCCAGAAGCAGTATTCTAAATATCATACAAGGGGCTTAGAAGTATGCCTTTAGTCATTTAAGAGCAATTAAAAAGTCTTGGTTAATTTACTACTGATTCTTTTTCTCAGTCTAACACTGGGACACATGGTCCAACCATTTGTTTTTTCTACCCTCTCTCAAAATTCTGCAGCTTTATATAATTGTTAAAAAAGAACTTAAGGGATGTATAAAGGAAAAAAAGCCAGTAGAATTTTCTCCACTCATTCTTTCCACACTCAACCAAGTACACAGTAAGAAGCATTCTGTATTGAATTCAACATCTAATAAAGGCCCAAGGCCCTCCTTGACAATCCTCAAAGGTTATCTGTGATAACACGGAGAGGTCTATGTACTACTCTCTTTCACAATAAACAGGATCATAAATGACACTTGGTGATAATGGTATATACTTGTTAAACTACAAAAAGGGACTAGATGAAAATGTTTGATTGCTTTTTTACCTTTTTTTCCTAAGTATATACAAGTCATCTTAAGCCAACCTTCTCCAATACCTAGATAAACTACATAGTTGATACTTTTTTCAATAAAAACAGTGGTTTCCATAAATCCTTCAACTATTTCCATATATAAATCACTTAATCCTGACAGAAAAGCAAGACTTTAGAATAATATTTTGCACATCAGATACCTATATTCCAGAAATATATATAAGATCTGTGGCTGCTTATATTCTAATGCTAATTGCAAAATGGCTTTTCTGACTTCACATTTTATAGATACCAATAATTTTATTAGATGTAAAAAAAAAAAAAAGGTTAAAGGTACATTAATTCCAGCCTGAGCAAGAACAAGATCCTACCTCTACAAAAATTAGAAAAATTAGCCAAGCATGGTGTGTCCCAGCTATTTGGGAGGCTGAGGAAGGAGGATCACTTGAGCCCCCAAGTTTGAAGAGCAGTGAGCTATGATGGAGCCACTGCCCTCTAGCCCGGGTAACAGAGAGCCTGTCTCAAAAAAAAAAAAAAAAGAAAAAAGAAAAAAAGGTACCTTAATTATTAAATTACCTAGATTTGGACTGTGAAAATAAAGGTTTAAGAAAAAAGAAAGAAATTTAACAAATCTAAACACAACATCTAGGGCAATGGTTGGGCAAACCATGGTTGGCAAGCCCACAAGCCAAATATGGCCTGCTGCCCATTTTTATCAAGTTTTGTTGGAACACAACTGTACTCACTTCATTTATATATTGTCTATGGCTGCTTTTTTGCTCTATAATGGTGAGTAGTTACACTGCCTAAAATATTTAATATCTGGTCCCTTTATAAAAAAATTTTGCTGACCTCTGATCTAGGGACACAAATGTTGCATCCTTCCCACTCTAATCTCCTTCCCTTGCTGTTGGGGAACAAGTCTCTACAGGTCTCACCTCTGAGCAAAGGCATTAACAACTTTGCTCCTGAAACTTTTTTCAAGGATGTTTGTATAGCAAATAGCCTTTGGAAGATGGAGATAATACCTCCTCCTGGGGCAGGTGATAGATTTGTTTGTTGTCGAGAATTATAAAGATAAAATCTTCTTCTGGGGCAAAGGGTGGACAGATTTGCTAACAGTCCCTTATAAAAGTCTGGAATCTTCTACACTCAGGTTCCTCTCCTGTAAGCAACACACTGCATATGCTAGCATCACCTGGCCTTCATCATGTGGGAATTGGGCATCAGAGAAGTACAAATGATGTTACTCTGGTTACTGCTATTACTGTGAGTAATAAACTGTCCTTTGTCTCTGACCTAGGAGTCTTGTGTCTTCTACTAGTATCCATGAAATTTTTGCAGGTTAACTTGTTAGCCTACAAGCAGGGTAACATCTCAGACCCTTTACAGTTCTTGATAAACATTTTTTTTTTTTCTGGTCATTCAATACTTCTCAGAGCCACTTATTTCAAACAGCTAAATTAATACGTAGTAAGACCATCATATACAGTTGTGCAGTGACATCTGACTGAAGGGGTGGATAGGAGCTAAAAATCCAGTTTGTAGTCCAAAGGTGGCTTTTTTGAAATCTGCACAATGGTGCCATATTGGCTGGTCCTTGCTAATGAGAGTATAGCTCTACATAGTAGAGACTACATTTTTCTTTTGGCCTTCCTTCGTGAAAGTCCATGTTATGACTTGGTTAATTATTTCAACGGGTTTCTGAAGTATCATGAAATGTTCTCATAGTTGACAACAATGCGTTAATAAGTCCTATGACAATGAAGAATAAGAAGAATTCAGTGTCTCAGGGTTACTTTTATTTGGATCAAGACTAAGTGCTGGTCTTTTGTGGGAGCTTTGCCCCCACTGCTTTACGCTGCAGTGGTTATGTATGGGACTGTCTGCCCAACACACTCTGCTGTTATCTAGAAACCTTGCCACACTCAGTATTTGATGGAGCTGGCATGTCCTTATGCCACCTCATGACCTGGCCACAGTTAACTGGTTCAGGAATGGATACCTGGCACAATGAGTGTCTTTCCTAAGATTTTTGGATTTGGGACCTAAGAATTTCAGCTAGGCTCTCTCAAGTGGCTGAAATTCTGAGATTTAAAATTCTAATGTTGTCTGTGGCCATGTTTCCCACCACACTGTTCAGTGAGAAAAAAGAATAAAGTAAATTTCAAAGAAGAGCACAGATAAGACATAGACCAGTTGGTAACTTTGGTCTGGATGGTTCTTGAGTGCTAGACATATTCCCACATATTCCCACCCTTGCTGAAGCTTGGTTTTCCTTCCTGTAATATCTTTTCTTTTTCTTTCTTTTTTTTTTT
>VBSM01002608.1:22655009-22665009 GCA_008086735.1 Cheirogaleus medius
CCTCCCAGAGTGCTAGGATTACAGGTGTGAGCCACCGCGCCCAGCCTAATCATTAATTTTTTAATTCTTCTTTCATCTAACATTTATTGAATTAGCTGTGGTAACCACTGTACTAAGGAGTATGATACAGAGACAAAGTATCCCAGTCCTCAAGAAGATTATAGTTTAGCTTCGGAGAACTAAGTAAATCAACCAGTGTGATAAATGGCATGACAGAGTTAGGCTCAGTGGACTAGAAGAACACAAAAGGTATAGCTGACATGTGAGGGAGAGATCAAGGAAGGAATCCACAGTAATGTGAATGAACTAAGTAAAATCTAACTGCTTCTAACTCCACTGTTACCATCCTGGTCTGAGCCTCCTAACTGGTCTCCTTGCTTCTACTTCTGCATCCTACTCGACACAGGCTGAACTGCTATGTTGAATCCAACAGAGTAGCCAGAATGAGTCAGTTAAAGTTACATCATGTCACTCCTCTGCTCAGAACCCTACAATGGCTCCCAATTCACAAAGAGTAAAAGCCAAAAATCCGTATAGGCTTAGAAGACCTTACGTGGCCAGGCTCCCTGTGTCTTCTTGATCTCATTTTCTATTACTCTTGAACTCACTGTTCACTCCACTCCTGTCACCCTGACTTCCTTTCTGTTCCTCGCGTACGCCAGTAATGCTTCCACCGCAGGCCCTTGGCACTGGTTATTCCCTCTGCCTAGAATGCGTTTTCTCTAGATGTGCACATGGTTCAGCTCTGATGTCTTTGTTCAAACGTTACCTTCTTCATGGGGTTTAACCCATTTGTGTGTCCCCCTTCTGATTCCTTTTCCTTTCTCCATAGCACACAATACCTTCTCTGACACAATATATGTAATTTACTTATTTATTATGTTGATTGTATCTTCTCATCTACTCCTCATTTTTATGCTCAGTGTATAAAACATAATTTTACCTTTTTTCAGAACTCAAAGCATAATTTTACTATTTTAAATGATTATAGACATTTGCAAATAATATACCTCTAGTGTTGGTCATAGCTATATTCAATGCTGAGTGCTCAATTATAACACTCTACCCCAAAATACTTCAGCCTTACAGGAGCGCATTGTGGTGATAAGTGGAGATTATCAATATTAATATTCGTTGTTTTTAGGATATGACTTGACTTGGAATTTCCTATTACATATAATTGCAAGCATTTGGAAAAAATATCATTTTTCTTTGAGGCTCTCACAATGAACAACTTATTAACTAGAAGGACTTCTATAATATAAACACTAATTCTCAAAATGTCTAGTTTTAGGTATAAGCATTATTTTAATGAAACTTGTATAAACAGGATAAGATGAAAGACAATGTTTGAAAACATTAGTTTTGATTTAATTGTTTAACCACCAATGTTCACAGAATTAAAAATTTAGTTGCATTATAAGCAAATGATATGGGTCATCTTCACCATGATTCTCGAGGAGGTAATTAGTTCAGTAACTGCAGTAACTCTAAAATAAAAAGCCTTCCCCAAGAGTTAATAGAACAAAAAGCATCAAGTAACAATGAGATAATCCTCTACAAATCTTTACACAGCATATGTTTAAATAATAAAAGTCGTTTGTGTACCTTTAGATGGTTTATGAAAATAAGCAATCAATTCTGCAGATACAACATTATTTCTAAAGGAAATCTATGTGACTCATGATGCCTGTAGATACACAGAGACAAACCACACATATTTTATCAGTTTATTACAGTAAGCAAATAAGCGTGGAATGAGAGTGCACATAACTGTCTACTTAGCGCTTACTGAAACATTTATAAGAGCTGTTATCTCCCTAATAACAGACAGACAGCGTGCAATTTTAGAGAGGAGAAAAGCTTCATATTTTTTAACACTTCACTAAAAAGTAACTGAAGAGTGTAAAATGAAAAATACTCTGTGCAGTTAGCTGGTAATGGACCATATTATCAACTCAAGTTAGATTTATAGGATACAAACTAGTCACTAATAGTTATTTTATGACATAGCATGTCTGCTTTTTCTGAGATTATTAAGATTAAAGTTGTAAAACTTCTTTTGAACATAGCTGTTCAAAATGATTGAATTATAAAATGTAAAATGAGATTTGAAAAATAAAACATGGAATATCAAGTGCCTTAGAATAAACCTTGTTCAGCATCTGTATTACTATTTCCAAAATGACATCTCCACATAAAGCTTTATGAAAACAATGTTTTCCAACCTTTTATGCTTTAATCCATATTCAGTTAATCAGTCATTAAGTATCATCAATCTATTCTGTTTTTGAATTTCAAAAACATGAAGATCTACAGTATATAAAATGCTCTTTGTATCTAGTTTTGTTTGTCTTATTTTACAGCAGTGTCTATTTAGATATATGATTTATAAAAATGATGAGGTAAGAAAATAGCTATAAACAGAGATACAGCTTCATCTTTAAAACTAGTACTTTTAAACCACTGTATGTCTCAATTGATAAGAGTTGTAATGCAGAAGGCCACAGTATTGTCTTATTTACCCTGTAAATTGTAGAAAGTGAGTCATTATTTTATCTTCAATCCATTGCACTGAGCCTCGTACCTAACATAGGGTTAAGAAAAAGTAAATGGCAAATTTGCTTAACTCTTACCTATAAGAATAGGCTCAAAGAAATATATGTGACTCTTCCAGCAAATACTGCTTCAAATAAATAGTTTTTAATCCTAAAGATAACTTCTTCCTTATGTATATAAATTTAGATATTCTAGAAAATAATTGTGATAATTTCTCATATTTTAGTAATCAGTACACAAAAAATGTGAGACTGTCTTATCTCTTATTTTGGTAAAATCAATATATGTCAGAATACACATTTGCAAAAAGATCTGAACACATAACGAACAAACATTTAATCGGCATCTTAATTCATGCCTGGAGGTCAAATCTGGTCCACTGCCTATTTTGTACAGCCTGTGCACTAAGAATGGCTTTTACATTTTCAAATGGTTGAAAAATCAAAAGAAAAATATTTATAACATTAAAATTATGTTAAATTCATATTTCAGTGTTTATAAATGGAGTTTTATTGGAAAACAGACACACTCATTCACTTATCTATTGTCTGTGGCTGCTTCTGCACTGCAGTGGCAGGGCTGGGTGGTTATGGCCTGCAAAGCCGAAAATATTTACTGTCTGGCTCTTTACAAAGTTTGCTGAACCCTGGTATAGGACATATTCAATTTACATTAGTTTTGAGATAAGTAGGGAATTATAATATCCCATTTTATCTATAAGCTTCACTGTCAACACATTTAATACTTTTTATAAATCTGAAGTCCAGAATGATGCATATCTATTTTTTATTTACCATTTACATAGAAAAATGTAAGTGAATACAGATATGTTATACTATTCATAGATATGTTCTACTATTCTTTTTTATATTTCTTTTCTGACTTTTCATTTAAGGATACTAGTAAAAACAGACTGAGTTTGATTTTCAAAGTGTTCAACACAATTTTCCAATAGTTGGTTGTAACAACTTCCATTAGAATCCAAAACATTTTACAGGAGCACAAACAATTATGTGTTATTATTTGACAGATGTGACATTCATTTGATCTTAGTGATCTTAGTAGTTCTATTGCTTTTTCATTCACAATATCAATGATATATTAAAAAAGTTAGTCTCTTCTTCCATCATAACAAAGCTCAGAACCTTGGCATTGTCTTTGACATCCTCCTTGTTTCCTTCCAATAATTAATTAGATAAGTTTTCTGTCTCTTGTATACACTTCCTCTTTTTTGTCCCTCTACCACCAGCTTCATTGACACTTATGAAATTTGTTAATCTTTTCTTTTTTTCAAATTGCACAAAGTGCGATGGCACAAGTAGGAAGCGAGTTAAGATTTCAGTTGAAATAAAAGGATGTATAGCTAAAGTTCAGGGAAGACGAAGTTATTAGAGGCTGTGTGGTCACATATTGCCAGGTTGTTAATATGAACACTGAGGTCTCCCAGGATGATGGTGGGCTGCAGAGATTATGTATGAGATGTGAAGATCTTCACCGAATGTGGGTAAGTGATTAAGAGATCCAAAGAGAAGAACGATGACAAAGGGAAGAGGACATAATAAGATGGAATGGGTCCCATAAAAGTAAGGGATATGAGGATGAACACTGAATGGCCTGAAAGGAACAGTTGGGGAGCTTCGCACAAACAATCCTACTGGTAATAATGATTCGTCCAAGACAGAATTATAGGCCATTATGAGTGAGGTCATGCTGAAAAGATATACTATAGGACTTCAAGATTCAAATGGAGATTCTCAGAGAAAGGCTAGGCTAGGTAATAGTACTTTATAAAAGTGTGTGAGGGAAAGTGTTGGCTGTTCTACATATTTCAGACATGGGACAATTGCTTCTAAAAGCTGGCTGTGCTACCTTGCATTTAAGTGAATCGTGACTTAGGGGACATGATCTCATCTAGATGAGTAGAGATAGGAAAAGAAGTACATTTTAGTTGGTGCACAAATTGGAAAGGGAGTTTTATTATGAGTATGTTAAGTCACAGGTCCCTCTGGGGATTTTTTTTTTTTTTTTTTTGAGTCAGAGTCTCACTCTATTGCCTAGGCTAGAGTGCCGTGGTGTCAGCCTAGCTCACAGCAACCTCAAACTCCTGGGCTCAAGTGATCCTCCTGTCTCAGCCTCCTGAGTGGCTGGGACTACAGGCATGTGCCACCATGCCCGGCTAATTTTTTCTATATAGTTTTAGTTGGCCAATTAATTTCTTTATTTCTATGTATAGTAGAGACGGGGTCTTGCTCTTGCTCAGGCTGGTCTCAAACTCCTGACCTTGAGCGAGCCGCCTGCTTCAGCCTCCCAGAGTGCTAGGATTACAGGCGTGATCCCCACGCCTGGCCTAGGGATGCTTTTTGTGAATCTGACAGAAGAGAAAGGTTCCTTATACATCATAGATGCCAGTCCTAAGTACTGGAAGTTGCGGAGAAATTCCTGACACAGGGCAAGGATGGGGAAATGGGTCCTCTGAGGCCCTAAGAATCAACCTCTCTCTCCCTCTCTCTCATAACCATTTCTTTTTTCCTGATATGTGTGTAAATATTTCAAATTCTTCAGTGAGGAGACAGAGATGGGGAGAACTTGATTTTACTACACAGGAACCTTAGATTCTTTGGAGTCCAAGTTTCTGGGAACAAAGCCTTCTAATGACCTGGTTTTCTTCACAGTGAAGGCACCTGGCTAACAAGACTCCTTCTGGGTGAAGTCTTGGCACTGGAGACTCGCTGCTTGCCCTCTGGCACAGGCATTTTGTTCTCAGGCTATACTGATTTTTAACATATGAGACATTTTTCTTCAGAAGCAAGAAAGGTTATTGCTTCTTTCTTGTGAGGCAGCTTTAGGGTTGGCAGTGGCAAGAAAGAAAACACTAGATTTTTAAGTTAGGAGACCTCCAAGTGATTTTATGAGAAGAAAATCATTTAACTTCTCTAAGCTTGAATTTGTACATTAAAGGGTAATAGTATCTAATTAATAAAATTCTTTTATGAGGAGTCAGTGAGATACTGCATGTGGAAGCCTTTTGTTGATGAAAGTACCCTTCTTTAATTACGAAACACAATGTTTATTAGCATAAGAGAAAAAAACAGTGGCAGAGCTAACATATGAATTTAATATTTTTATGTATCTCTTCTGTCAAGCAATATGCTATAATACCTTTTTCAATAAACACAAAATATACCTTATGATAAAGAAAAGTAAAGGTCAGTAATGCAAGCTAGTGGAGAGATTTTTTTTTTCTCTCCTTCACGGAACTATATGAAGTGGAAATTACCAGGATCCATTATTTCTTTCCAAAGATTAATGACAGGTGAGGAAATGTTTTGAATATCATCATAATTATAATCAGTATCTTTAGCAAACAATAACTTTCAAAAATAAATCAATAACATGAGATTAGGATTGTCTTCAAAATATAAGCTGCTTAATAAACTAGATGTCTGAAAGTGTATTTCAAGTGAACATTGTACAAGCATACATCATAAAGCAAAGGAATCTCAAGAAAAGTTGAATGCTGTAACATCACAGAAGACTGCTACACCTTGAGAAAGTATTTTACACTTCTTTACTTCATTGAGATGACAGTATTAATAAAATTTCTACCATCTACATTTCTATCATCAGTAGTGAAATTATAGAATCCCACTTTTACACTAATTAAAAGGAATTACCTCTTAGTATCTGGACGTGTTGAAAAGACCAGTGAAGAATACCAGTAAGAAAAAAAGTAATGAAGGTAACCCAAGACAGCTGCATGGGGTTTAGTCTGGATGTCAAATGATCTGGGTTATAGTTTCAATTCAGCCATATGTTAGTAGTGAGACTGTAGCTAAATCGCCACTCCACTGAGCTTGTTTTTCTCTTCTGTGAAATGGGGCTAATTATACATATCCTGTCTGTTTCACTGAGTTGTGAGAATCAAATGAGATCATATATGTGAAATTGATTTTTATACTATGAAAAGCTCAATAAAAGGCATTATTGGGATTATTAGTAAATTGAGTTTTCAGACAATGTTAAAACACCAATCTGTCAGATAACACAGGGTCATAAGGTTAAAAGTACATATCAAAAAGCTTAATCACCATTGGAAAAAGGCTTTTATAACAATATTGCTGTATTTATTGATAGTACCATCCAAAGGCCTTTAAAAAAGTAATCCCTTCCCCCATGTCCTCTCTCCCTCCTCTGTTAGTTGTGGGTGAAGAGGACTGTTCTCTAAAAGGTTTCTAAATGATGTTGATGTTAAAAAATATAGTATCACCATTTAACAGGCTTTTAAAGAGCAGTCCCCAGTACGGTCTTTGTTAACAACTGAGGGAGGAAGGGACTATTTTTTCAAAGGCTTTTAGAGGATGTTGTTAAAAGAATATATAGTGACATCATTTAAAAGCCTTTTAAATAATAGTCCTCCTTCCCTCCCAATTGTAATGTCCTTGGCTTTCATTTATTTTGTACTGCAAGCCGAAAATGGACAAGCCAACGTATTATTGGCTATGGCAGGCATTTGTTGGATGGAGAATGATGCATTGCTTTTAAAAAGGTCGGTGTCCAGAAATAAATCCAACTCTTCTAGAACACCGTTCCATTTCTATACCGGATATTGCCCACCCACCTTATCATCAAGTTGTACTTTTTGCTTGTTTTCCCTATGAGTTTCCTAAAAAAAGATATCATGTAAACAGGAAAGGAGTCATAGCTAAGTCATTCTAAGATTTCCTATGGCATGAATGCAGTCCCACAATCTACTGCTACTTGAGTTAAATTTCCACTCAATTTATGGCAAAATCTAACTGTTAGCTCCTATTCTGTTGTCTGTATTAAACTATTTCTGGCCACTGCTCCTCTTATTTCTGACTTTTCTCTTCTAGGAGATACCAGTGGACACTAAGGTTCCTCTCCATATATAGCTCCTGGGGAAAGGAAAAAGGAAATCAACCATTTGGTTTAAATCACAAAACTTGACAGAAGTGTAAGCCTTGAGATAGGTTAACTCTGATTAACTATCTTTCACATAACATAGCAAACACAAAAGAATTAGCCAGAGAAATAATCATAGGATGTGAAACAATTTTCCATCTCCTCTTATGTTGGGGTCTTTTCAGAAAAGTGTCACTTCTTTTTAAGAACAAGATTTCATAGATCTTGTTCACAACACTTTGATGAAAAAATAAGCCTTCAAAAAAATCTAGAAGTACAGCCCTCCAAACATATTGTATTTTAATCCTAAATTTTAGTGTGCTCTTACTTTTTGCCAATCTTGTACACAGAACTCACTTTAAGTCAGTTCTATGATTTACTTCAATCATAGTAAATCATTATTTATTAAATACTTGTGATTAACTGTCATAAATCATATTATTTAGTTAAATATCAATTACTACCCAATATACAATGCTTAGGTCAAGCCCCAATTTGTCTGTTCAACTCTTCCTGATCCTACTCCAACCCATAACGATCTTAATCACATTCCATTTTGACATTTTTTAAAATTTAAATTTCATATTATTTAAAGTCATGCATACTCTTATGTAACTAACAAAGTGCTAACCCTAGACAATAATTCTTTATTATCTAATAATTTAATAGCAAACAAAAAGGAATTAGCCAGAGAAACAATCATAGGATATGAATCATGTTTTTGTATGATTTCTGAAAAACATAAATAACTTTTGAATTCTCTGTTGCCTTAATAGTACCAGTGAGTTAGTTACTTGTGCCTACAATTATATATGATAGTATTTATATATTTAAAAATATTTTTAAACCACTGCATAAAAATCATGTCATTTTGAGATTTCTCCATTTTCTAATTAGATAAATCAATGTTTCACTGAGGAACACTATTATAATTCTGATTCTAATAAGTAAAAATTGGTAAAATTTTGAAATATAACTCTTAAATTTTCTGACTTAAAGAAGTATCAAAATGACAGCATTAGGAAGGGATGAAATTTAATTTAACATAACTGATCTGAAAATTTAAAATTTCTCTTAATTGCTTAACTAGAGTTAAGCAGAACTGCCTCAAATAAGAATTGCTTGGTTAGACAGAGGGCCATAATACCCACGGTGGGGCGGCCTCTGAACTTTAGGACTAATGAGTTATCCCCAGGGCACAATCAACATCATGATCAAACAGTACAGGGTTTCATGTGTTGCTGGACCCTGCTTTGCATGGAAATGGCCTAAGTGCCATGTCCCTAGCTTCCTGCTCCTCTGCAATTTGACTGGGCAGGGGTGAGCCATGAGTATCTGAGTCAACTCCCTCTCCCCACAGGTTCTACAAGTGAGGTGGTATACAAAATAACAGACACTCAAGGGATCCCCCGTGGATATGTAACATTACATGGCAAGGGAGAATTAAGGTTGCTAACCAGCTGACTTTGAGATGGGAGATTATTCTGGATTATCTGGGAGGGCCCAATGTAATCACACAGATACTGTAAGTGAAAGAGAGGCAGGAGAGTCAAGGTCAGAGAATGAGAACAACTCAATCACCACTGCGGCTTTGAAGATAGAAGGGGGCTATGAGCCAAGGAATGTGGGCAGCCCCTATAAGCTGGAAAAGGCAAAAAAAAAAAAAAACCCGAAAACAAAAACAGGATTTTCCCGTAGAGCTCCAGAAGGAATACAGCCATGCTGACACACCTTGATTTTAGCTCAGTGAGACCCATTTTGGACTTCTGACCTCCAGAGCTGTAAGATAATTAATATTAATATAAAAAGATTTTTCTCTGCAGATTTGGCAGCATTAGTACAATAATTTCCTCTGTCAAGATCCCAAGACATTTTATACAAATATCTGCTGTAGCCTGCCTCCTATTCTATTGTACACTGTGTTTACATGGCTTTCATTTTCATAAGACAATAAAATATGCCTCAAAACTGGAATCATGGCTTCCTTTTATTTATTTGCCACAGCTCATACCACAAAGTTCAGAATGTCCTATTCTTTATTATTAGAAATATTAATAGAAATATTTAGGTTTTTAAAAATCTTTCATCAAGAAAACCATAATCTCTAAAATTTACTAGAAAGCAAAAAAGAAAGCTCCATCCATAGAGACTAAGTCTGCAAAGAATATCAAGGGCATTAATCCATATTCACTAATGTCCTCAACTCATTGTTGGAGAACTTAGGAAAGAGATAAATTCCACCATGATACATAAGTTTTATGCTTAATCTGACCCTAGCTCAGATCATTACACTGAGATCACTGACATATAATTGCACCTTTTGGTTGATAGCTTTGAAATAAGATAGAAGGCCCCTATCATATATTTATAAACTTTCCCCCAGAAAGCATATTGATGAGTCTTAGAATATATATAATTTGGTCAAATATAGAAAACAGATTTATTTTATGATTCCCTGTTCATCAAAAGACTGATAAATTGATAAACTTCTCCAGGTGCATATCATTCTTTAAAAAAT
>VBSM01002608.1:22670009-22702169 GCA_008086735.1 Cheirogaleus medius
AATAGAGTTTTTATAAATATCACAGTAACATTTTCCATGTTTAGGGAAGGTTACTCATGTTAAGAGATTTAATACTATTAAAATAATATCAATTTCCCAAACCATTTCTCTGCCCTGTGTTAAGAAAAAATTTGGTATGCTTTTTAAGGGAAACAATCATAACAGAACTTGGCTGATATATAATTAAATAAATATAACAAATAAATATATGTTTAATATGTGATTGGTCAATGCATAATCTAAGATATCATAAAGCTAAAAAAAAAAATTCTTCACTGCAAAACCACAATTCAGCTGTAGCAACAAAACTTGAAACACAGAAGTTCACAGTCACAAAGTTCAATCAACTTTGAATATGGAAAATAAAACTGCCAGAAAAGATGAATCTTTTAAAAACAAATTGTATTTTTAAAACCCTATTATTTTCTTTTGTAGTACAATTAATTATAATAAATAAAAGCTAAAACTCATGATCTTTGGAAAAAAGTGGATAGATGTTCAGAGAAGTGTCTCAGTTCTGAAGAATGAACCCATGAAAGTGAAAGAACTACTCACCACAAAGGAGGAGCAGAGAAAGAAAGACCTAAGGCTTTCTTTACAATTGCCTCTTTAATCCAATTTCTTACAGATCTGTATACATATTTCCTTTGTTTTTTGTCAGTGACCTGGGTTTTCTCCCATAAATAATTACTAGTTCATTTATAACTATAATGAGCCTCTGATACAGTGGGCTTCTCAGTGTGAAGAACTGTACCATCGACAAAGCATTATGAATATTATCCACCAGGCAGGATTTAAGCTTGCATGTATTTGCTTAGGCCAATTAAAAAATATTTTGCAATAAAAAATATGCAACTAAAAATTAATAACAATCTCTTTTTAAAGGAAGTAGCTCCTTTTAATAATCTAGAAAGGGGAGAGATGATAATGGTCTGTTATAATAACAATAAGACCCATCAAAGTAGTACAGAAATAGAAAGATCAAGCAATAGGATGGCATATCTTAAAGTTTAATTTAAAAATTAAAGCAACTCATACCCAGAAGAGAATTAAGTAAGAGAATAAGATGGGACGTGGCTAGGCAATGGAAGCACAAAATACTGTCAAATTTTAATTAAAAAATGTTTTCAATTTAAGCAGACCCAGGCCAGTGATTTTTCATTATTTTTACCACAGTTCCATGACTACTGACATTTTCATCAGAACAAATAAAGGATTTTTCCCAAATTTAAAATGACAAAATTATTTTTAATTTTGACTTATAATTTCTTCTTCCTCTAAACCCAAAGGAATATAGTCTTAGCTGGACTTGTCTCTTACCCTGGGGCTTAAATACACCTTAAGTTTTTAAAGTATAAAAATATTTTTTAAAAGATAGTTTTTCTACTATATTACAAAAACTTTGTCATAGACATATTATCATTTTTGTAACTGAAACCACATATTTGTGAAAAGTCTGGCATATGTTAGTAAATGCTTGTATTCAACAAAGATGCCCCTCAAAGCAATCTGTCCTTGCAGACCAACTTGAAAAAAACTGCTAGTACAAGACAAGCAGACTGGAAAACAAAACCAAAATGTCCTAGTAGCAATTAAAAGAGAGAGAGAGAAAGAAGGGGAGGGGACGGGGAGGATATACTTAAAAGTCTACTCAAGAAAAACTGAAATCCTAAATATAAAGCAACTTCAATCATAAGTTATCATTATAATGCACAATTATCCTAATAATTTTAAATACTGTCTTAGATTTCAGATGGAGTCAATCAGATTCTTCATGAATTATGGTTTGCTTTTTCTTCTTATTGTTTTAAAATTGACATAGTTCCAAGGGTTTAGAAGTTATAGTTTTAAAACAATACCAAAAGTTGGTCTAATAGAGACTTCTCTATTTTCCGATTAAGCTCTTATAACACAAACAGCATCAGGGACTCATCCCTAATCATGGAGAGTTGTAACTTTATTAGCTGCCAATTTTTGTCAAAAGCAAAAAGCCATAAGCCTACCTGCTAGCCAATTTTCCATATTCCTTAGGAACTTGACAGAACTAATGATAAACACTACAGATGCTCTATTTGTGTATTTAAAAAATGCCTTTTATTTGCCTCACTCTCATTGTCCAAATTCAAGTGGATTACGTATGGGATTCCTTCTTCCTATCCCTCAGCCTGTAAATCCAAGGGGAGACAAGGGACACTAGTTACATGGCTTCCTGGTTATGCTGCCAAACTTAATGTCAGCTTTTTATCGGTCATAGGAAATTCAACACTGGCTAGCGATAACAACATGCACAGAGCCTGGTTTAATTCTGCTGTTGCCACTGTCTCCACCCTGGCATCACAAGAGGTTTTCTTCATCAAGTGATCAAGTTATGGTCCATGTGGTAATTCAAGGACATTAAAAGGCGAAGAGAACCAACCATGAAAATTATCTTTCCACTTCTTGTTAGAGAGGAAAAGTAGTTCAGGTATCTGTCTTAAACTGCATCAGATGCCAAAAGTAACCCTTGATAATGTTTTAAGCTATAATGGTACAGAGGGAAATAAGTGAACCTATAGGGTTTATTGAATATTAAATGATGGTGTTTATGTTCATAATCAGAGAAATAATGGCAAATAACAACAACTTGTATCAACAGAAATCTCCAAATGGGGAAAAACTATGTTACAAACATGAGAGCACTTAGTATACTATAATTACATACCTTTGAGGCAATTTTTCTGTATTTTCCTAGTGGACTGTAAACCTCCCTCAGGGCAGGAACCTTGCCCATCCTCTTGAGAGGCTACCTCTAAATTCTTGGAATTTCCTCAGGGATAGAAGTATCTTTGCTATTTGTGGTGGGTCCCCTGGTAGCACACTGGATAATTTATGCCATGGAAGTGACTCATCTTAGGTCTATAGACAGCTTATGCTAAGGAGATAACTCAGGATGCCGACTGGCCAAGCCAGAAAGAATCACCATGTTATTAGAGGACTGGGACTTTGGACCATTTAGCATCAGCCTGACCTCCAGGGAGAGAGAAGGGCTGGAGATTGAGTTCAACCATGTTGCCATGTTCAATCAATCATGCCTACGTAATGAAGCTGCAATAAAAATTCTGGACATTGAAGCTCATGTGACTGTCCCTGGTTGGCAATACTCCACACATACTGTCACATTTCAATGCCAGAACGGTAACCTGGAAGTTACACATTTGGAACTCTCCTAGAATCTGCCCTACATGTATCTTCATTTGGCTGGTTCTAATTTGTATCCTTTTGCTAAAATAAAACTGTAATCCTCAGCATAGCAGTTTCCCGAGTTCTGCTGAGTTGTTTTAGCAAATTATTGAACAGGAGGGTGAACTGGGGAGAATTCTGAACTTGTGGTTGATGTCAGAAGTCTTGGGCCAACTTAGTAGTCTGGAGGACTGTGCTCTTAACCTTAAGTTTGGCTAACTCCAATTGACATATTATGATAAATTGGGGGTCCCCGCCCTTTTTTTTGTAGCTGTTTTATGTTTCATGGAGCATTCTTGGAATTCCTTACTATTCCTCAGTATACTATTTTGTCTTTTGTAATGATCACTTTTCTTAATGAATCTTCCTGCACCCTCCTAAATTTAATTCCACTTAGGGTTTGTGATCCATGAGGATCAAATCTGTTGCCTGTATGGTAGCTAAGTCAGAGATTCCTCAGTCATTTGCCACTAATAGGTTAGAGGTGTGCTGTGATGTTGCCCTCCCAGGGCCCCGGGAAGGCCCGGTGGGACCTGTGGCAGCTGTAGCTCCTGGACCAAGTGCCTCCAACCTCCCTCAGGGTCCTGTTACCCCAGAGCACACTGCAAACATATACTTTTCTATATGTACCAGGACATGAGAAGATTGAAAAACAAGAAGTTAAGGAATCATTACTACAGTCTTCCCATGACAGTGTGTCACCAACATACATCTCACGCGTCAGACCTGGTTAGTCCAACCTACACACACTGTATTTCAGCCACATTGAACTATTCTGCAATAGTCCAAGTTCTTCCACATCTCTAGCTCTCCCATATACTATTTCCTCTGCCAGGCATGTAATTCCCCATCCACTCCAGTCACCTAGACAAACTCCTACTTATTCTTCAAGACTCGGTTCCAAGGTCGCAAATGTAAATTCTTTTCTAAGCTATCTTTGTCACCCAGAAGCACTCAGTGGATTTGTGTCTCTAGTACAGCACTTACTACACTAATGATTTGTCTGTTTCCCTCAGTAAACTGCGAGTTTCCTGATAACAAGCTCTAGGATTCACCTCCTTCTCTCACTCCTTTTTCTTGGCCTTTTCGTTTGTTGCCTCCTAAAACATGATGTTCCCCAGGATTCCATCTTCCTTTGTCTCTTCTCACTCCACAAGGTTTTCCTGAGCAGGCACTTCTATTCCCCTACCTTAAACTATTACCTATATCCTGATGGCTTTGTTGGGTGGTATTTCCCTGATTTTCCCCTGAAATCCAGAATGGATTTTTACCTTCTTACTGGAAACCTCTAACTTGTTGCTCCACAAGCACCTTAGAGTCAACACGTCCCAAACTAAATTTCAATGCTGTTAGGCAGGGACCAAATCTTCAGGTGGCAGATACAGGCCAGGAGGGCAGTTCCTCGGGGTGGAGAAGGGGTGTTGGGGGCAGATGGATCACAGGAAAACGCAGCTAACAACCACGAAGAGCAAGAACTTGAGGTTCTGAAGCACACACACCTGTGGAGCTTCAACTTTGTTATAAGAACACCTGTTAATCATGTATATCAATCACCTGGTAACATCCCACACCTCCTGTAAGCCTACCCTCAGACCAGGCCAATAAAAGGAAATCACCTGGGAGTCTCCACTCGTGGAGACTGACCCATGCCTCTTTGGAATGTATTCTCGATTTGTATAGCTCCCTTCTTTTCTGCAATAAAAGCTGTTTGTGTGGAATTGCTTCCTGTCTGTGGTCACTCTGTCACACTGGCTCTGCTTGTGAATTTTCGAAGCAAGAAGCCAAAGAACCAGGACAACAGTCCACCAAGAAGCTGGACCTGACAAATGCCATTGTCCCTTCCTCTTTCTCTTGTATTTTCTATCTTGGCTAATTGGGTACCACTATCTAGACAATCATTCAAATGGAAACTTCATTTATCTATCTATCAGTCACTAAACTCTTCCTTTATTCTCTTCCTATCCAATTAATCCTCCACATGACTTATAAAACAAAGATCCGATCACTATCAATGACCTGCTTAAAAATCTTCAGAATTCCTTTCAAAGTTTTTCATAATATGGCTTCCAACCATTTTACCAGCTTCATCCGTAACCATTTCTCTTTCCCCCAGTACATACATTTTATAAACTAGCTATATAATTTCTCAAAAATATAATACATATCTTTTATCTTTGATCTGGCCATGCCCTGCATCAGAAATACTTGTCCCTTCTTCCTTGTTGGTAAACTCAGTCTTTCTTCAAGACCCAACACAAATATCATTATCCATTCCTTTACTGATAGCCCCTCTTCCAGAACTACTCCCTTCTCTGTGTTTGTATAACACTTAATAGAAGTTTTCTAGTCTGTTCCATTCACTAAACCATGAGCTACTTTAGGAAGGGACTGTATCTTACTAACCTGTTATCTGTAATTCTTAGCATAGTGACTTGGTCATACTGTGTTCAATAAGGTTGTCTTTTTGTTTTTTTTTTTTTTTTTTTTTAGAGATGGGGTCTCGCTCTTGGTCAGGCTGGTTTCGAACTCCTGACCTTGAGCTATCCACCCGCCTCGGCCTCCCAGAGTGCTAGGATTACAGGCGTGAGCCACCGCGCCCGGCCAATAAGGTTGTCTTTTTAAGTAAATGAAATTAAGCTATGATAAAGCATTTCAGTCTGCATATATGTTAGAACACAAATATCTAGAGAATTTCACTGATATCATGAACTAACATAAAATCCTAAGCTCTCCCACTAAAAGAATGGACTCCCCGCTCCCTGTCAGGTTAGAGGACCCCCGAGAAACCTTAAAACT
This sequence comes from Cheirogaleus medius, assembly GCA_008086735.1. Taxonomy (NCBI): domain Eukaryota; kingdom Metazoa; phylum Chordata; class Mammalia; order Primates; family Cheirogaleidae; genus Cheirogaleus; species Cheirogaleus medius. The sequence goes on from VBSM01002608.1 coordinate 22,676,025, forward strand.
GAGTTCTCAGCCATGATGGGAAGGGAGGTCAGACACACCTCATTATACTCCCTCTCTTGCTAACGGCCATCAGGCTTTTTCCCCCTAGGAACTGAAGAGAAACCAATCTTGGGATCCATTCCTTCCTACTTGTGATATCATAACCACAACTGACCAGCATTCCTTCCTGATAAGAGACCAACAACCATGGAGTGGTTTTAATCAGTCCATGGAGTATGTGCACTAAGGGATTTCCTGTCCTTGTTTTGCCTTTTGACATCAGAGGGCCGCCATTTTCTAAACCTGACCCCACAAAGGGGCATAAAGCTCAACTGCGCAAGTACATGTTTCTTCTTTCATATATAGTCATGATTCTTCCTATAGCTTGTTAAATATGTATATTTCACCACCCACTCAGCATAAATTTCAGTTTTCACTGTCCCTCTCTTGAAGCATGGGTTTCTGGCTGCTGGCTGGAGGCTCTGCTTCCTGGCCTGTAGGAATGGCCACCTACAGGCTGCAACTCTTTATGAGAAATAAAGCTCTCCTTTTCAAATTTATGAACCTTGTCATTTTCTTCAGTTAACAATATTTATGAACAACATAAACATCAAGGGAACATGTGCTGTTACCTGCTTTACCAATTTTAGATAAGAAAGTTATTAGGTGTTGGAAGCTTTTATTGGCCATACCCACAAATGCACTGCAAAATGCCAGGGCTAAGGAATACCATCTGAAAGTCAGATCATCTATGCCTAAATTTGTCAAAGGGAAATCTTGCTTTAAACTCATTTCAGAATATTGCCAATTCTTCCTACAATCAACTGTATAGCTAACATAAATTTAATTGTCTTTGTAATAATACTTAAAGGGTTAAACTATTTTTTATTTCACTATAATTTTCTTACATAATTATTTGAAATAGGAGTCTTAAGACATTTTCTTTTTTACAAAAGATTTTTACTGAAATAGAATTGTTAAACTCTCACTGAGTTGAGGTCTAACTGAAAATTTATGAAAATTAAACATGGAATGAAGTATGGATTACGTTTGCACCATCTAGGAAGAAAAAACCTAACCAGGCAAATCATGAAATAAGATTTTAAGGAACACATAGATGTATTTCAATAATTAAATTATTTTAAGGCATTTAGCATGTATGGTATGTACACATATTGATTTAGTATATAATTCTAAAGGAGAGCAGAAAGACTATGAAAGAAAAGTCATGAAATTTGGAAGCATAAAACCTGGACTCAATTCAATTTCTATCCCTCATCAGTTGGATGGTGTTGGCAACTACCAAAATGAATTATAATTCATTTTTAAATGTTATAAAATAAAGGAAATTATAAAAATATAAATTTTAAAATAGAGGATAACATCTTTTTAGGTTTGTTGCAAGAAGTAAATCAAATGAAATAAAATAATGTATGCAAGTATGTAGTAGCACAATATAATGGAAGACATCTATGGTACTATTTAAGTTGATATTTAATGCAGTTACTATTTATTATTACTCCAACTTGTGACAACCCAAATATAAAATAATTCAGGCAAAGAAGTATAAAGAACACACTAAAGCAAAAACAAAAAAAGGGACAGTGCCTCCACCATCAGCATCATGAAGAAGACTTTATAAATTGGAATGAATCTCCCAAGTACGCTCCTCCCAGATTTCATTCTTCTTTCATCCTGGCATCAGAAGTAACAAGTATTTGTATTTGATGTTTACCAGTTGCAAGTATGTTTTTAAACATTTTCCACATATGTATGCATCCACCAATTACATGCATTATTTTATATATCTTTAAACTTTCTACAAATGGCTTCATACTGCATGCATCCTACTGTCACGTTCCTTTCTTAATATTGTTTTTGAGATTTAGCTATGTTTAGCATGTTTCTTGTTCATGCATTTTAACTGGCATAGTATTCTACTGTACATGTATGTCACAATTTATGCATCTATTCTAGTGATAGACATTTCGGTTTGTTTCCAATATTTTGCTGTTAAAAATAATGTATCCGGGAACATATTTAAAATTTTTCATGTGTGCCCACATGGATTGCCGAGTCATAGGGAATGCATATATTCAACTTGACTGGATAGTTCCAAATTACTCTCTGAAGTGTGGTTTTATCATGGTGTATTCCCACTACGTACGCCTACTTTTTTTGTTTTTTGCCAACATTTACATTGTTAAGATCTTTTAACTTTTAGAAAAAGTCTTTTTACAAACTTTTAAAATTTAAAAAATAAGCTTCCTATATTAAAGTTAAAAAAAAAAAACCAACAACCCTCATATGCAACCATTCAATAATTTGTTATAAGCACATGTATATCAGATTTGATTTATGCTAGGTCAATGTAATCAACAGTATTAATAAAACATGATGGGTAGAAAAACTTTTGATTGCTTGGTTGGTAACTGGGTGAAGTGAATTACTATGGATCTAAACCAACTAAGCAATGATTAGCTGAAATATCAGGCAAATAAGTTTTCACCTGGAGTAAAGGATAGCTTGACTATTTCAAGCTACAAATGGATTGCTGTAGGATCAGGCTTTAGGGAAAAGTTACAGGTGCTGATTCAGGTGACCCCTGAAATACAGTTGTTAGACTTGGGAGCATTATCCAATAACCACTACCCTAATCTCAAAGAAGAGACAACAAAGAACAAGATGAGAGATGGCTTAACCTGCTGATATTTGGCTTCAGTTCATAAGGTGCTAAGGTCTTCCTCAGCACAGAATAGGACACAGGGAAGAGACATGCTGGGATACAAACTGCACAAATTCCTGCTGAGCCTGTATTTCATAGCACTGCTTTGTTGCGTTGTGGGATGTATGGATTTCTGTAACACTAGCCCTGGTGTTACATAATTAAAAAGTACGTTATTAACAAATGACATGTACCACTCAGTGGCCCTTTCACTTTATTTTGGAATATAGCTATTTGTAGTTTTTTTTCTTCACCCAGATACTAAAGGTACTCAAGAAATTTAATTGTCGTCTTTCTTTTAAGTTCTAAGGAAAAGAAAACTACGGAACCAATCGCAAACATTTTAAAGCAAATTAATGTTTACTTTTAGTTTGAATCTGTTGAGATGAAAGAAGTTATAATCCCACAACAAACTTTTAGGATTGGCATGCAGCAACTTTGCCTGACTTAGATATGTCCACTACAAGAACTGTGCTGGGCAGACTCAGCAATTATCCTTTTCTCTACAATAAGGGTTTTATACTCTCTGACCCTGAAGATCTTGGTGCTTCCTATGGACCTTATCTTTTTGTTTCACTGAACCACTTTTCCTCTGCACAGTTCTAGTATCTAATTTGAGGGCTGAAGGAAGGGAAGAAGATGGGATAGGACAATGATGTCAAAACTATGTGCTTACTAAACATCAAGCCCTTGGTGCCTCTACACTTCATCGCAATCTTAACTGAATCCTTCCTCCCATACACACCATGAGTGGCCCAAGATCCTCAAATCTGAATCTCATATCTGTTCCTAAATTACTATCCCCTTGTTCCAGGGCCGCAGACCCAAATTCCAGGGTTTACAGTTACAGAATAGAATTCAAACATATTCAGGACCACTATTTCATTTGATTTTCATGAAAAATTAGGTGTTGAGAAAAGTATTATCTCCATTTTGTAAATTCAAAAATTGAAATTTACACAAGTCAAAGATTGCCCAAAGTCATAATAAAGTAGCTCAGTCAAGGGTGAAAACCAGGTCTTGAGCTCCAAATTCAATATATTTCCCAAATGTCACCCTGCCTTTCTAAATGAGTTCTTAGCATTTTTAGGTTGAAACCCTAAAAGTATATTCCTACAGAAACCTTCTGATTTGTGATTAGGTACTAAACACCCACAGGTACTATACCTCCATTTGGGTATTATAGAATTTGAGGACTGCCTTGGGAACCTTATAACCTAGTAAGGTAAGATTCAGATTTTTTTCATAGAAACACAATCTTAAATAATAAGTGAATAAATTAATATACTTTCTTATACAACTAGTCTGAGAAGAAACAAAAAATGCAAAGTATGAGGCAAGGTTTCATGTTGATATTTATCAGTTAAAGCAAAATATACACTAAAATAGTTTTCAGAGGTAATTTTATTTTATTCACCTTAGTATTTTTGTGACTCAAAGATACAAAAAGTCATTTAAAGCACAAGAGATTGGAATTCTACCCCACCACTTCTAATACCAGATGTGAACAATTTATTTTTATTTTACATTTACTCTTCTGTGCAAAATTGCCTTTTTCCCCCCCTCATTTTTTTTTAATCCTTGAAAGCAGCCTAACATTTTAAAGATTGCTGTTTCTGTGTTCTCGGGGCTTAGTTTAAACTCATGACCTAATAAAAATCTTGTTAAAAATTTCACTAAGTTAACCACAGTTTGTTCACTGAAATACTTTAGCAGGAATGAGAATGTTTCTTCAATGGAGCCATCTGTTGGTTAGTGGCTAATTAGTCTCACACAAGACTGAAACATGCTGTGTTTATATATCATCTTTATCACAGTGTGAAAAACTAAAGCCTTTCCTTATAAGGATAATAGTGTTTATCAGGCATTATTTTAAAAATCTCTATGTTCTGAATATATAATTTAAAGGGTTAGAATAGTGAATTGTTTAATTAGAAAAATATTCAGTGTGAAAAAGCTATTGTTCCCTGGGTTTCATAGAAAATATTTCATTAATTAAAAAAAAGATAAAATCTACTCATATACCAAATACACAAGGAAAACAAACTTTATTTACTGTAATAAGTAAAAATTACCTAAGGACTAGGAAGTCATCATATAAGCTAAAAAGTGTTTCATTTATTTATTTTTACAAACTTATTCAAATCAACCCAGTGGAACTATTTTCATTGCTTTGAAATTCTATCTTAGGTTAATTCAAGCTAAAAGGAAACGTGGAGATCTACCTTGCTATCATTTTACAGGTGAAAAAGCCAAATGATTTGCTCAATATCACCCAACTAATTAGTAGTGGTGATCTAGAAAAACACATTAGATGTGTCAATAAAAAGGAATACTAGTCATTCACATATGTGCTTTCCATCTATTAAAAAAAGTATAGCATTTTAGAAAATAGATATATTACACCTCGATTAGAGGAAATTTGGAAAATACTGAAAAATATACAGAAAAAAATTAAATGTAAATCACCCATAATCTCATCATTCAGAAAAGCTATTAACATTATGATGCAGTTTCTTCTCTTTCAATTTCTCTGTATTTAAAAACACAGTAAAATTGTACAATTTTAGAAAAGATTATATACATAACATTTTGTATCCCTTTTCCACTTTACATTAGGCCTTTTTATCTTATTAAAGTATATAATAAAAATATTTTAATGATTGTATAAAATTCCTTAAATTGTTTTGCTATACTTTATTTAACCATCATTCTCCTATCACTAGACATTTAGGTTATTAATAACCATGCACATAAATCTTTGAATTTCTAATTATTTCCTTATAAGAAAAATCTAGATATGAGATTACTGGGTCAAAGAGTACATGTAATTTAATGGCTCTTTACATAGATAGCCCAGTTGACATCCAAAATGATGTACTCATTTATACTTTTACCAGTGGAGTAGTACAGAATGCATGTATCACTTCATTCCTCACCAACAATGGACAAATTTTTGCTACAGGTACAGGTAAAATGCTCTTTAAATTTGCATTTTTCATCACTACTACTGAACATTTTCCACATATCTATCATCTGTATATCCTTTTCTATTAATGTTTATATTGTTTCCATTTTTTAAGCAATGTTTTATTGAAATACAATATACATACATACAGAAAAGTATATATATCTTAAGTACAAAGCTCAATTATTTTTTTATAAACTGAATACACCCATGTAATAACACCCAGAACAAAAATAGAACATTATTAGCACCCCAGAAGCTATCTTTGTGTTTCCTTGCAAGTATTAATTGTCTAAGAGTAATCACTATTCTGATTTATAATACCAGAAATTTGCCTGTTTTTGTACTTTTACACATTTTATAGTAATAATTTTATTGTTGTAAAAAGTTAATTTGCATTAATTATAAAACATTTAAATATTACAAAAAAATTAACAAGTCATCCAAAATCAAACCTCCAAAAATCATACCACCGAAAGTAACTGTTAACCATGGTGAATATGACACTTCTATAAGCACTGATAGACAGATATATAGAGAAACAGATAACTTATCCCTTAGAAAAGGATTATAATCTTATTTTAATTGAAGAAAAAAACCTAAAATAAAACTAAAAAAAAAGAACCTCCAAAACTTCAGATAAATGTTGAGTATATATAAACCATTAAGAGGTATGAGTTTTATTAAAAACAAGCTTTGTTTCAATTTTGCATATTACAGTGATTTCCTACCTTGAAAAAATGAGATGATTAACATTTATCCTCTCATTTTTCTCTTCCCCCCTCTAGTTTTGGTTCCTTATATTATTTTTATTTTATCATTTACACTCAATTCTATGACCATAATTTCTCTATTTATTGATTCTATTATTTTGAATCATCCTTTAATTGGTTTCAACAATCAGCAGTGTCCCACCCCTTTTTTCCTTTAAAGACTCAGTTATTTTCGTGTTTGAGCATATCTACATGTAGCCTTAACAGTAAAAAGTTAACACAATTTTCTTGGGTCACACTGTATTTCTTTTATAAAGTTGTAATAATAACTAACATACATGTGATAAAAATAGTAACAGGAAAAACTTAGTGCTTAATATGTATCAGATACTGTTATAAACATTTCATATATGTTAACTCATTTAATATTAACAACCACCCTATGAGGTAGGTAGCATTATTGTCTTTACAGATGAAAAATCTGAGGCACTGAGAAATAAACTGACTTGCCCAAAGTCACTAATTCTGCAAGACAGAGCTCTGATTTGAAAGCAGGTAGTCTGGCTCAAGAGCCTGTGCTTTGAACTGCTACATTATACTGCTTTCATTGTTTGCAGCTAGAACATGACTGGAGGAAGGGACAGTAGAGAATGCTACTAGCTTTAAGAGGCAAAGGCCAGGGGTGCTAAATGTGCACCAATGAATATTGCAGATCCATACAATACAGACTGTACCAGTCCCTCACAAAAGTTCTGTTTCAATTTTGCATATTATTGATTTCCTAATAAGAAAAAACGAAATTAGCATTTAAATATTTTGTTGGGACATCCATGAGGTGAAAACCTATTTAAAATTACTTGATGCTTAAACTATTTCCATACAAGTATAAAGAATTTTTTTATTTGCAATGTTTTTATATGTTCAGTTTTCCAGGAATGAAACTACTTTGGTCCAGAAAACCTGTTCAATGTTTGGAAAATCATGTCATTGATGGCAATATCAGAACCCATAGCATTTGAGTTGCCAAGCAACACCTCTACTTCAGTATAAATATACAGCTCCCACATTCATGAGTTCTACACGAGCGCCAGCATTATTTAACTACTTCACTACATCTTCCAGTGTAGTCATGGCCAAGAATTTACATAACAATGTAAATATTATTTTATAATAAGTTACTTTTATTTCTCCTTCCTATTCAACTAGGACAACACATTGACTTTAAAATTATGGATAGGCTCTATTATCTATGAATTTCATTTCAGGCCAAAAAAGCTCCTAGATTTGTTGAGATCCTATAACAGTATATGACAGTTGTAATTCTTGAGGGTTTCTTTTTTTTTTTCTGACTATTTTCCTCTGATGTATTTAGTCCACTTCTTTCCAAATTCATACACATCATAAGAAAAGTTAAAATTTGGTTGATTCATCTTGTTCTTAGTACTGTTTTGAGAGCTGGCTGCAGGTGAGAGCCATGCCATTTTGTACCAGAAAATTCAGTTTATTTGTATAGGTTTCACTTTTCAAAGTTATGCCTTTTTCTTTGTTCTACTCTTTTCCTTGTTTGGTTGTGGCTGCTGGTGAGTTTCTTGTTGCCATTCTTTTTAGCACTATTTGATCATTTTGTTAGCTTTTGGGGAGTGAGTGTTGTGGTCCTGCTTCATTCAGCTGCATCAGCTGGTGGTCCTTTTGTGCCCAACTTTGGATGGAGTGCTTTTCTTTCCTTTGAAGAGACCATCCCAATAAATATTTTCCTTAGTATAGAAGAGTCAGTCTTTCAATTACTTTGTAATGAATGAAAATTTACTACAAGCTTTTCTAATCTCAACTGCATTCTTCTTATAGCTAATAAAGTGTAAGAGTCTGCTCAGGGTCCAGTATTACATATTGTATCACTTTAGAAAATATTAATATTTACTGAGTGATGACAATGTGCTAGTCACTGTTCTAAGAGCTTTACATCTGTGGTCCCCAACCCCTGCGCTGTGGACTGATACCAGTCCATGGCCTGTTAGGAACTAAGCTGTACTACTGCCTGAGCTCCCCTACCCATCGCCCATTGGTGGAAAAATTGTCTTCCATGAAATTTAGGAACCAGGGCCACACAGCAGGAGGTGAACGGCAGGCAAGCAAGTGATGCTACGAAGCTTCATCGGTATTTACAGCTGCTCCCCATTGTTCACATCACCGCCTGAGCTCTGCTTCCCTGCCCCCACAACCCTGTCAATGGAAAAACTGTCTTCCATGAAACTGGTCCTTAGTGGCAAAAACGCTGGAGACCACTGCTTTTTATGTATTATTTCATTAATCTCACAATCCTGTGAGGTAGATATTCTCACAGGAAACTGAGGTGCAGAAGTGTTACATACCAATTTGCCCACAGCCACATAGCTAGTAAGTGGCAAAGCAGGGGTGGCAAAGCAGAGGTTTGCAACCTGGACATCTGATACCAGAGCCCAAGTTGTTATTTATTCACTAGCTTACTGCCTACCATGTTTATAGGGGCCACCTGTTTCACTCAAGGAACTAAGTGCTTCACCTATACATTTTTTGATTAATGCTTTCTCTTTAGAGCTTACCACAAATGCTCAATAAATATTTATTACTTGAATAAATTAAGGATATAACTGCTTATTTTCAATGCTTCCCCCTCATTTCTTTTAGTGTGCTTCTTCCCTTTAGAAACAAGAATGGCAAACTAAAATCTCAAATACCATTCTTATTCATTTCTGATTAGTTTAGAGATAATCTCATTTTGTGATTTAAAGAGAACATTGTAGCTTAACAGTTTTCACCTGTACTTTCTAAGTGAGCTGACCAAAGCTAAATAGAAATGTAAGTAGCACTTTTTAGTATTTCACTGCATGGCCCTGATATCATACTTGCTTTGAAGGAGGAATTTTTTTGTAATAATATACAAGAATTAGGCAATTCTCTTTTTTACTTTTGGCAAAAAAGCGGCTCTACGCTCCCTAGCAGCTCAAATCATCAATTATGTACCCTTCCAGCCCTGGGAACCAGATCTAGTCAAGCTCCCTATGCCCAACAAAACTTACTATTGTGTCTCTTAGTTTGTCAGATTTCTGATAACAAATTAACAAGAGGTCAAGCATATCAACAGATTATACATCCTAAGCAGCATGCTTGATTTTGAGTGAAAGGTTAATGGATATAATATGCTACCACACAAAAAAAATTATTGCAGTTTCTGATACTAACATAGGTGGGTGGTTTGGGCATTATTTTGTGATAGATAGCCTCTTGCTTCAATTTATCTCACACCCTATAAATAACACTAAAGAATTTTTTAAAAAGACACCAACACAATAAATATGAAAACACAAAAGAGAAATACAATCTTTGACTTTTAAATGAAGGAGTCATGAATTTTTAATAGCCTATGGTGAAAAAGCAGTGTGGTAGGAATAAAATGATTATGAAAATCAAAGTCTATTAATGTAGAAAACAATTCTTTATGGTAGAATTCAGGTACATAAACGGCCTCAATTTGGCAAAGAATCCCTGTGTGTTACAGATATATAACAGTACCAGAGAAAAATGTACACATGATAATTAAATGTGGATAACAAGCAAAAGTGAATTGAGAAGATAATGGTTTGAGTAGAATAAATTAAAAAACTATTTACAAAATTAAAAGGTCTTTTTGCATGAATTGAATTTGTTGTTGAAGGAGAATCTGTTCAAGACTAAGAATCTGCTTCAATTATTTGCATTTTAATAAAAAAAGATGCAATGGCATCATATGAAAACTGAATTAATGTATTTTAAAAATAACTTACACTGATGACTGATGAGGAAGTTGACAAGTTTAAACCCTCAAGATCAGCTATCAAGCTTGGAGAAAGAGCTGGTGTGGGAAGTACAACTGGAGTGGATACTGGGTTAACTGTAAGAAAAGGCCCAAATTAGCAAATGTGCATGAAAATTTAATTCAAATTATTAAAAGCAACATTTTTATTTTGTTAGTAAAGCTAATTAAATTACTTTGATTAATAAATGTATGACAATTCTATTTAACATCTTGATTTAGTCAAGTTATTATCAAGTCATGGCAGTTATTAGTCTTAGCTTTCAAAACATAATGGCAAATCCTATAACAAAATAAGGATATAAATATCTTCAGTAATAATTTTTGAAAATTTTTATCACATAACATTATCACTAACATTTATCACCCAGTAATTTCACTAAAAAAACAAAGGTGAAGAAACATTTTTCCAGACTAATATAAAGAATAACAATAGCTTTCAAGAGAGTTCTCCAGTTGAGTTAGAAGTCTTGAAAGGATGTTTAAATCCTTTCTCTATTTTATTCACCACTTTAATTGGGAGTCCAGGCTACCAATTCCCTTCTAATTATACTTTGTCAGCAAAAGCTATGTGCTAGATAGAAATGTATGACTGATTCTAAAACTGCCATGTACCTGAAAACTAATACCTGTAAGTTTGAAAATCTTTTAAAAATGCAAATCCAATCATATTACTCCCCTGCTCAAGACTCTTCAAAGGCTCATAATTGCCTACAAGATAAAACTCCAACTTCTTAATTAAGTTCACAAGGTCCTCTATGATCTAGCTCAGCCCTGACCAATAGTAATTCCTGTGATAATGGAAATGTTCTGTCTGTGCTGTCTAATATGGTAGCCACTAGCCACATATGCCTAATGTGCTCTTGCAATGTGGCTAGTATGAGTAAGAAATGCATTTTAATTTTAATTAATTTAAATTTAAATAGCTACATGTGACTCGTGGCCACCATATTGGACAGCTCAGATCCAGCTTATCTCCAATTTTCAGCCTCTTCTGCTCTAGGTTTATGGAATAATAGTTACCAAGATCTTGTTCTGTGTCACTGAGCCTTTTATATTCGAATCTGCCTAGAGGTACTTCTCTGTCTTGCTCATCTTGTAACCCCATTAAGATGCCCCTTAGAGTGGAAACACTCCCAGACTCACTTACAAACAGTCTTTCTAGGTGCCTTTCTTGTTCCACAGATACATACTTGGGCAAACTTCTATAACTGTACTTCTCATGTAATACAAACTTGTGATTTTACATATTTTTATTTCTACTAGTCTGTATGAACAAAATTTAACTTATTAATTTTTAATGCTTAGTAATTTCTTGACGGTTGTGGAAAAAGTTTTAACTTCTAATAAATTCTCACTCCAAAGTAACACTCTAAAAGGAGTAACATTTACTTAATTTGACATCACTTCTCAAAGTATTTTTCTCATTTTAGTCTCACAAAATCATGTGAATTAGGTAAAACAAATATTAATTCATAAAGTTAACAATAAGTATTTCTTGAATAAGACAGCAAGGGAGAGACAAAAGATGTGGTCCCTCTCTTCAAGTAACTTAAAATTTAATTTAAAAAAAGATACACATGATTGAAAAAGAAAAGTAACAATACAGTCTATAAATGATACTGCCAAAGAAGAAAACTTTCAAAGGAAATCTTAAATAAAATCTCAGCATATATAGCAGGAAAAGCAGAGTGGAGACTGAGTGGAGGAGGGAATGGGGCCCTTGGTTTCCCCCTGCACTCACTCAGTGCAGCTGAAGCATTGCTACAAATCCCCAGGCTTCCCTAGACCTATGCTGAAAACCACCATACAGTTAGCAAGTGACACAAAGTCAGGAATGGGGGGGCGGTCACTGGGGATGGGGTGTAAGAGGAGGCTTCATGAATAGGAGGAGTGAAGCCTGGTATTTAAGTAAGGGTGGGATTCGAATAAGAAGGAAGGAAGAAGCCAGTTGAGCACTGGATGAGAGAATGCTGTAAACGAAGGCTGGGATGTAGGAAATTGGAAAACTAAGTCAGTTAAGCTTACCCTACAGAAGAACAAGGGGAACTATTAAAAATCTACCAAACAGGGGGAGGGGGGGCATGGGCAATATACGTAACCTTAACATTTGTATCCCCATAATATGCTGAAATAAAAAAAAAATCTACCAAACAGAGGAATGATATGATGAATATGGTACTATAGGATGTTTAATCAGATGAGCATAGAGGATAGACTGAAGGAAAGAACAGTAGGTAAGGCAGGAAGAGTTTACAATAGTTTAGGATGAATGAGATGAAAAAGACTGAAGTAAGGTATTGGCAATGAGAAGGCTTAGAAAGGGTCTTTATATTAAACACACTAAAAACTGAGGCACAGGAAAAGTAAGACTTGTCAAGGTTTATAAAACAAGTGAATGGTAGAACCACTATAGAATTAGAAATTAGTTCTTCTAATTTGGATCACAATATGTTGCCATTAGATGCAACAGTAACTTTTCTGGTCAGTTCTAAATGCATGTTTGTTCATTTGTCCATCTATCTACCCATCCATCCCTTCAAAATATTAGATGCCCATGTAAGGAATAAAAAAATTCATAAGAAGCAGCCTCTGATTTTAACTATGGCTTGGCTAAATACCATTAAGAGATAAGAGAAGAACATTAACACCATAAACAAGTTCTACTCTTTAAAAAAAGATGAAATTTTAATATCATTTCAGAAGACAGAAGCTCTGGTATTAAAGAGATGATTATGCATCTGCTTACAGGTCTGGCAAGATGAAAGCTGGCACTGAAAGCTTATTCTAACATGAATTCTGAGGCCAGCTGACTGTGCAGAAGTATTTAATAAGTAATGTGTAAGAAACAAAATGACTCTGTATGGGTTGTTTTTCTTAATATCATGGCATACAAATTAAAATTTGCACTTGTCAAATTGGCAAAGGCATTTTTTAAGTACAAAATCCAGCATTAGTGAGGGTATAAGGAATCAGGCACGTTCATACTAATACTGTGTGAGTTGGTACAAAGCTTTCTAAAAGGCAATTTTAGATAAAAGAATTCTTCAAATTCTTTGCCCCAGCAATTCTACTCCTGGAAACTTATCCTAAGGCAACAGTTATGGAGGTAATGCAATAATATATTTATGATGATTTGGTTCACTGATTATGATAGCAAAAATAATGGAAACAAGTTAAATTTTCAACAGTAAATCTGTTAAATAGAATTTATTACAATATAAAGAATAACCATGCAGTTATTAAAGTTGTTAATATTTACAGGATGGAAAAGAATGTATACAGTAAACAGAGAAAGAAGCAAATGATAAAATAGTAATCTAATTTGAAGGAGGTATCTGTATGAAGAGAATCGGAACTTTAATCCAGGGTGTTTAAATTACAATTTAATTTTATTTTCTTCTTTTCATTTTTAAAACTTTCTACAAAACACTGCTGTTTGCTAAAGTGTATTTAATACAGTAATTATTCAATTATTCTTCTGATCAAACTTTTGCTTTAAAATTTAACAAGTAAAACTTAATATATATTGGTTTAATATGTAGTTATTTGGGTTTTTTGTTTTTGTTTTGGACAGAGTCTCACTCTATCACCCTGGCTAGAATGCAGTGGCATCATTGTAGCTCACTGCAACCTCAAACTCCTGGGCTCAAGTGATCCTCCTGCCTCAGCCTCCTGAGTAGCTGGGATTACAGGTGCATACCACTATGCCCAGCTAATTTTTCTATTTTAGTAGAGATGGGGTCTCACTCTTGCTCAGGATGGTCTCAAACTCCTGACCTCAAGCAATCCTCCTGCCTCAGCCTCCCAAAGTGCTAGGATTATTGGCACCCAGCCAGTTATTTGTTAAGTATAATTTGCTGCATCATCAGCATTGTCACTAACTCTTATAAAATGCTTATCATGAACGTATCGGGCACAGTTTTAAATGCTTTTACATATATCAACCCATTGGATAAAATGACCCCAAAAAGTTTTAGTATTATCCCAATTTTATAGATAAAACAGCTAAAGCACAGAGAGGTTAAGTAAATGGTCCAAGGTTACACAGCTAGTAAGTAATAACAGAACTGGGATTCAAACTTAGACAGCTTAGCTTTACTGTCCTCTTAGCCACCCCACTCTAACTACCTCAACCATATTTCATTCCGCAATGTGGTATCACATATCATAAGGCTTACCTGAAGCATGATTATTGTTGGCTGATAGAAATTTTAAAAGGACTTCACTGTTAGTTGTACTAATAGAGTAATAACATAGGTTTACATTTCCTTTAAAAGGACACCAGAATACAAACACTGCTTTATAATCATCCTATTGAGGGTACATGGTATGGGATACTAAAAGATATTTTCATTTCCAGAAATATAAAATATGCCTGAAAAACAGAAAGCATATTGCTACCTCCAAGTCTAACAATACATTCCTAGGTCATATATTATCCTAGTGCAAATATTTTCTCATGTATTATTAACTAACCTCCATGAAATGGAGTCATGTAACTCCATAATCTAAAGGAAATGTAGAAGCTTTATAGTCATTTTTTAAAATTTTACAAATGAATAAAATGAGACACAAAGAAATTAACTCACTAACCTGACTGAAGGCACACCAAGACCAATGCCTGTGCTCATGATAACATCCCCTTCACAGATGTAGTAAGGAAATAGCAAGTTACTCAATTACAGAACTGTTTTGTAGTAGAGCCAGTCTACTGCTACAGTTGCTAACTGTACTGCTTTCTTAGAGAGACAAAATCATTATTTCTGGTAGTAGCAAGCTCTTTTCCTCCTCCATGCCTTCACCTGGCATAGTATACAGGTACCCTGCTACCTAACAGCATTCTGTTTGCATATCTCTTTTTCATTTCATCTATAATGTGGCAATTTAATTGCTGAATTATCTGTTTTTCCTATTACACTTCGAGAGCTCCTTGGGTAGAGACAACATTGTATTTATTTAGAATATCTAGCATGTAGCAGGTTACACAGATCGTATCAAATATTCAATAAATATCTCCTGAATGAAGAAATGAATAAATTCAGTATTTGCAGTTTTCCTGGTATGCAGTACATACCTAACAAACAACCTATGTGGATTATGATGTATCTCTTAAATAAAACATAAGGAATGTGTCTGCCCCTCCTTCAAGATGAATCTAATTCTCACAGCTGAGAACTCAAGCCACTAAAGAGTGACTTTTTAGTGTTTGATCAACAAACTGCTTGCCAAGGACAATGGAGAACTACTGTAGGCCAATGAGAAGCATACAATGAAGTCAGTAGCACTCTGCCTGTCTTACCTCTATGCTCAGATCATGCTTCTTCCACAAGGCCTTTGTAGCTTTTCAATTAGTTTTTGTCTCCCTGTTTCTTCATTCTACTTTGTATCTCTATTTTATCTCTTATATAAATAGTTACTTGTTCAGGTATCTGTGGCTCTGACTAGATTTTAGTTTCTGGAAGGGAATGACTAAATTCTCTTAATCTATTACACCATCTAGCAAAGTACTTTGAGCTTATAAGAAACTTCACAAACATTTGCTAAATTGACTTGTTAACAAGAGTTTCAAGTGTCATTTCTGACAAATGCAACAACGAAGATTTTCAAAGAAATAGCACTTGAGTAATAAAAACAAAGAGAAATACTATTAATATATCCTATGTTGAGTTAAAAATAAATATATTGAGATAAATGTTCCCTTAAAATTAAAAAAACTTACATTTAAATTCTTAAAAACTTTATTTTTAAGACAACCTTTAGTCTTTATAAATAAAAACACACTTTTTAAAAGAACTGAACTATAGTAATTATATCATTTTACAAATTTCTCTTTATTACCTTAGGTAATAAAGCCTCAGCCTTCCGAGTAGCTAGAACTACAGGTGTGCAACACCATATCTGGCTAGTTTTTCAATTGTTTTGTAGACACAGATCTCACTATGTTGCTCAGGCTGGTCTCGGAACTCCTGGCCTCAAGCAATGCTGCTGCCTTGGCCTCCCAAAGTGCTGGGGTTATAGGCATGAGCCATTGCACCTGGCCTGCTTTACTGTTATTCTTTTATAATTTTAAACTTTACAAATTGTGAATGTTACATACACATACAAAATATTCAAGTGTCACAGAATGATATAAAATATAAAATGAAAGTCTTGTTCTCTTTTCTGTTCTCACTTTAGTCTTACATCTTAAAGTGGCCAGCACTGCTGAGGTAGAAGGATCGCTTGAGGCCAGGAGTTTGAGACCAGCCTGAGCAACATAATGAGACCTTGTCTATAGAAAAAACAGAACAATTAGCTAGGCATGGTGGCAAGATGCCTGTAGTCTCAGCTACTTGGGAGGCTGAGGCAGGAAGATCGCTTGAGCCTAGGAGTTTGAGGTTGCAATGAACTATGATGACGCTACTGCACTCTAGCTTGGGTGGCAAAGCGAGACTCTATCTCAAAAAAACAGGGGGAGGAGGGCTGGAATTAACCACTGTTAATTGTTTTCTCTGTAGCCTTCCAGAAACTTGTATGTATAATTTTGTTCGTGTTTGTGTGAAGGATATATTACATATATTTTATAGTATTTTGAATATATAATTACATAATTAGCACATATAGATTTGCCTCGTTTTTGTTAATGGTTGCATTACCCTGTTGGTAGACATTATATTTGTTTTCAGGATTTTGCCATAATAAACGATGCTGTGATGAAATTGTTATATATACCTTTACATATTTTATTAATTCAACAAATACTGGGTGTCCACTAACTGCCAGGTGCTATTCTAAGCACTAGGAATAGCAGTGAGCAAGACAGACAGAGATCCTATTCTCATGGAATTGACATCTTAGTTGAGAGAAACAGATAACAATCAAGTAATGAAAATATTTAAGATCATTTCAGATAGTGAAAATGCCATTAAGACAATGAAGAGTGATTAGTAAAGATATGTGCTATGGTCTGAACATTTGTGTCCCTCCAAAATTCATGTTGAAACCTAATCTCTATTGTGGTGGTATTAAGAGGTGGGACCTTTAGGAGATAATTAGGTTACGAGGGCTCCACCCTCATAAATGGGATTAGTGCCCTTATAAAAAAGGCTTGAGGGAGGCTGTTTCCTCCATCTGCCACAAGACGAGAAAAGAACTGCTAGGTCAAAGGCTACGTGCCATTTAAATTTTGATAGATATTGCTAAAATGACTCCAAAAAGCTGTACCTATCTCTATTTCTATCAAAAGCATATGTGTCTGTTTCTTCAAAGCTTAGCAATACTGGATAATATCAAATCTCAAAATCTTTGCCAATATGTAAAACATGATTCAAATATGGCTCCAATTTTATTTTTAGTTTCTTTATATTAAATATTTCTCTGTATTATACATTTTAATTTCTCTATATTAAGAATTTGCCATGGCTATTGGAGACATAGAATGGATCTATGACAGAATGAGGCAACCTAAAAACATAACTCACCCCCAGCATGGAAAAATGCTATCAAAAAATGTGAGTTTAATAGTTATAAAATTTTACTTTACTACTCTTCTCCTGGTGCAACAAAGTTAGTTCTACTCTCTCTTTCACAATGTGGGAAGATTTAAGGGAAGGGAGCGAATATATATCTTTGCACACTTGGGTGAATTAATTTGGAGGATTCTAAATTCTTAGATTTGCTGGGACAAAGATTTTTTGCAGTTAAAATATTGATAGGTACAGCCAAACTGGCCTCAAAAGGCTTTGTAACCCATTTCCATTTCTACCAAACTGTGGCAAGTGGAAGATGGTGATGTCAGTTACATTTCTCTTTATGTTCCTAATTCTCTATCTTCTTAAGTTAGATGTGTCAATCCTCATAATCAACATTTCACAATGTAAAAGCTGTAAGAAATGGGTAATTATTTAACAAAACAAGTATAAATTACTAAAGTAAAAGATTTTAAGCTGAATTTGGTGCACTTTTATTTGACCATCTATATTTATTTGTGTGATACAAAATAGTATGCCGAATAGATGAAAGATACTTATACCACTGATTTCCAAAATTTTCTTGCCTTATGCATCTACAAGTCTTTCACAATAGATGTTGATATATTTGGGGACATGTAAATGAAAGGTACTATAAAAATAAAATACACTCCTACTAAACAGGAAAGAAAAATTTTAAATTACAACACTTACAATCATCCAGATCTAGAAGTGAAACATCTTTGGTGAGAAGATTTCTATCTTGCTTTGTTTTTTTTTCTTTCTCCTAGAAAATAACAAATATTTCATTTATTACATGTTCTGTTTTTCAAATCAATGAAGTAGTCCGTAACATTCCAAAGCAAACATTTTTTTCTGCTTAGTCTTACCAACAAACAAATTAAGCTTCTCTATAGTTACATGAAATGTTTTTCTGAACAAAATTTGTCTCAATTAGCACATAGTATTTCTTCCCCAGTATGCAATCTGTTAATTATTTTAAAATATTTTGTGTTTAAAGATTATAAAGAATCTTCAGAAGAAAACTGAAAGGTAAGTAATAATTATTTTATAATCCGCCAACTTTCTGCTAACATAAAAATGTAAAGTGGCTCTTTGGTAGAATGTACACATTCTTGAAAATAATTTTAAACAAATTTACGTTTAAGAAAAAGAAACGCTCAAATAACATCTGCGTAGCCCTGAGATTGTTGCCAGGCTTGTAATAGGTTAGGCTTTCCTGATGTAGTTTGTAATAGGCACTGTACTAGGTAGTTTATATATCAATACTGGGTACTGTCAGACCTCTGCCAAAAGTATTCATTAAAATCTATAAATGACATTCCCAGGCTCTTGCTCTTTAGGGTTGAAATGGATTCACTTATTTTTCTCCAGTGTTTTGTAGAAAGAATAAATATTTCAAAACATATCTGCACATAATTAGGGTTTCCCCACACCACAGATTTGCTTATTCAGTCTACCATATTTAAAAACTGTGTATAAACATGAACTAGAATACAGTGTTCCTAAGCCTGAGGTGTTCACAGCTTGGTTAGAGATTCAGAAAAGATTTGTAAATCTTTAAAAAAGAAAAAAGTATAAATTAACTGCAGTACTGAGTAGCATTACAAACAACTAAAAACCTACAATGAGTAGGGTGTTAAATAGATGTATTTGTGTCAAAGTTTCTTATCCTTATAATCTGTACTGTTTTTTACATTAAATCTTCTCATATTAAAAGCCAAAACTTCAGTTTTTACAAAAATGTTTTTGTTCATTCATTCATTCATTCATTCAATGGGTATCAGAATCTGTGCTAAGCAATGGAAATAACAGCTAAGACACACACAGTCCTGCCTTCAAATAACTTATAATCTGCAACAGGAATTTATGTCTTATTGTTCATGTGAATTATTATAATATTTTTGAAGTATTCCTCTAGCCACAGAAAGATACGACTGAAACAAAAGGTATATTACCATCATTTGAAGTCTACACAGTGTTAGAGCTCTTAAAATAGTGCACATACATTAACAAGAGCATTGCATAAAATTATGCATTAGGTAACATTTTTTGGAATGATTTAAATTCTGCTTGGCTTTTCCCTTATGCCAATACTCAGAAAATTATTTTCAAGGACCATATAGTAATATACACTAATACACTAACTAAAGAAACCAGCATTTATTTTCTTCTTCAAAATAATTATTTTTGCCACTGAAAACTCCAAATCATCTATGTAAGTTCTAATTTTCATTCCTTATTTAAAAACAAAACAAACAGTATTTGTCTTTCTCTCCACTCCTCAAATGAATAACAATGTCTAGGACTGGAGAAAAAAAAAAAAGAAGAAATGTTAGTTTTGAGGCTGAAATTTAAAAGTTGTAAGTAAATGAAAACAGGTTCAGAATGAAAATGCCACCTCAACTAGGATATCATTCCTGTGAAGAAAGAACATATAACAGAAAGAGCTTATCATCATGTGACTTATCAAAATTGTATGCTGAGCACAATGGGTGTTGCTTCCTATAAGCTACAATGGTGCATGACTGTCTTTATGGAACTGTAACCTCCCCACCTGAAAAATTAGAAACCTATCAAATCAAGATAAAGTTAAAGCTGAAGGCAAGTCTATACCTTATTTTCTACTTCACAGCCAAGAGTGTGTAACAATATCTATTAAATACACATCAGGTCACATACAACACAGAACAGAGCTGCATGTGAAACTGGCATAATCTCTTATTAGAAGCCTAGAACAGAGAGAAAAAAGGCTTTCAAAAGGACAGAATTTCATTGACTTTCTGAGAACAGCAAATACCCAGTGACTGAAATACAACATTAGCAATAGATAATGGTCATTTCTACTGAATTGAAAAAGCCTTGCATTCCAAATCAAGGCTATAAAATGCTTCGTGATGTGTTTGGTATTCCTCTCTTATATTTCATTTTTCATTTTAAAAAATCCATAGTAAGTTCAAAACATTTTCATACTTAAAGGATCTACTATAAAAATAAAAATCTGAATTCTAAACAAAGAAGTTAAGAGCTCTATTCCACCAAACATTTCTCCATTTGCAATTCATCTTGGTAATAGAGACAGAACCTGGGTAAATGCATATAGGACTTGAGGCAGGAGATTTTTCTTGCTCAATGCATAATTCATGTGCTCCGCCTGCAAAGTGTGTAAAATGAGAATTTCACACCGCAGCATGAGCCATGGAGCTGCAGAGAAAAGGCAGATGAAATCATATTTTACTGTGTGAATTTTATTTCTTACCCTCCCAATATTTATACAAAACCATCATTGACAAACCAAACACACTGACAGATCACCCACTGTTTCCATTGTGTTAGTACTTGAGAAGAGATCAGGCAGAAAGATAGACAATTTGTTTTTGTATATTTTTTTAAATAGAGGATTAGGTTTTTAACAGCTGAGTGCCTGTATTAGACTTTTATAAGGACAATAGTAACTGATCTTAAAATCTCACCACAAAAAATATCTAGTTATCAATTCATCATCCTCAAATCTCCATTTTGTTTCTATGGTATTCAATTATACACCTCAACACATCAACATTTTCAAAATGAAATACAAAGTCACAGGGTTAAGAAACTGATTTCTATTTAATGTATTTCATTTCAAATAATAAATAAAAGATCCTGGAAATACTTACTAAGCACCAAATAATACAAACGAAAATATGTAACAATATATCTGAAAAGATTTTTTTATGTATTATGCATGTTCACTTTCATGCTGATTTTAAAAAAAAGCAAGTAGAAAAAAAGAACTGACATGACAAGCATCAAATATGTGCCCTAAGAGGAAACCACTATAAAGAGGTTTGAAATTTAAAACTATAAAACAGGATAAGCAGTATGTAAAGTTTGGCAACCCATACTGTGTGCTTTGAAACCAACAACAATTCAAGTCTAATTTCTAGCCTCACAGGGCAAGATATTTGCATGAAATATTTTCAATTAGAATTACCAACCAAGGACAATTTAATGACTCTCTTCTCTTCAAGTCAACTGACAAATCTGATTAAAAAAATCTGCGGCTTACACTTAAACTTGTGCTTTAAAACAAAAGTACACTGCTAGTGAATTGAGACTTCTTTATAAGTTAAAAAGAAGTCTAACCCACTAAAACAAATCTTTCCCTATTAGATTATACCTAATTGAATAAGAAAGCTTGCTGCATGGCATTCACTTCATTTTAAAGGTCTCAATTTAAATTAAATGATATTTCTGTTTTAGAGAACTTAAAATGTAAACTAAATTAGGAGTGACATAAATTGAGAGAGCAAGGCTTTGAATTGTTAAAATAAAAACTAATATTCACAAGTTATACAATTACATCATACATAAATACTTGTAAAAACATAATTAAAACTTGTTTCCTATTTCTCAAACAGAACATAAAACCAATCGGAAAGTAGTTCCTTTCATTCTTATCCATGATCTATTTCATCCCACATGCCAAAAATTACTTTATCCCCAAGAATCTTTCAAATAAAAGATCTTTATTCCAAAGATCTTTTATTAAGGCAAATTTTAACAATTACTGACATTCAACAAACACAAGTCACAATACAGTAATGGTCCTTACAGCACTTAAGAGATTTAATCCATTTCTTTGCACCTCTCGAAAGGGATTAACAAAGTTCTGAGATACATATAATCTGAGTTAAAGACAACTGGCAAGAGCATCTCAAACACTCCTAGGTATATGGAGATGGTTCTAATTTTTTCACAGCTGGTACATATATTAATCTTAATTTTGATTCAAATATGGAAATGCTCTTAATATTAAGTGTTATTAAGTGTAAGTACATTAAATATATTTATTTCACATTGATTATTATACTTTATATGTAGTTTGTATAATTAAAATGTTAATAGATACAAGGAATTAGATAAAAGTTATAATAACAATCATGATTTAAATTTTTACCATTTTAATCATAAATTAAATCTTCAGCAGTTGGTACACAGACATTGTAGATATAACTAGAATACTGCATTCACAGATAAGGTATGAATAGTAGACTAATGAGGCAACAGCTGAAATAACTATAGTATATAGAAGCACTCTAATATACTGGCTAGTTTTAAGAACACTGAAGCCTAGGTTCAATGAAGGAAAAAAACCCTGGAAACCTTAAAAACATTATCTTAAATAAAATTATCACCATCTGCTCAACATAATTTTAATCACAGGCAGAATATAACTTAATTATATTGGTAAAAAATAGGATAAAGTGATACAAATGTGAATCTCTTCTTTACATTACTGATTCTTCTTTCTACTCTTCTATATAAAAAATTTTTCCCTTTACTATCTATAAAGTATGTGAAAGCACTTAAAATATGGAGTTACTAAAAGTAATTTTGTTATAGATATTATTTGGGGAAAAAGAATTACTTCTTTAAAATGACTATACTCAAAATATTTAGTTTAAAATATTTCACAAAAGAATACCTACACATAAAAATATGCTTATCCATCAAAATAACTATAACTTTGGTTATTACTGACAAAATCTGACCCCAAATGAGGACATCTCCCAATGAATAACACAAACAAACACACTTGACACCTGAATGGATAACTATAATTTTGTGCCTCCTGGACATGCTGGGGCATGGTGTTGAATGGCAAACACTTTAGGAACATAAACACTCAAGCAGTGATTCTCACTCTTTTGACAGTCCCTACACTATTCCCAAGAGTAATACCATTTCATCAGTAACACTTTTCAGTCCCTGCGGGCATTCTCAACCAGGAGAAGTGGAGGGATCACACTCTGATATGAAGCCAAGAAAAAAGAAAGGCATAGAAATAGGAAAGCATATAGCATGTTGCAAATACTCCATTGGGATTAGAACACAGGGTGGGTTAAAACTAGGAAGGCAAGTTTGGACATGCTCGTCTGAGTTTACTGAACTCTAATATTAATCTGGCCACTGCATAAAAAGATTGGGACTGGGAAAGCACTGGTCTGAGGGTGACCAATGACAATAGTCTATGAAGCTGATAAAGGGCTGATCTATATAGAATGGTAGATTGTGGCAGTAGGGAAAGAAGAAACAGACATGAGAAATAATATACAGAATCTACAGGACTTGGCAACTACCTAAACATACAGAATGAGAGAAGAGTCAAAGAGAATTCTGGGGCTACAAATCTTGGAGAATGGAAAGAATGCTGGTACCAAATTGTAAAGCATGTCTGCCAGCTGTATTAGGTTTGGAAACTCAGTAGACCCAGAGAAGGCTAAGAATTTGGTCTGAATTTGGGAAGAAAAGCTGGAGCTGTTGTAGAAATTGAGAGATGTTACCATGGAAGCAATTCATGTAAATGTTTTAGCTGAAGCTATAGGAGTAAATGAGACCTCACAACAGGAGAAATTTAGAAGGAAAAAAAAGAGGACTAAAGAAAAATTCATTCACATCAATTAATATTTTGAAAAACTAATGTATACTAGTATAATTTGGGGTCAATGTGCACAGTTGGGTGTCAGAAGGGGATAAAAAGTGAAGCCATCAAAAGAATGAAAGGTCAAAGAAGTCAGAACAGAAGGGGAATAGTCATACAAAAAGTAGTTCAAGTAGTAGGGGAATAGTCATACAAAAAGATGGAGAAGGATAGATAATACCTAAGAGAAGGCTGCTGGGTTTGGGGAAGGATCACAGTTGACTTTTCAGAGAGCAGTATCTATAGAGAGGGATAGAGGTGGAAACCAATTTATAAGGGACTAAGAAATACCTGGGTTAAGAAACAGCAGATGGAGGATATTTAGATTACTTTTTTCTAAACTCACTCTAACACTGTCTCTCTTCTACTCCCTGCTCTCTCCATCTCTCTTTAAATGCTGGAAAATACTTGCATGCTTTGGTTGGCAGAACAGGAATTAGTGGAGAAAGAGATTGAAGGTTGCAAAGGAGGCAGATGATTATTTACAAAACAAGGCCAAAGGAAGCAGGACTTATTCTTGGCTAAGCGGATGGATGGGGATCACTTACTCTTTACATTGATCTTTTACATTTGATTTTTTACCATAACACTTGAAAGAAGTAAGGTAGGGATTAGCATTTCTACTTTAAAGATGAGGAAACTGAAGCATAAAGGTATTATCTCCCAACACCTTAGAACACTATACTTATCTCATAGGACTACAACAAAATTAACTGTTTTGAAAGCCATATATTCCAGCTATCTTCTAGGTCTCATTTGCATGCTTAATGCCCCCAAAACACATTGTCCAGATGAATACAAAATGAAGAGAAAAAGTAAAAGTACAGATTTAGTTAGGCTACAGATTTGAGGCATATGAATTTTCAGCACTAACATATTGTCATACTAAATTAAAGTAAAGCACCCACACCATCTGCCTTCATTACTCATAATTTAGAGCAGAAGCCATAATACTTGGTGCAAGGAAGACTTTTCCATAATTATAAAGTTGCCTATTAGAAAATTGGTATCCTTTGAATTACATGGTATACTCCAAATCATTTAGAAAGAAATAGAAATAGATAAGTAGTTATGGTAGCTCCAAGATATTCCAATTGCTAAATTAAAGCAAACCATCTCTCACCCCCCGCAACCCTATCTGTTTATTATAGAGAGGAAAACGAATTCTAATATAGAGAAAATAAGCCATCTAAGGAAAACACATGGACACAAAATTATCAACAATGTAAGCAAAACCTGAATTTCTCAAGGGTCTTGGCTCATTGAAACAGTTTGAATTTTTTACACTGATGTTCTATAGTAAAATATTTTCAATTATTAAGAGATTTAATCTGATCATTCAAAGTCTTTGACAAAGGAGAAACAAATTGAATCACTGACCTGGGGTGCCACTGTGGCTTTTTAATGGGATCCTAAAGTTCTGCTTCTAGTACTATAGAGGCACTGAGGTCCATAATTTTTCAACCATTGCAAAAACTTTGTAAGAATAACTTACTTTAATTCCACCCACTTGACATGTGCCAATTTCTTGCTTTGTCATTTTAAAAATCACTGATTTCTTATTCTGGGTTGTATTTATTGTCAATTTCTAAAGCTCTTTATTTTAAATAACATTTTAAGCTTCTTTGTAATTTGATGTAAGTAGGAAATAAAAGTATGTGATAAGTTTTTATAGAAGGCCAGATTAATAAACCATAAAATCTTTAAGATTTTATGTGAATTTCTAAAAAACAAAAATCTTGGATTGTATGTTATATACAGACACAAGTTTTAAATATAAACTGAAGTTTAAGATAGGTTTTACTATATATAAGAATATTTGAAATAAAGTAAGACAAATATCAATCAATTTTAAAAATATACTTATCCTTTAACAATAAATCTCTGGATGGGGAAGAGCAATTGTCTACTTCAATGAATTTATTTTCATCTTTGGCTACCCGGATGACATATTGAAGAAATAAAAGTTAATTAAAAATAACAAATACCAAAA
>VBSM01002608.1:22710133-22722658 GCA_008086735.1 Cheirogaleus medius
CAAAAAAAAAAAAAGAAAAGAAAAAAGACTTGAATATTAAATTCAGAAAATATGTTTGTTTGGATTTAAGAAAAATATGGACTTCAGTGTTTACTTTAGTATTACTAATATGAATCTCTTAAAGACTTTAATACAGTATATTAAATTGCTGTTATATTAATAACTGTGAACTTGCATCATTAAAAAAAATTAAATCATGTTTCCACATATTCTTTTTTAAAGAGCAGAAAAATGTATATATTTTTTAAAAGGTCAAAGTGGTTAAAACTCATTTATTTATTATACTTTTGAGTTTCTACTATGTGCCAGTCTCTCTTAGAGTACATATTTTGTTGTGAAGGAATATACAGCATGACAGAGGTTCTTATTCAACAATGGTCCTCAACATTGGATGCACATTAGAATCACTTGAGAATGTATTTTTAAATGCTAATAAAAACAATAAAAATATTAACACTAAAAAACTAAAATCTGGGGTTCACCTCCTGAGATTTTGATTTAATTGTTCTGGTGCAGGTCTGACATAAATTTGTCATATGATTATAATGTGCAACTACATTTAAACAACAGTGATCTAAAGGGCTTAAGGTATGTTACTTAAAGAGATAAGCTTCAGGACCCTGGAAAATTACTAACTGCACAATAACAGGAAAATGAGTAAAAATTACTTGAATATATTTGAATAAGATAATTGCATAAGATCAGCAATACTGCTTTCTTTTATGTGTATTTAAAATGCTTCTGCCTCCAATTATGAATAAATATAGTATTTTATAAACAAAGGTCCCCTATATTTAGTAAACACTTAAGTCTATATTTTTCTTAAATCCAAATGAACACATTTCTCTGAAGTCTGATAAAAAGTTTGCTGGATCAATTTAGTAAGACTAAATCAACAACTTGCGAAAACTGGGCTTCTGTGCTCAAAGGGATATATTATGGACATGTCCATGGATTCTATATTCATGAAGTTTCAGGTTTTAAAGAGCCGAAGATTAACAATAAAAATATTTTAATTTTTATTATGGTTCTTTATGAATACGATAGTTGTATCATTCTAAGCAAAAGGAATAAGAGGAAAAAGAGAAGAGAAGAATAGAGAGGTATTAATTTGAGAGTTCCTGTGAGGGATAAAATATTGATAGATGTGTTTATAAAGCAAAATACCCTTGATATGCAAACAGTTTTTCTGTAACTGGAGAAGAAAGGATTTTCTAGAACTAAGTAACAAAATTCTAAAGGATCTTCAAAACTTAATGGTATCATAATATAAATATACATTATATCTGATATCCTGGAAATGGTGGTGTGTAATTCAAAGTGACTTCCAGTGTCAATCTGACTAGGTTCCCTGTTGTTTTGATTAAAGTATCAGATTATCTAAATCTAGGCCATTTTTCTTACTAAGTTATATTTCATAGTAACAAGATTTGACCCTGTAAGATCGCTTTACAGTGAAACTAGAATAACATAGTGTATTATGTGCATGAAATACATTAATATGACTTTGGTGGCGGGGGGGAAGTAGAATGAGAGGCAAGAAAGACGTATGAGCATTATTTTCTGCATTGTTACAGCTGCATTTGAAAATAAAACTATCTACATTATTTTTATATTTAATTATATCCTTCATAGTATAATTTTAACCAATATGTCTCAGAGATCAACAGATTGAAGCTGTTTTCTGCATGGCATTAATGGATAGTGACAGTTCTCTTCAACCAGATTCCATCAGTTATAAATATTCTCCATTGTAATCTACCAATTATTAATTTCAGAAATGTATTTCATAAAACGAAAAATCAAATTTGTTCCCATTGAACTGGACAGGTGAAATGAATGTAAGAAAATAGATTATTTAAGTACTAACTATATAAGGTAGTTAATGCTTAGAAGGACACATGAAAATGGAAGAGGCTAGCCAACGAACCAATCTATCAACCAACATAAGGATACTGCTGAGGCCAAATTAAACTGCAGCTTTGGTATACATTTTTGACAATAAAGACCTTTTTGGGGGATGGGGAGTGGCAGCAGGGAGGTGGGGATAGGATGGAAGTAGAGGGAGGATAAAAGGATGGTTCTATTTGGGCCAAAACATTATGTTCTCAATGATGAGAAAGAACAGAATCATAAAAACAACAAACAGGCATAATATGAAATTAGGAGAAGGAGTATATCTGTAGGGAGAATCATAATAAAGTATTCTCTTCGTATTCTAGTATCTGACCAAAAGTTGCATAAATAGGCAATTGTTTTGAAGAGTACTTAAGAGTATGCAGATTTGTGTAAAAATCAACAAACTAAATTGCAAGAAAAAAGAAGTGTAATTAGTTTTCATATTTTTAACTTTTACCTCTTTTGGGCCATCTCTAAGTAAGAGATCATTTGTCACAGCATGAAAATGATAGTGCTAAGTATTAAGGATAACACAGATTTGCAAACAAGCTCAAGCTTCCTCTCCTCATGACATAATAAAATGTAGTAAGACCATGGACAATGGACTCAAACAAACTTGGGTTGGAATCTGGTTCTATCATTTACTAGCTACATGAACTTAGGCAATTTAATATTTAATATTAATATTAGGTTCTATGAGACTTGGCTTTCTTCATCTGCAAAATGGGGATAACAATAATCAATAACCATCACTTATGATCATTATGAGATTTAAACAAGATAATGTTTGCAAAACATTATCATAGTATACTGTCAGGGTTTGCTAAATGGAACTATTATTAGTTATTATTGCTTCTGGCCATGTTCCAAAGCCAGGATAAGTTGGGGTAGTTAATACAAACATTTTTCTGAGAGGAATCATATAACATGGCTATGATCATTATAGAAATTCTATTTTAAGTAATAAAGGTCTTCTTCTATTGCAGTGGTCCCAACCTTTATGGCACCAGGGACCGCTTTCATGAAAGACAATTTTTCCAGGGATGGTAGAGGTGGGTGGTTTCAGGATGATTCAAGTGCATTACACTTACTACATTTGCAGCTGTTCCCCAGCACTAGCATCACAGCCTCAGCTCCACCTCAGATCAACAGGCATTAGATTTTCGTAAGAAGCCCACAGCCTAGATCCCTCACATGCGCAGCTTTCAGTTGGGTTTGAGCTCCTATGAGAATATCTAATGCCCACCCCCCCATCTGACAGGAGGCAGAGCTCAGACCGTGATGTGAGCGATGGGGAACAGCTGTAAATACAGATGAAGCTTTGTTGGCTTGCCCATCGCTCACCTCCTACTGAGTGGCCCCGTTCCTAACAGACTACAGGCCGCTACCAGTCAGCGGCCAGGGGAGTTGGGGACCACCATAGAAAAAATAAGAGCAAGGAAGCTAACTCACTTTCCCACAGAAATTAGTGGTAAAGAACTTGGTTATCTGAATCCTAGTTCAATATATCTTTTCTACCAGAAAAGTATCTAGAATAGAATTCTTAATTGCTCTTTTTTATTAATTCTACTTTAAAAAGTATATTCCACATAATCAATCTCGGACTTGTGGCCTCAAACAATCCTCCCATCTCCACATCCCAAAGTGTTGGCCTCACATAGTCAATCTCTAAATACAATCAGAAGGCCCTCTCCTTATTTTTCTTGTTTATATAAGAAAGAAACAGATAATATTAGAAAAGAATGTTAATTCTTTTAGCCCAATGGTGAGCATTTTTAAAAACTCTAGAAAAAGAGTATTTATAGAGCAAGTTTTTAAAATATTAAAGCAACATATTATTCATTTTAATTGTGACCTTGTCAAAGGACATTTTTGGTACACAATGCTCCCTATTTATATTTAGGCTTCACTTAAAACAGGTTCACCAGAAATCCAGAAGAACACTTTGTGTGGTTTTTCTGGAAGAGAACAGCAAAAAAAAAAAATACTTAGAAAAATAATGACAGGAAGCCTCAAATCTCTAAACAAAGTAAAAAAAGCTCAATCCAATGAAACTAAATACCTTAGAAATGGAATCTACACAGCTACAATTGCAATAGCACAAATGTGGGTGGCGCTAATGCAGAGAATTCAATTCTCTATTTCCTTGAAGAAAAGGAACAGTACAAGTACAATGACATAGGAATACTATATTTAGTTCCTCTAAAGGCACGGTATATCTAACACATTACATTTAGAAATACTAGAACAATCTTTTCAATTTTCAACTCTCCTAAAAGCTTTTATATAAAGCAATAGTTATCCTAGAATCTCCCACTGTTCGAACAAAATTAAATTCAGAAAGGTCAACTTACCAACTCTATTACTTCTACATTTCGAACTGATGGGTCGGGCGCCACCTCTGGCCAATTAGATAATTCCAGGTACCCAGTAGCTTTAGCATTGAGAGTATGAGATAAGGTGCCAAGCTGGAAATGATCTCTATCTATTAAAAACAGAGGAAAATATAAAATAAACAATATAAGCTGTATATAACAGAGAACAGTCATAATCAGAGCTCAAGGTAATTGGAATATTACCTCAAATGTCAAGGAATAAATATAAACTAGGAAGCTCTTCATAGGTCAAAAAACTGATTTCAGTCCATAGATTACAATAATCTCCCCCATAATGGTCAATAAAAAAGCTAATCAGTCAGTGTGTTTAGAGGTGTTGCTCTGAAATGTAGCTTCTCTAAAAATTACTTTACTGTGAATATTAAGAATGACAGCACAGTTAAACAATCCATATACATGTCTTGGCACAAACACATCCAGAATTTTAATAGTTTTTCTACAAAACTGAATTGCTTTTTATTGCTTTACAACAATTAAATAAGAAACAATATGAAAACCAAAGTATATAATCATTTGATTCCAAGTTAATGGCTACTTGTTAAACTGATAAAATATTTAATTAGTCCTTTTAAAAAGCTGGGAAATAAGTCAACTTCTCTCTTTGAAAAAGAAACTTAAATAAAAAGGGATATGAAATAATTCCTCCTAGAAATGTTGCTATTAGTGTACATAGAATATGTAATAACACCTCACTATTAAAATGACTTATATTCCTTATAAAATCAATCTACTTAAAATTTAAGTAAACACAATGTCTACAAGAAGAACAAAGCTTTCATCTACAGGTTAAACTGTTTATTAAGAATAAAAATAAAATCAAAATTATTTAGGTAAATAAGGTCTATAAAAATATAAACTTTAACATAAAATTTGCTCAAGAGAACAGATGACTCAGTAGAAAACACATTGCTCTTCTATATTTACATATGCTAATCGTTTATCTTATTAATACCTAAGAGATAAATTTTAAACACATTAGAAATGGGCAGATACTTCCATAATTTTTTAGATAACACATATTTTGCAGTTATAGTCTGACAATAATACCTTTAAAAGGAGACTCAAGCAATGGTGCCGGTTTTTGTGCTAGGAATATTTTTTTGGCATATTTACTTAAAGCTCCACTCTTTTCATTCGGAACAATAAGCTGCCTAATAAATCTTGTACGGTCTCTGATGTCGTAGTTTTGATCATACTTGCCGAGATTTAATATGTACTGGGTAAGCAATTTTGTCTGTTGGAAAAAAACAGAACAAGATGAGAATACAGTTATTTATGATTATTGATAACTCTGGATAAACATATTTAAAGAGATAATAAAAATGAATGGTTATGTCAAACAAATGTTGTTCCGTAGGGAATATGCATTTCTAATGCTGCAAATGGAATTTTGAAGCCAAAGCACATGTCCTCTTCTGTACTGGGGAGGTGAATGCTGAGTACTGAGAAGCAGCCATGTGCTAGATTATTAAACTGCTGAAGTGGAAAGAAAGGCATCATTAAAAAAATAATCATATATGGCAAACCCGCTGAAGGGTCTACGTGAGAATAATGAATGTGGAAATACAACTAAAAACATGGCACTCAAAACTTAATCGGAAAAATATGCAGGACATCAAAACATCAGAGAGTATTAGGGGGCTGGCAAACTGCTTCTCCTGAGGTGTGTTTTATGAAGAGATACTGTCCCTGGCATAAGCAGTGTCTGCACTCTGACTGCACTCAGTTACTTTACCCTGAATTATGACCCATTAAAGCAGACACATGAATCACTGAACTGGATTACTGCAAATTATTTGCAGTGCATTTAGCTGTTACTTTTTCATAAAAGCAAGCTGCTGATGCCCTCTAAAAACTAGGATAAAAGACTTCTTCCATTTTTCCCCCATGCTGCTTATAGCCTCTAGTAATATTGGTCATTTATTTATTTATGAAAGGGAACAACTTATTAGGGTAGCTTTTATACCATAATAAGACTTCCTAAGTCAATTTTTGAATGTACTACATTAACATATATTGAGATAATTTTAATAATAATTAAACCAAAATTGAAATGTTAACAAAATAGGTTTGTATTTTAAACTACAGTTATTTTATTTAAAAAGCATAGCTTTAACTTAGAAAGCTACACATGTACAATTGTAACTACAAGCCAAACAGGATTCATAATACTGGGAAAAAATAGATTGAGGAACAGTAAATCATTTACATTAGATTAGAACATTTTATACACGTTAGAAAACAGATAAAAAGTAAAAATCAATCAAGTTTAGGCAGAGCTAAAGGCAATTCAAGAACAATAAGTCAAAGTACAGGAATGGTGAGGTAAACTCTTTTATAATAATAATTGGTTAAGATAATTGATTTGGATAGAAAGCAACCTTCTTTCAGTAGCAAGATACTTAAAAAGCATTAACCTAGTTTTATTAAAGTAGAATTATAAAAAATACAAGTGAAAATGTTAATAGAGCTATTCTGAATTTGGGAACCAACAATTGCTCTTTACTAATTGCTAGACCATGCAACTACAGATAAGAAAAATTCTGTAATTCATTTTTTAAAGACAATTAGCAAAATATTCACCCAATGAGTACTACAACTCAAAATCAGCTTAAAGGGAAAAGTGGTACACTCAACTGTGTAATTAACTTCCTGGGAAATTCACTTAACCATTAGTTTTCTCAAATGTAGAGTGAGAATTTACAACTAGGTTAACTTTAAAGTCCATTTGAGTGTTGAGATTTATAATCTACAACTAAAAGAAATCAGAGAAAATAAGTCTCCTAATTGCAATGATTTATTTTGAGCTGACAGAGTGATACATTTTGCTTATATTTCCTATCCCCAAAATTAATTTTAGAAAATTAAACTTTTCCAATGTACTAATAATTTTGAGAGTGAGACAGGGTATCTAAAGTAACCAAAATTATATGATTTTAAAATATATATTAACTATAAAATTTATTATCATGGTAAGCTTATAAAATAGTTCTATTAAAATGTATTTTCAAAAATAAAATTCTTTCTAAAATATACAAGCATATCTGTGCATAGTGATGCATTAAAAACACAAGCAGAATAATTATTCACTGCACATACATATACTTTTAGCCAGTTTCTTCGTTGTATCTATCCCTAGTACCAAGCAAGGCTTTGGGGTTTCTCTAGAGAATGTATTTTTAGATGGTCTTATTATTTTTTAAGTTTAAAAAAATAAAACTGCTTATAATCTTTTTTAAATTAAATTTTATGATGAGTAATTATGAAATTGCTGACATTTTCAACTTACTATTCTTTGTAGACAATAACATTCTAATGGAGAAAATGCCCCCACCTTTTTTTTTAAAAAAAGACACAGGGTCTTCCTCTGTTGCCCAGGCTGGAGTGCAGTGGTGCAATCATAGCTCCCCACAGCCTGGAACTCCTGGGCTCAGGTGATCCTCTTGTCTCAGCCTCCTGAGTAGCTGGGACTACAGATGTGTACCACAACTCTCAGCTAATTTTTAATTTTTTTTTGTAATGACAGGGTCTTTCTATGATGCTTAGTCTGGTCTTGAACTCCTGGCCTCTAGCGATCCTCCCTCCTTGGCCTCCCAAAGTGCTAGGATTATAGGTGTAAGCCACCGCACCCAGCTGGAAATATCCTCTTTACTGTATTTCTTAACCACCTGGTAAGTGCAGAAAAAATTCTGTTGAATGAAGGATATTCTCAATTCTTTTTTTAAGTTGAAATCTATAAATAATTCAAATCCAAATATTTAACTTCCCTCCTTCTAGTCAATGAATGTTCTTTTGATAATTATTTTGAGGCAAAACTTTCAAATAATTACTTATCATTTTTTAAATATTTCACCAAATTTAGATCCCATAAAACCAACTGCCTTAATTTCATTTCATCCTAATACAAAATATACACTTATCTAATTAAAAATTAAAGCTCCATCAAAAGAGTCTTCCAAATAGATGAGATAGTACAAATCACAGAACTTCCCGATTAAATCTTGAGCTCTCACCATTTAATTTGTTCAGTTCTTCCCTTGTTTTTAAGGGATAAATTTCAAAGTCTTCCTGTTTACAAGATTTGTTTCCAAGAATTTTTATTTGCTAAAATTCTCAAAAAGCTAAAGGTTTTTGGCATTCTACTGATGACACTTTAAAGATTTCCAAATGATTTTTGAACCAAAACTTAATATACAGAAGACACAGCTATCAATTAAAAAAACTTAAGCCAATATAAGACACTTAGGTTAATTTAAAAAGTGGTTCTTCACAAAATTATATTTCTAAAATCCTGTTGGTAATATGCAGCAAAGAGAATAAGTTGCATACTGTTAGGCTGAAGTAAGTTTTTTCAACATCAGCTTCATTGCAAGAATTTTATAGGACAGTTAAATGTATATATCAGTATCAGCAAATCTGACCACTACAGTTTTATTTCAACTCATTGTTTACATGCACCGCAACCAATTCCCAAAACATTTCTGTTCCATAGTTTTCTCAATTTAATAGCAACATTGATATTATCCATGACAACATCCGTCAGCAAAAACAAATAGTTTTATCTTCAATGTTGGGCCTTTTAATTTACAACAGCATTTACAGAGTTTTTAACAGAATAAACTTCCAAAGGATTTACTTTGTTTCCCATTTACAGCACTGACAGAGAACAAGCATAAAAATACTTTGAGTGAAAAAAGTCTATTATTGGAATTAACTGATTTTCTAGTTGAAAACCTGCAATGTGTGGCCTTTTTTCTACTAATGGAGCCAACACATTAACAGCTACTGTTTCCATTTTCATATGTGCAAAAGCATCCTTGGAATAAAAAGTGAAAAGCTAATTTCTAAAAAGTCATTTTATCTAAATTAGATCATTTTTCATATAGAGTTATGTAAACATCTTCCATACCCATGTGTGTTAAAGTATCATCTTAAGGCATAATCTTCTTAAAAATAACTTCTAACTTTTTAAATAGATGTTGATCCTTTTTAGCAGATTTGTTATCTTTTGTTGTTATGTGGTCAGTGAGTGATATCACTACAACTCTCATGGTGAATGGTAAATGTCAACAAACATTTTGTGCATGCTAAGTACTGAATGGAAATTTAACACTTCATTCTTCATTACATATACATTTCCATTAAAAAATGTAGTGCTGATGAGTTTATAACAAAATGAAAACAGAGCTGCCAAGTAATAAAATAAGGTAAGTTTTAGATTTACGCTTTGCAATTTGACCACTCTCTTAATGATCTATAGCAGGACTGTTTTGTTGTTACCTCCGGCACATATTTCACCTATAACCAAGCTCTAACATCCCATTTTTCTCTGACTCCTTTCACTAGCAGCCTGGAGCTTCATGCATCTCACAGGCCGTGGCACCACTTGCTGGTACATCAAGTTGCTGCCAAATGAAACACTGTTAAGTATTCATCTCACCACCACCAGGAAAGTGAAAGACAGCTTTCCCCACCTGCTTTGTCAGAGTGTACTTCATTTTACAGGACACACCCTGTATGCTGGTCTAAAAGGGGGAAGTTAGTTAAGTTACATCCAGAATGGGTTGGAAAATGAGTCTTTCAGATTTAAAATATTTCACATATTAAAATTAAATCTGTGTTCACTGCACTTGTGTCTTACATGCCACTAAACAGAACCATGGGAAAAGCTAGAAGTTCAAAAGTAGAGGTCTACAAATTTACTCTGTCTTATTTTAATGCAACTATTAATATTACTTCATTAAAAATTAAAAATTTGGGACAAATCCTAAACTGGATGAGACACTAAGATAACAGGCATAATTAGATCTGTCCAGGGCAACTGTTACGAAGAAAACAGACAATCATGACGAGTATCACCAAAGGCTCAATCAAAAACCCGATCGAAAATTAAATAGTACTTTAAAATTTGTTTTATTCACAAATTACACAAGATAAGCAAATAGAATATACTAGCATTAACAGAAATATTCAATATTGTATATACAGTTATTTATTAAATTTTGATTTCAGATTAATTTTCCTGCTTAGATTTAAAGAACCACTACTAGTACCAACTAACGACTAATGCTATCCAGACACTATTTACAGCAATTACATTCTCTTCAGATTGTCTCTAAGTTACTGTGACATGGAAAATGAATTTTGGGAGTGCTATATAAAAATTAAGAAGTTCATTATTTAAAAGACTTCTCAAAATATGGGTATCATATTTTTACCTAAATACTCTGAGAATAAACTAGTAAAAATGTTAAATAGCTTTCTTCTGACAGTTTATGAGTCAGTACAAAATAATTTAAAAAGGTCTCTTAAAACATAGTCCTAGTATCAGCTTCGAAATACTATTAGTTTAAGGAATACAAAAAAGTACACAGAATTCTGCATTCAGCATAACAAAGATTAATATTGGTCCCACGTAGTTATATTTAAAAAGAACGATATTGACAAATGTGTTTGGTAAATGAAGTAAAACTACACAGAATTCTTAACCTACATCAGAGGCAAATCTAAGCAGTACTAGTGTCCCATCTAATCAGTTTCTTAATTTCATGACTAAATAGGATTCTTTATGTGACTTGGATGGGATTCTGAATTTAACAGTATCTACCTTTTTGTCAACTAGAAAAGTTTTCTGTACAGTCTTCCTTTCTATGTTACATATACTTGAGTTTTTCAATACCAAGAAATAAATCCAAAAAAGGGGAGAGATGTTACTGTGTAGTGCCCAAGCCTGCTTTTGCTAAATCATGTTAACTGAGCTGAGGGGATTTTCCCAGCTCCTTTTGTCCAAAGACCTGAATCACAGGACAAGAGAGAATTCAGGAGGAATCTCCAAAACACCAGTGTGATTTACAAATTTCTGACTAAGAATCAAAAAGAACTCAATGAAGCACTTTCTTTTTTAATATTATCAGCAGAAAAGTAGAAATTTAACTGTCCCCCAGAATGAGATAGCAATTAAATTAACTATATCTACACTTACCAATATTTCAAAAACATATAAAGTGAAAAAAGTTCTAAAAGTATACATAAAGTAGAATACCTACTTGTATAAAAATTTCAAAATCCACAAAATAACATACATCACTTATGGATATATACTCATATAATAAAAACATAAAACATAATAAAATAAAAAACAAACCAACAATATAGCAGTGGTTACCAGGGGAGAAGGAAGGAAAGTGTGAATAAGAGCTTGAGATTTTAGTTCTATATCTTACATTCCTTTAAAAAAAATTAATGTGGCAAATGTTAAATATCAACATAATCCTAGTAGTAGATATATACACATTTATGCTATTAGGTACTTTGCCATAGGTTTGCAATATTTTACAACTGAAAATAAAGACATAAGCTAAGAAAAACATTAACTTATGGTACTTAACACTACAACATCATTTGAAAGATTATACACTATAAAAGAAAGTTTAACAACAAAAGCATCCTTTATTCATTACCTTTTTAATTGTTATTAATCCATTTAATCAAATCCAAGATTTTTTCCTCAAACTTCAATAAACTATTTCAATGAAGTCACGCTAAATCTTTAAGCGATGTCTTAAGAGCTCTTTCAGTAATTTCAACTGGTTTCAAAGTCCTTCAACTTTTTTACCTTCTAAAACAATGAAATTACTCCCCCCCACCCCGAGAATATTCTAACAGTGTTTACTCTTGACATTTACATCTATTTTTTTTTCATAATCTATCAAAAGAGGGATTTCAGCACTCTTTCTTACTAGGATAAACCCAAATAGGTATTTTTCCTAATAAGAATAGAGATTCTCAACACCTAGACTAGTTCCTTTACTGTAAATAATCACACTCCTTAAAAAAATCTAGTAGTTGCAAACTAGAGTTACCAAAGAAGCAGGGTTACTAAAATGAACTAAGCACTTTTATGTGCCAGGAAATCTATGCATTTTACATGGACTGTCTCATGTAATCCTCATAATAACTTTGTGAGGTAGGTACAGTCAGTTCTGCTCCAATGCTTGTTTTGAAAATGTGCATTTGTTCCAACTCAGCTGGTGTATTAGGGAACAATTTGGGCATAACGTGAATTTTGTACGCGATTTCTTCTGCAAGAAACATAGGTGAAGGCAGAAAAATGCACCCAGCTGAACTGGGCTGTGCAGAAATGCACAAAACACACACATCTCAAACATCTACCTCACACCAGCAAATTGGTACTAATGGATCAACACCTAAGTGGACATGTAGGAATAAC
>VBSM01002608.1:22722758-22745443 GCA_008086735.1 Cheirogaleus medius
GGGGTGGCAGGGGCAATATATGTAACCCTAACAATATCTGTACCCCCATATGAAGCAGCTTTATAATTCTATGCCATAAAGGAAAAATATTTAAATGTTAAAGAATATATAATATTCAAACTAGACAAGATGTTAATTTTTCAGATACTGCATTTTTCAGTTACAGAACTTTCATTTGATTCTTTTTTAGTTTCTGTTTCTCTGCTGGTATTTCTTTTCTTTTCTTTTTTTTTTCCCAAAATATTAAGGGGGTACAAATGTTTCTGGTTACATGTATCAATTTTGTTATGCTTGAGTCAGGGTTATAAGTGTGCCCATCACCCACATAGTGTTCACTGTACCCGTCAGGTAGGTTTTCACCCATCCCCTTCTCCTCCTTCTCCCTGGCTTGATTTCCACTGAGTTTTACTTCCCTCTGTGCACACGTATGCTCATTGGTTAGTTCCAATTTAATAGCGAGTACATGTGGTGTTTGTTTTTCCATCCTTTAGATACTCCATTTAGCAGAATGGTCTCCAGTTCCATCCCAATTGTTGTAAAAAGCCTTAATTCATCCTTCTTCGTGGCTGAGTAGTATTCCATAATATACACATACCACATTTTCTTAAATCACTCATGAATTGATGGGCACTTGGGTTGGTTCCACATCTTTGCAATTGTGAATTGTGCTGCAATAAACATTCGAGGGCAGGTATCTTTTTGATAAAATGACTTCTTTTCCTTTGGGTAAATACCCAGTAAGGGGATTGCTGTATCAAATGATAGGTCGACTTTTAGTTCTTTGAGGAATCTCCACACTGTTTTCCATAGAGGTTGTACTAATTTGCAGTTCTACCAACAATGTATAAGCAAGCATTCCTTTCTTTCTGCATCCAAACCAGCGTCTATTGTTTTTGGACTTTTTAATAAAAGCCATTCTAACTGGGATAAGGTAATATCTCATTGTGGTTTTAATTTGCATTTCCCTGATAATTAATGATGTTGAGCATTCATGTTTATTGGCCATTTGTCTATTTCTTTTGAAAAGCTTCTGTTCATTTTTTTTGCCCACTTTTTAATGGGGTTGTTTCTTCCTTACTGATTTGCTTGCATTCTTTGTAGACTCTGGTAATTAGCTCTCTTTCGGATGTATAGCATGCAAATATTTTCTCCCATTCTGTAGGTTGTCTGTTTGCTCTGTTGATTATTTCCTGGGCCATGCAGAAGCTTTTTAATTTAATCAAGTCCCATTTATTTATTTTTGTTCTTGCTGTTATTGCCATTGGCTCAGCCTCCCAAATAGCTGAGACTACAGGTGCGCACCACCACACTGAGCTAATTTCCTGCTGGCATTTCTTATCTTTTCATTAATTGTGAGTGCATTTTCCTTTATAGTATCAACCATATTTATAACAGTTGCTTCAAAATGCCTGCAAATTCCATCTGGGACATCTTGGGGCTGGTTTCTGTTGAATTTTTTTTCTTTGAAAATTACATTTTCCTGGTCTTCATTTTTATTGAGGTTAAAAAAACCATAAATTTTACCATTTTAACCATTTCTACAGTTTAGTGGCATTAAGTATATTCACAGTATTGTATAACCACTACCACCATCCATCTCCAGAATTTTTTCACCTGCCAAACTGAAACTATAACCATTATACAATAACTGACCATCCTGGTTCTACTTATGTTGAGTAATTCTGAATTATATCTTGGACATTATGAATATTATACTGTAGAGAC
This sequence comes from Cheirogaleus medius, assembly GCA_008086735.1. NCBI lineage: Eukaryota > Metazoa > Chordata > Mammalia > Primates > Cheirogaleidae > Cheirogaleus > Cheirogaleus medius. Next base: position 22,724,484 of record VBSM01002608.1, read on the forward strand.
CCTGGACGTTGTTATAGTCTTTGAATGAATACTGGATTTTTGTTTGTTTTAGCAGGCAATTAACTTGGTGGGATTCAAAGCGAAAACTCTGTCTCTTGAGTACACCTCAAATTTTAGTTTAGTTCGTTATTCTCAGCTGTGTTGCTCTGAATCCACTCTATATATGTGTGATTCAAAATCTAGCCAGAAAGAGAGTTATTCACAGATTATGAGGCTTCCCCACTCTGGATCTCTCTCCTTTCTAGAATTTTTCCTTATTTTTCCAATGTTCATAATTTTCCTGAACTCTGTCCTCTATTTCCTCAAGCCAGAAGGACTCTGGCTTTCCTTTTGGTGCTTCAGCTGCTGTGCATAGCGTGAACTGCAGCCCATTCTCAGGATAAAAGCCATAAAAATGAAGAAAATCACTCTCTGCCACTCCCTTCTTCCAAGTATCAATTCCCCTCCAGAATCCATCTTGCTTTTCTTTACTCTTCTGAGACATTGTTTGTTTTTTTGAGAATTTCCACAGTTTGTTTTTCATGGGAGGGTCAGTCTAATACATACTGAAAGTGGACTGTTAACTCATTTTAAAATTCTTTTAAATTCTTTTTTATATCAGGTCAAAACATTTTGAGGTAGTAAAGAAGTTTATTATTCATAAATAAAGTTTAATAAAAGTATTTAAATAAAGGTTTAATAAAATGTGCTAAATCTTATAAAAATCAACTGAGACATTCCCTATAACTAAATAGGAAATTCAATAAAAATTCTGGAAATGTTCACTGAGATATCTAGACCACAGAGAATTTAGGTCCACAAATAAGCATTAGGACTCCATGGCAAACCAGCCCCTGAACACTGTGGCCTACTCTCCTTATAGTTTAGTTTTAAAGATGATAAAATAAATATGTAACAATAATAAGGAGATGAGAGGTCAGAGAAAGTTTTATAAAGGATAAGACTCTTGACTAAGGGCTTATAAGGAGTGGTTTACTACACAGAATTAGCAAAGAGGAGAGCAGAGGATCAGAGTCATAAAACAGGTTGGTGTTTTTTTAGAAAACTTTTAAAGGCAAGTCTGGAATGGTAGACGCTATGGTCTGAATGTTAGCGTCCCTAATCATTAATGCGATGATATTAGGAAACAGAGCCTTTGGGAAGCGATTAGGTCATGAGGGCAGTCTTTATGATGAGAGCTAGTTTACCCCTTTTACCATGTGAAGACACAATGAGAAGGTACCATCTATGAACGAGAAAGTGAGCACTAACCAGACACCAAATCTACAGGCACCTCAATCTTGAACTTCCCAGCCTCCAGAACTGTGAGAAATAAATTTCAGTTGTTTATAGGCTTCCTAGTATATGGTATTTAGCTATAGCAGCCCAAATGGACTAAAATATTTGGCAATTTGAGGACATGGAGTGGTTTGTATGCTCCACTAAATAGTATGTACCTTGTCCTATAGGTGAAAGGAAACCTTTTAAAACTTTTTGAGACTGGACTCAATGGCTCACGCCTGTAATCTTAGCACTTTGGAGGCTGAGATGGGAGGATTGTTTGAAGCCTGGAGTTTGAGACCAGCCTGGGTAACATAGCAAGACCCTGTCTCTAAAAATTTTTTGAAAATTAGCCAGGCATGGTGGCGTGTGCCTGTAGTCCCAACTACTTGGGAGGCTATGGCAGGAGAATCACTTGAGCCCAGGAGTTTGAGGTTACAGTGAGCTATGATCATACAACTAAAACTCCTGGGCAACAGAGTGAGACTCTATCTCTTTAAAAAAAAACTACACACACACACACACACACACATATACACATATAGCTTAATGATTATTAGGAAAGTAATACAAAAATAATATGTTAATCAAGACTCAACAAAACCAAATAAAGGTTCTGTCTTTGGCCCTTTTCTTTGTAGCTAATAATTAAATAACTAATGAGTACAGTACTCTTTATTTAGAAATTATAGAGTATGTTCCATGTCTTTTTATCCAGTGAATTTGAAGACAACATAGTTTACATTCATAATTTTTTTCTTAAACTATATTATTAATAGAAGTTGTTGAGCTCAGCTTCTAAAGTGTTCTATTGTATATTTTAGAATGATACTTCTAGATAACCAGAGTAGGTTTCACCATTCCCTGGTGAAAACATGGTGATTTAAAAAAAAAAATACCACAAATTTTCACACAGTTCTTTGTTTTTAAATGATTAAGTATAAAAATAGATGAATAAGATGTCTTGTAGAATTGTACTGTGTCCTTTAATACTTCTCAAAAAAAGGAGATTGAGAGAATTAATAAATGAAAATTAGCATTAAAGAATGGTTTTAAGCACCATCAACTTGATAGTATTTTTTAAATTGTATGGTTCATAACCCATTGGACATGAGGAGACTAAAATGATTGCTTTGACCAAAATGTAAAAACTTCAGATTTTCAATAACTCTTTTGGAATTCCATTGTATCTCAATAAATCTATTATAGCACTTACCACATACACTCTCATTTTTTTATCTACTTTTCTCCCCTACTAGACTAGAACGTCATCTCCTTGTACTACTATTATCTAACGTGGAACCTGAAACAAATAGGCACCTAGTAATTGTTGAATGGGTAGACTAATGCAGGAACAGACCTCAGCAGCTTGATCAGAGTGAAGAAGAAAGTACATATCAAATAGGTTGACTAAGGATTAGACTCTTACCTGTTTGGAGTTGGTTAAATACAATTTTGCAGCTAGATTTAAAATTTGCAGTTTTACCAGATCATCTTCACTAGTGAAGCTTTTAGCCATCTTCCTTAAAACATCAGGGGCAATTTTAGGAACTCGTTCACAGTTCTCTCCAATTAGCCAAAGAATACTTGCTCTAGCCACAGGAACCTAATATTAAAAGCAGATTACATAATAAGAAATAAGATAATCATACTCTCCTTAATATTAACATAGAAAAGGTAATAAATATTATAAAGGTTTTACATCTATTAATTAATTTAATGTATATACAGAAAGCGTTCTATATTTATGGATTTTCTTTAGTTATCAAAAAATAAATACACAGAAAATCTCATTACAACTGATTTCAAAGATAATTCCTTAGAAAAGATTCAGAGAGTATAAACCATTGGTCTAAAATCTAGATTCTGTTAGAGATTGGCAAATTCTTGGACAAGTCTGGCCAACCATGACACTGTGCTTCTGTATTGTCTGTTGCTGCTTTTGTGCTATGATGGCAGAATCGAGTAGTTACAATGAAGACCTTAAGGTTCTCAAACCCAAAAATACTGACTAGTAATTTATAGGAAAAGTTTGTTGTCCCCTGCTCTAGAGAGAGCAACAGTTTTCACACCTCAATGCCCATAAAAATAATCTAGAGTTCTTATTAAAAAGGCAGATTTCTGGTTATCAGCTACAAGATAGATTGCTGGGCCACAAAAATATTATATTTTAAGAAGCATCACAAGTGATTCCTGAGGAAGCTGGTCCACAAACCACATCTGAGAATCCATGGATAACACAGAAAAACGAATACATCCATTGAAGACTATGATTCCAAATCAAAACTATTCTTGCTTTCTACGTATTTGTGTATTTTTATCTACAGCACTGGAAATATACCAAACTGACAAGATCATCCAGGTCTGCTTATAAAATCATGACTCTTAGTCTAGTATTTGGTCAACAAAAGAAATAAGGATAAGATAAACTTGTCCAATGTTGCATTTTGGCATTATATATTTTTAATAAAGTACATTTCAATATAATTTATTTTCTTAAAAGTCACTGCTTTGCTACAAATTGGAAACTTTCCATCAGTACCATTAAGACGAACATTTTAGAGTATGCAAATTAGTTCTATTACTAGTTGCTTATTTGTAGCCTCTCCTATTCCAAAAGGAATTTGAGAGGGTATGTAAATTAGTTTCTGTGAACATTTTCACCTGGCATAGAAAATTTGCTTTTCATAATAAATGAAAAGGCTGATAGCTATCATTAAAAGGTAGCACCACAAGAAAAGATAACACTTTTTATAAAATCCTTTTACAATTTCTCAAATAAAACCCTAATATTTTCATAGAGTTTCATAGCTATACAAAGTATGACTATTAAAGAAAAAAGGGAGAATAAGGACCTTTCCATAGCTAAAATTTTATCTCAATATCTCCCATCTCAAATTCCTTCAAAACACCAATTTTATGAAATAATATAAAAATATCAAGACATCTCTAAATTGGGTTTTTCACCAGAATCAGAATAATCGAAAAAAAATTTAAAAAGTATACAATTTTGAACATTGTAACAGCATCACCTTAAAATTAGTGTTTAGCTTAAGTTCAGTAAGAAGAAATCAGTATACTTATGTAATAAAAAAAGGACTAAGAGCTATTACAAATCTATTCATGCAGTGTGATAAAATTGATACCCTTACTATATACTGATTTCTGGAAAGAGGTTATTTCTAATGTTCCAAAGGTTACACTGCATTAAGACCTTACTCTCAATTTATTATTTTAAATTGGGCTAAAGAATAGTAATTGAGTGGTACATTAAATTTTCCAGTATAGAGCAATTCAAGTTGCCTGCCATAATGAAAGGTACTTCTAAATAAGAATATATGGGCAACTTCAGATTTTGGTAATGCTAGATTTATTTTTCTTAAACATTTTATTATATATTGCTAGTATAAAAATTAGAATTCAACGACATATCACAATCTATTACCCAATCTGAAGTAATTTTCTTCTGGCAACACTCTTTTGCAATTAAAAAGACAATCCCAAAAAGAAATAAGGTTTTAAGAGATTGTTTATATTCATGAATATACTAAGATTAAAATAAAAATATTTGAATACTTTAAAATTCATAATACATACATTTAAAATATAACTCTTTGAAGAAATTAAAAATCAATAAATTGTAATGCTCACACAAATATCTCAAGGTGGCGGTGGTGGTAAGGTTAAAATTCAGAGTTTTCTAGAACTAAGCTAATAAAATTCCCAAGAAAACACTTTAAAAACTTAAAAAACTTCACAACAAGAAATAACATCAATATAAATATATTGATACTCAACTCTTAGTGATGGCATTTTATTAAAAAGCTTAGGAAACTGACAAAGCCAGTATTTTTGTGCACTTGACTAGAATCAGAATCCTAAGATTTTCAGATTCTAGCCCTCCCTCTCTCTCTCCCAATTAAGCTAATAGGGCTCCCATTTACACCACTGATACTATGAACCCATGGCTACTACTTTCAAAGATTTGAAGCAAGTAAAAAAAATTGCAAGTAAGAAAATTAGTAACTTTGTAATAACAAAGTTATTGGTCTTTTCAATCACAAAATACAAGAGGAACATTGAACTAAAATCAAGTTAGTAATACTCGTCCCCGCCCCACACACACACAGACATATACACACACATATAGTCATACATATAATATTTTCATTATATTTGTCATATTCTCAAAGACAAACTGGATTGTAAATGATTTTGCCTGATTCTTTATTCTAAATGCCCTGAGCAAGTGATTAAGTGCACTTTTCAAACCTTCTACTAAAAGGCAGTTTTGACTGCCATTTTAACCCATTAACTTGCCTGCAAAAACAAATAATGACTCCTAGCCCACCACAGCAGTTATAGAAAGACATCTAGAAAGATTTTACACATCATTCTGTAAACAGTTCAATTTAAAAGCTATTGTGTTTCAACACCAGCCCACTGCACGGTGCAATAAAGTAAATCTTACAAAAACATCAATTTTATTTATTTAAATGTGTCAAAGGCAAAACCAGTAGACAGCTAAGCAAACTGCATACCAACAGCCAATCAGATTCAATATTCTGTATCTGGACTCAATATGCACTAAAACTTAAGCCTGAATTACATTAGGGTGGCTGGACAAGGGTGGATAACTTGTGAAATGGGAGGTGTCCAGTGAGGCATCTGGGCAAGGAGTACGTAAAGTGCTATTCCAATATTACTCAGTAGTCTTTACAGAACAACACCCTTCAATTGTTCTTCTACAATATGAAATCCCCATTTGTCCCAGTATACATTATGCGAAATCTTATTAGAGCAATCCTCAGGTAGTATGCATCTTATTCTGGAAGGACTTTACTCCAAAACCGGTATTTACCACAAATGAAAGATACTCCAAAGGATAAAATATTCACAATCAGAATATGTAAGCTGACTACCCTATACACATAAATCTATTCAATTTGAATTCAAAAAGTAAAATAAATTTAAATTTTAGTTTTCATATTTTCAACTATATCACTTACTAAATCACCAATAAAATCAAAGCTTTGAATACAATAAAATCAATTTTTTAGAACAAATACCAACTTCTCCTATTTTTGATCTCTATACTTTAAAAATGTTGGCTGGGTGCAGTGGTCCCAGCTAAGGTGAAAGACTACTTGAGTCCAGGAGTCTGAGGCTCCAGTGAGCTATGATCATGCCACTGCACTACAACTTAGGGGACAAAGCTGGACTCTGTCTCAAAAAAAAAAAAAAAAAAAAAAAGAAGAGAAAAGAAAAAAGCTCACAGTTATAACTTTAGCCATATCCTACACTGTTTGGAATAAAACATGTTCTATTTCTAGGTTTTATGGAAAGTTAGTGTTTATTCTTTAAAATTTTTCTTTGATCTAAAAGTAAATTTCTTTACAACTAGCCTGGTACCCTTTTAAATTATATAAATCTAACTTTATTACTTATGGTCCAAGAATGTAAAATCTTTAAGTTATCCTTAAGCCCAAATACATTCTTGATTTTTTAAAAATGTTCTATGGAAACACCCCTAAAAGTGGGTATATCTGTTCAAGAGACACAAGGTTTTTGTTATATTTACTAAATCAGTTTTTACTCTATTGCTTATTTTCTCTATGTCCTTACTTGTATCTGTCCACTAGGAATATCTAATATGAGAGCAGTATATTGAAGTCATCCACTATAAACGTATTTTATCAATTTCTCCACACATTTCAAATAGATTTTTCCTTTACATATTTATTTGGTTGCCATATTTTTTGTGTAAATAAGTTCATGCTTATTAGTTTCTTTGTAAATTAGCCTTTTTCATTTTAATATGTTCCCTTTTATCTTATTAAATGCTTTTAATTAACCCTAAATTTCACTTTCTTATTCATATTTGTTTAATATCTCTTTCCCTATCTTATTTTCAACCTTTAATTTATCACTTATGGTGTTTTAATTATTAATGGCTTGTAGCTAGCTTTTGTTTTTCATTTCAGTTTGAAAGTCTGTCTTTCAATGAGAGAACTCAGTCCATTTATATTTAGGGTGGAACACATTTGATGTTATTTCTTTCATCTTACTTTCATTTTTAAAAATTTTTATTATTTATTTTACATTTCTATTTCCTTTCTTTCCTTTTATTTACCTATTTTTTTCTGTTTGGTAAAGTTACTATTTGTTCCTTTTTTCTCCTTTGTGAATTTGGAATTCCCACCATACTTCCATATTCTGTTAATTGTTATCTTCTGACAAAAACCAAAACCAAAAAAAAAAATAAGCTTTGCTATATAGGTCTGTAAAAAAAGTATTTAATTGGCTAATAGGCCAACAACTATTGTGGAGAAAGTTGCTATAATCAAAAATATCCTCTAGCCCCACACAGAGATACAGTCAAATGGAACAAATTTTTCTTCTAGGAAAGTCTGAGGTTTGCCTGACATAGGTCTCATATACACTGTCACAGGTTTTATATATAAGCAGCTACACTCCCCTGAAGCCCTAACATTTCTTATAATTGTCCCTTCCTTTCTAAACAGAACCCAAACAAGTGTACTAACATATATTTTAACTAAATTTTGCACAAGTTTGGGAATACAGAATTTCATATTCCTATTTCCATCTTACAATCAGACACATTTACCATTACTTGTAAACAAGATATCAACTATCTCCCCCACAAAAACTCACTGTTTTCACCGTAAGATAATCTATTTTCACCTTACTACTTTTTTAACACAAGATGAAAATATTATAATAATTTCACTGCCTCCACTCTCTTCCTCTCATGAGACCTTCAAAATTCTTCTGTTTTGATCTCTATCTCATCCTATCCTTAGGTTTTCTTATTATTTAACACTTTTAGTTCTAGATTATTAGAATTTTCTTCATATTATGCTTCCTTCTCTTTCAAGAGTTCTCATTTAGCACTTTTGTTAAACATTCCTAGTCTATCATTAGATACTTATGTGTATATATATATACATATATTCATGTATCTCTATTCTTTGTCTTACCCCACCTAGAGTTCTCTGTGTTTGTTCATTAGTTATTAGTTAGAAAAGTGGTTCTTACTGGGGGCAGTATGTAAATATGTATAGGAATATTTGTGGTTGTTACAATCACTGAAGATATTACTGAAATTTGATGCTTGGAGGATAGGAATGCTAGATGTCCATCTCAGTGGACTTGAGGAAAAAAGTTTAGCCTCTCATTTCCCATCAACAGATTATTGAAAATAATGTCAAACATCTGTTCTACACTGGGGCAGACACAGACCATGTCAATCTAATTCTCAATTTGTCAATGACTTGGGGAAAGCAAAAGGAAATGACAATAATAAAATCCTGGCCAGGTAAGTGAGTAGGCATGTGAACTGAATACAGAAAAGAGATGACTCCACAATTTACACAATTATTTGTCTATTAAAAATAAAATAAAAAATATTTAAAAGATAGATTATAAATGGAAATGAGATATAATGTATTAGTTAAGAAAGCAGACCTATGTGACCTTGAACAACTTACTTTTAGCCTCTGTGCCTCAGTCTTCTCATATGTAAAATGGGAATACTAATAGAACCCATCTTGCAGGGTTGTTATTATAATCCATGATTAATATTTTTAGGGTGCTTAGAATAGTGCCTAACAAATGATATGCACCATAGGAGTTATGTTAAATAAGTAAGGAAAATATAAAAGGGGCAACAAGAAAGCTTACAAAATTTAAACCTTATCATAGTTTGTCTTCTTCAAAAACATTAAATATAACCTAGATAACAGCTTACACTAAACTCTGTTCTAAGTGCTTCACATGCTTTGACTCATTTATTTCTCACCACAGAGCTGTAAAGTTTCTAGTACTACCAGAAGTCAATTAACTTGCTTAAGTTCACAGAACTAGTAAAAGGTAGAGCCTAAATTTGAATCTAAGTCCTCTGGCTTTCAAATCACTTCCGGTTCCACCTCTCATACATAATCTTTATGAAAAGTCCTGGTTTTGATTATCAGAATCAACAATAACAGTAGATATGGGCTCAGCATGGTGGCTCACGCCTATAATCCTAGATCTTTAGGAGACCAAGGCAGGAGAATCACTTGAGGCCAGGAGTTTGAAACCAACCTAAGCAACATGGCAAGACCCCTTGTCACTACAATAAGAAAAAAATAAAATTAGCCAGACATGGTGGCTTTTTTCATTTTTAAAAATTTTTATTATTTATTTTACATTTCTATTTCCTTTCGTTCCTTTTATTTACCTATTTTTTTCTGTTTGGTAAAGTTACTATAGCCCCAGCTACTCAGGAGGCTGAAGTAGGAGGATAACTTGAGCCCAGGAGTTTGAGGTTGCAGTGAGCTATGATGATGTCACTGTACTCCAGCCTGGGTGACAGAGTAAGACTCTGTCTCTTAAAAAAAAACAAAAACGTAGATATGAAGACCAAGTAACTGTCTGGTGAGACGTGATGAAAGCTCAGATGCTTAGTGACATCTGTGAGTCTTATTATTCCTAGCTGTAAGACTAATGTATAACTGCCCAGCAAGCTTTAATAACACCCTAAAGGAAAGAAAATTTTGCCACCAGGGATATTTAAAACTGGTCTTGACTGGTGGGCTCTAAACTTTGTGATCTATTACCTTTGACTACACAAATAGGATCCCTCTGAAGAGAGTCAGAGTATAGATTACCTCTTCTTCAAAGAAAAATAATACACTCCCCCCTAAACTACAACTATATTTGTTATAGAATATTACTTGGCAAAACTTTAACCAACCCTCAAGGGACAGGCATAGCAAAAGGCAAACAAAATGGAGTAGAAATGGTTGAAGAGTTTGAAGAAAAACCAGGGGAATGTGGAATCACGGAAGTCATGAGGGGAGAACATTTCAAAGGGAAGAAGTGGTTAGTGAAATCAAATGTTAACAAAAGATCAAAGAAGATATAAACAGAAAAATAACCGCCAGATTTATTAAGAAGGAGATAGCAACCTTGGAAAAGGCATAATTAATGAAGTGCTAGGGAGTCAAAATCAGACCAGGATGGGCTAAGGACTGAATCTGAAGTAAGGGAACAAAATTCTTTTCAGATAATTCTTTCAAAAATTTTAGTTTTAAAGGGAAGAGCATGAAGACATAGCAACAAACACGCAGAGCTCCTATGTGCCAGTCAATGTTCTAAGAGCATTACACATACTAATGTAATATTTACACCAATAATGTAATGTAGGTCCTTTTACTATCATCATTTTACAGATGGGAAAGTGAAATAGAGAGATTTTAATGTAAAGACACAGAGTGGTAAGTGGTGGAGTCCGGATTAATATTTGTTGTTTGATTTAATTTTTTTTACATAATTTAAGATTTACAGAAAAGTTGCAAGAAGAGTAAAAATAATTTCTGGATACCTTTCACCCAGATTCCCCAAATGATAACATTTTGCTACATTTGTGTTAGCTATCTCTCTAGGTATACACACATTTTGTTTTCTTAATTGATATGAGGTTGCAGGGAAATGGTCCTTCCTGCCCACTGCCCATGGGGTGTGGACTGGACCAACCACTCAAGAGGACAATTTGGCAGCATCCAATAAAATGGAAAATGTGCATACTCAAAAACTGTGATAGATTGAAAAAAAATGGCCCCAATTTTTCACCTCGTTAGATATGCCCTTATTCCCCAAAATATTTTAGTGTAAACTTCCTAAAACAAGGAATGCCCTCACCCAATCACAGTAAAACAATTTTAAAATCAGGAAACTAAATACTAAACCAATACTATTATCTAATCTATATATTTTATTGAGATTTTGCCAATTGTTCCTATAGTATCCTCTATAGAAAAAGAAAAGACAAAATTATGTGAGGCATAGTATTGTCATGTTATTTTTGTCTCTTTTAATCTGAAAAAGTACCTGAATTTTCCTTTGCATTTCATGACACTGGCATTTATAAAAACAGTACAGTTATTTTGTAGAATATCCTCGATTTGGGGTTATCTCATGTTTCCTAATGATGAGATTCAAGTTATTTGCTTTGGACAGGAATGTAACAGCCCTGATGCTGAGTTCTTTTCAGTGTATCGTATCAGAAGGCAAGAAGGCACATGGTCCCATTATTGGCAATGTTAACTATGTTCATTTGGTTAAGATAGTATTTGCCAGGTTTCTCCATTATAAGTCACTACTTTAACCTTCAGAATTAAAAAGTACCTTAAGAGGATATACTTTGAGACTGTGCAAATACTCTGTTACTCAAATTTTCACCCACTAGTTTTTAGTATTTGTCAATAATTCTTGCCTGAATCAATTACCATTGTGCTAGTTGGCAAACAATGATGCTCTAATTCCATCATTCCTTCTACATTTACTAGTTGTTTCTGAATTGTAAGGAAGAGCTCCCTTTCTCCCCTTTTCAATCATTTATTTATTCATTCCGATGTAGACTTCGAGATTCTTACCCTATGCCATGGGTTATAATCCTTTTACTATCATTACTTTTTTTGCTGAAATTGGCCAGATGGCAGCCCCTTCAAGATGGCTCTTGGGTCCTTTTGTCATGTCTCTATCACTCTGTGAGCACTTTCCTGCTTTTGTTTGGTCCAACAGGATATTCCAGGCTCATCTTGTTCTTTCTTTACCCTAGCTCTGAAATCAGCCATTTCTCTAAGGAATCCTGGTTCCTTTAAGTGGAGAATAGTATTTAAAAATGAAGATCTACCCATAAAAAGGAATGAAGTACTATATTCTACAACATGCATGAACCTTGAAAACATGCTAAGTGAAAGATGCCAGAAAGAAAAGGCCACATATTATTGTCCAGAATAGGCATATCTACAGAGATAAAAAGTAGATTAGTGGTAGCCAGGGCATAGAGCAAAGGGAGGCTGTGCAGTTTCACTATGGGACTTTTTTTAGGGGTGATAAAAATGTTCTACAATTACATAGTGGTGATGATTGCATAAGCTTATGATTATACCAAAACCCAACAAATTATATACTTCAAAAGGGTGAATTTTATGGTATAAAATTGTATCTAATTAAAAAGAGAAAGATCTAGGTACAAGGTGTACTCACTGGTCCTGGGTTATTATTGTTTCCAGGCTCTCTCAAAGGACAGCACTGGGAAATAGATGCTTGTATTTTCATTTACACATTCATATGTGACACATAAATGTATATATATATTCACACAACACCTAGCTATCTATATTAAAAACCCATGAAGCTCCCATTGCTATCTCCAATTCAAATCTAACAGGGCAAGTCTCATTCTATCCTTGTCCCTCTTCAGATTTGTAATTACCCTCCTACAACAGTACAAAATCTTAGACCACAATTTGTATATAGTTCAGTTCTCCTAACCACTACCACATACTGAATAAAATTCAGTAGAATTCAGCAAACATCTCTTAACTGATACTCACAGTGATATTGTCCAAGAGTTTGGCCATATGTTTAATAATTTCACCATGTTGTACAGGTTGCATTTGAAGTAATTTCTTTATAACAACCACACTTTCAGCAACAACTATTTCTGAAAAAGAGATTATTCATATTAAGTATGTGTAATTCAATTCAAATACAATATGCTTGGTAAAATGTAAACGTAAATTAGCAAAACATTCTACATGTCTTAAAAGACCAGGTGAAAAGTATAACCATGAGTGTGCTCGAAAATTTGGGGGGTGAACACCTCTCTTAAGTAGAAGAGAACCTCTGTTGCTGTCTCCTAGTTTCTGTTATCCATTTCTAATCTCTGCTTCTTTAGATCAGGAAAGCAGCAGAGGTTGGATTATATTGCTCACCATAGTGTTCTGTGTCTTTAGCTTTTAACCAGAGCTCTCAAATATTGCTCTTTGACGCCTGCCAATTATATAGTGGTAATCAAATATCTACAATCTAAACAATATTTCCCCTATTCTATAGAAAACAGTAAGCTAAAAAAATTTCCTTAAGTGATATGTCCAGAAAAGTGAGTAGCCAAGATGAGCAGCAGCAGGAAAGATGTTATTGTAGAAATAGCATAGAAGAGTGAGACTTGCGAAATGAACTGTCTCTATTTGCCCCATGAGTTCACTCTTTCTTTCTCACCCCAACTCTGTGCCCTCAGAGGTCCACCTGTAGACTACATCAACCAGATTCCCTTGCCCCTGGCTTCTAGGGGCAACAGGAAGCACCAGCAGGAGATTCAGGACAAAGGAGAAAATATTTATTATCCTGTATCCCTCCCCTACCAGTCTCCTAACTATCACATGAAAAGGGTCTGGTAACTATGTCTCCTCCTAGTGCCCCTTCTCTTGAATCCTAGGTATGGTGAGGCCTTCCCACTGTTGCCAGCCTGTTAGCCCCAGGGTGCTACATCATACCTTGTTGGTTTCCCTTAATCCTGCCCACACTGTATAAGCAGTTCCTTCATTAAATTTTCTTCAATCCCCCTTTTAAGTGTGCCATCTGTTTCCTGCTAGGGTCTTAACTGATACAGTAACTGCTACTGGAAGTGGCTAGGAAGCAAATCCTCAAATCAGAATTATGGGATTGAGTTACCATACTAAAGTGGCTAATCACTGGTCCAGTTACTTTTGGGTGGCACCAGCAGAGAAATGTAATATAACTAGTCTGAGAACCTGACCTTATGGAATAAATCTTATATGAACTATTATAAATGCTACCAATGCCAACAAAATAAATCAACATTACCTTTACTTATTATTTTGACATTTTTTTATTAATAGGTCTTCATAGATATTAGAGATTCCCTGGTACATACTAAAAAGGTTTATTTTAATATTATACTAGAAATACCATGATTTGTTTCCTGTTACTTTCTCTGAAATATATTTTATCTTGCTCTCCTTAAGTATATAAACAAAATTTATCATTCTAACCATATTAAATGTATGTATTTCAAACTATATAACTTTCTTCATGGGAATGAAAAATTAACTAATAGTTAACTAATATTAATGCTTTAGTTTATAAAATGTCATATTTCATTTTCTTATCACAATAACAAAAGGTAGATAACCTATTATTATCATTTTAAAAATGAAGAGAGATGCACTAGAATTATGACTTTGTCCAGAATTCAAACTCAGAACCAGGATGTACCATTCTACCTATAATAATGTTCTGTATTATTATGAGCACGCATTACTTATAAAAGACCACTTCTTTGTGCTATGAGAAAGACAAGGTAAATCAGAATGAGATACTGCCCTTATTAAGCTTACACTCTAGTAGAAAAAATAAAATGGTTATGTAATTACTAGCACAGCAATATATGGTAAGTATAGTTTTAAAGAATCCATAGTATAAAAAAATCAATATTTTAAAAATATATTATTGTAAAACTAGCCTAAGGAAACAATGTTGCATTATTTTAATTATCCATAATACAGAGGCAGGATTGGTTATAGTTGAAATATTATATATCCTTTGGAGCTATATTAATTTTGTATTGTTGCTGTCACAGATTACTACAAATGGAGTAGCTTAAAATGACACAAATTTATCATCTTACACTTCTAAAGTCAAAAGTCTAACAGTTCTTATGGGGCTAAAATCAAGCTGTCAACAGGGCTTCATTCCCTCTGGAAGTTCTAGAGGAGGAAAATCTGTTCCTTGCCTTTTCCAATTTCTCGAGGCTGCTCCACCCTCCTTGGTTCAAGGCTCCCTCCTAATAATCACATCACTCTGACCTCTGCTTCTAACATCTTCTGACTTTCCTGCCTCCCTCTTTCATTTATAAAGGCACTTTTGATAACATTGGGCCCATCTGAATAATCTCCTCATCTCTAAAACCTTAACTTAATCACATCTGCAAAGGCCCTTTTGCCATATAAGGTAACATATTCACAGGTTCGGGACATTAGGATCTAGGAACCTTTGAGGGGCTGTTATGCTACCTACCACAGGTTCCTTTTCATTCCCTTCAAGGAATTCCACACTACTTTTCCTTTATGCTACCTTCTGGTTTCGAAAGCCCTCAGCACCATGGTGTTACTCCACCAGAAGCGCAAAATGATCCTATGTGCTGGACCTGTCCTACCTTCCTCCTTGTCCTCAACTAAACTTAATGGACCTAACTCTAAGAAATATAGTCTACTATTACACACATTTTACAAATGAGGAATCAGGTAGATTAGGTAATTTAATCAAGATACCATCAACATTCAAACATAGATAATCTAGTTCTACAGGTAAGCAAATAGCTGGCAACAGAGTAAGTGGACAGTATATGAGAAGTCTATAGCATACTTGTTTTATTTTACTATCTCTTTCCATTAGACTATGGGCTCCATAAAGGCAAGAATCTTTTATAAGCTAAATGAGTACTATATTAATGTATTCAACATTAAATATCTCAACTAATTCACGTCCTGAATAAATGCTTATTGAATTATTTAAAAACTAACCAAAAAAGGTCTTCTACTGCTAATCCTTTTAGTTTACAGTAGATGGCAATAAGGTTATTCCAGACAAGCAAATTTTGCTAATATGTTACCTGAAATAAATTATCTTAGGCAACTAAATTATCCTAAGTCAACTGAAATGTAGATTTCTCCTACTAAACATCCTTAAGAAATTTGTTTATCATATTAACCTTAGAGAGCAACAATGGACTATTTTAGGGCAAGCTTCGAGGCTGCTTAGAAAAGTCCTCAACAACATACACATATACAAAACTACAGATCTAAGAGAAATAGATGAAACATATATAAAAAACACTGGAGTCTAAATGCTGTCCCTGAAGTTTAAAGATACATTATCTAAAGAGACAATGGGGTATCAATTTCACTAAATCAAAGAATCACAGATTCTTAAAAGTCACAAAAAATCTTGCAGATTTGAAGGAAACTAAGACTACATTCATAGCATTAATTTCTAAAAGTAGATCTTTTAATAGGAAGTGGAAGGGGCTCTACTGTTAATGTTAAAAATACTATAAAATGTTCTTTTATGTTACTGATTTTAATATAGTCTATTTGCTTTACCTCTTAATTTTGTTGAGCCAGATTTCCACACTACAAAAAAAAATGTAGTATATGATAAACAGATAATTAATTGGGTATTATAGGTTAATGATGATTATACAACCAGAACCTGGACAACACAGTTTACGTTTGTTAATATTCAAACTGCAGGTAAAAAAATCCATGGCTATAAAGAGTTTTGATTTACCAAAAACAAAAGCCTAAACATTAAAATATCAGATTTAAATTAGTAAATCTTCCTACTTTATGTGAGTGATTATATATAATATTACTCTTCCAGTACCTAATTTTAAACAATCCATTCTTCCCTTAAAAGTGTTACAGAGGTAGGGCATTTATCTTTTAAATCAAAGTGAATAAAAATATTTTTTGACAAGTTAATATATTATAAAGCTAAGCTTTAAAATCCACAGCTTGAAATTTTCATATCAGAAAAAAAGAGTCAAAAAATAAAATTGAGGAAACTTGAATATGTTTTGTATTTGAAAGAACTAATCAATGCTCTAACTAATTTCTGGTGTTTTTTTGGTTTTTTTTTTGTATGCTACTAAATTATAAAAAACAATTACTCTGGTAAACTTTGGTTAACAATCTTTAATGTTCTGGAATTATTTTCCCAAAGAGTGTATTTTATTTGGTCAAACAGAAAGTCATTATTAAAGATACAGGAAAATAAAAAACATGGTTTTACAGTCACATTTTAAAGTGTGACACAGAAACAGAAACAAAAATATTAGTCATTGTTAAAAATAGGAATAGATAAAATGGATGACATTTATCATCCTATCTCCCCTGTTACTTTGTACAGACAAAAAAATTTTTTTAAACTATGTCCTTGATAATTTTTGTTGGCATTTATTTGAAATTTTAATACTACATGTAGACAAATGTTCTATCTGTAGTAATATCTTGAGTTTACAGGTACAAGTTTAAAATTTTATGCTCACAACAAAAATCAATGTTATTTAGCAATAAATTTTCTTTCTATTTTTTTCATCAAAAGTAATTTCAACAATGTTACTGTTTTCAAAAGATATCTACATGTGGGAAAAGATAATTAGGGATGATAGGATTATTGTCATGAAAAGTTATTTTTCAAATAAAATATTAAAAATAATCAATTTTGTTATGTTTCACCTCATGGCTACTGTGTCATATGTGCCTGTATCTAGACATGACATAAGTATATATTTAAAATTCCACTAATAATTTCAATTATTTTACACATAAAATTATGTTTTCAAAAAAAAATTATTTTAATCAAATATATAATTATAACAAGTCTTCTAAATAAAGTATTTTAAAGGTAAAAGTTGAATTGTTTTTCTTTCTCTAAATGGTCCCATTAATTCTAAAGCCATATCTATAGAAATAGCTGACATTTTACCACAGAACAATGTAAAATCTAGATTACATATTTTACTGGATATTACCTATACAGTTTTACCAAACACTTAGATATCGTTTGGCTTAAAATATGAAGCTGTACCAAATTGATGGCTTTTGAATCTAGTTAATCTTTAATATAAAATTATTAGATGAATTTCTGGGGGGAAAAACATTGAAGGTACACAGTTAACATATTTTTTGATCTAGCCACTTCTCCATGTTATAAAGTCATTTGCCTGCTTTTAGCACCCTCTGCAGGTGAACCAATATTATGCATGACTTATATGTCATTAAAAAGCAGTAAGATAGAACGTTTGTGGAAAGGGTACAATGGAGGTGGCTAAACTGTCAAGAAGTAAAAAAAGCAAATTAAACTTTCTTAGTTTTGTTGAGGCAAAACAATGCTAGTGAACTATCTAATTTACTTAAAAAAACCAGAATGTGTGCATTTATGTTCATTTCAAGGATAAAACACTACTTATTGTGACTATACTAATGACATATAGGAAAAATTAAAATGCAAAGTTAAAAAAGGTTACAACTTACAGATAACACCAAAAATATTCAAATTACAAATCACTTGAAAATAAAATGAAACTGTGAACTTACACTTACCATCCCTGTTGGACAGCAGACAGACTAGGCCATTGAGGCATGTATCAGTGACTTCTGAGATATTGGTTGCACATCTGCCTATAGTTTGAATAGTAGCTGCTGCAAACTGTTTATCCTGGCTTTTCACATAGGTCTAGAAAACATTAGTTCAATTAGTTTACACATTTGTATTACGAAGTGAACAAAAACCCTATTATATTAAGCTTTATCAACATATAAGAATTCCAGAATACATAATCTTCTCGTAAGCACAATAGGAGGCCTGACTGATGACTTAGATTAATTTAGTTTTGTTTTTTTACTTAAAGAATGTGCCTATAGAAGAGGCACATTTTCAAGCCAGGCTCATTCACCTGTGGCCACAGTGGCTTGAGACTCCAAAACAGATAGTAGGGAGCAGTCACCCAAGGATAGCAATTAGTTTAAGTGCAAGGTTGAAAGAGATGATGAGAACTCTCTCTTTGGAGGTTTCAGTTCATTTAACCAGCAGCATCTGTGAATCTATGAAAAAAAAGGGTCACTTTTTCAGAGACACTAACTCTAAAAATTGGGAGAAAAGGAATAAGACCAGTATGCTATTCACAAACATTTTACTTTCAAGATGGTATTGCAATGGTTGCAAAACCATGACAATAGCTACAGTGAGCAGCACTTCAATAAAGACTATAAATACTCAGTTTATGACAAAATGTCATACTTTTGAAATAGGTTTTCTTTAAAAGCATACTTTTAAAAACACTTTAAACAGCACATTTATATAAACTTAAAAATAAAAAAATCACTGATTAACAATCGGATGTTAAAATATATTTACAAAATTCATAAGGGTCCTAAGAGAATTTCACTTTGGTTAGAACATTCCCAATTTAAAAAGTAAGCTTTCATTGTTAATAGAAACAAATGTACTTTTAATATGTATATTTTATATCATATTATATATACATAGAATTTAAAATCCCATTTTCAACTGAAATTTTTTAAAAAGACTCCTAACCTCCAATGAGAAGTACACAATTTAAAACTAACACTATGGTTACTTAAAATACAAAAAAAGATATACATTTAAATGGTGTCTAAATGACAAGTGAGGGAGAGAATCTAAGAATAGCTAAAAAAAAAAAAGGATAAATTTAGTAAGAATGGGACCAAGAAGGTGATTAAATATGAGGAAAGAAACAAATTAAACTTTTCTAGTTCCATGAAGGTAAGACCAACTGTATTTAAAATTGTTCCCAAATAGATTACCCAATTTCCTCAACTAAAAAAAAACTTATGAATCCTCAGAAAAATTTCCTATTTTACTCAAAAAGTTATTAAAAGCAAACTGTGTTTAACCATGCACATAACACGTAAACAGAAATAAAGTACAACTTTAGGCAATGATAAAAATGAATATGTGAAGAAAGAATATGTTTAAAAGTTTGACTAAAAAATGGACCTTATTAAATATCCTGATCTTAAATGAAACAACTAAATCACAAACATTCTGAAACAGGTCTAGTGTGTAACCTCTATACAGCCAAGCACTTTCTTAAGATTACCTAAGATTCCCTTCCAACAATCCCAGGAGAATTGACATAAGCAGAAAATAGACGGCAAGAAGACACCCAAGGAGATTACACAGGACAACAGAAAAAGGGACAAGAGCAAACACGAAGACCAAAACTCAAAGATGAATAAATAAAAGAATGAAGTAAAATGAAGAACTTAAGATACTACATTTTCTGGCATATAAATATGAGTGGGTCTCCAAGACATCTTAATTTTATAAGGAATTTTTCTAGAAAAACATATAGCATGAAAAAGTAATACAGTTATGAAAATATAAATCATGGACATGCCATAACATTCTACTATTCCTCAAAAAACTTTAAAACCACATAGCGAAAAAGAAATACAGGATCTATATAGCTAAAAAGAAACTTAATATGGGCTTTTATAGAAGAATTACAGCAACAAAATAAATTATATCTACAAAAGTTAGGTGTTTATAAAAACTTTGTGACTAGTGTGCAGCATGTGGAATATTTTTGTTAAGAAACCTGCTGATGGGATGTAAAACTCATACTACTGACATAAAGTTTTCTATTGCTGTGCTCTACCACTAAGGCTTCAGAGATGACCCTTCCATCATAAAACGTATAATGTCGATCGAGTAATTTTTGAATAGTATTTTTTTGGGAAATAAGCTGAGAAGCATCTCATCCATCAGCGCATATGGTTTAAATATACAAAATAAATAAATAAATAAAATAAAATAAACAGTTAAAAAAATCATGGTGGAGCATTTATAAACCAAATGTTTTTGAGTTGTACATGAGACTAAAATTGTACAGTATCTAAAACAGTGATAGGTCAATCAAATAGAGACAACCAGATAAGAAATGAAGCCATTTTCATGAGTGTAGACTAGTATAGAAAGGACCACAGATGATGACGACACAAAAAGATGACATCCTTTCCACAAATGAAATTTCAAACAAAGACAAAGTTATAAACCAAAGTCTTTCAAATTCTATGAAAACATGAAAGGAAATATTATTCCATTTCCTTAAGTTATAAATTTGTATTTACTCCTTATTCTTAAAAATTTATCAATTTCTTAGTTGTCATTCTTGTCTCAAAGCACTGTTTTATTTACATAATTACATATTTCTAGATTGGGAAAGATACAAATTTAACTTAAGAATTGAACATATGTTTTTAGAAGTTTTTTTTTTT
>VBSM01002608.1:22748621-22770708 GCA_008086735.1 Cheirogaleus medius
ATGAAGAAGACCCAAAAGGCAATCACAGCAGCAACAAAAATAAATAAATGGGACATGGTCAAATTAAAAAGCTTCTGCACAGCAAAAGAAACTGTCAAGAGAGCAAACAGACAACCCACAGAATAGGAGAAAATTTTTGCAAGCTACACATCCGACAAAGGGCTGATAACTAGAATCTATTTAGAACTCAGGAAAATCAGCAAGGAAAAATCAAACAACGGTATCAAAAAGTGGACAAAGGACATGAACAGAAATTTTTCAAAAGAAGACAGAATAATAGCCAACACACATATGAAAAAATGCTCAACATCTCTAATCATCAGGGAAATGCAAATCAAAACTGCAATGAGATATCACTTATCTCCGGTAAGAATGGCCTTTATCAAAAAGTCCCCAAACAATAAATGTTGGCGTGGATGCGGAGAGATAGAAACATTCCTACACTGCTGGTGGGACTGCAAACTAGTGCTACCTCTGTGGAAAGCAATATGGAGATATCTTAAAGTGATACAAGTAGATCTACAATTTGATCCTGCAATCCCATTACTGGGCATCTACCCAAAAGAACAAAAGTCACTCTATGAAAAAGATACCTGCACTCGAATGTTTATAGCAGCACAGTTCACAATTGCAAAGTTGTGGAAACAACCCAGGTGCCCATCAATACATGAGTGGATTAACAAAATGTGGTATATGTATACCATGGAGTACTATTCGGCTTTAAGAAACAATGGTGATATAGCACCTCTTGTATATTCCTGGAACCCATTCTACAAAGTGAAGTATCTCAAGAATGGAAAAGCAAGCACCACATGTACTCACCAGCAAATTGGTATTAACGGATCAACACCTAAGTGGACATATAGGAATAACATTTGTAGGGTGTCGGGCGGGTGGGAGGGGGGAGGCGTGGATGGGTATATACAAACATAATGAGTGAGATGTGCAATGTTTGGGGCATGGTCATGCTTGAGCCTCTGCCTCGAGGGAGGAGGGGGATCATGGGCGATATAAGTAACCGTAATATTTGTACTCCCATAATATGCTGAACTAAAAATAAATAAATAAATAAATTAGAAAAAGGAGACTCCTACACTTTATTCATTGTTTGTCCCAACTTTACAATTTATATCTAATTAACTTAAACAATTTAAGCTAGTTTAACTTTTGTCTTTTGTTAGTAAAGTTATAAAACAATTTGCCCTCCATCTAATACCTGCTTTCCAGATACCAGTTGTCTTGATTTGTTCTCCTACATTCTACCATCCCAAATACTTTAGCATTTTAATTCCCTCTTTTGAATTTATAGATATAAGAAATATGTAATTACAAGTTTATCTCCAATGGGCTTGAAAAAAAATTTTTTTTACTCATAAAAAATAATTAATCTGAAGAAAAGCAAGAAAAAGAAAAAAGGAAGAGAACAGATGAGACAAACAGAAAATAAGACGTGGACACATAAATATATGCATATCAATAATTACATTAAAAATAAATGATCTAAACATTCCAATTAAAAGGCACAGATTGTAGAAGGAGTTCTTTATTCTGGGTACAAGCCATTTATTCAGGTACATGTATTGGGAATGTTTTCTCTCAGATTATGGCTTAACTTTTCATTTTATTTTAGTGACTATATTTTAACTTTTTTAATAACTTTTTGAAAACAACCTCAATCATACAAAAATTTATATGTATAAAGAACTGTTTTTTTCTCTGAATTATTTGAGACTACAGTTGCCAACCTGATGCCATATCATCCCCAAACACTTCTGTATATATTTCCTATAAAAAATGATATGTTCTATAGACCACAGTACAACCAAGAAAATCAGGAAATTAACACTGATGCATTACTTCTGTGCAATTGTCACTGTGCATTTAAGTTTCACTAACTGTCTTAATAATGTATAATAACAGGATCCATTCAGTATCACATATTATATTTGGTTTTCCCCTTTACTCCGAAACAGTTTCTCAGTCTTTCTTTTCACTTTCATGACTCAGACTTTTGATCATTAGAAACCAGATTCTTTATAAAATATCCTTCAATTTGGGTGTGTCTTAGGTTTTCTTATGAATGAACTCAGTTTCCATGTGAATAACACATAATTCTAATATTTATTGAATAGTCCATCTTTTCCCCATTGGTTTGTAATGTCTGTTCTATACAGTAAATTTTTACATGTATGGGTATGTTTCTAGGCTTTCTATTCTGTTCCACTTACTTTTCCTTCTAAATAGCATACTATTTTAATCATTATAGCTTTATATTCCTAACTCCACTCTACATCGTAGTTATCTTTCTCTGAAAACAACACTCTTTCATAATCCCTTGTGTCAGCATAAAATGTGCTTTTCACCTACTGCCAACCCTTCAACCTCCCAACCAACCCACCACCAACAAAAAAAATTGACAATGTCATTCTTTTTAAGATGCTTCCAAACATCATCTTTTCCAAATATTTCAAAGAATTAGCCTCACCTTTCTATTTTCATAGCACTCAATTCAAATTGCTGTATCACTTAAAATACACAGTGCTAAAATTATCTATTCACATGCTTGTCTCCTTCAGCATGAGTAATCCAGGGTGTAGGCAGCATGTCTTAACTTTATCAGAATGTAACACAGTAACTATTAATAGTATATAAGAATACAGATTAGAAAGTATAAAGAAAAATCCTTAAATGCATCTGTTTTTAGAAAAGCAGTATTCCATTTTGCAGATGCTAGAAAGTTATAGCAAAGTAAACATGTATTAAGAGTATCTGGAAAATGAAAACATACACACCTTCAGTGTCTTGATCATAGTTGGATCAGTTGACCTAACATAGAAACTCTTCAGATAAGGTTCAAACATGCCCTAAATTACAAAAAATAAATATATAAATACATTTATGGTACTAATATGTTCATTTGCCTCTTAAATTGTGGGTCGTAATGTACATACCTTTCTTTGAATTGACATAGTTGCTATATTTTGTAGGACAATATATTGTACCTCCCTAGAAATTAAAAGAGAATTTTCACTGGGTATATTTTCCAATGAAACATCTTTGACTAAACAGTACAATAATGAAAAAGAATCAGCAATAAGTTACATAATAAATTTGAAGTGATTTGTCATGAAGAAGAATTAAAACCAATTTTATAATAATACACTCTTAAGATACAAAGTCAATACTGTATCTGCTTTGAACACATTCAAGGAAGGTACTCTTAGAGTTAATGGGGTAAACATGACCACAGTGCTAATGTAAACTCTGACTGGAAGGCTCATTCTGTCACTCAATCCTGCCCAGAGTGAAGGCCAGATTTAAAAAGCAATCACATGATATTTTTATTTATATTTTTATGTCCAAATATACAATGAACTGAATCTGATATAAAGTTTCATTTGAAAGATCCATTCCAGATCTTTCTGATATCCTTCAAACTAGCCATAGAAAAGAAAAATTATGGAACCAACAAGAGAAAAGAATGACTAGATATAAAGACAGGGAGAACAGGAACACAAAGGAAATGTCATCTCACTTGTTACTAAGGAATGGCAAAAGCTAGTCAAGGGCTAAAGGTAAGTGCTAAGTTCTAGTAAAGGGCAAAAATAAATATATACCTTTTTTTCCCCACCCAGTTAGCGGAAGTGAGCACTCAATGAAAAAATGAAATTTTTAATTTAAAACAACTCATTATTGCAAAATATCTATCGCATGCTAAATAGTTGAAACAAAGTTATTCTTAAATACAGAAAACAAACAAAAAATATCTGATCTCAAACTTGAAATCGTGTTTCTCATGTTAAATGTCATGGGAACTCAATATAAGTGTTTTGAATAGTTCACCTGAACCACTGAATTATAAGGAGGTAAAATTAAAAAGAAGGTGGCGTGGATCCTTGCTTTCTATGTAAATATCTATAAAAAACTAAAAGAATATGTAATTCTTTAAAATGAATAGCTATTAAAAGTATAGCTCTCTTCACACATGTGCATAGAAGGAAGTATAACTCAATGGAAATCAAACGGGGGGGGAGGAGGGGATGGGCAAAAACCTACCTAAGGGGTACGACGAACACTAACTAAATGACGGGCACGCTTATAACCCTGACTCAAGCATTACAAAAGTGATCTATGTAACCAAAAACATTTGTACCCCCGTAATACTTCGAAATAAAAAGATATATATAGCTCTTTTTTTTTTTTTTTTGAAGAGAAGAGTTTATTAATCTGCTAGCATATGAAGAGGTTGGCAGACTCTCGTCTCAAAAATACCAATATCCCGTTTCTGTATAACTCTGTTTTTGAAATAGAGCAAACTGCAGTAATTGAGTAAGTCAATCTGATAGTACTTCAGTATAATTTTTCAGCAATTCCAGATTTACTAAAACTCCCAAACATCATTATTGTCATACCTAAACATATCAAATACTAAGCTACTAGTGACAGCATATACTCTATGCCACAAAATATTCTCAATCTCTTTGGGCTTAGGTTAAAAATTTTTCAATATTTATCATTAAGTTTGAGATAAATGTTATAAATGCTTTTATATTGATCCCCTTAAGTATGAAATCTTATTGATAAAATGTAGTCAGAGCTACTTACTAAATGCCTGAAAGATATATTATATTTGTTAAAACATTACTTTTGAAAAAACACAAAACAAAAAACATATATGAAATAGTGACTTACCTATTGCTACGAAGTAAACGCACTAGTGATTTAGAAATAATGCCAGTTTCAGATTTTGGTGCTATGTGCCAATATAGCTGAGCAACTGCCATAACCACCTAAAAGATAAAGCATGAAAATAATAGGAACTAGGAACACTAGGGCATTCTATAATTTCAAAATACATTATTAGACACTGTTTCCTTTAATTCCTACAAAATTCCTGTAAAGTAGAATAAAATATGTTATTGTTTGTAGAGAGTTGAAGTGTCCCCCCCCAAATTTTTGTCTATCCTCAGAATATGATCTTATTTAGAAGATGGGTCTCTGCAGAAATGATTAAGGTAAGGACTGAAATGAGACCATGCTGGATTCGAATAGGCCCTACATTCAATGAGAGTGTTCTTATGAGAGACAGAAAAGGACACAAAAAGACACAGAGAAGAAGGCAGTTTGAAAATGGAGGTAGAGATTAGAGTGATGCATCTACCAGCCAAGAATGCCAAGAACTGCTAGCAATCACCTAAAGCTGGGAAAGAGAACCTTTCTCCCTCAGAGCCTCCAGAGGGAACCAACGCTGTTTACACCCTGATTTTGGACTTCTGATATACTAAAATGTGAGAATAAATTTCTGTTGTTTTAATCCACCCAGTTTGTGGCAATTCGTATGACAGTGCTAGGAAATTAATATATCCTCAGAAAAGAAAATAGATGTTAAATGATCTCCTCAAGATATGACAGCCAGTATGTGGCAAAGCTCAACAAGACACCCCAAATTCCATGCTCCTCCTTAGTACTGCTACTGCTCTGAGACTGGGAATTCTTAAGAATTGTAAGCGTGCCTTTTGAAATGAAGCCAGATACTTTAGGATAACAGTAAAAGTAGGCTGAAATAAAGAAAACTCAGCACATTTAAGCTGTAATTAAAGGAACTCCATTAAAACAATACATCTAAAGCAGCATTTGAAATGATCTTATTTTTCAAAATACAGATCTTAAAAATAGTCTTTAGTTCAAAGCCATTACAAGGGTGATTAGAATTTCTTTGTCTCAAAATATAAGAGCACTGTGTTTCCCCTAAGTGCTTTTACACTTAGATTCGTAGTGACAACTGCAGAGACATAGCTATAGAACTTACCCAATCTTGTCTTTGGCTCAAAAGATATACTAATATTACTTTATTTCTGTTTGATCTATAAAATTCTAACAAATATTTGGCAGTTTTATGTATGCCTAAAGTATACAGCACATGAGAGTGCCTGGTAAAGAGAGTTTCTTCTAAAACTAAAACACTGTATTTTAAAAATTACAGATTACAGGGTCCTAAATTTACTGTTGTTTGGCATTTGTTGTACTTTTCTACAAGACTGATTATGCTTTTAGACATCAGTCAAGAATTTTAGGAGTACAAGAATATCTCAGTTCTTCACTTATGATCTACAAAATATGCTTTAATTATAGAATAAACTCTCCTAAATTTAAAATCTTACAAAGATAAAAGAATCCCAATTAACAACTGACCTAATACAAGGTGATAGTCATTTGTAAAAATATTAAAGCACATAGCTGGCTAATTAAGTATTTAGTATATGACAGAAAAGAAAATTGAAGCTTAATTTTAATGTATTTTATACATCATAATTAAATGCTATTCCATCACAAATAATAAGTCCAATCCTACTGGCAAAAACATAGACTGTATTTTCTATGTATGTCAATGTTTTTAAAATTCTAGCTTCCACTTTGTATGTCATTCATTTTAATATAATAGGGCATTCCAAAATCAAAAAGGACTAAATAATCTTCTTTTCCCTCAATATTTACAAATCCAACAGTTTAAAGTTTCTTCTAAACTCAAAATTTGAAATGTATAGGCTAATTTATAAAAGCCAAAAGGAAAGCTCCCAAAACTCCAAAAAGACTAAAAATATACAGCCTCAAACGTCTTCTACAGTTACATCATGTATGTTCATAGTAAAGTACAAACTATATTCACTTTTCTATTCTTAAATATTCACGCCACTGTCACCTTATTTTAGACTATTAACATTGTTTCCAGCATCTATCTGCAATTCAATCTACACAGCAATGACTAAGTTTTCTGAAACAAATTCTCAAAGTCTCTCCATAAACCTGAGTATAAGGTTAAGAAAAAAGCTATTCACAATTCTTCAAAAGTCAGCCTTTACTTATATTTAGCAGCATAAAAAAACAGGGTACCGAAATATACTGGGACAAAAAGTAAACTACCTCAATTTGTTTAATCATTTGAGAACAATTTTGATCAGTAAGTATCTGAACTTTAAAATCAATTTCCAAGACAAACTTAAATTAACAGTGATTCACTCATAGCGCACAGTTTTAGATGGCAAATTGCAGCTACCTAACTAGTGTCTGGCTAAGCTAGGGCACACTAAAATAAAATCATATTTTACAACATCAGTGGAATAATATTTTTGTTATGACTGAACATGGTTACTGAATAATGATTTGGAAACAATTACTAGGTGTATGATAAAAACTGCTGTTGATTACTAAGATATACAAAGTTGTAAACCCTAAATTCTCAAGAATCAGAAAACAGAGTAATTCAAGTAAAGTTCCTCATATTTAAAGTTTTCACTAATGTAAGAAAACAATTCATTAAGAATATTTTCTTAATTAAAAAAAATTTAAGAAAATGTTTAACTTAAATTCATCATGCTTTTAGATGTAACTTTCAGTTAACAGGAAACACAGGGTTTAAACGAATAAATTAAATGACATTATAAAAGAAGCAACCAGACAAATCGAGAAGGACATTCTGTAGGACTTGAGAGGTTTTAAACAATTTAACAACCAGATGAAATGCATGAGATAATGGTTTGGATAAACTATCTAAAAAGGACAATTTAAGATAAATTGGTATTTTATGAGATGAAATTTTATTGAAATAGAAAGGTGGAGAGAACAGACTAGAAAAAAAACAACTAAAAAATTACTACACATGGTAAGATTTTTATCTTCGTTAAAAATATATAGCACATATACATGCGAATATATGTATATTTATGCAGACAAAAAAATCTGAAAAAATGCACTAAGATATTATAACTGATTTCTGAGTGATGAGAATGTGATGTTTTAATTTTTTTTAGTTTTGCTAATTTATATTTTCTAACTTTTTATTGTGTACATGTATTCTTCTAAAATATAAAAGGTTATTTAAAAAGATGTCAAACAAAAAAAACCCTTAGGACTCGAACAAAGATGATTTTTAGTTACCATTACTACAAATGTAAGTTTACTATGTGTGAGATATTACTTTTGTTATACTTTAGTCTCTTAAAAATTCTGTCAGATAGATAGAAACATTATGGACTCTTAAACACAATGGAGTAACTGAGAAATATATATAGTCTTTGCATAAAGGCTAATATAATCCAATTAATTGAGAAACAACTTGGGCTCATAACTTATATTAACAAAAAGACAATTAACAAAACTACAGAAAAGTAAATGAAGTCCATTAGGCCAACAACTACCAAACCAGGTATTCTCATCAAAACCTAATTTTGCATACCTGGAAACACTGAAGGCTGAAATAAATTTAGGCATTACTTTCTAGAAATTAGTTCTCTAAATATATAGCTTATATTTCACACTGTATTTCCAAATATCCATTATATGTATTTGGTATGTAAATAAATAAATGCTCCATTAGCATACATAGACTTATTTACTAAATTTATATACTTTTCATTACTATTTTTAAAAATCTGTGAATTATTTCTTATAAGGATTTTAACATACCGCTGCATTCCTGCTCTGAAGCAAAGGCTTTGTATTTCTAATCAAGAGTCTATGGTCTGGATCCATAGCATATGTCTTCTTCCTTTTGTCAGTCTTTTCCTTCTGTTCATCATCAGATTCGTAGAAATTCTTTTCATTGTCTTCTAGATCATCATTCTACAATTAAAAAAAAAATCCAATCCCAAGATTAGTTCACACCTTGAACAGCTCAAGTAATTATACAATCAAAGAAAACTTTTTTTAAAAACATCTGCAATAACATTTTACTGTTATACTACTGTTGGGGCAATTTCAAAATATTATACAGGCCTGGCACAGGGGTTCATATGCAAGTCCTAGCAGTTTGAGAGGCCAAGGCAGGAGGATATCTTGAGCCCAGGAGTTTGAGACCAGCCTGGGCAATAGTGAGACCCTGTCTCTACAAAAAATTAAAAAAAAAAAAACTTAGCCAGGCATGGTAGCACATGCCTATAGTCACAGCTGCCTGGGAGGCTGAAGCAGGAAGATCACTTGAGCCCAGGAGTTTGAGGTTGCAGTGAACTACAATGATGCCATTGCCACTGCACTCTAGCCCCGGCAACAGAGCACAATCCTGTCTTTAAATACATACACACATACATACATACGTATTTTTAAAAATAAAATAAAAATATTATACAATTTATATGGAATGAAAGCCTTTATTTTTCCCTTATTTTATAACATAGTAACAGTGCTATAGATGATGTTTCTACTATATTACATAATCTTTGAATATTAAATCCCCATAGAAATACCTATAGTTGCTCAAAGGGAACACATGACCACTAGATTCTAACAAAGCCTATAATATGACACTACACAAAACCTCAAAACTATTTCCATAAATTGTCAGTTACCCTATAACTAGATCAAAGAGTCAGAAGAAAGAGGAGAACTGTATGAATAGTAACATAAAAGAAATCATAATAAAGCTTGACAGGTAAAAACTAGTGATTAAGTACATCCTTGAGTTGTTCGAAAAAGTCTCAGTTTGAGATTTATGAATATCCATAGGAGTTGATTCTAGGTTTTTGTTTTATTTTTATTTTTTTTTGTATTTGATCATTTTATTCACAAAATATAAGCAAGACTTACTACATCTCTTTCTGGTGAAACTGTTCTCTTCAAATAATTTTATGTAGATGACCTTGAGATGTATCAATTATAAAACGTTACATAGAAAACATTTTTAAAATTTACAAATACAAACCAGTACTTTATACAAGAATTCTCTATAAAATTCACCAATCAATGTAAAAAATAATCTGTTTCAACTTAATATAAGGCATGTCCAGTTTATGTCATTTTGTAGAATTATTTTTGCTTTGTTGGGGACTTTTCCCTTCGCCGGTCCTGATTTTTCTTTGATTCTCTGGATTGTTCAGAGTATCTGCTAGATTTTTCCCATTGCCTCTCGGCACCATTCTGATACCTATCCTCATCACTTCCAGAGCCTGAATGTTTTCTGTTTTTTCCCCTTGACTTTGATCTATCTTTTCTTCTAAAATTTTCACTGTCCTTATTTCGGTGTCTGTGCCTCTCATTCTCAGAAAAAGAATTTCTCCTCTCTCCTCTCTTCTTTTTAGGATCACCATGCTTATTTTCCAAATTAGGTTTTTGTTTTAAATTCTTTATCTCCTCCAATAAAATATGCCTACCTACAGGCATTTAGTCCCCAAAATAAACAAACAAAAAGTACACAAAAACAGTAATATCCACATACATCCAATTTAGCTACTGTTTAGAAGTAATTTTTGTTACCAGGTATTTGAAATATATTTTCCACTCTGGGAGGCCGAGGTGGGCGGATCATTTGAGCTCAGGAGTTCGAAACCAGCCTGAGCAAGAGCGAGACCCCATCTCTACTAAAAATAGAAAGAAATTAATTGGCCAACTAAAATATAGAAAAAATTAGCTGGGCATGGTGGCGCATGCCTGTAGTCCCAGCTACTTGGGAGGCTGAGGCAGAAGGATCGCCTGAGCCCAGGAGTTTGAGGTTGCTGTGAGTGAGGCTGACGCCACAGCACTCTAGCCGGGGCAACAGAGTGAGACTCTGTCTCAAAAAAAAAAAAAAAAAAAAAAAAAAGAAATATATTTTCTGCTTCTGGGAAGATGGAATTGATATACTTTTTCTAATTGCTCTCACTCAATACAACTAGAAACATAAAACATTACATATAAAACAAACATAAGAAGACTCTGAAAGGCAATGAGAAGGAGGAAGACTGGATAGGGACCTCAGGACCCAAAGAATGACACAACAGTGAGTTACCTGGGTTTACTTTTTACCTCATCTGTTCAAGACCAGATGCTGGAGAAGCTGGCAACAAGTACAGATAAAACAAACTCCCAAAGGACCAAGATAGGGGAAATTTAGCAAGACAGAAAACTTTTAGAAATAATTATTCTAGTGCAGCCAACACCAGAGAAAAAACTATGGCCCTACCCCCATTCCTACCAGTAAAGGCTGAGATGATGATTCTAGACTTTCACTGGCACTAGGCTGTAATGTGATGCTCCAACGACCCTATTGAGGTGATTTCAGAAAAGGCTGAAATGGGACTAAGATTTTCATCCCCACCAGGAGGTAATAAGAACTCTCATAGTGTCAATAGAGATCAAGTGGGGCGCTTGGACTTCCAAGCCCACCCATTAGTGACATAGTGACCTTTTTCCTCTCCACTGTGATGATGTCAGAGGATGATTAGAGGACAGTCAGGACTTGGAGCACCACACCTGGTAGCAGCCAAAGCCATTCTGCCATACCATGGTGAGTATCAGTGAAAGATACATGTGGGACAGTAGTAATAAGGCACTTCTATCCCTCCCAGACAGACAGCTATCAGAGCAGGACTGGCTGGAAGCTACTCCCATGCAAAGAGATACATTCAAATCAACCACACATAAATAAAAATGGAATTCTAAAAAATGTTTAAATAACCCACAAGAAGACAAGAGAAAAACAGAGAAATGAAGAACAGAGAGAACAAATGAAACAAAAAATAAAATGGCAGGCTTAACCCTTAAAAATCAATAAGATTAAATATAAACAAATACACTAATTAAAAGACAAACACTAGAAGAGTAGATTGAAATATATGATTCAACTATATGCTGTCTATAAGAAACTCACTTCAAATATAAAGATACAGACAAGTTGAAAGTAAAAGGATGGAAAAATATATAATATGCTAATATTAATCAAGGAAAAGCAGGAATAGCTATATTAATATCAGATAAAGTACACTTCAGAGCAAAGAAAATTACTGCAGACAGAGAGGGACATTATATAATGACAAAATGGATAATCTACAATGAAGGTTATATATCTTATAATTCCATTGTATTTAACATTTTTGAAATGACAAAACTATAGAAATAGAGAAAGATTAATGGCTGCCAGGGCTTAAGGATTAGGAGGGCAGGGTTAAGAACCCAAAAGAAAGTGTGTTTAGCTATATAATGGCAACATAAATGATCCCTGTGATAGAAATATTCTGAATCTGGAGGCGGGGTGCCGTGGCTCACGCCTGTAATCCTAACACTCTGGGAGGCCAAGGTGAGTGGATTGTTTGAGTTTAGGAGTTTGAGACCAGCCTGAGCAAGAGCGAGACCCTGTCTCTACCAAAAATAGAAAGAAGTTAATTGGACAGCTAAAAATATACAGAAAAAGTTAGCAGGGCATGGTGGCGCATGCCTGTAGTCCCTCCCAGCTACTCGGAAGGCTGAGGCAGGAGGATCGCTTGAGCCCAGGAGTCTGAGGTTGCTGTGAGCTAGGCTGACGCCACGGCACTCTAGCCCAGGCAACAAAGTGAGACTCTGTCTCAAAAAAAAAAAAGAAATATTCTGAATCTTGACTGTATCAATGTTAATATCCTGGTTGTAATACTATACTATAGTTTTGCAAGATATTGGGGGAAACTGAGCAAGGGCTACCAGATCTCTCTGAATTATTTCTTACAACTGCATGTGAATCTAAATTATCTTTTTTAAAAAGCTTAATTGAATAAAATTGAGATAAAAATCAGTAAATTACTTAAAAGCAATTTGTATGTATTTATGCATTGTTATAATAATTTAAAAATCATGTAAAATGATTTAGGTTAATATCATTTAATGAAGTATTTTTCCCTTGCTAAGTGCTTGCAGATAATGTACAATCTTTACTTAAATCTTGATATAAATATCACTGGAAAACACTTTTAATGAAAAGTACAAGTTTTATACTTTTAATGAAAAGTACAACTTTCTCTTAGAAATAAGTGTATTAGCTCAGTGTTTTTTAAATCCACAATAAAAACATTAAGAAAGTATTCAAACAGAGAAAACTCACAAAATTCACACTCTTTGAAAAAAGTATTTTTAATAATACTCATCTTCAAAATTAAATTAAAAATTATTATATCATCATCTTCCTTTGAATACATAATTCAAAATATACTAGTCTCTTAGCACTTTAAAAGAATAAGACTATAATTGAGATGTACTTTTATATCAAGGCCAGACATGATTCATTGTTCCTTTATGGAGCTCTAGACCAAAGTAGTTCTTGGTTTTTGTTTTTGTTTTTCTTTTTTTTTTTTGAGGAAGGGTCTTGCTCTGTCACCCAGGCTGGACTGCAGTGGCACAACCATAGCCCAAGTAATTCTCCTGCCTCAGCCTCCCAAGTAGCTGGGACTATAGGCACGCACCACCATGCCCAGCTAATTTTTTTAATTTTTTGCAGAGATGGGGTGTCCCCATGTTACCCAGGCTAGTCTCAAACTCCTGGCTCCATGTAATCTTCCAGCCTTTGCCTCCCAAAGTGCTAGGATTATAGGCATGAGCTGCCATGCCCAGAGTAGTTTTATTTAGTGAGTTAGTAAACCAATAAATGATATGCAAATAATCAAATATTCTAAGAAGCACTCACCTAAAATCTTAGGTCAATGTCAACCAAACAAGTGTTCAAACTCTACCTGAAAGTGATATATGATGAAACTTCTGTACTAACAAACATGGTACTATAACTAGCAAATAAAATCCTAAATTGCACATTTAAAAAAAGCTGCTTTTAATAAGCATTTATTTATTCCATTTTTCTTCATTCTTAATTAACATACTTTATTAGAATTCAATTACATTATTTTAATGAAAGACACATTTGTATTATTTTATTGTTAAATGTTTAATATTATGTATTTTAGTAAAAATATTTCAAAGGAGAAATTTCTTTTCATTTACTAATGAAAAGATAAGACATAAGATTAAAAGATCTTATATGGCTATTAAGTCCTACAAATTAACACTTAATATTATATAAATTATTATTATAATTTCCTAAAATAAAAGGGATTATTTGAAATAACATTTAAAGTTTTAATAATGGGATTGTGAGAGAAATATGGAGAACATGTTGCTTATAGCTAACATACTTGATAACAATTACTGTTTAAAAGCATATTCCGCTCAGAGAAATCCTCTTATTTCTTTTACAAAGTTTCAGTTTGGTTCTACTACCATGACAGCATCACAGGGTACCTTTTTAAATCTGGCTCTACTAGTTACTAATTATATGTACACACCAGTTGTATAATTCTCTACATTGGAAACTTAAATGCCTATTACTAAATAAGGGAAGCCAATCTGAAAAGGCTAAACACTGTATGATTCCAATTATACCACATTTTAGGAAAGGCAAACTATGGAGACATTCGAAAAGATTAGTGATTGCCAAGGTAGAAGGATGGCATGAACAGGCAGAGCACAGAGGATTTTTAGGGAGGCAAAACTATTGTGTATGATAATAAAATGATATA
This sequence comes from Cheirogaleus medius, assembly GCA_008086735.1. Taxonomy (NCBI): domain Eukaryota; kingdom Metazoa; phylum Chordata; class Mammalia; order Primates; family Cheirogaleidae; genus Cheirogaleus; species Cheirogaleus medius. The sequence continues at coordinate 22,762,904 of VBSM01002608.1, forward strand.
TTTATGTCATTATATATCTCCAAAACCCATAGGATGTGTAACACCAAGAGTGAACCCTGATGTAAACTATGGACTTTGGGTGATAATAATGCGTTAATGTAGGTTCATTGATTGTGGTGCCAGATGTTGACAGTGGGGGATGTTTTACATAAAATTACAAGAAGTCAGTATTAAACCCACAATTTGGGGGCCTGAAGATAAATCTTTGCTTTTTAGAGGGATCTTAAGACATAAGGAAGACTTATTCATTTTATCTGAATGGATTTGCTAAGAAAAAAAGAGAAATTATGGTCTTTTTGTCAATTCATAAGGAACGAAAGAGAAAACAAAGAAAAAATAAAATTGACAACACTTAAAATTGCATATAGCAAAACTTTATGTCTAAATATTGATAAAATAATCTAGTATTCCTGAGAAATATCTACTTCTGTGACATGTTAGTAACACTGGACTTAGTAGAAATAAAAGGCAACTTTGGCTTAATAAATCTCTAATATAATAATAAAGTCTTGCACAAATATCTCTTTGAATCCTCAGAACAATCCCACCTGGTAAGCCAAGCAGGTATTTATTATCTTTTTCACAGATGAAAGAACTGAAATGCACATAAATTATCAATAGTCACAGAGATTCAATGTGGTGGGGCCAGGATTTGAACTCAGGAATTATTATCTTCATCCTGTCATCTGTCCCCTTTATTAACCTGACATTTATAGTAGTCAAGTAAAAGACACTGAATGTACCCACTCGCTGTATGAATTCCAAGTTAGCCTAAGATTCACACCACGGCAAAACAATCCTTGCAGCCTACTGTGGACTCAGACTATTACATAATGTTTAAAAGTGACCCAGAAGAACATGTTATGACATTCCCATGTAATTTGTGAGATTGTGTTAGTCAACTTGGGCTGCTGTAATAAAATTCCATAAAGTGGGTGGCTTAAACAACAGATATCTGTTTCATTCAGTTCTTGAGGCTAGAAAGTCTAAGATCAAGGTATAGGGTAATTCAATTCCTGGTGAGGGCCCTCCTCCTGTCTTGCAGACAGCTATCTTACAGGGCAGAAAGACAGGAAACAAGTTCTTTGGTGTCTCTTCTTATAAGGGCACTAATCCCATCATGAGGGCCCCACCCTCATAACTTCATCTAAACCTTATCATCTCCCAAAGGCCCCACCTCCAAATATGATCACATTAGGGGCTAGAGCTTCAACATATGAATTTTCAGGGGACACATTCAGTCCATAACAGATACCATAGCAGTATGTTGGTGTTATATCTCTCTGACATTGGGTTAGACATTCCTGACAAGACCAGGGTAGGTTTGTAATAAGCAATATTATAATAACTATATTAAATTAGTTATTCTGTATGGATAGCATACATTATCAGTAGGAAGAAGTTCATGTTTAATAAAACTTTTAATATTTTATTCAAAGAAAAATTAGGAGTTCCCTTCTCCAAAATTTAGGTCTATGCAAAACAACACAGCATATGTATACTGGTTTGAGTTTTTCTTTTTCTTTTTTTTTCCCTTCTGTGAAGAAACTGCTATGCTGTTCACTTTACATGTTTTATACCACAGTCCAGTGACCACTACACTACACAGGTGGAAGTGTGGGTTTGAGGACCATTGAACACTGAATCTCCCCCAATACATCACAATTACAGAAACACCTGTGGACAGTAACTTTGTGTCGAACCACTATGAAAATGCAGTGTTCAATCGCCCACAACACTTCTCATTTCTTATGACTATATATTCAGCCCTAGTATATAAGAAACAAGATTCCTGAATGCAGTGGTTTCCAAACTTTGTTACTGAGAAATCTGGAAGATCTATATAAGGCATTTTTCAAATTTTCCTGAAATAAAACATGCTTATGACACATGTTGAACCTAGGTCTAAAGGTTTCAAGACATGAGAAATAAGAGTCACAATTATTTGAAAACTAATTAATGAAGATTTAGTGATGGGGAATAAAAAAGAATTGTTTTTTTTCTTAAGCAGAATGCATTTTAGAGTAGTTCTCATTCAATCATAAATTATGAAACAAAATTAAAACCATCCTAAGTAGAACTAATCATGATTCCATGTATTCATTTTCTCCTTACTTTAATCTCTGAAATAAATAGATTGTATTAGAATCAAAAAGGTAAATGCGTGTTGGATTGAAATTGATAAGTTTAACTCTCCTTTAAGGCATAAAGTAAATGGGTTAAACACAGGTTTTACAATAGTTGTGGATATTCTGGAAGGAGGGGGATAAATCAGTAAATTTTTTTTTTAATCCAATGGGGAACTCTAATACTTTGAAACTTAAACAAATGGAAGATAAGCCTATTAATCTCCCTCGATGTCTCTATCTCTAACTTTCAAGACTCATTTGCCATTTACTCATCTGTTAATCTAATTCCAAAGAATAATGGATAAAGAGACATTTTGCTTCTCTCCCCAGAGAAGAAAGGACTTGTCTACACTAGAAAGATATGTAACTATCCCTCTTTATACTGGGAAGGAGGAGGAGATGAAAAAGCAGTCCTATATAAGCTCTGAGACTCTCACAGTCCTATATAAACTCTGTGATTCACTCATTCAAGAGGGGATTCTCCCCTCTATATATGCAGGTGACACTGGCCCTCACAGCATCACCCTCATGAGGAACTGAAGAATGGGGAAATGACACTAATATAAACTATAAATAAATACAAAGTCTCTTCTCTGATCCTTACATCCATCAATGTTTCTGCTTTTCTGCTGAACATACACTATATATATACCTGTGTGTATGTGTGTGTGTGTGTGTGTGTGTGTGAGAGAGAGAGAGAGAGAGAGAGAGAGAGAGAGAGAGAGAGAGAAAGTAGGGTAACATCTTAAATCCTTTACTTTTTGAACTCAACTCTATAGTGAAAAAAATAAAAACAATATTTTCCTCTTAGAACAAACTGTGAAGACAGAGATTAATATAGAAGGATAATAATATTCTATATCACAAAAAGGGTTTCTGTTATATATGTACAATTATCAAAACTCTAAAATTTGTGCATTTCACCATGTGAAATTTTACATCAATGAAACAATCATAAAAAATTGAATTGAATTGAACTGACGATATAAATACTGAAGTGTTTAGGGATAATGTATATTAATGTCTGCATCTTACTTTGAAATGCATTCAAAAAATTCAGATGAACTGATATATCACTACAGGAAATATATTAACTTCTCCATTTTTGAAGGATAGTTTTGCCAGATATGGACTTCTTTGTTGACTTTCTTTTTCCTTTCAACACTTGAAACATGGTTCTTCAACTGCCTCTGGCCCCATGGTTTCTGATAAGAAACCAGCTGTTAATCTGATTGAGAAAATCTTATAAATGATGAGACACACTTCTCTCTTGCTGCTTTCACGATTCTCTTTTTGTCCTTGGCTTTTTTTTTCTTTTATTTCAGCATATTATGGGGGTACAAATGTTAAGGTTATGTATATTGCCCATGCCCCCCTCCCCCTGTCCTTGGCTTTTGACAGTTAGATTAGAACATGTCTTGGTGTGCATCTTAGAATTTCTCCTACTTGGAGCTGCATGAGCTTCCTGAATATGCAGAGTAGTGTCTTTCATCAAATTTGGGAAGTTTTCAGCCATTTTTTTCCTCAGATATTCTGTCCCTTTCTCTCTCTCTTTTCCTTCTAGACTATCCATTATGTGTGTTGGTACATTTGATAGTACCTTGCTTGATGAGTCCTCTTACTTCATCTTACTCTGTTCATCTTACTTCATTCTCTTTTACTTTCTACTCCTCAGATTAGATAAACCCAATTGATCTATCTTCAAGTTCACAATTCATTTTCTGCCTATTTAAATTGGCTGCTGATGCCTATTAGTGAATATTTCATTTTGGTTATTGTACTTTTCACCTCCAGAATTTCTATTTTGTTCCTTTGCATAACTTCTCTCTCTTTATTGATATTCTCTACTTGGAGATATATTGTTCTCCTGATTTCATTTAGTTGTTTCAGCATATTTAAGACAGTGATTTAAAATCTTTGACTAGACAGTCCAATGTCTAGACTTCCTCAGGTACAGTTTCCATTATTTTCTCTCTTTCCTGTGACTAGACCAAATTTCCTTGTTTTATTTCTTTTTTACATGCTTTGTAATTTTTTGCTGAAAACAGGACATTTTGCATATTATTATGAGTTAACTGTAACTCAGACTCTAACTCCTTCCCAGGATTAATGTTGTTGCTTTGCTTACTGCTTGTGGGTTTTATTTTTGTTTGATTAGAGGCATTTCTAAGCTATTTTTGAAAAGAGTATATTCTTTCTTGCCTGCAATCACACAAGTGTTTACTGTTCTGTTACTTTTGCAGTCTGCTAGCCATTTGACAGAAATTTTATTAAATTTCTACAGGAAAATAATAATAAAAAAAAAACTCCCAGTCATTGGAGCTCAGCTGTCTCTATAAAACTTAGTTGGGCCATTGATAACTCTGTCTTAGCCATCACTTCCTCTGCGCAGAGCTTGAAGGTCACTCAAAGATGAAAGCTTAGGTTCTTATCAGGTCTTTTCTGAACATGTGTCAAATCCTAGGCATTCAGTGAGCTTTCTAGGTTCCATAGGTTCCATAGCATACAGGGAAGCTTGTCAACAATGTTATTCCCCAAAGCATTTCTTCCTCTAGCCTTTCCTTCCAGGCTTTTTGACATGTCTGTTATTTACTCCAATTGGTATCTGTTATAACAGGTAGTATCAGTAGATCATCTTCCCTGAGGGAGTTCCAATTTAGGCAAAATAAAGGCCCACCCTTTTCATTAGGGATCCCCCAGACAGGTCAAAAAAGATAATCACAACTGTTTCAGAACCAAGTCTACTCTGTTCCCTCCAGCCCTTGCCACTGAGGCACAGAAGGGAGGATGGGATGGGGGTAAGTTAAAAATGCCACAAATCTCTCCTACTGAGTTTCACTCACCTTTTTCTTAAATGTTTGGATGGTTGCTATAAACCTTTGACTATTTTTTGAATTCAAAAAGTTGATGCTAGCCCTTTTTTACCAGACTTTGTGGTGTCTCTGTGGAGGGACAAGCTTTTGCAATTTTTGCTGATGTCACTTTCCATTAGAAAATTCTTAAAATGTTGGGGAAAACATGGATAAAAACTACTTCTCTGTTTCTTTTGGAGCCATGACTTACAGTGAAAAACTTTAAAAGGAAATTCAGGAAATACAAAATGACACAAAGCACTAATATAATTTGACTAATGGTATATAGTATATAGTTTTTAAAATTATAAGGAATGCAAAAATAGGGCTAGACACACAGAAAGGATGTTTAGGAAACAGAAAATAAGAGAAAATACTAATATAAACTCACTAAAGATATTTTATACTCTAAGTAAATTCAACATACAAAAATAGAAACTAAATCATTTTTAATATACAGCATTTTAAAGATGGAATCATTCATATATACACACACACACACACAAATACACACACACATAAATATTTTTATATGTAGGCTCTCAACACTACTAAATAAATTAACCCCTAAATAAACTAACAGGAGTAACACCTAGCTCTGGAACTAATGATTTGTAATAGGGAAACTGTAAAGGTTTCTAGTGCCTGGAGAAGGGCAGTAGCCAAAGCTAAAGGAAATGTTAAAAAAGAAAATGTCAATGACTATCTCTAAATCCTTAGCACACTAACTGCCACACTAGAAAAAAATTTGTTTTTCCTTGGGGCCAAGGTGCTTCATTATGAAAAATAGAATAAAAACTTCAAAAACAAAATTATCCTTTATAATTTAATGAAAAACGAAATTTTGAGTTCTATTCATTTAATCCACATTTTTAGAATTAATTTGTCAGTATTAATTGTACCAATAAGAACATCAACAAGTAAGATTTTCATGAACCAACTGCAGGGTTTTGCCCAGGTTTTGTTTCATGAGGCCCCGTTTCAAAACTAGTGCAAGTTAAATACAAATCACATGGCAGTTAATGTGTTAAATCCAATAACATGGCTAGACCTGCTTAATTAGAAAATGTCAGTGTGTCAATTAGATAACTAACCAGCACCATTATCTACCACTTACACAGGGCTTACTGTAAGTTCCATGCTAGACAATTACATGGATTTTCAGATGGAGGTGGAGGGTAAAAAGGGAATGGGATTTATTTTGTCCAGGGGGGAAAAAATCTGCAGAAAAAATTTCTACAATGTAGCTCTTCTATGCCAAGAATGGTTTTCTATGTACTATATATGAAAATTTATGGGGTTATTTACCTAAGAAAAGCTATTGTTTCTGAAAGACATCAGTTCAAGATATCTTATTTTCATCTAATGTTTTTAATAAACAATTTCATAAAGGTCAGAATGCACTGATTTCTCTTTTTTTTGAAAAGTTAAAAATTCCTTAATTTTTTATTCCTAGTAAAACTACCACAGTTTACAGGGCAATATACCTGATGTAATGAAAAGAAAAAGAAAAAGCTACAACAGATAAAACACCTCAGAAATGTACATCTAATTGACACTACACTGCATTAATCATCAACAGCTGTACCTTTTGCAAACTGTGGCTATGACAGCCCTGAATAAGAACAGTTTCCCGTTTAAGCTGCAGTAACTTTTCTGACTGTAGATCATCATTCCTTCTGTGGCAGATTTTTACAGTTCCTCTAATCATTTGGAACAACTGTCTCAAAGTAACCTGCAGCTTTCCTGACAACTCCCCTTTCTTCTCCTGTAATAACTCTAGCCCTTTTTTGCTGTTTTTAGAACCTTTTGCTATCATATCCACCAGGTCTACTACCAGATCCATAACCACCAACACATAGACTGCCCAAGCTTCTTCCATCAAAACTGCCCCCCTTTCATGGGTCCATAATTTGATTGCTGTTGTCCACTATAATTTCCAAAATCATTATAATTCCCACCACCACCATAGTTACCACCTCCAAAATTTTCTCCTTCGATGTAACCAGCACATCCTCCTCCACCACCACCATATGCACCACTTTGGTTTCCTAATCCTCGTCCACCACTACCATAGCCCCCTCTACTACTATACCCAGGACCACCGCCTTAGTTGCCGCCATCACCTCCTCTATAACCACTTCTGCTGCCACCACCTCCACACCATAGCCTCCTCTTGCACCAAAGTTTCCACCACAGCCAAAATTATGTCCACCGCACCCATTTGATGTGTATATACGCCTTCCCCCCTCTCCCCTCCCCAATACCCGATGAATGTTACTACTATATGTGCACTTAAGTGTTGATCAGTTAATATCAATTTGATGGTGAGTACATGTGGTGCTTATTTTTCCATTTTTGTGATACTTCACTTAGTAGAATGGGTTCCAGATCTATCCAGGATAATACAAGAGGTGCTAGACCACCATATTTTCTGGCTGAGTAGAACTCCATGGTATACATATACCATATTTTATTAATCCACTCATGTATTAATGGGCACTTGGGTTGTTTCCACATCTTTGCAATTGTGAATTGTGCTGCTGTAAACATCCTAGTGCAGATGACTTTTTAATAGAATGTCTTTTTTTCCTTTGGGTAAATTCCCAGTAACGAGATTGCTGGATCAAGTGGTAGTTTTACTTTTAGTTCTTTGAGGTTTCTCCATATTACTTTCCACAGAGGTTGTACTAGTTTGCAGTCCACAAGCAGTATATGAGTGTTCCTATCTCTCCACATCCGTGCCAACATTTATTGTTTGGGGATTTTTTTTCTTTTCTTTTTTTATTTCATCATATTATGGGGGTACAAATGTTGTTAAGGT